>CM055840.1:31348177-31948177 GCA_029490765.1 Euthynnus affinis | reverse complement strand
GTCAGACCAAACGCATCACGACAAGTCTGACGGGAAACGTGCCTGATGATTTGAACTGAACATCAAACTAGACGAACCAATTAAAAGTCAATCACGGAAACCATGATTGACCAGGTCTGTTCTTGTTAACAGTGTGGAAAGCTGATCTACTACACACACGCCGTTCATCGAATTACACCGGGATGAAGAATTTAAAGTTATAAATATTTACTGGCACAAATTTTCCTTCATTTGTTTGAAGGTAAACTTTACGAGTCGTACTGTAAACTCTGCCACCGCAGGCCTCGCCTGAGTTCACCTCTGGTATTAAACACTCCATCAGACGGTCGAGGGCAAGTTCCTGGTGCTACGTTTAGTATTTGCTGATTTTAAAAAAAAAAAGATGATTACCCAAAAGCACCGTAACCTCTAAGAGACCCTGGGGGTGAAACCTGGATTTGGGGAGGGAGGGAGGGGGCGGTGTGATTATGTAACAGTATTATTGACAAACCTCAGTGCAGCAGATTGTTGGTTTTGAGGGCAACTGATGTAGAGATTTTTTTAAATTCATTTTGCCTTTTAATAAAATGAGAGCAAAGATATAGATCTGCCTCACATACACATAAACACATGCAAGTGTCCACAGATATCCTCCAGTTCACAGATAAGTCAGTGTGATGGTCACGCTGCGCCCTCTAGTGGACATAAATACTCCTTACAGCCAGACATCTCTCTACATCTGAGATTGACACTAACATGAGAACAGCTGGTCCACCTTTAAAAGGTCAGTCCACCTTAAGTGAGCCCGGTCAGGTTAGGCTAACCCATTGTTGCTAACTTCGCAGCTAACACCCTTCACTCTTCCAGCAGTTGGAGAAACAGCAGACGTGACTTTTTCCTTTCTCCGCTCGCATTTACCGTCACTTTTCCTGCCGCTCGCTCAACTACACGCTCACTCCGCACGCACATTACACACCGCCGCAGCTACGCTACTCTTATAACGGGACCTTTCATGTAGATGTCCTTTGAAGAGTGAGCAGAGGAGGGAGGATTTTAGCCGCTGCAGAATGAATAAAGAGGAAACGATGCTGTAACTGCGACTGACAGACTGGAATAAAGAACTTAAACTCACTGAACTCAAAGTCTTCATCACCTGTCAGCAGCTCAGAACCAACGGTGTCTGGGTGAATCTTAGTAATTAAGGTGATTAAGTATTAAATCTGAGACATAACTAGTTAGTTTTTTTCTGACCACAGATTGTGAGAAAGCTTTTACACTCCATCAGGAAGGACGCGTGTCACGACAGATGGCGTGATATAACTCCAGTGTGTGTCAACGGTAAAACTTTTCTGTTTTAAAATAGTGACAACGTGTTCCTCATCAGCTGCTTCCTCTTACACTGTTGTCAGTAAACCGGGTGCCAGTTTACTCATCATGTTTGTCAGATGTGATGATCCTACAGCATCTCTGTTTGTTGATTATCGGACATGATTGATCGCAGGACGAGACGACACAGCTAAAAAAATAAAAATATATCAATTCTTTTGTCAAGCTTCATAATTTTTATCTGTTTTTTTTTTCTGAAAAATGCAAGAGGCCTAAAACACGAGACCTGCACTGCCTGCAAGACTGTCATCATTATGCACATCCAAAAACTACATATTATCTCACACTGCTATAGACTGTCAGTGTCACATGTTTCAAGTAGAGCTAGCTAGCGTTAGCCACCAAGCAGGCACAGACAGACTAAACAAACTAGAATCTGCTCACTGCTGATTTGACTCTGACGGTTTCACCTCTCGTAAGTTCAGATCAGTGTCTTTTGTCAGTCCGTCACTCATCATCGTGACCAATAAATTCACTATGAGACAACCAGAACCAGCTGACCACATGGAGTCACGACATCAACACGTTTAGCTAATCCATCACTGCCGTACGCGAGTGTTCTTAAAAGGGTCTTACTTTTCATAGTACCGGCTTCTTCCTCATCCTCGTCATCGGAGTTGATGACCATGGTGCCGAGCTGTGACTGCATGGTTCCCGTGTCCTCGTGTTGGATCATGGTCCGCGCCGTACTGCCTAGAGAACCTGAACCGGCGGCCCGGATGGTTCCCGAGTCACCCGATGGCGCCCGCACCATGGTCCCCTGGTCGACCTCATCGTCATCCTGAAACACGGAAGCGGAAGGAAGCAAAATGATTAACCTGGTTAGGGTTTTAGCAGAACATTCGTGCGCTAAAGAACATTTAGCAACCATCCCGACTTCAGCAACGACCACTACTGCAGCCTCGGACAGCTTCTCCGCTCCCCGGTTTCCTTTGTTTTAAAGATTCTTTACCGAGTTGTCGTCGTCTTCTGCATCTTGTTCTCTCTGCTCTGCCTCCTGTTGTCTCTTCATTTTGATCTCCATGGCGTCTGTGATTAAGGCCCTGAGGATGGCGTTGGGCCTGGCTGACTTGATGAACGGATGCTGAAAGGAAGGGAAGACGAAGAAACGAGAGAGGAAGATTAAACCGACAGGAGGAGTCGACAGCTTCCGACACGTTTCCTAGTTTGTTTATAAGCAGCCTTTGACTCGTTCTGATGGCTCTTTACTCACTGCAAGTTCATGTAAACGTGTTAAAGCCAAATTAAGATTATTATTATTATGATTAACAGGCTGCTAAATGCTACTTTATCTACCATCAGTAACACAGCAGCAGGGTTTTACATGGTTACCTGGAGAAGCTGTGTGGCGGTCGCCCTGTTTTCTGGGTTTTTCACTAAACACTGGGCGACAAACTCTTTAAACGGTGTAGACCACAGATCCGGGTTCCGAAACGTCGGGGGAGGGTTGGTGGGAATCATGAAGATGGCCTAGAAGAGGAAGCACAATAATTCAGTACAGAGGTTCTCAAAGTCCGACCCACCAGATCAACGTCACGTAGTCATAATTTGAGTTTTTTGTCTTTATGTCCGCTGATGTTTAACAAAGGACGAACATCTGTACATGATTGAAGAGAGGAGAGTGTTCCAGGAATATAAGACTCACAATTAGTGATGTCATAAATATATTATCAGTGCAATATTAATGTTTTCTGTCGCTCCTGTTATTCTTTCTTCCTTGTCTTACTTTGATTTGGAGGATATTCGTGCTCCCAGTTTTAGAACTACAGCTCCCATGATGCTTTGGGGTTGCCTTGGATTCAGTGAGTCAGCTGTATGCTACAACTTTTAACTTGTTTTTAGCTTATGTTTATTTATATTTCGTCAAATCGGCTCCATTAAAAGGACGCTGAGTTAAATATTATCAGTTCCTCATGGATGTACAGACGCCCGTCACTGGAAAGAAAGCTAAAAGATTGTCAAGAAACAGCCATAAAAATCCATAAATCAGAGATAAAAGACGCTCCAGATGTTTCCCGTCAGAGATGGTGATACTCTCGGGAGGTGTAAGTCACACAGAATCTAAAAATATGCGTCTATGTTTGTTCAGATTTGACTTCTGATGGAGTTATGACTCAAAAGGAGAACAAGTTTCGATGTAAATTAAGGCTCACGTCTCTCCTCTCTCTCCCTCCTCCTTCAACTCCCTCGTGTAGTTTGAAACCTCAAACATAACTACACACTCAAACATACAGTACTTCCTTTTCACAACCACTTTATTTCTCACACACGCACACACACACACACACACACAAACACCAGTCATGCTGTCTCACCCTCATGGGGTGTATGTCGGCGTAGGGCGGCTTCCCCTCAGCCATCTCTATAGCCGTTATTCCCAGAGACCAGATGTCGGCCACGCAGTTGTAGCCGATCTCCTGGATGACCTCCGGAGCCATCCAGAACGGCGTGCCGATGACCGTGTTTCGCTTCGCCATGGTGTCCTGAGGAGGAGAGGGGGAAAAGCAGAGCTGGTGAAGATGATGTCCAGGTGATGAGGAGCATCCCCAAGAACACAAGAACAGATCAAAGCAGGCGTTTGGTTTATGTGTCATGAGCTAGGTGCTATGAGGGTGTGATGTGTCATTTTTTTCGGGAGGCTCTAACTCCACTTTGGTGCATTTGGCGTCCGTTTATACGCTCGTATATCCTCTGATAGGCAGCACTGATCAGACACCAGCTGACATCTGTAATCCTCACTGTTGGGAATTGATCAGGATGATTGTTTGATGTGTGATCAGGAGGCTGTAACGCATCACTTCTTCACTATTAGGTGGAAATGTTCATAAACCAAACGACGTTAAGATCTGTGCTGATGTTCTAAAAAGTTTATAAAACTTGTGTTGTTACTATTTTATAACAAAACTGACAGAAATATTTAATATGGACGACTCACATCTGCTCCTTTTAATTAATCATTATATCTGTTGTGATAACGATTCAGTTTTAATTTTAATAATGTATTTCAGGCATGTTTTATACGTCTTTTATATGTCTTAATTTGTCTCTTAAATGAGTCTGATGACCACAGTGAAGATATGATCATCAGTCATTTTCATTCACTGATAAAGTTAGCAGAAGTCCTGATCAGCACTGCAGCAGGAGACTTTCTGCCGCTGGAAGTTTTTTTTTTTTTTTTTAAATCATCGTTAAAGTGACTGTTTACTCCTTCAGACATGCTGCTTCAACCTCCTTCCTTCCCCTCAGCTGCTCTGACTGCAGAGGCAGCGAACGGCCATTTCTGTGACTTTACGAAACAGCTGATATTTCACACACACACACACACACATACACACACACACACACACACACACGCCGACTTCCCGCTGCGATTGGCCAATTTTGTGGGGAGGTGAGAGAGAAGTCAGGGTTTCTGCCTCTCTAGCGCTGCTTTTTTTTTTTCTTTCATGACACGGCTGTTCTGTTTCTGTCACTTTACATGTGAACAACAACGATGGCCTTTCCAGGAAAGACTGCGAGACGGACGATCGGCTTTTCTGATGTGGTCGGACAACATGTCGCAAGACCCCTGTTCTAATCTACCTTGAACTGACCTTTACACTGTGGGCTGATATTTCTCAGTAAGACGTCCTTTTAACCACTGAATGCAAACATTTTCTGCTGGAGTGAAAGCGAGCTGACGTGTTATTATTTCAGTCATGTTTTTTTAGTTTACTAGCTTTAATTTCCCCAGAATTCACAGTAGATCAGTTTAACTTAAGACAGACATCTCTATCAGCTCTAATAAAACACTTTGATGTGCATATTTGTTCTCTAACATGAGGCTTATTATACAAAACACATTCAATATTTTTTGCCTTACTGTGAGTTGTCCAGCAACCCCAAAGTCGGCCAGCTTGGCCTGACCCTCCGAGTTCAGCAGGATGTTTCCTGCTTTGATGTCTCTGTGGATTTTCCTCATGAAGTGAAGATACTCCAGACCCTTTAAGGTAGACTGTACGATGGCAGCTATCTCCTCCTCCGTTAGCTACATGACACAGAGAGAGAGAGAGAGAGAGGTGAGGGGAGAGGTGTTAGTCATGCTACTCAGATTTATGTAGCGTGTGCTGCCGTCGAGTGTCGCTCTCCTTCTTTATGTGACTACATGCATGCTGACACATAAAAAAACACTTACAGGAGGTTTACATGATACAAAGTATGTGTGTAAGAGTGTGTGTGTGTGTGTAAGAGTGTGTGTTTGAGTGTTTCTTTACCGTCTTGTTGCGTATTCGGATGATATCAGACACTGATCCGGCTCCACAATACTCCATGACGATCCAGAGGTCACTGTTTTTGAAGTAGCTGCCGTAGTACCGCACCACATGGGGACTGAACACACAAACGCTTTTTTGTAGTCACTTTTTAAAAAAAATTTATTTCAGCTGCTTTAAAATACAAAAAGTGTTTTTGTTAGTTAAAAGTGCATCGACTGATGGCAACGGTCCAATCTTCTCTCTTTCAGCTTCTCTTTCTGCTCTCTAACAACGTCCTGAGGGAAATATCTGACTCTTTAGCTGCTAAACGCTCCACTATGTTCACCAGCTAGTCTGCAGCTAACTGTCTGTCTGCTGTCTGCAGGTAGTGTACGGCGGCTTTTTACAGCTTTTTCTCCCCCGCTGCGGCTCAAAACGACACTTTAAGAGCTCTGAGAGTGAAGCAAAACAGTAAAAGTTGCAGCCGGACGGATAAACAACGAGCTGAAACTCAACTATAAAGCTCCGTAAAGCCGAGAGGAGCTGCAGAGTCGCTGATAATTCTCTGTAGGTTCATCACTACGAGCCACTACCAACACATTACACACTGACTGCTCAGACATTATTATAACCACTTTAACAACAGAGCTCTCTCAGCCATCCCACCACCATGTTGTCATTCATATTAATGAGCTTCTCTATGAGGCATTTAAGTCCAAATATATTCAAACATCAATTATAACTAACATTTTTAATGAGTCCTTGTATAATAGAGCTAAATGTTTGTTCTGCTGTGAACGTCACACTTACAATAACCTGAAGCATGTTTAATGTTTTGAGCTTTCGGTTTTACTTCAGGAGGAGGTGAAGCTGTTAGGATATACAAAAGCTGACTGCTCAGTAAACGTGAGTGAAGCTGCTGCCAGCACACACATCGACATGGGTCATGTGTAAGCGACGACATTAAAAACACACGAACCCTCGGAGCGTCATGTAAACACCACGATGACCTCTTTAAAAGTAAAACCAGAAGCTCAGGAAACCAAACTATCTGTCGACGATCTAACAGAAACATGGAACTCCTACATGAAGCGACAGCTGCAGAGTCACACTGAATATAGAGAGTGTTAAAAAAAAAACAGTTTCACCATAAATAACTCTTGGGTTCTTTGGTACTTTCACCGTAAAGCACAGTGAGAGGGTTCATAGCTGAGGGGAAACCCCCCCGAAAAAACCTGATACACCCTGTTTCTGACTCCAGTTTCCACTAACGATGCATTTATTGTTAATCAGACAGAAGAAATTATTAAGAAGTGTCCTAGATTTCATAAAACAGAACATGCTTTAATAACGTGATGTAAAAACTAATAGATTCTTATTCTCCCGGCTCTGCACAGGATGACTGAGTGAAGCTGTTGTTTTTGGGGGTTTTTACCTGTTACACTGCTGCATGATGGAGATCTCCTTGATGATCTCCTGAAGGTCAGACTCCACAGGAACTTGTTTGATGGCCACGATCTCTCCCGTCTCTTTATAATGAGCTTTAAACACGCAGCCGTACGACCTGCGGGACACACGGAGACGCAGCTTTAGACGTGTTCGCGTCCGCACGTGAGAAATTAGACGTGTTTATAGTCGTTCTGAACAGGCCGTAGAGGAGAGCAGGGAGGTGATATTGTTTAAATATATACTATAGTAATAATTGTTCATGTTAAAAGTGACAGAAATAGCTAGAGAGACAAATCCAAACTCCTTCCTCGGCTCCACACGTGTGGTTTTGTCGAGTTTCGCAGAGTTAACATAAATCATTTTTGCCGCAAACTTTCCGCTTTCAACAGATGAACGAATGTGAAAACAAACTCCAACATTCAACCCGACAAGTAGAAAATACATGTTTGAGTGGAAGGAGACCTTAAACTGAACTCAGGGTTTACATTTTAACACCTGACTGCAGAAAAATGACACTTCTAGACTAAATATAAACAGTCATCCTGTGACTCAAACCAACATTTATTCTAATAAGGAGACTTAAAGTCAATCAGGATCGGGAGCAGACGTCCACCCTGTTATGTTATGTTATGTTGAGCTCTTAAAGCTTGAGGAACTAAAAGGTTATCGGGTGTCAACATGTGTCGCTTCACGTCTCCTTTCTTGTAGCTGCTTTGCATTATTCTCTTGTCATTTTCTCACAACTTGTCTGCGGTCATTTTTCACACATTTTTTTTTTTTTTATTTCCCCCCTCTCACCTGCTAAAGCGAACTAAAAAAAAAAAGGAAGAAAATGAAGAAAAACAACTTTAAAAACGTAACAGTTGTGGATGTTAATGAGATTAACAGCAGTCAGTCTGATGATTCGCTTATGATACAGAAAAGAAACTATAGAAGAGTTTCTTTAAACTGGAGGGTCATTAAGTAGTGTTGAAAAATGACAGTGTCAGCTCTAACACACACACACACACACACACACACACACACAGACACAGACACACACACAGACACACACATAGCGTCAATCAGCCGCTCAGAACAGGAAGAGCGTTGAGAAACAGGATATGAAGAGGCAATGTTTATGTTGATGGGCAGCGGAGAGAAGGGTGGAGCACCATTAATAGCTGAGGGGAGGACACAGAGAGCTGTTTTAACATTTAATCAAACCGCACACACACACACTTTTATCATTTTAAATATCTATAAAGAGACTTTTTCACGGTCAAAACTGTGTCCTCACTAGTCAGAATGATCATTTATAACATTCTTATCATTTAAAGATATCTACAACTTTGATTAAACTGGTCAAAAATACATTTAAGACATCTAAAAAAATGCTTAAAAGTATTTTAATATTAATAGCTAGACTGCATATATATTGCAGATATTCTTCTTTGGACAAATGACGCCACTTTTGCCGAGTTTATCTGCGATCCTTGTGAGGAAAAACTCCCACTGAATTAGCTATTAAATGTTATGACGGCCATTAGGAGGGCGAGGAGATGAGACAGATGGAGAGATGGAGAGATAGAGAGGGGAGGGGGGCGACTTCGCTCGTGTGTCGTCATGCTGGCTGACTTGTGTGTGTGACTAAAACGACTCACCCTTCACCCAGCTTCTCCAGGACATCAAAGACTTCCTCCGGCTGCTTGGTGAGGCTGTCCTCGCTCAGCTTCTTCAGCTGCCTGAAACGACAGCCAGAGAGAGAGAGACGGATATGAGACGTGAAGGCGGCGGGGGGGTACATGACGAGACGGAGACAGAGACGGAGACGAGAAGAGAGAGCGAAAAAGAGTTAAAGTGAAACTTTTCACTGTAAACAGTTTCAGATAGCGCTCGCTCCTCTCATCATCACCTTCCCCCGTCGAAGAGAGACATTACTCGACGTTTTCGGTCACTTTCAGGTGCACATTTATAACATTTTCAGCACTTTAGGGAAAAATACCAGTCACACAGTGGAGCTGCAATGATTATGCAATACCGATTTATTGTTTAAGTCATTGCAAATGCAAACAAATAAATACTTTAACTTCTCAAATGTGAAGATTTGCTGCTGTTCTTCATCATATATGACAATAAACTGAACGTCTTTAGGATTAAGACAAAAACAAAGGTAACTGAAGACGTCAGCATGTGTTTGGAGACTCTGTAAATGACATTTTTATAGACTTAATTGAGAAAATGATAATGGTAATGAAAATAACTGTCAGTTGCAGCTCTATTAAACATTAAAAACATCTCAGAATATTAATATGTGAGGCAGTAATGAGGAGTTAAACATCATCACCACTACACTACACTACAGAGTCTTCATGTGTTCAGAAGGCAGAATATTTAGTTCATCCTCCTCTCAGGTGCTGCTGATCACTTTTTTTTTTAATCAGACGTTTGACAAGTCAGGAGATAAAAATAGTCTCAGCTCACGAGCAAAAAATAGATTCAAACACGTCTGAGATGCAGTTTGTGAAAAAAAAAGCCTTTCACAGGAAAGACGAATGAAAATCAAAAAAAAAAAACACAAAGCTTAACTGCTGCTTCGCTCTCGCAACCATCTGATTTCCACTCAGAAGTCTGCATCATAAAGATTACTGCACTTACATAAAACATTTATGTAGCTTTTAAATTAGATGGAAGTTCAGTTAATTATAAAAAAACACATTTAAAACTTCAGATTCATTTAAAGTCTTCTTCTCTAGTTCAGAGCATTTCTGTAATTTAAGTATTACGGTGTCGTCTCACGTCACAATATTGATATTATATCGACAGATTGCAGTGTTAGGGCATGTACGATGAATACGGATGAGTATTAATATGAGGTTGAGTTTAATGTTTATGGAAGAGCAGGTTTGTTTCAGAGCTGCAGGAGTGACGTCTGACCTTTAGGGCGAATAAACTCAATCAATCAATCACTTTCCTGTTGAGTAATAGAAAGAGAAAGGAGCCTGTTACATCTGCCCTTCTGATCCTGAGACTTAACTTCATATCTCCAGATGTTAAACACTGTATGTCTGCAGAAATAATAAAAAAAAAACTTAAAATCACATAAAACAAGGACAGCAGCTCTTTACTTGCAGTTTAAGCAACTTTTTCTTTTAAATCCTCAAAAGTCCCTGAAACGGACGTTTTTTTTTTCTTGTTCGTCACATGTTCAGCTCACAACAACGGAGCTCATTTTTGTCAACAAGTCTGCAGCTTTTCTTTTAAGCTTCTGGGTCAAACTGTTGTATCGAGCCTCAGCGGGGGCCACATGTCGGGCTGCCCAGTGTGTATAGATAGACTTCAACAAAGCCACAAGCCACAAGAAAAACAGCAGTGAAACAGCCGGTCTACCGTAGCAGAGCCCATAATCTGCTTTTCAAGTGGACTCTGTGAACTTCTTCGATTTCGTGTGTGTGTGTGTGTGTGTGTCCGCTGCGGCTGGAAGAACTGGACACGCTACATGTTTACACGACTAAAATTAAAAATGTTCTTTTCCTTGATACAGTATTTCTATTTTTTGACAGGAATGCAGCTTTCCTTCAGCTCCGATTGGCCGCTTATGATGATGTCGCTCTTCTAAAAGATAAGCGGATTCAAAAAATGTCTTCTCTGATTGCTCCTGTAGTCGGATGTTTGTTTGTTTTCGTGTTTATCTGCTGAAGGGAGGGGAGGTTCTGCAAATAGGAGTTTTTAAGACGTGTACGTTCGAGAAGGATCTGTGCCGTCGCGGCTATTTCTGAAGCCAATCGCGGTCGAATAAACGTGCAGGAGTGCGATGCGGACGTTTTAAAACCTGCGGCGCACGAACCCGGGCCGATCGGTTAGACGCTGATGTGTAATTTGTGTGTTTTCGGAAGATAATTCTGCGATGCTTTCAGGCTTCGCTGCTGTGACGTGGAAACTCCAGACTTGCATCGACTTCATGAGGAAACGCTGGATGAGAGGACATGATAACAAGAGAGGCCGCTGTGTGTGTTTAACCGGCATCCTCCTGATGAGCGGACAGAAAGGGAACTCCTCAGTTCCTACTGTCACACACACACACACACACAAACAGCTCAACTGAGCAAACAAACCAGTCTCTAAAACAATAAACAAACAGAAAGTGTCCTCGCTCCGTCTTTTACTTTTCTTTTCTTTTTTCTCGTTTCCAGCGTCGCCGTCGCAGCTCTTTTAGACGCCGTCTGTTCCAACATGAGAGTTTTATTGTCGCTTTGACAGCCAGATTCAACACATTTGATTTATTTTGTTTGCATAACTGAGTTTGTTCACAGAAGCCTATTAATGATTATCAGAGTTCCAGTTTTAACAGCACATCGCCTCGATATATAAAAAGTTAATACACTTATCAAGTAACACATTTACCTTCAGGTTAAAAGAGCAGAGGAGGTGTTATTTCACACAGCAAAGGCCGTGTGTGTATATATATATACAAGCATATATAATGAGACGACTACTGTTTAGTCTACTAACTAAACTTCTTGCCGCCTCTGCTGAACTGTTTCCTGAGGAATCTCTAACTTGGGCGGCAACTATCGGTTATTTTATTATCAATTAATGTGCCGTTTTCACTACTCGGTGTCGAAAGAGCTTCAGCTGACGTCTTCAAAACGGCCTCTTCTGTCTGAGGGACACTTAACAGCTCGTAGATATCCAGTTTCCTGTCATGTGTGACGGAGAGAAGCAGGCAAACCTCACGTTAGGGACGCTGGAAGAAGCTAATCTTTGATAATGTTTCCTTACAAAAAAAAATTACAGAAACCATGAACTAGTTATCAAAACAGTTGCCGATTATTAATATAATATAGAATACATTTACTGCTCATGGATTATTAGATAAACTGACTGATCATAGGTGGAAGTATGAACCTAAACAGCAAGAATTAACACATTTAAACAAACCGCTGACAGGATTTTGAAATCATTCGACCACGTTTATGCTCCTGTCCTTTATTAAAATATCTTTAAATGTGAATCAGATTGTTTGCTGACCGTCTGCTGTACAATAAAAATAACAGGGAGCAGCAGTGGAGACATGACACATAACTCAGTCACACACACACATGAACACACAATGATTAATGAATGATTAATTCTGTCAATCTATTGATAAAAAAATCAATCAGCAACTTGAATGTGAGTTTTTCTGCGTCACACATGACAGTAAAGATGTCTCTGACTCCTGTCGCCATAGAAACCCACCTAACTAACTCACTTTTATTTTCGCGGCACTTTTAGAGAGAGATTTTAAATCCCATAATTCTCCTCTGTTCATGACCAGACGACACAAACCGCTGCGTTTCAGCCAGAAGACACACACACCTGATGACCGATGAGCATGAATCACTGCGTCCGCCTCCGATCTGATCTGATTTACTCAAACATGTCCGGATTAAAGCAGCTAAAGCCAGATTTAAACAACCAGAATGAAGGCATTTATCGGATCAGCAGGGCTTTGATAGTGACGAGTCCCGAGATTAAACACAACACAGGCGCTCTGTTAATTCTATCAGAGGTGATCTGTGTGTGTGTGTGTGTGTGTGTGTGTGTGTGTGTGTGTGTGTGGGAAGAGCGCCTGCGGGTCATGACGGATGACGACCAGTAAATGATCTTTAAACTTGTGAAATGTGGTGCTATTTTCTGACATACATTAAGCGTGCTACGTCTTAGAGAGGGTGTGAGGTTAATGGTTAACAGAACATAAAGAAACAAGAAGTGCTTTTCATTGGCTTTTACTTTTTGTTTGTTTGTAGCTTTTGTTTTGTCGATATAAATATTTCTGAGTTTGTTTGTTTACCTCTGTTTTTTATGCCTTTATTTTAATGCACCACATATATAGACTACTACCTGTATTTTTGTTCTTTTAAAATGTGAAAAACAAATAAATATTAAATGACAAAAAAAGAGGTGGACTCAATTATAACAAGATATATGGAAACTCTGACTTATGTTAGTGCAGAGGATGAAGAAGTGGAGATAAACAGATAAATAGATGCCACAGCAGCCACTTGACATAAATTAACATATTAAAAAATGAGGTAAAAAGATAAAATAAACGAATGTAATTAAATGTAATAACAGAAACATTTCGTTGAAGCTCAGGTTGCCATGACAAACCTCTCATTCAGAGTATCAAGAAAAGAAGAAAAAAAACGTTAACTGACATCTTAAGACATCCGGTTACAGAAAGTTGAGATGTTTCACTATTATTAATTTCCTTAAAGCCTGTCAGGTTACCACGGACAGGCAGTTATGTAATATTATCCCCTCCTAAATATTTGGCAGACTCTCAGCTCATCGACAGGCTGCTCAGGTCAAATCAATGAGGATGTCAGGTATCTAAACCCCGTCTGTTTTCATTCTTAGCATAACGTTACCTGCGAGGGTGATTCCTCATCTGTACTTTATCCTTGTTCTCCATGTTTCTCCTCTTCTGTGCTTTTTTTTTTTTGTTTGTTTGTTTGTTTGCTTGTTTTCTTCCTCTGGATACTTTTTCAGTCGTCGGTGGTCACAACTTGACCGAGCAACGTCTCAAACTAGACAGTCGACGCTAACAGTAACAGACCGTTAGCAGCTAGCAGCTAGCCCGCTACCGCCGCCGCGGGAAACATAACGTCTGTTTCTCATTTTGTTAAAAAAAAGAAAAAAACGAGCTTTGACGCAGTGATCAGACGTCGCCCGGTTGTCTCGTCCTCGCCGCCGGGTTCATCCTCCTCCAGTGTCCGGACAACTTTGGGACTTGTTTGGCAGACAAACGCTGTGTGACATCCACTTGAACAAACCAGGAAGAGTAGTGAAGAGACGGCAGGAAGGCGGTCCGAACAAAGACCGCAGAACCGGACCGGCAGGGGGCGACACATCCACCGACTACTGAACACTAGCAACTAAATACATTTATCACTATATTTATCACTATATTCACTTAAGAACAAGTTTAAGGTACTTTAAAGTGTTATAAATGTTTCATATTCAGTCAGCAGGGTTTATTTACATATACTACAGTTAATAAACAGTTAATTAATGGTTTATAACACACTAATAACACTATAATGTAGTTGTAAGCACACATGAGTGTTTATTAATGCATTTGTCAATTTCAGATATCTGCTAAAACAGTTGTAATAAGGTAAAATATTTATTTATTGTTCACTAATACATAATAAACACTTAAAATTATCCTTGCTTTTGCTTATTACTACATTAGTGTTCTAAAAACATTGATTAAATGCTTATAAATGCTAAATAGGGAGATTTAAAGTTACACCTTCCTGAAAAGAAACGCTACTGACAGCCATCAAAGATTTAAATATTAAAATGTAGATGGTTGTTAAACAGCTCCAGAAAAAGAAGCTTTCACTCTTTGTGAGGTTTAGTAGGCAGCGGCTTCTTAAAGCTGCAGTTTGAGTGACATTCAATTGTGCGTACTGTGTCATATTATATCCTATTAGGATAAAATAGAAAAGTCTTCCATACATACAACACGATGTACAAAACCCAGCAGAGACATTAATACTCTTTTCCTCCAAAGGGAGTTTTTACATCTTCACACTTCAAACTGACACTAAGCTGTATGAATCAGCAACAGGAAAGAAAATATTACAGAGATTTTTAAAAGTTTGGGCACCTAGTAGTGAATTTTTAAGAGAAAATATGATGCATACAGTGGATTATTGCAATGTTTTGCTTTCTCAGTGCTAATTAGATTCATTTGATTGATGTAAAAATAATAACACTACTATTACACAATAGATAACTAAACATATTCACCAATATTCAGTGATCAGTAATAATACATGTGGCACATAAACACACGTTAAACTTCTCTCTAAAATTGATTACAATCCTAAATAAACACCAGATGATCAAATGTATCTCATGCAAACTGTATATGTATCTATGCAACAGTGTAAAAAAAAAAAAAAAAAAAAAGACAAAAGAGCCTCACATTAATAGAATAGTTTATTTCAGAGGAACATAACAGCATAGCGACGTTCACATCTGATCAGTTAATTACATCCAAAGGGGGCGAGAAGGAACGTCGTCATCAGAGCGGGAATGAATGACGGGGAGGAAAACCTGGAAGAAGAACAACAAAAGAATAATCAGATATTATTATTATTATTATACATTAAAACATTTTAAAGTTAATAAGCTTGTCCTATCTTGGAGTAACTCTACTTATGTCGCTTTTCAAAACCATTAATAAATAAAATGATGTTTTATGATGTCTCAACACTGTGGTTACGGTTTGTGTTAAAATGTTCACTTGAAACCTTGTTACCACTTCCTTTAAAAGTTAGGCAACCTTCGTTGCCACGGCAACAGTAAACACTGACCAACCTGCCGCCTCCTAATGAGGAAGTCACCTTATATAGACGTGATCTGAAACATGTCTCCGGGTCGTAATCACTACGGCCGCTAGATGGCGTTTCATCACACAAAACATAACTGAAGGTCGTTTTTGGCGACTGGATTTATGTTTTTCCTTGCAAGGACTTAAAACTGCCAGTTACATCTCTGTGTTGATTGTTTATCTTTTGTTATCTACCAAATTTATGTTTAAAAAGTCAGTATGTTTACATCAAAATCCATTTTTTCTCTTCCTGTAAACAGTTTCAGATATTTGATGCAGTGTTTCCTCTGTAATTTGAATACAGCTGTGCTGCTTTGAGCAAAGATTCACATATATGTCACAGTTTGGCTCTAATTTGTGTTTAAAGTTGAAGCTCTAGTGTTTAAAACTGTTTTTAATCACTATATAATAAATACTTTTAAAGCATCTGGACTACACTTTAGTTTTAGATCAAATTGAGGCTAAATGATATTCTTTATTTTGATTTGACGTCCTCTGTTGCAGTGGTTGTGATGGTGCACCGCTGCTGAATGAACACAGAGGAAACACTGATGACTCATCCTGCACTCAGGGGCTTCTTTATATAAAAAGTTCATCTGATCAAATGTGACTTTTGCAGCCACACCTTAAATACAGTCTTAAATAAACACACTTCATCCTTTGTGGGTCGTAATAGCGAACAGAGAGAGAGAGAGAGAGAGAGAAAGGAAGAGATGTAAGTTTGTATATCAGAGTGTATCAGAGTGTGTGTGTCTTGTAACTACGACGAGCAAATCTTGCATTTCACTGGGAAATACGTCACAGAACAGAAGCTGAAGACGCTCTAACATCCATTTTATCGGGACTTTAATGGCGTTTCATCTCTGAAGTTAATGCTTGATATTGACAGAACAGCTTTATTTATTATCCACGAACCCAACTCCAGCGCTGGAACACTCACAGTGGGTTTACTTCCCAGAGGGCCGTACGCTCTCGAAGATGCCGGCTTCCCTCATGGCGTTGAAGTCTTTGACGGCGTCGTACTGCTTGTAGAAGTCAGCGTAGGCCTGTTTCCTGGGCTCCGTCACTCCGTACTTTGAGGGGGAAAAGAAGACAAAGAGTCTGTTATATTCACTATTTCAAAAACCTAAAAAAAAAAGAAAACTGTCGAGATATTACTGACAGTCATAAGAGGAAAATGTTGGCATTATACTGCAGGATACGATACTGATGAGGTATTTTAAAGAAGAAGCAGCGTTTCCCTCGGGAAGCTGATCAGTGCTGAAGATTAGAGGCGTCTTTCTTCATCATGTGATCAAACAAAACCATTAATTATGGCCTCAAAAATTACCACTAAAGGTGTTATTTTGTTTTCAAGTGTCTACTGATGTTTAAACCGGTCAAATTTGAATAAAACTGAAGCGTTTCCATCGTCACGTCTGTATCTTTCAGTCGTAAACCGCGGCTGCGTGTCTCTCCGCTCTCACCTTGAACCCGAGTGCGGCCACCAAGGACAGAGTGAAAGCGATGGGCAGGTGAAACCTCAGGCGCTTTCCCAGCAGCCCCCTCATCGCTGGCTTTGCAAGAGACATGTTGGATCAACCTGCGGAGGCAACGAGACAAAAAAAATCCAGCTGAGTCTCATCATCGGGAAAAACCAGTGTAGGCAAAATTTAAACCACACAAAATACCCGACACAAAAGATATACATTACCAATTAATCTGCTTGATTTATCATTTAGTGTATGAAATGTTAAAAATAGTGCAAACAATTGTATTCATGATTTCTCAGAGGTGACAGTGATGAATGTCTGACTAACTGACCAAAACCTTCAGATAGTCAAACACAGAAAATCTTCACATATAAAGAAGTTTGTATCAAAATGTTTGGATTGAAAAACGACTGACATCACATTTAATTTTGCAGAGCCAACAATCATTTCTTGGATTACGTTCTGTTGCATCACATGTTGCGAAATGTAACTTCTAATGAATCTAATTTTAAGTCTAAAACTGAATTCTGTATCTGAAGACTAAATGAAACTTTGCAGGTCACAGTGGACCATGATTTTATGAACAGTTTCTTATTACATGGCTTGTATAATTTAGTTACAGTGTAATGATGCTGCATATTTTTTAAAATTAGACCACAGACAGCAGAGAGCTGACAGTAAAGGAGGAGGGTGAGATGGAGGACGATGTGTAACGTCTCCACTGCAACGCTGCTTTTAGGTGGTCGGCCTTTAGAAACCCTCTGACATCACCTTATGAATTTAACAATGAATACGACATTATTGGTGGATATATGAGGAATTTCAGCTCTATTGTCCCAGAAAAAACACCATTTAATATTATATTACTATCACTGACATATTAACAGGTCAGGTGCTCCACAGACCTGCTGAGTGTAAATGACAGTTCCTGCTATCAGAGATCAAAATCTGTGACCCAAAATGAGCATTACAGAGTCACAATTTATGCTTAACTGTTAAAATCTGTGAATCTGTTTAAAGGACGACTTCAAAGTTTTAAAACAACAGTCAGGTGTCCATATGAACAGTGAAAGAGGTTTTCCTCACTGTAATCATTCCTCCTGTTCATACTGGATATTAAAAGATCTCCTTCAAATGTGCTTTCAATGGAAGTGATGGGGGCCAAAATCCACAGTGTGTCCACACAGTCAGCTTCTATTCAGCTTCATCAGTCTGAGTTAATCATAAAGTGGATATCTGACACATTTACAGTCTTTTCAGCATCAAATTCTCCTCTTTGTGTTTCCTCAGACAGTGTTGGCACTAAAAAGACTGTAACGTTGAAAGATATCTACTGGATTTGACTCATTTGGATGCTGAAGCTTCATATTAGCTTATTGTGGGTTTAGTCCTCCATCACTTCCATTGTAAGGTCATCATGAAGGGATCTTCTAATGGTCAGTATGAACAGGAGGAATGATTACAACAAGAAACACAGCTTTAATGTTTATTTGGGTTCCTGACTGATGTTTTAAGACAGATTTTAAAAACTGTGAAGCCGTCCTTTAAACACTAAGGAGGCTCTATAATTGGTAACAGCTGATATAATATAGTTTGTGAAAAAGCAGCTGAAATTCTGATCTGGTCACAGAATTTGGTGAAACACCGACTCTGACCGTCAATCATCATCAGTGACCTTGAATTGAAATCCTCTCAAATAGTGAATTTGCTTTAGTTCCACTTCATTCACACATTTAGAGGATCATGAAATAGACATGAGTCATGGTTATAAGAAAATACTGATAACTGCAGATATAATAATCAGTGGTGGGAAGTAACTAAGTACATTTACTAAAGTACTGTACTTAACTACATTTATGAGGTATCTGTAGTGCACTATTTTAATGTGATGCTACTTTCTACATTTCAGAGGGAAATATTGTACTTTCTACTCCACTACATTTATTTGACAGCCGACCTTTCACATGAAGGTTTGACACAATAGATAATATAACAAACTTTTAAAATACAACACATTGTTAAAGATGAAACCAGTGGTTTCCAACCTTTTTGTGTTTTTGACGTCTTACAAAAAGCAGTGTGTAGTCGGGGTCACATTTCACATGTCTATGAGTTGTTAACAGCTGCACCAAATAGTGATTTTCCCCTCTAAACTTCTCACATGCTTTCATTTCAATAAATGTTCAAATGATCCAATATTTCAGCAAAAAAAATCAAAAGATTAGAGAAAACGGATGCATGAATATTTCTTCTCCTCTGTCCGTCATTGTGTCCCTGAAGTCTGGTCGGCTGCCAGGACTGAAACTACCGTGTGACCTCTGCAGGAGCGTAACGTTGTGCGTCCTGTTTTAAACTGACGTATCTCACATTATTTGATGCAACGTTACACATTATTAAGCATTTTTAGAGGGGTAATTGCACAATGTTATATTCACAAACAGGAAAAAGTCACCTCACGTCGTATATAGGATATAGCAGAAGTAAAGGCGTCCTATCAGCGGATTATTAAAGTTTATCTCCTCTATAACAACATAAATAAAAGCTTTACACTGAATATGTTGTCCTGTGTAGTTAACGGAACATGTTACAATTATTAATCAGATACGTGTAACGAGCGCCGGTTAGCATTACCGCAGCATGCTAAGCTAACGTCAGCTAACGGCTAACCAGGCAGGGATTTTACAAGAAAACGACAATTTTCTTCGGAATTTGTAAAAAACCCAGAAGCGGCTGTTCGTTTAACGGTTCAAACGTTGTAATTCAGTTAACACCGTTTGAAGAGCCCGTTTAAACAGTTCAGGATGATGAGATACTCACAGGTTGGACTCACGACCTTCAGAGAAAGCGCTAACAGACAGAGGAACTACCGGAAGAGCTTCTACTGGTGCTTCCGAGGGACAAACTTAAGTTCTGACAAAGCGAAGGCAGGGCAGATGAGGTCATAGACTGCAGTGAAGCACAAGGCAGGACTGTACCATCAGCCTCCAGCTAAAAGGGCCCCAAAACAGCTGCAGATTCATTATAATGTTGAGATAAAACAAATCAATCAATCAAACCTTATTTCTACAGCACCTTAATACTAGTAGTAACAGTAAAATATAGTGAAATAAAAGCTAGACTAAACATTTAGATAAAAATAGATTAAAAAGACAAAGCAAAACAGAGACAAATAAAATTGATAAGAGGGATAAAAAATATTGAATTATGTTATGATTCTATCTCATTACACCACAAAATAACCCAAAGCACTTAAACATTATGCAACTGTATACTTCCTCTTCAGTGGAAAACACACATAAATGTTACAGGTTGTGATGTAGATCCAGATTTAACCGACTTTATATACTAATAAAACTTCTCTTTCACTCCTCTAAATATATATATACGTTATATATAAATATATTACATGTCTATCTACATCTACATTACATGAGCTTATCTCTTTTATTTGCATCTCAAACGTTTATATATGTGTTTATTTCCTGTATTTGCATTTTATTGCACCTGTTTATATATGAACTTGCACTTTCATTAGTTTGATGTATGGACTCAGTACATAAGACTTAATATGTTTTAAATGATGCGCTCTAATGTTTCCATTTCCTGTATGTCGTATTAATTGGAAAGTACTTTGAGTTAATGCATGAAAAATGCTATATAATTAAAATTCTTCTTATTCTTATTCTTATTTTTATGCTTATTCTTATTCTTATTATATATTTTGAACCATTTTTAGGGTCCTAGTTGAAATAGTTTAGCCCTGATCCAGAACCACTATAGTATGTCCGACTATAAATAGTTTTGCTGGAGTCTGGGGACTGTTACACACATATGATACACACACAAACACACACAAATACACACTGTGTAACTACACAACACACTGTAGTTACACAGTGTGACCACCGAGGGGAGGCAGAGCAACACTGAACTGACCTCACAGTTGCTCTTCTCCCCCTCAGAGGGGTTTTTTATGGATCTGTTGATGACTTTGCAGTTTTTTTTTGTTTGCATGAAAACATTTGAAATTATACCTTATTTAGTCATTTTTCAAGGTTGAACGCACCATACGAAGAAAACATAATTACACTGGATATTTGCTTGATTATAATATTTCCCTTATTGCCTTTGTGGGTTTTTTTTAAACAATGACTCAAGATGGACAAATGTGATTTTAAGATGGAAATCATGTCCGATTTTTACCATTCAATCCTTTCAGCTGATAACTGAAACCAATGTGCAACAATCCAAGTGGGAAAAAGGTCGATTCTTGCAACACAGGAAATTCCCCACAACCACAAAAAGGATTGTTATATATTTATGATTTTATTTTCTGATTTAAAGTTATATAGCGCCGATTCCAGCAATGGTCAATGGTAAAAGAAAAAAAATAACAACATAAATTAATAACACAGGATCCAAGTGATATTATTTATCGTTATAATATATCAGTGCATCTCAATTCATTGCATTATTTTCTTCATATGTATTTAGTTATAGTGTCGTGTCATTGGATGCAGTTCATATCTATCTTTGTAATTTACTTCATGCTTCCCTCTCTAGCTAAAACTAAAATCTATGCATTTATTTATGAGGGACAACACACATTTATTATTTATTAATATTATTTAAATGTATCAGATTTTTAAAGGCTAATTTTCATCTGCAGTCCCACCTCTAACTGTTTCAATTGTTGCTTTGAATAACTGCACACAACACTTTAAAAGTCCTCTGAGTTGTTTATATTTATTAATATTTTGTTTCAGTATCAGCAACAGTCTGTTACAATAATGAATAATAATAGTAATTTATTGTAGTTTCAGGACAAAATGCATTTTAGTTTGTGTGATATTATCATATTTAACTTAAAGTCACATTGGTTCAAAGTTGCATATGAATATAAAAAGACTGAATCAAATTCTGCAGAAAATGTAAAACATTTAATATCATTTTTTTGAAGAGATTATTTTGTTCCAGGTCTTTTTTTTTTTTATTTAACAATGGACAGCTGAGAGAAACACATGACATCACTGCTGTTAAAACACCACGCAAGAGCGGCTTTATTAACATGTTTTATTGTACAAAATACTGCAGACTGTTTACAATTGAGTGGACAAGCTTTGCTACACATAGACGCAATAAAAAAAAAAAAAAATTTTTTTTTTTTTTTTTTTGAAAAAAGAGGAGTTTAAACCTTGAAAGAAAAATGTGTTTACGTTCGCAGGATCATGAAGCAACACAGAACAACATCCAAGAGACTGCAACACCGAGAGCAAAAGATCAAGACTCACTCACCATTTTCTTTCCATAAAGTGCATTTTAACAAGGGTGAAGTATAAACTTCTTCACTTAGACAAAGAAAAACATGGCAAAAAAAGAAAGGAAGGAAAAAAAAAGAAACTTGGGAAGAATATTATTTATAAGCTACATAAACAAAACTGTATCAACACTTATTGGAAGGAGAGTGATGGAGGATAATCAATCAAGCACTGTTATCATGTGAAAAGCTCTCAGCTCCTGAGGAAACCGAGACCACGATGCATGTTGGAGATTATTAAATGTTTTGAAGTATCGTAAACCAAAAGCTGGTTTCTCAACCCGAAGAGGAACATTTGTTATTTTCTAATACGTCACCGTCAGCTTTACTTTTTGCAGCATTGTAGTTTCTTCAAGCTCTATAAAATCATTTCCACTGAACACCTGATGTGTGAGCAGGAGGAACAAAAAAAAACCAAAAAACATACGTACAGATGCAGCTTTTATTTTGTAGTTTGCAGTTTATTTTGCTTTCTGAAGTCACTGTTGAGCACAAAATCTTGAAGAACACGTCACGTTCTGTACATTCAAAAACACGTAGGCCAAGAAAACCTACAGCACTGTTATCATTGACACCTTTAATGCCACCAAGCACCCAAATTAGACCACAAATTGTTGAGTTTTACACTTTTTAGATGTTTTATGACAGAAAGTATATGAAACTCATGACTAAAATCACAGCTAGGGCCCCACTGGAACCGCTTCACGGACTCCTGGAGGCCCGCGGACCCCACTTTGAGAGCCACCGTCTAATTCTAATCACGCCTCTACTGGAGTCTACGAGCTCTGTGCTGCCAACTGACATGATATCACCGTTTAAGTTGACATGGCAGCAGCTACGGAGCGCTATTATCATTCCTCTGGAGTTGTTTCTCACATTCTGCTGAATTTAAATCCAATATTCTCCGTCTCTTTTTTTTTAGCTCTGTGTTTTGCTCTCTATCAACGTCCTGAGGGGAAATATCTGGCTCTTTAGCTGCTAAACGCTCCACTATGTTCACCAGCTAGTCTGCAGCTAGCCGTGTTGTGCCGTTTTCGCACTGAGCGGGTAGCGCACGGCGGCTTTTTTCCTCTCTGAAAACGACGCCATGAGAGCCGCTGAGAGTGAAGCGGGAGCAGTAAAAGCTGCAGAGTCTGGTAATGATTCTCCGCAGGTTTCTGGTTCATCACCATGAGAAATCTTTAACACGTACAAGTGGTGATGTGATCCGATTGTTCATATTGATTATCGCCGCTTTAAAAAACAAAAATCAATCAGGCTGAAGTTATTTGTTGCTTTATCAGACAGTAAATATCTGAGCTATGTGTTTCTGGCTCTTCAGCTTCTTTTTCTTTTTTTTTTTTCTCGATTCAAAGAAAACACATTCTTCTGAAGCAGGTTGATAAATTACACAAACATTTTTTAATCAAAGACTGTCACTCACTTCTTTGACTGTGCAACACGCACACACATGCACACACTCAGACTCTCTCTCACACACGCACACTCCAGTCCAGTTTTCACACTGCGGTGCCAAAAAAAAAAAATCCTAAACCTCAACTACTAACGACACACGAGCTCTGATGTGACATGACCTGACACCTCTCTATAGTCTCACTACATGTTTGTGAGTGTGTGTATATAAAAAAAAACAAGACAACATGAGGGACAGAATAACACATTTCAGATGATAGTGATGACAATGAAATCCACTGAAAAATATAGACATGATCTGTAACTCATTTGATATCTGTATCAAGGCCAGTGAATGTGTGTGTGTGTGTGTGTGTGTGTGTGTGTGTGTGTGTGCGCGCCAGGAGAAAATGTCGACTCCAACAAGAAACAAGAAAATAATCAGGTTGTTTGGATTAGGAAGATAATTAAAGCAACATTTCTCTGTTTCTCTGGAATCTGTTAAATCACAAAGTCTCCGCTTTGCTTATTCCTTCTCGTGTTTTTCTTTCTTTCTTTTTCGCTCGTCGTCCAGATTTTAAAGCTGGATTTTTTTATTTTTTTTTTCTTATAAGTGTCTGTCCATTTCTTTCTTTTTTAAAATCTGTCCTTCCCTCTTCCAATGTTGAGAAATACATAGCAGAGGCTGCAGTTATGTTCAAGGTTAAAGTGTTGCCATGTCCATCTTCTGGCATTAGATACAAAATTCGATTACTTATGTGTTAAAAAAAAATAATTAAAAAAATCAGTCTGCATACTGTTCTTGTTCCCTTTCCTTTCAAATGACTGAAACCAGGATGTCTCTCTAACAGCGTCCTTCAGTTATTCATCATTTCTCCATTTATTATATACACGTTTCATTTGTTAACAATATACACAGTCTGCGTCCACTTTGTCTTTTTTCTCACACGTCCAAAAACCACAATCAGCTCTGTGTTTCCAAAGTGTCTTTGAGTTTGAACACAGCGTGGTCCTGGGAGGGACATTTGTTTGTCCAGTGGCCTGTCAGCTCCCTCACCGAGTCCCACCAGTTCTCCCACTGCAGCGAAACCAGCCACGGGAGGGAGGAAGGGGAGGGGAGGGGGGGACAGGACGCCAGAGGAGAGTCACCTCCCGCTGTGGCTCCTGATCTTATTCCAGCACTTCTACAGCCGTCAGTCTGGATGTTTTTGGATGATTTGACACAAGAGTGTCTCTGGAAGCCAAATGTGTTCACACACACAAAAATGCACGTTTTTACACAAATCGTCCGTTTCTGATTCACTTGAATTCTTTCTCATGTGCTCATAATAACAGGGAACTTTGCTTGATTTTGTAACTGTCTGGTCAGCCAGTTTATTACCGTAACCTTTATGAAAAAGCAAAACGAGTTAATATAAGCGTCCTTAAAAGTGTCATTATCAGACTCACAATGGACAATAAATTTTTTTAAAAAAAAGTAAAACTGATGCAGCAAAACCAAAGATATCATCTGTTTTTTTTATTCCAGGCATTCTTCTTCTTTGTCACAACATGGCGCCTACATTACCCACAATGCAAAGTGACCGCCAACAGTTCAGGGTTATGCTAGCTGTGGCTAATGTAGCCTGGAGCTGAGACGAGGCGCTAACCTCACTTCTCTCCGACTCCACAAATCCCGATTTTCTTCTTCTTTTTTTAAAAAAAAACTTGTAGTCTTCAAACCCAACTGACGTGGACTCAGGTGACAACAACACACATGCCGTAGTCCTCCCCAACACCTGGAAACACTGTAAAAAAAAAAACTATGGAGTTCCTTTTTTAACGCCGTCACCGTCTATTTGGTTCTCATGTCCTTCTGTTCACCGGCTGCCTCGAACTCGACGGCAGCTGGAAAAGTCATCATCACTAGACCCTGAAACACTGATGACCGACATCGTGCACCGTTCCTCCCTTTCATGGCCTCCGTGTTTGTCCAAAATACTCCTCCGGGGTTTCGTGTGCATCATCTCCGATTTGCAGAAAGAGTATGATGATGTTAGAGAGACAGTTTTTCATGCAACAGAGGACACAGCGGGATATGATCTTCTGCCAGCGGAGTGATCGAATCGTATTAAAATCACTCCTGACAAGAGTAGGAAAAAAAAAAAAAAGAAGAAGAATTAGCCTTTTTCCTCCACACCATCAGGTGACCGCAGCTACTGACTGCAGAGGTATTTGGAAGTCTATGGATTGAACGTATAACTGAAGAGATGGTCCAAAGTTTCACATCATCAGGAAAGCGTCTGAAGCCGTAGGGTCGTACCATCGTGACGCCGGAGGGTCCGGCGGGCGTTGTCAGAAGTCGTAGGGCCGCACCATCATGGAGGTGGACTGCAGGGAGTAGCTGGGGCCTCTGAAGTGGTGCCACTTGATGCCGTTGAGCTTCCTGATGTTGTGGCCGACGGTGTAGTAGATGCCGTTCAGGTTGGAGAAACCGCAGGCGTCAAACCACCAACCTGACGGGCGAGGAGAGAGAGAGATACGGGGAGAGAGAGAGAGAAAGAAGGGAGGGAAAGATGTAGAGAGAGAGAGGGAGGAAGGAGGAGAAGAGAGGGACAGATGAATAGATCGGTGAAGAAAGAGGGGAGAGGAGCGATGGGGAGAGGAGATGAAAGGAAGGACGGAGAGGTGGGAGAGAATGTGAAATTAAGGAAGACACAAACAACTAGAAAACGTTCAAAAGACACGACTCTCAAAACATGATCCTGAACTTCTCTTCATCTCTGTGTGTGTCTTTTATCTGTTTCCTTCTCATCAAATCTTTTCTTATCTTTGTCCAGTGGTGGAAAGTAACTAAGCGGCACGCTCGGTGCTTACGGCTGAACTTCTCTGCTCGTAGTCAGGACAGACTTTTTAATCGTCTACATTTACAGTGTCTGGCAGCTGTGGTTACTATAATCAACTATAATCAACAAATAAATCATCACCATAGATTCAGATAACCGGCAGAATATAAAGTAGTTCAAATGAGCTCCACCGTTACCAGGGGCAACATTAAAGTGATGCAATTATAATCCAATAACATAACATATATGATTCAGAAATGAGTCATTCTGCATTATGAGCACTTTCACTTTTTAATACTAATAGTTATTGCATGTATTTTTAATTAAATATAACTGTGAATGCATGTAGAGTGTGACATTACTGCTTTTATGGAAGTGAAATTTCTTCTTCCTGTACTTGTTTGTCCTCGTTTCTGTCTCTGATTTCACCTCTTTCTCTTTCTCCATCATCCTACCTTTTTATTCTGTACTCACTCTTTCATTTCCTGAACCCAAACACGTCTTTAACAGACCTCTAACCATCAACGAGCGCCTTTAAAACGCCGAGCGGCCACCTCTGATGAGTTAAGATTAGCTCGACTATGCGGTTAAAGTCAGAGAGAGAGATTGTGGTCGCGCTTAAACGGAACGTCAACCGAGGTGTCGACTTCCTTCCTGCCAAAACATCGTCCTACTTCCTTCATGACTCGCTCGACCACAAGAGTGAAACGTAAGCGTAGTTTGTTTTCAAAGCGCGTACACATGTAAGATTTATTTCTGGTGAGGATTCTCCCACTCTCACAACAAACCACTCTGAAACAGACGAGCTCATCTCAGCTCATGACGCAATTAAAAACACACATGTGGCAATGCGTTTTTAAATCGATATGATTTTTCATAAAATTTCTCATTATTGGCAAATTTGAGTGCAATTTTCATAGTTAGACTTTAATTTCTTCCTCTGGGGGGGAAACGCTGTGGATCAGTATGCGGCTGCTTTTGTTTTTGTTAATTACACAACTATTTCTCTCCTTTACTTTCGTCCTCTCTCTCTCTCTCTCTCTCTCTCTCTCTTTTCATCTATGTCACTCTTCCTTTTTTTTTTTATTCCCTGTAAATTACAGTAATTTTAACTGACTCACTGACTAATGGTGACTATCGGAGTCTTTTCCTCAGAGAGCTCGAGGTTTTTGCCGGAACGATTAACGTAATCGGCGATCACAACCCATCGAGGAGGAGGAGGAGGAGGAGGAGGAGGCTGCGGAGAACTAAAGAGCTGTTTGTCTTGGCTCTTAAAAAACACATAAAAAATTTTTTTTCAGAATCATGACTCTGCATGACGCATGTGCTGATTTTGTGAGATTTATGACAGAGAAATATTGTTTAATGAGTATTTAATAAACTCTCATTTGGAGCTCCGACAACAAGAAACTGTTTTGATCAATTCTTTCACTAATCGTTCGAGCAAAAGCAGAAGAAAAATCGGCCGGCTGGCTGCGGCTCCTCCGATGTGAGGAGTCGAAGCTTTTCTGCGTCACACGTGACAGTGAAATGGATACAGTTTGATTTTAGACTGCTGATCGGATGAAACGAGAGATTTGAAGGCGTCACCATGACGACTAAAGATATTATAACAGACATTTTTCACTATTCTCTTGACAGATTTCCTCATAAACACAGGTGAGTTTTCCTCCGAGGAACACAGAACATCGGTTCATCTTAGACAGATGCATGCTGGGAAATTCAAGTGTCAATATGACAAGATACAGAAGGTTTCACAACAGTAAAAATAAAACACAAGATGATATAAAAGACACTGGAAACTCTTCCTTTCCACCTATTGGACATTTAAGATGACATGAAGATGCTGTAAAGTGGAGAGACGTTACCTCCGGTGAGCATCAGGGCGCATTTGCAGTGGTCGCAGTTGTCGTTGTCCTGGTCCCGGGTGCTGAAGCCGGTCCCGTGGGTGGCCAGGCTGCTCTGCTTCCCCGCTGTGCCGCTGTAACCTCTCAGATACAACCTCAGAGAGAGCAGACGTGTGACCCATGAACTGTAGAACTGTACTGTGGGTGCAGTTTATGTGCATGTGTGTGTAATCTAATGCAATCCAACACAACAGCTCTGACATGCTTTATGTTTATTACTGAGGTGGTGATGCCGTGCTGCAGCTTCATTATACTGACAAGTCTTCCTAATATTTTACATTTCTGTACGCTGTCTGGGTCGGTTTAGGCAACAACCTTCCCCTTATCTTGACAGAGTCCTCCACTGATTTAACTGTGCATATATTACATACAGTATATACAGTATGTTGCTGTTCCAGTTACCTGTACTGCTGTTTCTCGCTGGCCAATGTAAATCTGTCGTAATGGGAGTGGGCGGAGTTTCCTTCCCAGTCCATCAGCTCCACTCTCAGAGAGTACTGGCCCTGACTGGTCAGCAGGTACAAGACTTCGTTCCCCAACCAGTGCTCCCCGAACACGTTCCCGAAACCCTGCAGGAGGAGGAGGAGGAGGAGGAGGAGGAGGAGGAGGAGCTGTTACAGTTTGATATTATTATTTTTTTCTAGGTTTTATTTTGAAGGACGGCTCTCATCAGGCACACCGACCATTTTGTACTCCCTCCAGCTCCTCTGGAAGTCCACGCTGCCGTTAAACCGCCGCTGGAAGACGGTCCAGCCGCCACCACTCGTGTCCATGTCGCAGTACACCTGCAGGAGAAGAAAGAGTCTTTACATTCAGGATACAGTCATTTCTTTATTTACAAGGAAAATGTGCATTAATCAATATTCCTGTAAATATGCTGAACTCAGTCCGTCATTTTATAAACAGAAACCTCTTTTATCCAAATCAGCTTTAAATCAACTTAAAACTGATTCAAACCAACAGCCACAATAATAATTGGAAAATGAATCTGCTATTTGTAATAATCATTAACTTCTCTGACTGAAATGATTTATGTTAAAATAAGAAAAAAATAAATAAATGTAAGAATAAACCGTGTGTTTGAAACTTGTCCCGACTTTACTACAGAAGTTTTATAAATCTTTTTTTTTTTTTGACTGAACGGCTCAAACACATCAGTGTCTGTAACACACTGAACCACTGTGGACTCCACCCACCAAAAACACTTTCAAATGCACAATAATTGAGTTTAATTTGTTCTCATCAGTCGTTTTTAGGACAGGGGTCACTTGAAAAACTGGATACTCTGACTGTACGCTGATTCAAATCATCACAGTGTTGTGACTGCAGGTAAAAAAAACATGATCCAAATTTAGCTGCTGTTTGTTTTCTTATGAAACTGAGGGCAATTTTTGTCAAAAACATAGTGATGTATTTATTTTTTGTCAGTATTTCTCCGTTTTTGAGACTCATTTCTTGCGTTTCAGTTCAGTCTTTAACAGGTTGACAGATTTTAACCCCGAAAGCACTTCATGTGTGTCTTTTGCACTTTTTTTTTTTAAAGAAATCAGTAAATGAAAATGATCTAAAGACAAGTTGTTTCGTACTTTCTGTCTTTAGGTCGACACTTTGCATACGTGCTGTAAAATCAATAACCAGGATTTAGCACAATCTGACTGTTTTGGGTTTATTTGTGGTTGAGTTTGAAACGTCCAATGAATTCACAACGATCAACACGATTGAATTCATGTAAAAAAAAACAAAAAAAAACAAAACATGGCTGCAGGTGAGATTTACCTGCACAGGTTCGGTCCTGTTGCCGATGTAGATGTGATACAGACCGCTGACGGAGTGACCGGCCTTGTAAGCGTCTGCACAGTCTCTCCACATCTGGTTCCTCGGGGGTGACCCTGCACACACACACACACACACACACACACACACACACACACAAACACACACACACACACACACACATTGAAGTTTTATTTTCATTTAAGTCTATGGATACATGCGGTTGTACAGTATGTAGGTGTGTGTGTGTGTGTGTGTGTGTGTGTGTGTGTGTGTGTGTGTGTGTGTGTGTGTGTGTGTACCTGTAGTGCTGGCCACCATGTTGATGAGCGTGTGGACAGACTCCATCAGCTGAGTCTGCTGCCTCTGCAGAGCCGTGTTGTTGCTGCTGGCAACCCTCAGCTGCCTCTCCAAAGACTCGATGGCCGCCATCTGAGTCCTGATGACAGACTGAGAGGGAGAGATTTACTGCTTACTCACTTTTTTTTTTTTTAACAACAACCCACCTCTGTTTTCTTTAAAGCCGCTATGATCAATATTTTTATAATAGTAATATATGAGCTGTCAGTGAGTAATGTGTTGGTCACGGCTCGTAGTGACGAACCTACGGAGAGTTATCAGCGGCTCTATGGAGCTTTACAGCGAGTTTCAGCTCCTTGTTTATCTGTCCGGCTGCTCCTTCGCTGTTTCGCTCCGCTCTAAAACAACCTCTGTGCACACTTTGATTTGTAGAAACATTTACGAGGTCAGAGACTCTCATAAATGTTAAATGCATGCTGATTTATTCACATAAAAAAAAAAAAATCCTGACATATTGAGATTAGCGGACGCAGAGAGACAGCTGCCGGCCGCGATGACATGTTTTATGAAGTGTACCTGCAGTCTGTTTTTCTCCTCCTTCATGTCCTCCATCTCTCCTCTCTGCTGAGACTCCAACATCTTCACTTTACTCTCCAAACGGCTGAAAGACACACAGAGAGAGGGGAAAAAAGACAGGAAATTAAACACTTGATCCACAGCAGGCTCACACATTATATCTTTGTGTGTTCAAGAAACTGCCCAGAATGCACTCCTCTTCCTCTCCTTCTTCTTCTTCTTCTTCTTCTTCTAGGTAGCGGCTCAAATGTGAATAACATGATCCGGCAGAGAGACATTTCCAGAGCGGCTACAGTGGAGGAGTTTTGATGTTTTAATGATCTACAGCATCAGCAGTAACTCATCAGTTCATGACAGAAGCAAAGAACTCAAAACGCCGAGCTGCGACCCGAGCGGACGACGGAAACCTGAAACCGCCATATGTGTTTTACATCATTTAACATCAGTGTCTCTCCGTCCACGCTGACACCTGGTTAAGCTTTACTTTACGTTGCTCGTCCGCTTGCACGCACCTACAAGCACTTGTTAGCATCTGGCTGGAGGCAGCGTCTGCGTTATGCAGGAAATCACTAAATTACGAAGAGGAAGAGGAGGCAGGTTGAAGGAAAGTGGGTGAACCAAAAACAACTCCTGGAATTTGTCATCTTATTTAACATGAGGACCGCGTGCTTTGCCAGGAGGGAGGACACCAATCCAAACTATTTGTACAACACATTTGTGTGTAATGGAGCAGAGGTTGTAACTTCTGAGTTACTCCTTCTCACTAGAGAAGCCGTCAAAGCCGTGAAATATAGGATTGATATCCCGACCATTATTCTTTCTGCAGTCCACGTTATCTCTGCAGCTGAACCAGCAGCACAGCTGCTGAAAATAGACCCCGGTCCGCAGTTAGATCAACAACGTGGGAGCCAAATTAATGAAACCCGATGAAGGAGTGGCAGCGGCTTCAGAGTAAAATATAGGACACTGAGAGCGGCCGAGTGTCCGGTTCACACTCACTTTTCTGGCTGAGCGCAGCAGCGGACACATGGAGCCGTGGTGGGGTGGGGGGGGGGGTCGGCATGAGCCAGGTGGGAAAATGTGTCTTAACCTCTGTTTCCCAGAATAAGTCACAGTCAGAGTGTATTCTCATCAAGCAAATGTCAAATATCAAGATATATATATATATAGACATCGCACCGGTGACGTCATGCTGACGTTATTGCACGTACGAGTTCATGGCGACACACGGGAGGAGCTGGCTGTCTCCAACTAACAAGGTGCTGAAGTCAGAACAGGAACATGTGGGAAAACAACTAAGCCGAATCCTGGAAGAGTCTTTATCTCATTCAGGCCTTCTGGCAGCTGCGCCGATGGGATTTGCAGGATGTGTTAAAAAACGCAGCTTATACACACTGAGCAAGGAATCCTCATCAGTCATCCGGTCACAGCCTGACAGATAGATGATCAGCCTCCAGAGGATGATGCAAACCAGCTATGAGCAAATCTTGTTGGCTTCGTTTCTGCTTGAAGAATAACTACAATGACAATTATTGAAATGTTTGCTGATTGATTTTTCTGTTGATTAACTAAAAAAAATGAACCATTGCAGCTGCAGAAGTCTGACATTTCCAGCGTGATTTAAAACCCTGAGTAGATGTTTAAATCAGTTCATATCATTAAAAGCAGCAAAAGCTTTGACACATAATCAAGACGGCAGCGATTCACGCAGGTTTTACGTCCTCACGCATCTAGAAAGTCGTCGTTTCCTGCAGCAGGAAGACAATAATTGCAGATGTAAAGGTCCTGATGCAACGAGCTCAGCTTAGAAAACATTTTCTGTGGAGAGAAAAATGTTGCGGGCTGCTGCTACTGCACCAAAGCCCTTTTAAGTAAAGTGGATTTCAGTGTTCATATAAATAGATCCCCCCCTTTTTTTCTTTTCAAAACAAAAGCTGAAAATGATTTGTACATCTAAATATTTTGCAACCTTGATATCATTTATTACACTGTGCAATAAATATTTACTTCATAAATATTTGAAATCAACCAAAAAGATTTGTGTTAATCTGCAACAAACTGACTTTAGATGGATGTTAGACGCTCTTGTAGTTCAGTGATTCGAGCTTTTCAGCACATTAAGACCCAGAAATGTAATAAAATATCTGTTCATTTTTTCTTTCTCTTTTAACCTTCAGTCCAGTTTCCTGCCGAAGTGTAGCTGACATGAGTCAGACGCGGCCCTCCATCATTCTCACATGTGCCGCCCTGTTGTGCAGCTCTTTTACACTTGCGGGTGATATTATTTCACATCAGTAGGTGAGACTTTGGTCAAATTAAAAGCTGAAACATATGATCAGCTCCTGGTTTCGTGATCATTTCAATATGCTGACCCCGCGCATGAACGAGGGAGCCTGATTGGATGTGAGGTAGACGGATGAGGAGTCGCTGATTGTTGTGGTGCTGCGGTTTGTGTGTGTGTGTGTGTGTGTGTGTGTAGATTTAAGAGTTTGCACATGTGGCCGACCACATGCAGACAGTGTGTGTATGTGCATGTGTGTACGTTTTTTACTGTTTGCACTCTAATCACAGCTGGAAATGTGAGTTTTTTTAAAGCATAATTCTGCTGATTTTCTATATTTTTCTCATCGTCAACGACAACAACAAAAAAAAGTGATTTAAAGCATAAAGCTGGCGGTTTTCTATCTGCTCATTCTCGTCAACAATTCTCATGTTTGCATCCAAACTAGCAATGAAGTGATGATGACTGAGAGTGCCGTGCACGCATCCAAAGTCTGATATATCTTATTCCTCCGTGTCGTCGGCCTCCGTCGCCGCTCCAAAAGCTATTAAAAAGACATCAAGCGCCGCACTGAGTGACATGTTCCTTCATGATGAAGAGTTTGGACATGTCATGTTTGTTTAGATATGGCTCCGGAGAAGACTAATAACAGAGATCATGTGTTTTTTTTTTTTTTTTTAATCTCAGGAGAGCAGTTCTGTGTAAGACAACGAACATGTGCAGGAACACGTTTCTGTTCGGGCTTCACTGGTCCGTTGCTGCAACAAATCGCGACTCTCTACTCGACACTTTGGTGCCGAGAATTGCAAATTTCTCAAAGAAATTATAACAGCATTAGATTTGATGACGAAACTGATAAAAAATCTATTGGAGTGCACGGCAAAATTAAAATTAAATTCAATTAAAAAGCAATAAAAACATGGACACAAGGATAAAGAGTCTTTTGAGAGGAGATTTAAATGATGTTACTCTCCTGCTGCACCTGTCAACAACTCTGATCTCATTTATTCAGCAACATACATATGATTTCTGTTTCTTTGTTGCTTCATTTGACGCTCATGTTTCTGCAATTGCATTTGTAAGATCATTCGTCTCAGAGCGTCGTGAGCAATTTAAAAGAAATAATAAACCTAGAATTTGAAAAACAAAACCATCAAAGCTTTTTTTTTCTCCCCCCCAAACAGTCTATTTCTGTTTCAACGCAATTAATGAAGGTTACGACACTATAAATCTGCACCGTAAAAACCAGAAAACCAAGAAATGAAGAATTTTGAGGGTCATGAAACCCAGTTTTTTTTTATATATATAAATCACCTGACTTAATGGAACACAACTTCCAACCGTTTAATGATGTCTTAGTGGTTTTTCTAAAGCCGTGCATGTATTTCAGAGTCGTAAAGAGTTGTGCACACAGTCGTGTAAATGAGACACAGACACTCAAACAGTAGAGCTCCAAACTAATAATAATAACCTTTAGTCTTGTTTGTCTGGAGCTGCTGCTGGAGAGAAGTCCTGTCTGTTTCATGAACGTTTCCTAACGTGATCGGCGATGTCGAAACGATTTTGTTTAAATCTTTTTTTAGGTTTCTGCAGACGGTATTTATTTATCTCGACGCTTTTATTTTGGCATGCGGATGCGAGATCTCTATCTAGAAACTGCGTCAGCCGTCAAACACACCGGCTTGATCTTCATCCGCAGGAAGGGAGAGACACTCTGGTGAGTTCGGAAATTAATCAGAGGCGACGTGCGACACGGCAGCGTGCAGATATCTAGAAATTTTCATGTCTCGAGTTCAATAAAAATTCAAATTAAACGACCTTTCAAAACCCCTTTTGGATTATCTCAAGTGTCCAGTGTCACCAGAGCATGTGGCTGTTTGACAAGTGGAAAACTCACACACACACACACACACACACACATGCTTACACTCACTTTCAGGGTCTCTGTTTGTATTATATCTGTTACTGTAAACAGAGAGCACGCTTGATAATTACTCCGCATGTTTCAGCGCGCACACCGCGGCGTTCCAAGTTCACCTCACAATGAAGAATAGTGAAAATATTGTGATTCCAAATATTGGTCGGTCTCGCAGCAACAGCCGCGGACGCGTTTCCATCTTCTGTAATGACTCGCTTGTATTTCAAACAGTCTCTCGCTGTCGAGTTGTGAAATCACTGATAAGCCTCCCGCTCGGGGGTCGGCCCGATATTTGGGTCAAGAGGATTATAAACCAAACGCGTTTTAATGGAAAATCACAGAAACGTTACTGTTAATGAGGTTGACTATAAACATAATAAACAGAGCAGAAACCGCCGTCGTTTCCAAGATCAACCTCGAGACGAGTTTCGTTTGAAAACAGGGAACCAGATTTATCAAAGTGCTCAAAGTGGAAAAATTTAGATTCAAGTTCAATTTCTTCACTTTTACCTGCAAATTTAACGATTTATCAGATTCCTCTGGACTTAAAAATGCTCCTATACTTAAGATGTCTTGTCTGAGACGGCTGACACACAGAGACAGAGGAGAGGACACGACTGTTTTTGGACAAATCATACAATATATTGATATCTGGAGCAATATTCAGGTCATTTTATCTCATTATTTGCTGCAAAATGCACATTTGATGGAAAATCCTCATTCTGCACTTGTAAATGTGACACTAAATTATTATTATTTGGTTTCTCTGATATTATTATGATCCATATGTATAAAGATATGTTATGTTCATATATAAATCTATGTTATATTAAATTACAGGTGTTAACTGCGAGTGAAGATTCACATGAAGGAAGAAAATTAGAAACAAATGGAAATCATTTGACTCGTCACTGGCTGGATGACACATGCACATAAATAATAGTTGCAGTTACTACGATAAGAGCGGAGGAGGAAACCAGGTGACGTTGTTACAGAGCGATAAAGTCTCCGAGTTTCAGGATGAGTCAGGTTTTTAAAAAAAGGCGGACCGCTTTCTGTTTCCTGTTTATAACGTTTCTCAAAGGTCACTCCTACACTTCCTTTGATGAATGCGTTTTTTTTTTTTTTTATCAGGATGCCTTTTAGACGGCGTGACATCAGAGGTTGTGCAAGTTTACTCACACTGTGCCACAAATCTCTACTGATATCTCGGTCAGATTGCGAGATGGGTGTCGGGTGAGTCACGCACGAAAGCAGAAACACATCTTTCGGCTCTGATGTTCTTGATTTGATGATCTTTTGTATTATGTATTAAAGGGAATAGATGTGTTTATCGCACCTTAACTTTATTTAAATAACTTCACATCGTATTCTGATTGGTCGTAGCTGCAGTAACTTCTGACTCAGGCTGTCTTTTGGCCTCTAAAGCATCGAATCAGTCGACGCCGGTCTCACAGCGAGTTCTCCGAGCAGCGTTTCAGAAGTCGCACAGCGTAAAAGGGGCCTCGACTCGGCTCTTCAGAACATCACTGAGAGTCTCACATGTCCCGACAGATGTAGAAACAATTATTTGTCTACCTGTTCTTGTCTCGTAGCCGGCTGATCTCGGACGTCTGCAGCAGCAGCTCTTTCTCCAGCTTGTTGGTGGACAGGGAGTTCTCCAGAAGCTGGATCTCTATCCGTGACGTGTGGTTCAGCACCTGGCGGGGAATAATTCGCGTTAAACCCCTTCGAAATGAGCCTTTCAACTGACAAAACCCCGTCCACGTGCGTCCGTAAAACGCTCGTCACCTTCGCCTCCACCACGTTGATTTTGCGCGTCTGCTCCGCCGTGTGCGTGAGGAGGTTGGTTCCGATCTCCAGCATGGTGGCCGTCTGGTTGTGGACGAAGTGCGACGGTATGCTGGCGCCGTCCGACTTTACGCTCCTCTGGATGAAGCTCTCCAACTGCAGGAGGGGGAAAAGACACAAACAGAGAGAAAGTACACGATGAGACAGTCTGTGATTTATGCCTTCATTAAGTCAAACAACTGTCAAATGTGTTTCGAGCCTTTCCAGAAGTTCAACGCTGAAACGTCTGGTTCTGAGCTCCAAAACCACCCACTCAGTGCATCAAGTTCCCCAAATCAAACATGTCAGGAGGTCTGGTATATAAAGACGCAGGTCTCTCCATCTCTGGGAATATCAGCCAATGCCAGCTCGCACTGCCACGCCGCAACCTTCGACCCCTGACAAATAAATAATCCATCCATCCAGCCTATCTATCCGTCCCTCAGACTCCACGTCCCCAGGATATCAGTGCCACTGAGAAGCACAGGCAGTTGATAAATATACCACTGGACCAACAAACAGATTGGTCCCAGCGGGACGACCAGTGAGGCTGTTCGATGGGTCACCGGGAGGGAAGTTCGGGCCACAATGACAGATCGCATTTGAGTCGTTTTTTTCCCAAATGGGTTTCATTGCCAAACTTGATTTGCGCTCTTAGTCACGACGTTTTAATTTAGATTGGACGTGCTGTGTTTAACGTGCTGTGGTTTAACGTCAGTCTGCAGGTGTTTCCTCCTTCCAAAGATGCCAAAAACATCACTGTGTCCCCAGAATATATATCTGTGCTTACATGCATTCATTAAGTGACAGCAGGCAGGCAGTACAGTCTGAAGATGAAGATGTAACTACAGACTTTACAAGCTCCTCCATCCCTGCGTATTTAAAAAAAAAAAGAAAAGCAACCATGCGGTGTGTGACGTGGTGGTGATGGTGGTGGTGGTCAGGGGACACCGCCTGCGTGGCATGAACAGCAGCGAGCTGGTAGCCACAACCAGCTGCTGTCAGACTCTCAGCTCTGTGTGAGAAGCGCAAAGCGACGACGTGGCAGCTGATGATAAGAAATAGACCGCAGAGTCTCGTCCTATCGCTTCACGATAAGAGAATTCAGCTAAAACAGAAATAAGCACAAACAGAAAAGTGTGTAAAGCCAATATAGACCTATGTGATTATGTGTACACCCACTCAACACATTTATTGAGACATAGATCAGCTTTGAACAATAATGTGTCTGATCTCCTCCCTCATTAAACTCCCCCCTTTACTCAAATATATGTTTGTCTTCTTGCTCCTACAGTGGAATATGTGAGCTTCACTGTGCAGAACGAGGACTTTTTTTTTCTTCTTCTACCTATCTGTTGAATTCAGGGTTTAAAAAAAAAAAAAAAAAAGCTGAATCCACTTTGATCCTGTACGTGCGGGTGTTTATGTGTGCATGCATGCTGTCTATCATCTGTCTTCTACTGTCCCACCACTCTGTAAAGCACTTTGCTTTGTTTACGCATGATATTGCGATACACAAATAAACTTGAACTTTGACACTCGACGGTTCTGCATACAGATCCTTTTTCCTGGATCTGCACCAGAATGATTCACTTGTTCTTTGGCTGCACGTTGCACCGACTGGTTCTCGACGTCCGCACACCGCATCCTGCAAACTAGGAAACAAACTGACAAACACACCGGAGGTGGTGAAGTGCAAAACGCTGGAGAGCACTGCCCCGCAGCCCGATGCTGAAGCCTGTTTGGCTGAAAGGTATTTGTTATGACTGCTGATTCATGTTTCATTATCTTCCACTTTCACCAGCGTTATGTTTTTATGGTTTTATTTCTTTCAAGCGCTGATGTTATCCGCATTGACTGACTTTATCATATTCATCATTCTTCATGCACGCTGACAGCGCTATTACTCATTTTCACTACCCAATTAAGCTTATTCAAGTGTTATTATGTTTAGTCTGCTTCAATTCAGTTTCAGATTAAACAAGCATCGCTCTGTTCAATCAGAAAATGATTTTACGAGAGGGCCAGATACGAATCAGCGGCGTCGGATCCAAGTGGCTTTTTTGGAGTGTGAGTAAGTAAAACGGGCTAACCTGGAACAAAGAGCGAAAAAAAAACACACACACACACAAAAAAAAAACAGATGTTGTGACGCAGCGAGAAGTTAATCAAATAATCAAACAGAGAGAAAATAGCTGGAACGAGCTGATTTGTTTCTCCCTCTCGCTCAGCTTCCTGTGATGCTGCACAGATAAACTCTGATGAAAGCCAGAAAGTCCACCTGGCTGACGCACAGTCGAAACCCCACAGAGACAGAAATAGAAGCATAAAATAGCTGTTGCACTGACAGAATGAGCAAATATATTTTTATGTGTTTGTGTGAGAGAGAGAGAGAGAGAGCGGGGGGGTAAAGGAGAAAATAAGAGAAAAGAAAAATGAGATGAATTGAAACAAGAATATCAAAGTTCAGCAGGTTCTTTTTTGGTCTTTTTTTTTTTTCTTTTTTTTGTTATTTTTTGTCGAGTCTCTGGAGACACAATGTGCTGACTTTTTAATTGACCCTCACTTCCTGCTGTAGGATTAGAACTACACACATCCACACGCACACGCACGCACGCACGCACGAACACACGCACTACATGAAACCTCTTCACACAAACCAGAGACACACACACACACACACACACACACAGAAACTGGCATCCATTCGTACACAAACACAATTAGCCGTACGCGCACACACCACTCACAATTATAAACTTTACAAGCCGAGCTTGACCGGCGAGCTCTGGGAGAACGCGGTCAACCCCACGTATGGAGGGGCTTGTTTCTGAGACGCTAACTCAAACCACATGTTGGCTTCGCTGTGATCTGGGCCCTCTGGGTGACTTCACAGAGAGAGAGAGGGGAGGGGGGAGGAGGTGGGGGGCGGGTTGGGGGGGGACCGGGTGACCAAACAGACCCGATAACAAGACTGACGCAAAGGCAAGTAGCACCGATAGAGATCTGGGGTAACAAGTGCACTGTGTGTCGCTGGAGTGTGTCGGGGATCTGAACTGGCAGCTCTCGACTGGAAGGGACACTGAGTGAGTGTGTGTGAGGCTGAGCTCACCGATAAAAGTGACAGAAGAAACCAGAGACGGAGCTGCGATGCTGCAGTGGGAAGGTGAAGTTGTGGAGGTTGGTTTAGTGGAGTGTTAATGTGGATATGAGCTGCTTTTTGTGATTTTTTCTGTTATTTATATTCTGTTAAACATGTTCAAACTTACAAAACTTTCTGCTCTTAATGTGCAGTTTGCAAAGTTTCCCCGCCGAACCAGGAGGGTCCAAATGCAGATCGAGCCAATGGGAAGAGAGTAGGGTCTCCAGATGTGAGGCGCATCACTTCCTTAAGCTGTCTTTTTTTCATATTTAAAGTTTTATTTCACTAGATTTGCAAACAGCCATATTTCTTTATATAATAATAATGTTTTTGTCGTTTAAAAAAGTAGCCAAAGGTTGTGTTTATACCTGAACATTTCACTCTTTGTGTGGCTTCCTTGGATTTTTATTCACATGTAACCGAAGACTCTGCTTCCTTCTCATTCTGAGTGAAAAGAAGTTCAATTAACCGTAAAAAAAAAAAAAAAAAATACATTTGCTCATGCACTCTTGCGGCAGAAAAGGAAGTGATGGACCTCGCATATGACCCTACTCTCTTCCCATTGGCTGGCGGGCCAGGGGTTCCCAGATGTGAGGTCTGCAGTCGGACCTTTTCTCCACTGAACACGTGTCCGCCGACGGTTGTCTGTTCTGTAAGCCTTTGTTGCTGAGGTTTTGTTCCATGTGTTGATCATACTCAGAGATGATTGAGTAAAGAAGGAGACGTCCTAGAGATACGTTACTACTGTTACTGTTGCTCTTATTGTGCATGTAGCTGCAGCTGGGTAGTCATGCAGAAATATGACGTCCACATTCTTTAACCCTAAAACAACAAGCAGAACATCAGAATCACCAGATGAAGACGAGATGTGAGCGGCTATTCAGAGGTCTGGAAACAGGCTATGTCTTCATGTAATTGGGGTCATTAGAGACATTCAGTTATGAGGATGTTTTGATCGGTCCGCATCCTCCACCAACTGGAAACCTACAAGTGTTATGTAATAAGAAAACTCTTGTCAGTCATGTCGGAGCGTATCAATTCATCGGGGCAGGAAGAGGTGAAAAGGCAAGTTTGCTTTCATATTTCATAAAATGACTTTGCAAGGAACGGGAAAAATAAAATTAACTAAATAACTAACAGATTTGAAACTCGCAAAGTGCTTGAACGATATTTCCTGCTTAACTCTGAGCAGTTCAACATTCCCTCGAAATTGAAATGTACTACACACACACACTCAAACACACACACACACACAAACACAGCTGAACTATTTATTGTGGGTTTGTCTGTTTGTTTGTTTGCGCACCCACACAAGTCATCATCATCATCATCATTATTCAAAAACTGAACCAGAAGTCCCTGAGTGACAGCAAACCCGCCAGATCCTGCTTCTGTTGCGTAACAAATTCAATTCATTTGATTACATTTCTTGATTTCAGTGAAGCCTTCGGTTTATGCAATGATATAATTTGACTTTGGAAAAAACATCATGACTCGGTCAATTTGAACGGAGGATTCGAGAAAGAAAATGCACATGCATGCTCGCGGAGCTTGTTATTTTCTCTAAGTATCAGAGAGCCCAGATGTTTTGGCCGAATCTCAGAGTGTTATGAACCAGAGGAACGAGCCAACGGCCTCGGGGCTCCGTTTCAGATCACCGCTCCACTTGACACACTGTAGGGAAATATCGCTCTGCACGGTGCCTGACCTGAACTCTCTCTTTATCTCCTCTTCAATACCCTCATCAGCTTTCATTCACTCTTGCTTTATCTTTTATGTCCCTCATGTATAAACTTTCTTTTCAAACGTTTTATTCAGCAGAATGATAGTGAAGATACTAAGACTTGCTGGTACTGCTTAAAGGGGACAAGCGCATTTCCAGATCTATATTTTCAATCTCTACTGGAACTTATTTATATGATTTATGCTTCAAAAAAACTCCTTATTTATCTTCTACTGGTCCTTTATGCAGCCCCTCAGTTCAGCCTCTGTCTGTAAACAGGCCGTTTTAGCTCCTGTCTCTTTAAGACCCGCCCCCTCTGCTCTGATTGGTCAGCTTTAGGAAGCTTCTTCTCCGGAGGCAACATCAACAAATCATGAAACATGGATCTACTTTTTCTCGAAATATGAGCCTCTCAAATACGTCCAGACATGTTTAAGCAGAAATCCGAAAACAACGGGAACAACAAAACTGAAAAACCTTAGCAAGGCTGACAAGGTTGAAATGAAGAATCCAGAGCTGGTTGACTTTTGACAGTTGATGTTTCCACTTTAAACAGCTTTACAACAGGATGTGATAAGATGTTTTCAATCATTGTGTAGATTGTTCTAAAGAAAAGTTCAATTAGAGCAAAATGTTTTCTTCCACTGGACTGGAAAAGTACATTTTTACAACAGTGTCCATTTGGTCTAAAACTAAAACTATGACGTTTCCTTCACAATAAAAATGAAAGCAAGAATATGTTTCACATTTTTTTGTTGTAATAATGTGAGACTGATGAGTGGACAAATGAACGTATTACTGTTTTTATGCAAAGTCTTACAGAAGGAGCTGCATACATCTGTGGAATCACACACACACACATTGATCAGTCATTAATATCTCCTGTTCAGAAGTTGATTTAACTGTTTGACATGTTGCTCTGCCATCAATAAGAAGCCTCTTTTATTCAGTGATGTTCTGTCAGTAATTACCTGGAGACTGTCCTCCCAAGAATACAACACAGTAAGTTGTAATGTCAACATTTGAGTGACAGATGCCATCTAGCAGCTGTAATATTTATGACCCAGAGAAGTTCAGATGATGAAACTATATATAAAATATGTGAGCAGATTTTCTCATTCAGAAGAAGTCGGTGGACGGAGGCATCAACCCAACAGCGGACTTTGCCACATGAGACTGCTGTTTACTTCCTGTTCCCAACCGCAAAAAAAAAAAAAAAAAAAAAATACTGTAGCTACTATTGTTCCCTCTCCTTTATGCCGTTGTTATTATTGTTGCCATGACGACATAGATGGCCCAACTTTAAGGGAATAGTAACCCACACCACATGTTCCTCAACAAAGTGATCATTGTAACCAAAACCATGACATTTCCCTAAAAACCTAACCTCGTGGTTTTTTGTGCCTAAACCTAACCAGACTTTAACCACGGCGTTGATGTGTAACGCTTTTAGAAAACCCAGACAGATGATTGTTTAATTTGGAGAACTTGTTGATTATCTGACATTAGCCCTTTGTGGAAGAGACAGATTTATGGACTAAATTCATCTGCAATCCACCGAGAGTTAGACGAGAAGCAGCAACAAAAACAGCTGGACAAACTGTGAAAACATGCAGGCAGCACGGCCGCGTTCGTGAAAACGGCGAGCTAACGTCACATTGTCGAGTTCACATTAACGTTACTTTCAGTCGGATGTCTTTGCTGTTACTTATCAGGAAGGAACGAGTTGCAGTTCTAGGATTCATGTCGGCTGTAAATCTTCCTCTGGATGTTCGCTCTGCAGCTGGCAGCAAAAAGTTCAATGCACACCTTCGCTGACACTCAAATTAAAGGTTTAAGTTAATTGATAGGTTGTTTAAAACCTGTCTATTCAGTGTTGTTATGAAAGCTCTATGCACATCTCTGCACTAAAGCCTGTGAGTGAAACTGTGTGTCTCTCCCTCTCTCTCTCTCTCCCTGCTTCTGTGCCTGAGGTAAAACACCTGTTGAACTTCTTCCTGCCTTTCTGACGCAGACACGGATCCCTAAAGGTCGCCTGGACCGATGGAGGGAGATTTGACATTTCATTTCCTCATTAAGCTCGGCGAGTGTCGTCAGTGTGGTTTTGGGCTTCCTTTCAGAGCCGAGGTTCATCAGGATAAGAAATGCCACATTGTGGTCAAAGGGAAGAAACTTTCAGTGTATTTTTTATTTATAGGACTGACTGAGGGGCAAAATTAAAGAAAACCACTGTGGTTAAGTAAGAATATGTAACTGCTGTCGAGTGAAAATGTTTGTTTCTCTAAAATGTTTTCAGGTCGTATGTCGGCCAGACACGCAGTCCAGTATTTCATTTGTTTGAAAATTACTGTCAATATTTTATTCCTGCAAGAAAAATAAATCTTTAACTGCGACAGAGCTGCAAAAATGATTTGATGAATTGCTTTGTTGATGGTTGATTCCTTCGATGATCAATTAATCATTTCAGTCATTTTGCAACCGAATGTTCTTTCATTGTTCCAACTTCTGATATGTGATGATTTGCTGTTTTTTTTCCCGTCATAGATGACAGTAAGTTGAATATCTTAGTTAGTCAGACAAGAAAAAGCAAACTGAAGAAATCACACTGGGCTGTGAGAAAATTCACTTGTCAATTTTTCATTTTTTTTTTTTTAAACATTTCAAAGACTAAAGGACTGCCATGTTTGAATCGATAAGTCGACAGCTACAGTGAGGCAGTTTCAGCTAAACGCTAACATCAGCATGCTAAAACGCTCACAATGACCATCTCACTTCACCGTCTCAGTTTAGCGTGTTCGCATGCTAACATTTGACAGCTAGTAACATAAGTACTAACTGTAAGTAAAGCTGAGGCTGATGGGAACGTCTCTAGTTTTTCGGGTTGAAATCTCAACCTGACGGTGGCGCTGGAGAGACGGGTCAGAAAAGTCATCACAGTTCATTCTCACGTGGATATCTGAGCCAAATTTCTTAGAAATCCATCAAATAGTTCAGAGTTACTGGAAAGATTTGGGGCACTCAAGAGGGTGATAAATTTAAAAAGCCTTTAATACGTCATGGCATGAATGTTTTTAACTATGACCAAGTAGCCATGGAGTATTAATAGCTTTTTAAATTTATTATTCTCCCGAGTGCCTCAGATCCTTTCAATAACTCTAAACTAGTAGGATCCCCAAACTGAGGAGCACCAGAGGGATTCCTTTCCACACCCAAGCAGCAGTCCGTGCATCTGTTTTCTGACTGTCCATCAAATAGCTGCTGACACATAAACTAGACCGAGAGCCAAAAAATGTCGAACACATGGTGCCGCTGGAGGAAAAGTGAGAAGATCCCCTAATGAGAAGTTCAGACTACACAATGTTTTTTTGTCTGATAAGATGCCACTGTGTCAAATCAGGCGATTACAGTCATAAATCCTTAACGTGACTCGACCAAGAGACATAATGAAGACACCTCGGTAACCCGACCGACCGTAGCTCGCTGTCTTTCGTGACATGTGTGATGTCATCGGAAGGAAGCGCCAGGTACCGACTTCCAGGAACAAGAATAAAGAAGCGCTGTGTATGCCGGCTGTGTAGTTGCCATGGCGCCATGAACACTCAACATCACTGAACACGTGGAAATTCTCGGTGAGAGACGGTAAAAAAAAACCGCTAGTCTCTTTTTTTTCAGATGCGGCACCGGTTGTCGTCCGCTGTGATGCTCTACACGGGATAAAATGATCAACCGTCACACCTGATGATCATTTTCAGTCCTGACGCTCTACGTCCGTCGGGTTGGGCTGATATCGAGCTGATATCATGTAGTCTGAACCTGGCATAAGTGAGCAGGGTTTATCCTCTGGGGACCGTGAATATCTGGCAATCGATCCAACACTTGATGAGATTTCACTCTATGTTGGAACCAGAAAGTGATACAAATCAAACTGCTTACTGCTAGCGTTTATATTTTATTTTCATAAGATTCTGTGGTTTGTTGTTTCTTGTTCCGACTGTGAAACCCTGGAAAGCTTCAGACTCACTTCATACCACATTAATTTTATTTCCTTTTTAATCTATATATCTCACATAAAACATTCCCGACGCCGTGTCTATCACACAGAGAGAGCAGATACTGATCATATGTAAGTGTTCCTGTGTTTTTTCACCTGTCTGCGTTTTTTTTTTTTTTTTTTTTTTTTTTGCGTAGACGTTCCCTTTTCTTAGCGTCCATCGTAAAAACTGACCTGCTGTTTTCATTCCCCACGCCTCATATGCTCCATCTTTAGCACATCTCCTGACAGGTGTTTTTCTAAAACACCAAACCACCGCAGAGATTCTTAACACATGTTCCTCTGGGGAGATATTTAAGAACAACGCCACCACTATGCCCCCGGGTTTGATTTTTATATAACTTTTATTGGATCGTGTAATTTAAAGAACTCAAGTGGCAGGAGACGAAGTATCAGAGCAGCACTCTGTCAGTCAGGAATCAGGGTCACTCTGGTGCCTTTTAAACCCTTCGTGGACTTCACAGTTTATTGTTTTGGTACCATGCAGCGAGTGTGATGGAAAAATCTCCGGAGGATGACGTTCATTTTAGCCCTCTTTAACAAACCCTAATATGTTTATTTTGGCTGCCTGCAAACGCTGTCACGCCTTCAAAAATCTCTCTCGGAGAATGTGTGTAAGCCCACAACTGTGTAAATGTTATTGATATGAGTTGTAACGACAAAGATGATGAAATTTGAGACTTTTTGAACATATAACTTCATTTATTCAAAGCCTTTCCTCAGGAGCTTATGCTGGATACTTTCCTTAAATACCTCTCCGATCAATCAATAAAGCTTTTTGTTATTTTTTTTTATCAGAGTGGATATTTATGTATCTGTTTGAACAGTAAGTTCATGTCCTCCGACCACTCGAAGCTCTTTACGCCAACATTCACTCATTCACACACATCCATACACTGACGGCAGAGGCTGCCATGCAAGCGTGCTCAATCAGGAGGGAGTTTCTAAATGCTAACGCTAACGCTAAACACAACGCACAGACGGCACAGGCTTCGGGAGCAGCTCGGGGTTCGGTATCTTGCCCGAGGACGCTTCACCATGCGGATCAAACCGCTACCAATCTTTCAATTAGTTCTCCTCTGAGCCGCACAGCCGCCCCCGAGAGGAGAATCAAACAAGAAACAGATGCCATTTCAACTCTCACTTTATCAGTTTTGGTTTTAATGCTCTTTATGGGAAAGCTCATTTTGTGAAAGAGGTAGGAGTGGGAAAGTAGTGAGGGGAACCCAAGTTAGTCCTGTTATTTTGAATCTCGTTCCCACAGGACGACTCCTCATCAGACGTGGGCCAAGTACAAACAAAGCATTTCCTAAAAAAAAAAAAAAAGAAAAAAAAAAAAGAAGAAATTTACCGCGCTCCACCAAATAGGATCAAATCAAATCCTCTCCCTGTTATGTTCTCGCCAATCTACGGTCACTTAAGTCGATAGTTGACTCATCTGTGGTCACTAGAGATATGATTTCCCAAACATGTACAGTCATGATTGTGGACCAAAGGCACAAACAAATTCCTTGAATCCAGTAGCCAACTTCTGTAAAGCCGCTCTGTGTTGAATTAATTTGTCCCCTAGTGATGGCGCGGGTCACGTGACATCTCGGTATCCAGATAGATTTTGTCATATCGGGCTTTTCCACCACTCGAACTTTCCCAGAAGACCGGGAACATTTTGAGGAACTCAGAAACTAAACAAAATCTACTTACAGTTAATAAAGAGTCCCTGCTGCTCTGAGGAAGACGTACTTTTCTAATAGTTCAGGACCTTTAATTTTTGCAGGGATGACTGTCACTGATTGGTCAAAAAGGTCCTAGTTTAATCCTCTGGTCCCGTAGTTCCTGGAACTTTTCGGTCAAAAAGTAAACAGGCACTTATTCAGCATTCATAAGCAGCATATAAACAGTTAATAAATGTATAAACATACTATAATGTAGTTGTAAACAGATATAAGTTATCATTAATATATTTATCCACATCTATGACATCTATCCTGTCAGCAAACATAACTGTATAAACAGATAATGAATGATAATAATAGTAAAACAACAGTTGTAATAATATAAAATATGTCCTCATAGAAGAAGTTACATTTGTTAACTAATTATGCAGATTAATAATTAATCTTAATCTGCTTACAAATACATTATAGTGTGTTATAACTCATTAATTACATGCTTGTATACGACTTATTTATGTTAAACAGGGGAACTTAAAGTAAAATGTTGCTCCTTTTACACCAAAAGTCAATTTTTCATTCAGAATTTTGAGCTGAAGTGACCAATCAGGCTTCAGTTGTGCCATCTGTTGCAACATTAAACCATAAAAGATATTTTACAGACTCTGGAGATTTTGGTCATATTGTCATTTTTAGTGTGACGCAGTCTAAACCTCCAGAACAGGCGAGTGAGACCGCCGTTACCGAGGCCCAGAACGAACCGTCGAGCTTTGAACGTTTCAGCTTGTCTGCAGCCACTTCTGAATTTTTGAACTGATCTGCAATTAGATTTTACAACTTGTCAAACTAATCTTGCCCGGGACCACATCATTATGTATTTAAATAATCCACATACAGAAACTTGTCAATCTTTTCTGAGGAAGTTTAAGTTGTTTCAGCCAAATCAGATTTTTCACTTTTTACATCATAATTCACGTAAAATTACTGTTATTAAAGATGAAGTCACTGCAGTGATAGGGCCTTCTATTCCCACCAGGGACACCGGCTCTAAAAATATATATTTACTTAACAATATGAAACAAACAGAAAGGACTTCCTGTGTCTGTAATATATACCACAGCTTTATGTCTTTCCGTCTAATAGAGCTCTCCATTGTGTCACTAACCTAAATATTACAGTCTAATGACCTTGTAACCGTCTGTGTGTGTTAGACAGTAAGTATGTTGAGGAGTCACAGTTCTGTGTGTGTGTGTGTGTGTGTGTGTGTGTGTGTGTGTGTGTGTGTGCGTCTCAGTTGGACTGCAGGGTCACTGCTACACCCCCGCAAACGAGCCACGACAAATATCTCAATCATCTCCCCACAATCAGGACCAGATGGGCTAAGTCAACATAACGTTGTGTATGTGTGTGTGTGTGTGTGTTTGTATGTGTGTGTGTGTGTGTGTGGATACAGGCATCCAAGACTGCAAGTGTGAGTGAATGGATGCATATACATGAAGGAGTTTGTATTGTACGACTAACTGTTGAACTAACAGTGTTTGTACGTTCATGAGTTTCTCTTACCTGCTGCACATTTGAAATCTGCATTAACTGATGTGTTAAACTGACATTTTATCACCTTTTAAGCTGATATGTTGAACTTGTCAGTAAAACAGCTGTTTATTTCCGCATCCAGCAGTTACGGAGCAACATTATTATTCATTCGGAGTCATGCTTCTGTCCACCTGGTGGCTCTAAGTCCAATATTCTCTCTCTTTTAGCTTCTGTTTCTGCTCTCTACCAACTCCTGAGGGAAATATCTGGCTCTCTAGCTGCTAAACGCTCCACTATGTTCACCAGCTAGCAACCCAGAACAGTAAAGTTGCAGCCAGGCGGTTAAGCAATGAGCTGAAACTTGTTTTAAAGCGCCGTGAAGCCGAGAGGAGCCGCTGGGGTTCATCAATATGAGCCACACCGGACACATTCTCAGCTCGTGCGTGAAAAATATCGACTATAGACTCTCAATAGGCGAATAAAACTACTTGTTTAATGACAGGGAAAGATCTGTTTCATATTTCTGGGCCTCGACTGGAAAGTTCAACTCCTTTCACACCCATTCACGCGTCCACCCGAACCTCCATATTATGTTAACACAGAAATCGATTCAAAGAGCACAAAAAGCATCACGAAAATGAATCAGAGCATGTAATAACAAATCTCAACAAACGAAGAGTTCCAACAAACAAACCCAAGGCTCGTTGGGTCTTGTTTGGCTGGATTTGGACAGAAAAGCAGCTTGATTGAAACAGATTTTTTTACTCAAATTATAAGTTCCCTCATATCCCAGGTTTCATTTTTCAGTGCAAGAAGACACTAAGTTTAGAGTGAACTACTTCCTGTCCTGACGAGGGCAGAAAGTAAATGCATCTGTAGGTTTGTTAAATGTTGTTAAATGATCTATTTCATTAATAAACACCTTATCAGTCATTAATAAATTGGTGATTCATCCTTAATTGTCTTGCAGAGAGCAGACAGAGTGTATTCTAAAAAACATGTACAGCCACTATATTACAGTCGGATGTAACTAAAACAGGAGAACATAACAGCCGTCACGCTTTAAATGAATCTAAAGAACATTTTTGGTTGGTGATTGTTGGATTGTTTTTTTAATAAAAACTAGAGCAGTAGAGTATGTAAGGGTTAAGAGGATTGATATTAAAGCAACATCTATCATTTTACTGTTATTAATTTCACTTGGGACGGTAAAAAATTAGCTTTCTACAGTCCAGCAATTTCACAGTTCCTCCATAACACTGACCAGATCCTCTAGACCTGCTCTTTGGAAGACTTCTACAGAAATACTCCTCAGAGGGTTAAAGCTGTACAAAATGGCTCCTTGGTGAAATGTATTCATTAAGTTGTTTTTCCTTGTGTCTGGCTGATGTATAAAAGGGCAAAGACACAGCAGGCGGAGAAAACGGCCGGTTGGGAAAGACGTTTTTTAAAAGAGAATTACTGTAACAGTTCAAGGCCACGACCGTTCCTGCTGTGTGCCGTCTGGTTGAAGCAGTACGGTCTGAGGACGGCCTGTAGGAGGTTAATGCTCTTAGCGTATATATATATAAAAAAAGAAGAAGAAGGCTTCAAAACCAGCAGAAGAATGCAAACAGAGGAGCTGTTTGATTGGATACTGTGATGGAAAGGTGTAGGATAAATAAATGAAGCTCGGCGGCGTACAGTGCGTTCACTCTCTAAATCTCTGTTGAGAGACAAGTCTTGTAACATTACCTGTATGTCCTAATCTGTTTACTATGTCAATAAATAAAGCCGCTGTTTAATGAAGTATTAATGGCCGCTGTTGTCATAGCGCTCCTCCGTCTGCGTGTTTGAACAGATGGCGTTGGACGGACGCCACTCGACGATGGAGTCATCTCCCCGGGTGATAGACAGCGTGTTTGAAACGGGTTTGATAAACAAAGAAGAAAAAGTGACGGCGCTTGTGGATGAAGAACCCGAACCGAACCGACGGCGGGGCCCTCGTCCTCTTATCAGTGCTAAAAGATTTACCGAGCACTGATGAGCTTTCATTCCTTTACCGTGACAAGTTAAACATTCGAAGCCCCGTCCACGTCCGCACACATGTTCAAAAGATAAAAGGAGTCAGTCTGTAATAAGAGACGTGACGTGAGGATGTATCATCGCCTGCATATATTCAGGCTGCGTTCACTACGGATATCATGTAAGGTCACGACTAAAGAAGAAGAAGAAGAAGAAGAAGCAGACAGTCGAAGCTGAACACCAAATTGTAATTTCATCTACCTCTACTGTTTGCACAACCCAAATTTCCTGCCCCGGATTTGTTTTCACTGTTATTAAAGTTATTACCATTTCACAAGAACTTGCGGAGGAAGATAAACAGCGTCCATCTCCAGCAGCAGGAACGCCAGTTTGTTTAGAAGACGTGGGTAAAGTTATCACACTGACACCGATCACTTTACACTTTATATTTATTTCCTCTGGTGCCTGTTTGGATGCCTCTTTATCGCCTGGTTTCTACCTGTTTGTCATGAATCCTGAGGTATAAGATTGAATTGCAACAGTATTAACTAATAATGCATCATTGATTATTTCTTCTTGAGCTCTTTTAAACCAGAGAGGATGAATACAGGTGGTTTACAGGTGTAGTAAAGCTGTCAATCACCTCGTGGCTGCAAACAAACTCCCAGTGAATCCATATTTTATGATCCTCTAATTCTGCAGGTGTTTTTATTTATTTACTGCTCTGATGTCGGATGTTAAACATGGTTAAACTTCCAAAGCTTGAGGTGACGGTTTGTAGACAAGACCCAAGTTTCAGCCGTCCTGAACACTTTGTTTCCAGTATTCGTTTTTTTTTTTTTTAACTTTGCTGACGAGATGACGTCAACGTATCGAGCGTGCTCATAAACAACTGTCTGTTCTGTGGGCCCCCGGGTTGCTAAGGTCGTTGCTAAGGCGTTTCCATGTTTTGCTCATGTTGTCCGTTCTCATATCAGATCTGATTTTGATTTCAACATGTACGTGTACAGACGGATTTTGAAAAATAGCCTCTGGAGTCGGAGGAAGCTTCCCAAAGCTGACAGATCAGAACAGAGTGGGCTCATGGGAAAGGGAGTCTTAAAGAGACAGGCGCTAAAAACGGCCTGTTTCAGACAGAGGCTGAACTGAGCGGCTGCATAAAAGAGCAGTATAAGATAAAGAAGGAGTAAATCATAGCAAAGATATTTCCAGTAGAGCCCCAGAATATAAATAAAGAGCTGATAATATGCAAAATATGTCTGTGTTATGGTGAAACTGAAATGAGAATCTGCAGTGTTGTTATAAGTCGTTGCATTATAATAAAAAAAAAAAGCACATCTATAGCAATAACTCTGATAAATGTTGAACCAGAACAAACAGACGGGGTGAACTTGTTTTCTCCTCCAAACCTGTTTTCCTGCCCCAGCGTTCCCGCCGTCTCATAAAAACGTCCTCATCAAGTTTTAAGACCTCAACAGTTTATACGGAGCACATTTGTTGTAAACTTATGTTTTTTTGTTTGTTTTTTTTTTCAAATTACACACAGAAAACCGAGGTTTGTATTATCCCACCGTAGGAGAAGTGCAAGGCTGCAACCGGCTACTATTTTCATTCTCAGTAGGTGTGACGATTATTTTCTTTAATAATGAATTGATTGTTCGGCATATAAAATGTCAGAACATAATGGAAAGATCACAATTCCCCGAAGCACCGGTTCACATATTCACATTCAGACTTGTTTTGTCTGACCAACAGTCAAAAACCTGATTATTTCTGCTATTACTTTGCATTTTTTCAGCGTTTTGTTCCCATGTTTTGTGCGATTTCAACATGTGATGTTTTGTTTTTTTTGTTTTTTTCTATCCTGTTGTGTTTGAAACTTTAGTGTCATGGGAAACTGGAAAAGTTAGCAAATACTCACATTTAAAAAGCTGCTCCCAGTGAGTTTTTGGCATTTTTATGTCAAAAAAGGACTTAAAGGATTAATCAGTTATCAAATTTTCTGTGAATCAAGTAATCCATCTAGAGGACTACCATGTATGATAGAAGCCAACAAACTTTGGTCCCACAGATCCGTTGGATGTTAATCCATGCGTGAACCTTTCCCATCTGTCCTTCTTCTCTTTATGCTCAAACTATTTTAACCAAATATGCCTCCAACAGTGCTTAAAATGTGAAAAAGATAAAAAAAAAAAAGACTTTAATATGTCTGAGTACTATCAGGGTTTTAGTTTTGACTACCGGCTGTCCCCAAAGAGCCGAGGAAGGAGAGATGAGAGCGGAGAAAGAAAGTTTTGAATTCACTCGTTTTAGGGGCGATAAAAACGGAATGTTTGAGCCCCTCAGTGGCTGTAGTGCTTGGCCTGACGCCAGGAAGTGTGTGTGTGTACAGTGTGTGTGTGTGTGTACAGTGTGTGTGTGTGTACAGTGAGAATCAGAGAGAGAGCGAGCGAGAGGAGAATGTGAAAGAACAAGAAGAGGTTTTCCAAGAAGCTCTGCATGTTCGTGGTCTGTTTGGCACTCGGCCACAAGTCACTGGGAATCTCTCCCTCCTCCTCCTCCTCCTCTTCCTCCTCCTCCTTCTCCTCCGCTCCTCCCTTCCACCACTCTCACCTCCTTTCACTTCTGTTATTCGTCTACAATCTCTCCCGGCATCCTCGCGCTCGTTCGCACATACTACAAACCGATCCGTCCTCGTTCCCTTTGTCATCTTCTTTCTGTCTCTCGAAAAAGTGGTCGGGAGCTAAAACAGCCTGTTTCAGTCGGAAGCTGAATGAACTCAGCAGCTGCATGAAGGAGCATCAGAAGATAAATAAGGAGTTTTTTAACTGTAAATCATGCAAAGATATTCCAGTAGAGTCCTGGAATATAAACATAGAAATGAAAATGTGCAGGATGCGTCCGCTATAAGGAAATAACTCAATTCATAAACATTTACTTTACATCTCAAAGTCACATTTTTAACCCCGACATAAATATTTTCCTTCTCACTTTTTTTTCTCTTTTTTTGTGATTCATAATTTAAAAAAAAAATTCTACTCCAATATGTGTCCAAAAGCATTCAACGATAAATCTGTAAATATTTAATATTAATAATTAACAATATAAAATATAGCTGTATAGAAAAATTCATATTGGTACGTATATATACCTAGGTATAAGTATGAACGCATATATACATATTACTATATAAGAAATATGCACATATCTATAATTTTATACTCTTTTGCTCAAAAAATATGATCCAGTTGGTACTTGTGAAATAAAAAATAGTTGAAAATATGATTTTTTGACGCCATATTAATAACTAGTCTTGTGTTTCTGCATCTCCACAAACAATAAATATGAATACCTGGAGATTCTTTACATTTACAACTAATATTTCGTCTTTTTCCTCTCTCTTATCGTCAACTCTTCAACTCTTTTCGCCTCTCTATGACTCAGTCCTTGCTTTGCCTTCAGCTTGTTCGCATCCATGGCAACTGGCAGTCTCCCACATTGCCAGCTCACCGCTTTACATTGATGAATGATTCTTTAAACTGGGATTTGAAAACAAAATGAGCCTCCATTTACTCTCTCAGTCACACACACACACACACACACACAGAGTGAGGAGGGGTATTTTATCACCGTCCAGCTGATAACAGCCTGTCTGCTCTGCTGACAAATTCTGTGGCCTTTTGAACAGAAGATAAATCTCACTTACAGTCTCTCTCCGTTTCCTCCTCTTGGCTTTTTGTCATCTAATGTGTCTCAATGTCTGGCTCGGGGCCACTCACTCGACTCTTAGAAACACTGAACAGGGGTCTTGACTTGACCAGTCGAGGCGTTTGGACTCACAGCTCAAATATGTTTCATTAAAGCAAGAAATCTGTGAGTTTGTTTTTGTATTTTTGATCTGAAGCATTTCTTGTTTTTTTTTTTTTTTTTCCATGAAGGCGTCTTTCTTCTTGGATTTTCTGATGATCTTTAAGTTTTTACTCTTTTTTCCGTTTCCTCAGTCTTGGTAAATATGCAGATCTTCTTCTTCTGCTGCCAAACAGACTTTAAATGCATCAAATCTGTATGCATATTAATGTTAATATGTAAAAGTGCTTTTTTTCAAAACATAAAAAGACAGATGCAAGAAAGAGGAAAATTAAAAACAAAAGTATTAAAAAAACTGAATAATAAAAAAGTCAAAATTAACAGTAAATTAAATGACGACTAATACCGTAGGCGAGGTTGAAGATACGGTATTGAAAAGACGCCGTTAGGTTTCGTTTTGAAGGTCGTAGCCGAGGTTCAGGTTCTCAGGCCTTCAAGGACTCTTCCCGAGTTCACGGCTTGTACGATATAAATAAAGGATCTCATAGGATTCGGTCCTGGATCCAGGATCAGTTAACAGGTGGCGTTTTTCCAATTCGCTCATAAAAAAAAAAAAAGTGGAAAGAATGGAAATGCTATAAATTCAAAAAAATGTCTTTTTTTTTTTTTTTTGCAATGACATCCAAAAAAACATTTTTATTTTTTATTTTTTTGGATGAGGTGGAAAATCTGATGTATTGATAAAAAAGAAAAAAATGTGACAAAGTGCCACGCAAACAGATTAAACATATAAACGATGATGCACAGGAAGCACGTGACTTAAATATCGCAGAGCTCGATACATATCTGTATAACTGACACACAGCAAGATTCTCCATTTCCATCCTGTAAAATCTCCCATCAGCAGGACGTGCGTCACGTTTTCCACGGGCCTTGGCTCCGGCTGCCCCTCTCTTCTCATTACATCTTCTTCTCATTGTGGTTTTTCTTGCTTTACTGAAATTTTGGGTTAAAAATTTTGTGCTACATTTGGAACGGGGAACCCCTGACTAACGCGAGAGTCAGCAGAACGCTTTGATCCGTTCGGAGGTCAGCGCGAGGCCCATGAAGTGATAATGAGAAAGACCCCTTAAAATAAGTTTTATAGCTCACAGGCAGCTGGTTTTGGTGAGGATCCTGGCTGCGGGATCCTGGCTGCAGATGCTCGGTCGAGTTCTTAAGGAGGAAATCCGAAGTGATCGAGACGACCGTAAACAAAACCATGAATGCTTTTTTTTTTCACAGTTGCCCCACGAGATAAATGGTGTGACTTTAAAACCTCAAATTTATAAATGATTCTCTTTATGCTGGAGCAGCAGTGCAGCAAGTGGGCATGTATAACTAAGTTTCAAGTTTGGAAAAACATATTTAGTTTCGTCTCTTTTCAAATAACTCCACAGATGTGCTCCTGAATGCATATCTGACAAGCTAGAGAGAGAAAAGCTTGTGCAACTGATGTATTTTCCAGATTTATATCTATTTATATTTACTGATTGGTAACGCTAGTAAACACCACACATGTCCAAGAGCGCGCTCAGCTCTGGCATCGTATTCATCGGCGTCCGTCGGGGAGGAAAATGTTAAATGATATCGGGGGGTAACGGAGGGAAAGGTAAATGTTTGGCCACACAGTGACGTGTCCGCTGATGGTTTTGTCATCTGTTGAACTCCTGCTGTGTCAGATTTCCTTCACAGAGCTTGCGGCAATAAAACAATAAAACCAAAGATCTGACCCAGAAACTTTACATATAACCTTACTGCTCCGGGGATCGCGTGTGTTATTTTATGGATTTTTTTTTTTTTGTTGTTGTTGCAACTTTTAATTTTTTATGACATTTCTAAATCCGCAGAGCTCCATGTTAAATATTTGCGCAGTGTAACCTGTTAATGTGTAATTTACAGCCATACAGCTCACCCATCAAAACTCTCGATGAGAAATGTTGAGGAAAAGCAGATTTACACACAGTTTGGGAGCTGATGTGTGTGTGTTTGTCTTTAAAATGCTGGACATGTGTTGATCCATTCTGGACGTTAAAACAGAAGTCATGTCTTCACGATGCACAGCATGAAGAATGTTTCTCTGCAGGATAGATCAGGTGAGACTGTGGTGAATTTGATTTTAGGGCAGCGGGAGTTAAGCAGAGGGCACGTCTATCCCTCCGGAGGAGACGCTGCCTGAAAATACAAAAAAATGTAGGAGCTTTATTGTTTAGCTTTATTATTATCATCTGATGCTTCTTCATGTGTCCTTCCAGCAGCTACAGTACCCCTAAGTAATCAACTGCTGTTTAACGAGAACATCGCATAGTTTAAGTGTAGATGCAGACCAGTATATCATTCTAGCTCTACTGGGAGCAACACACGCAAGAGGTGTTGAGTGTAGGTCCTGCGTTCAGGGAGGAAAATCCACCTGAAGCATAAAAAGGTAAAGGTTGTATAGAGCGAGCTGAATCGATTAACCTAGAAGCATATCTGTTCTGCAGCTGAAACACTGTCCGTGTAGACGTGATGTAAGGGAGAGCAAATGTGTAAACGGATGCAAGGGGAGCGCTGGCTGGAAAAAGTGCAAAACCTGTTTTATAGAAAAACAGTCCTCTCCCTGTTAAATGTATTACACTCTATTCTCACCACACATATCAACCTCCGCACGGCTGGAGCTCTGAACAGATCACGGCGATCGGCGGGGGTCTGGCGTATTGTGTTTAACGCCACGGCGAAGGAATAAATCTTCTGTTTAATGTAAAACGCCGTGTCTCTGCGTCTCTCCGGTGTAAGGCTTTCTAGCGTTAGCAGCTGCTACGAGCGAGAAACACAAACAACAATCAGTCAGTGCCGTGGCTGCTTTTTATCCACAGTGTACCTCAGCGTCCCGGCGCTGTTCACACTATAGTCACGGTTGAAGTTTGAAATCCGAGCAGACGCTGTTTCTACTCAAAATGTTCACCTGTATTAACATAATATAGCAAAAATAATCTATGGGATTATGTGTACAGTGCAAAATAAATAAATAAAAATCAGGGTGGACTTCATCTTTGAAGTCTCACTACTCTCTCTGCATTGGCACCGAGTGTCGGACTTTAATCATGTCAAATATGAAAACAATTAACTGGGACACTGGGCTGAGGACAATAGGGAGTAAACTGGATATAACTGTAAAACCTACTATTTTCTGCCAAAAAATCTCTTAAAGGATTAAGTGTTATTGATTTTTATGGGTTTTTTTTTTTTTTTAGAGATTTTGAATTTATAATTTGAGTTAAGATGGAAGGAGTTTGCTCGCTGTAGAGGGACAATGATTAGAAGCAAGTGTCTATCATTCAGAAACAACAGATCTCAGTAAAACCTTCGCTGGCCTGTGAGCTCCGAGCGCTCGATACAGAACAAACAACAGTCCTGTTGAGATCCAGACAAAGATGGCGAGTATGTCATCTAAATAATCACACATCCCTTTGTAGCTGTTATCACTTATACTTGTTTATTCCGAAGCATCTTGTTTATTCCTTGTTTTCCTTTGTTGGATGTTGGTGGTCTGTTGGTCGGAGAGAGGAGAGACTGTTTGCTTTACTGCCGCAGCCGGTGAAAAGTCACTGAAATCTGCAGGAAGGAAGATGTTTGTTGAAATACACCTGTCAGCCTAAATTAGAAAGTTGAACTGCAGCGCACTGAGACACCAGACAGTCAGTTTACTAAACCTTTACTAAGCCTCATCTCGGTTACGGTTCTGTGTCCACAAGATAAACTAACTAAAATACAAGTTTCAATTCCAAATAATTTCCATTCCCGTCTGACCCCACCGTCTTTATGGGCAGTATCAGCATCTTCCTGAGGTTTCTTATGATTTTTCTCTGTTAAAGGGGACGTATCCTGCACATTTCAAGATCTATATTTATAATATGGGGCTCTACTGGAATATCTTTGCATGATTTCCAGTTAAAAACTCCTTATTTATCTTCTACTGGTCCTTCATGCAGCCCCTCAGTTCAGCCTCTGTCTGAAACAGGCCGTTTTAGCTCCTGTCTCTTTAAGGCCCCGCCTCCTGCTGAGCCCACTCTCTTCTGATTGGCCAGCTACCAGAAGCTGCACATCAATAGACTTCCGGTGGCGCATTTCACTTCTTTTCTCGGTTCTTTACTTGAAATGGAAACTTCTCATGCCTGAATATGATATGTGAACGTGAACGACAGAATCAATCTTACCAACAAAGGCTACGGAGCGGACGGCCGCTAGCGGGCATCTGTGAATGATCTGCTGTCAGTTGGATGTGCAAATGAATCGTTCAGAGCAGGTTAAAGCCCTGACTTTTGACTTGCAGGCAGAATTGAGGGTGTTAATTGAGGGGAGGATGTTGTTTGCTGTACAGATCATAGTACAATCTACATCATATCTACTCAGACTAAACGATGGCGGCTGGTCCCACTGGCCCGATAGGAAGCTTCATCTGAATGCTGTGGCTCAGTTGTCCAACCACCATCACTGTACAACTGCTTTCACTAGTCTTATCGATAGCCACAAGCTAGCAACCCCTCTGATATGAAAAACTTCTCAGATTACCTGTTTTACCATCATTTATTAATTTATATTGATTGTGATGGTGATGATGATTCCTGAAGAACCGGGACATCGTTCCTGTAAAAGCTCAGTTTTTGACATTTTAATACCTTCATTCCTAAGTAGACAGTAGAGGGGTGACAGGAAATGAGGCGAGAAGAAGGTTGTATGTGTTAAACCATTGAGCACCACAAACAAACTTCTATTCATCTCTGTCGTACTGGGGTCACAGCAGAAGTTTCAGAGTCTGATATATTAAAACCTCTGCACATAAAACCAAAATCGACATGGTTGGCAGCAGAAGTATTTTCTCGCTCACTTCCACGACTAAACATGCGGATACTTTTGGGCTTTTTGTAATTTGGGTGAACTGAGCCTTTAAGCCTGCAGTGGAGGCAGCGCTGTGGGCCGAACATCCACTTGATACCGACACTTACTGTCCAGACACGACCTCCCCTGAGATACTCAGAATGTGAAACGCAGAAACCCAACATCTCTCTGCAGTGTTTGTTTCTCCCATCAAGAGAAGAAACACTTCCATTATAGAAAGTGCCACAAGCAAATCAACAAACCAAGCATCCTGCAATACACAGAAAAACCCAGTGCACAAAACATGTCAACATCTTCTGCCCAGACGTGCTGTAAACACTTCCCCTCGGTTGTTTGTTCATATGGAGCAACAATTTCCCCCCAAAGCACACTTCATATTCTCTGTCCTTAACTTGTAATTACATGGAGGTGCGGGGTTAAGGCTACATTTGATTGCGCCAGCAGATTCCAGCCGATTAATTACGTGTTATCATAAAGTTAGGACTGAGCCTGAAGTGGATTTTCTGTTTTCTTTGCAATTCAGATGGTGCTGGCTTCCCCCAAACTGGGCCTGAGTGCTTTGACCCGGCTGCTCAGAGGGAAAGAGCAGCGCCGGGCCAAAAGGAGAGATTCCTCTCTCAGGCTCACATAAACAAACTCAGAATGGCCAACGGCAGGACTCAGAAGAGAGCTAGAAATACTGAAATGCAGTCAGAAGTAATGTCACCTCAGTTAAAACTTACTCAAGTCTAAAGGAGCTGGACTTATCCTGTAAAATACACACAATGTTGCTTGTTATAATTGATTATTAATCTTCAATTTGGTGCATTTTTAAAAATATTCCTCAAAAAATTTAAAGATTAAGCTTTTACGGTGGAAATGTATGTTCTCAATACTTTTATTTGAATTGCTGATTTAAGTCTTGATGATTATAACACAAGAACAGAGGAGTTCTGTGCAAGTGCTTTTTATTCTTTTAGGTGCTCTTTGTTATTCAGCACCTGCAGAAATTAGATGTGCGTTTGACCGTTGATAACTGATAACAGCCGCGTATGTCTAAATCCAACATGATGAGGGAACAGCAGCATTTATCAAGAAACAGAACTTAGAGTTAAATTACTCTACAAGTCCAATAACTAGTGAAGGATAATTAATAAAAAATAAATAAAGCTGCAACAATTAATTGATTAGTTGATCCACAGAAAATTAATCAGCAACTATTTTGCTCATCACTTTAACACTGAAGTTATTTTTCAAGCCAACTGTCTGTTCCCAGCTCCTCAAATGTGACAATTTTGTGATTTTCTTTATGATATATATGATCAGATTATAATATTTTTTACTATTTTCTGACACGATTAATAAAGGAAATGAGATTAATGAAAAATAATGTTGCAGCCCTACAGCACAACATTCCTAAAATTATCACAGCAAAGAGTTTTGACTGATATTTAATAATATTCAGCTACTAAATGAGTTCACGGTCAGTTCACTCCTACATCAGTATCAGTTTGTCATTAGAGTTATGAGTTCTGTGAATATCCAGAAGGAGTTGAATATTAATGTTGAATTTTTACAATAACAGAAGTTTAACTCAAACTGATTGGCTTCAAGTTTCCCCCTGACGCTGCTTAGATTGACTGACTGATAGGTGAATCTGGCTTTTGACATAAGCCTTCATTGACCTTTACCAGTTTAAACCAGATGTTATTTAACTGGAAAAAACTTCTCAACAACGTCCTGTTTGTTATATCTAAAAGTTGTATAATTGTGCATCAGCTGTGTGATCGTTTCTCCGACACGAAACGCTTCACTCAGCGTGACTCCTGCGTCCTGCTCGGTCGTTGGGTGCCGCAGCGCTTATTTGTGACGCCGCAAAAGGTCTCAGTGTGTTAAACTGTAAAAACAAACACCTCCGAGCTGACGATGTGTGCCGTCTCAGATGTTGGTACAGTGGAATGACCTTCCGTGACGAGAGAGAAAGCAACTCGACGAGGACGGCGATCTCTGTTCAACCTCCCAACTGGTTTCCTGTCACCTGCTGTAATAAGTGACGGGAAGCTTTCTAACCTGCTGCACAAAATGAGGCCGGTGAGATTACTGACTTTCAAAACTTGTTCCTAAAACAAACTCACGTATAAATGACCCAGCTGTGTCAATTTTAGAAATGATAGGAGCAAACAACCAGAACTGGAACACATTCCAGCTAAAACTGTACTGATAAACCGGTGACCACTGCAGTATTTTTCATGGTGATAGATGACTTCTTCATTGGACGTCTCGATTGGATTCCTGCTATGTTTAGCCAACTTAATGGTAAATTGGCTGCGTTTATATTGTGCTTTTCTACCTTATCGGACAAAGTGCTCACACACAGATGGTGGTGGGGCTGCTGTTAAAGGTGCCGTAGAGTCGTAGTTTCAGTGTCTTGCTCAAAAGACACTTTGACATGTGGACTGAAACCGCAGCAGCTGGAAACGCCGTCAGATGTTTTCTGTTGTTGTGTTGAGGAAATTACAGTCGGATAAGCGAAACGCCCACCGACACAAGTGGGTAAAATACTTCCTTATTGATGGATCCAGATGACAGAAGCCATAAAAGTGTTTATTTTATATTGTATATAACAGCATCCAGTATGCACTTCTGTTTTTTTAAATGTTGTATTTCACTTGATTGATTCACTTTTATTTTCCATCATATTTCACACTTTATCCCTGTTTTTATGTCTATTTTTATGAATGTAATTTCTTTACTGTAAAGCTGCATTTCTTGTATGAAAGCTGCTATATAAATAAAAGTTTGCTGTTAAAATGTCTTTACTGTGTCACAGATGTGACAAAACAATTGATGCATTTCCATCCACCTGTTTTATTCACATTTTCAGTTGCATAAGTGCATAAAAAATATTGTGAAATACAGCAAAAATGTTTCTACGCTTGGCTGAGGTAGAAACGTTGTGTATCGATAAAATCAAAATTTCCAAGGAGACTGTAACAAACACATAAAACAAACATGGATATTTCCATCACTTTTCAACATTGTTTTGTGTCCTTTTCTTCTCCAGTGGTTCGATGTTCTCTGACTGGAAAATTGATGCCACCAGCTGTTTGTCTCCATGAGCCAACTCCAGACATTCACATTAAGAGTAGTGGATGGAAACATGCATCCATTCAGTTTTTACTCTGGAAATCAGGTGATAATTTGCGCTAAGGTTGGATGGAAACATGAAAAAAAAGAAATTCAGATAAGAATTCCTATTCTTATCTTCTATGATTCAGAGATGCCATAAATCTGTTTTCTACATCTTAGTTAATAACGTGATGTTGACAAAAGGAAAAAGGCAGAACCGAACTGCCAGCGAAGCACCTGGACAATCTACAGCACTCACACGCTAAGAGTTATCCTGCAGTTCATCTTCAACAAAAAAAGGCAGAGTTTGGGCGCACTTTTTGTGTTTAATGATGAAATAATTACTTTTGCAAGACAAACATGAAATATATCGTGAACTTCCTACGACGCCGCTCAGAGACTAAACATGAGCAGGGTGGAGCAGCGAAGTCCAGCCGTAACAAACGCACTTAAACCGGCTCTGCAGCTGCCATGGAGGCGGGCCGGTAGGTGTTGCTATAGCAACCGAATGTCCAACCGAAACTAAACTGCCGGGGCAGAAGAGTTCACAGTGAATCCTTCAAAGCCTCTGTAACCAAAACTAGAGGGATTTACCACCAGATAGCCTAAATATACTGTATATGCCACTGTGGCAGTGAAACTCTGCACTAAGACAACATCAGTGAGGTAATTGGACGTGGTGGGGTGGGGGCACATCAAAGGAAAGGATGCTAAATCCAAACGCACAGAGTTTGTACTGGAATAAACATGCCCATCTCACTGCGAATATGTCTCTGATTAAACTCAGATTAGTGTCACACATGTTCGCTGGAGCTGTTCCTGGAAGGATTACGCTGCATAAAGTAAACATCTGCAAAACCGTTTTATCCACTTCTGCAACAATCATTAAGCCTATCACCTAATTCATTGTGTAATGTATATATGAAATATAGAGATGCACACCAGAGTGTTGCTATTTTCTTTACTGAGGTTTCGTACATCCCCATAATCCAGCAAAACAAACCATTTTGTGCTCTTGAAACTTTTAATGATACATATTTAGACGTGATGAAGTGATATTTTTGTAGTTTACTTTCCGTCTATTGTCAACTCAACACAGCGTTTTCTTTGGATCCGAAAGGCGAAGACAGTTTGAAAGCAGTGAATGTTTACGACAAGATCTACTGAGAGAACCGGAGTAATGAAATAATGGTTTTCTAATCCCACTGGAGTGTGTGTGTCTGTTTATGGATGGCTGTGTGTTTATGGGTGGGTGGGTTTGCCTGTGCACGTATTATTTAAAGCATGTGTGGCGGATGCTCGTCATTACTGAGCATGTGCTCAACAACAAGGACTTCTTCTATTCCATTGTGCTGTGCGCTATTCTGCATCCACTGATACCCGCAACCGTTCACATCCGAATCTCAACAGATCCCGACCGAGTCACGTCAACACACGTCACGTTCACTCCTCCCGTCGGCACATGGCGGAGACAGTAGCCCGACTACTTCTTATGTCAGTTTGCTTCGGGGCATCAAGTGTGTGTGTTGTGTTGTGCTTTAGACTCGCTCCATCCTCCATCATCAAAACACCAAATGAGGGAATATCTTTCGGAAGGATCATGTTGACAAAGACATATTGAAGCTGTTCGGACTTTAGAGGCTCCATCTGTTCCATTTAAAACTGAAAACTGTCTCAGATTAATTGCTGGAACATTACTATTATTAATATTACATTATTAACATACATTACCATTATTAATGTCTTTTCATTCTGCTTTATATGTGAATGCATTGGTCTGAATGACAATAAACTTGAACCTGAACTTGTGCAATAAAAACACATTAATTAAGAGCACATGTGCAGATGTTTGCCTGAGATAAAACAACCATATAAGTTAGTGCAGAGACATTCATTCTCTGTTGAAAACTACAAAACTACTAAGACAAAACATCTCAAAGCAAACACACTTCAGTAAATAAACCACAAACAAACGGACAATCTGTCCGACCCTCTCACATTAATCTCGCGCCGGCGGGTGACGTTGTGGAAGCTCCGCCACAAGCTCGTCTTGTTTGGATTTGAAATTGCAGCTTAAACTAATTTTTTACTCGTTATTCACCGGCCTCCTCCTCAGCTGTAATCACCCAGGTCGCCTCTCGAGAATCAATGAAAGGAGTTTTATCTCCTCCGTATTATCTACTACTTACATAATTGGACCTAATGAAGGCTGAACTAAAAGCAGAGCTCGCTGCCGCTGGCATTGTCAGACAGCACGTAGCGCTAAGTGGGCTGAATTAATGGCGGTAGCTTAAGCACTCGATGACAGGTTGAATAATCATTACAAACACAAACGGCACGTACTGTATTACTCTCCAAAAGACGTCAGTGATGAAATATCAGTATCCATCTTGGGAACTGGCAGGCTGTGTGTACGTATGTGCGCACATGTGTATATGTGTGTGTGTGTGTGTGTGTGTTTGATAGCGTTTAATTTGTACATTATTACATGTGGTGATTGATTTTCACTCATTTAAGCGCATATTTGGCCTGCGGCATCAAATACAATCACTTACTGCTCATAATCATGATTAAATAACATCATGTCCTTGTTTGATTTGGCCACCTGTCTTGGCAGCGGAGAGAGATCTCATCAAAAACTTTGCTTCTTTATCCAGTTTGAAATTAACTCCAACAATTTCATACTGTCTTTAAATCAGCCCGAACAGCCCGAGAGATAGAGCGCCGAGGGCCGTGAGTTTTTTTTTTTTTTTGCAGTAGCAGTTGGTGTTGAAATGCGATCGGGTTTCCAAAGTCGCCTATATGATATCCCGCTGTTGAGAATATTTCCTTCATCCACAGAATATGAAACATCCCAAATGACAAGTTGTAGCTGTTGACAAATCGATTAATAAACACCTCTGTCTGATAACAACTACATTATAGTGTCCTATAAACCATTTATTAGATGCAAAATTGTAAGAGCTACAAATGAAAAACTTGTGCGGAAACATTTTGGGTTAGTAAATTATATGAAGTCACTTTTAAGAGTTGATCCTGGTTCCAGTTAATAGTGTTTTACAGCAGCAGTAGTCATAAATAAACAGTTTATGCACCGCTGTAAAGTTATGACTGAACTATCCTTCAACTGCTGCATCATATGAGCCAATGAGGGAGCTCAGACTGAGCAGGATAAACATTAGAAAGTATATAAAGTGTAAAACTAGAAATATTGCATCATGGTTTTAGGCCTCCGCCAATCAGTCAAGTTGCAGTTTACATCCATGTCTGTCCAGACTCATATAATAGTTGTAGTGAAGGACTTTGAAGGAACTTAATAAAAGGTATTAAGTGTGCTTTCCTTGTATGTCTTCACATGTTTGGCCCATAAAACAAATGCTGATAGAACACAAAGTTGTAGCCGTGACAGTAGACGATGCTTCAGACTCTATAGACATTGATGCTTCACACACATCTTCAACCCGGCAGCACAGAGAATCCGAACAAACACCACAGTTTCAAGGAGGGAACCAAGAATAGCTCGCCAGCTCAGTATCCAACCGAATGTGAAATATGGTCACAATCACTCCTCCTGTTCCTGAGATACGCCGTTGAATGACGGCCAGAAAAAGTGTTTTTGCAGAACATTCACAGTGAAAATGACCTTTTGGATATAAAATGTCATCACTTCATCATTTTATCCTATTACACATTTGTGTGAAACCTTGATTAGCTTACGAGTTACCGCCAAAAACATGTTTTGCGAGGTCACAGTGATCTTGACCTTCGACCAACGAATTCTAATCAGTTCTTCCTCGAGTCCAAGTGGACGCATGTGCCAAATTTGAAGAAATTCCCTCCAGGCGTTCTTGAGATATCGCGTTCATGAGAACGGGACCGACTGACGGACAACCCCAACAACATAAAGCCTCCGGCCGCTGCTGTCGCTGTCGCGGAGGAATAAAAATACAACTCGTGTTTGGGAATCAACAAACGCTCCAAATGAAATGACAGAGTATGTTGTTTGTTCTTGCACTGGTGGTTTAGCGGGGGAAAAAATCATGGTTTGGGTTCAATTAAGAACTCAAGAAGGTTAGGAAAATATTACAGTTTGGGTTAAAATGACAACTTGCCTAAGGTTAGATGACTGTTGTTGTCTGGTTACAATAACAACCACGTGGCTGAGGTTCGGGCAGCGGCTGGAAATGGGAAATGAACAGCGGTCTCCCTGTGTCACCCACCCACCCACAAATCCTCCTTACGTGGATTTTGTCACTATATATTTATGTCATTTGATTTCCTGCTTTATTCGTGTCGTAACCACTGCGGTCGTAAGAGGGCGCTGTCACTTAAACATTTATATATGTTGTTTCGGGGCACCTAGACTTATGACTGTCGTTGAGTCACCAGTCACTGATCTAATTATTGTCGATTAATCAAACTACTCTGTGGCGCCTCACACACACACACACACACACACACACACACAGATTACATGCTCTATTAACAGCTAATCAATCTAATTCCTGCACAAACACATCCTTTTGTTTCTCTTGCACACACATATACTGCACATGAGCAAAGACCCTCATTGACATAATGCACTCTGTAGCCACTAACCTTAACTATCACAAATAAAAAAATTTTAAAAAGCTTCACCCCACCCACACTTTACCTTCAACTGAACCTAAACCCGGTTCAAACTTTAACCTTAACACCAAGTGTGAACCTTCAAACAGTCCCTTTGAAGTCGAGAGGAATCGCTGAAATGTCCTCAGAATGCAGAAATGTCCCCGCTATGATGGTCGAAAACTGAAATGGTTTAAAACAATTACATGCTCCATTAGCAGCTAATCCAACTGCTATTTTATGCATAAACACACACATTGTCCTTCCTTTTTCTTCCCTGCAAACACACAACATGACACACACACACGCATACATATACTGTACATATACACAAACACAAGCAAATATCCCCTTATGTACACACACACACACACACACACATTGCAGAGGCAGCTGTCAGAGCTTTACTGGGAAAGTTGCTGACTGTGGGTTTGTTTCTGTTCCAGCTGTTCTGCTGACAGCAGCGTTTCTCTGGGAAAAGCTAATTGACAAATGGACCCAGTAAATATGGACATCCAAAGGGAATCACTACAGCTGATTACAGAGGGACTAATAATGTGTGTGCGTGTGTGTGTGTTTGTTACTCAATATGCGATCAGTAGAGCGTTGACTGTGTGTTTTTTATGAATGTATTTATACTTAGTGTGTCTGTAACTGAGACTATAACAAAGTGTTTAACTGTGTTTTTATACATGCATGTAATCATGGTCACTCAATGTGCAATAGATCAGCTGATTAGAAGTGTCTGTGTGTGTGTGTCTGTGAGTGTGTGTGTTTATGTAACCTATCTCAGTATCTGGGTTTAATTAAGTGCCATTAAAAGGTCTCAAAGATTTTGGAAAAATCAGTGAGACGAAAAGCAGCTGCAGAACATAACATGAGAAAATTATCAGAAATTATGTTATGGATTTGTTTATGAACTCGCTGTGTTTAAGTAAAAATATTTGCACACTGTTAACAGAAGTGAGACAGAACTTTTTCTGGCTAATTTGCGTTTGTCAAATTAGAATTAAAGAGGAATTTCACTGCTGTCTGGGTCACGTATGCCGTAAAAGTGTGCAATTATTTTTTCAAATCGGTGCCCTGCGATTAGATAAAACCGAGAAAAAGGCGGTAGATTCCCCCCCGAAACACTCTGAGAGGGAAAACCCTACGACCAGAATGCATTGCACGCCGTCCCCGTCCAATATGATATTATGTGAGAAAACAAAGTCTGAAAGTTTTTCACTCCTACATCAACCCGAAAATCGGTAAAGTCGCCTTTTAATGGTGCTCTAAGAAGTCATCTAGATGGTGACACAGGGAGAAGGAAGTGACTCTGTGTGTGTGTGTGTGTGTGTGTGTGTGTTGCAGCTATGATGATAAGCAGCTGGTGTAGAGGCAGATGAAGAGGCTGCGGTCGATGTGCAGTAAAGCCCTGCTATCACCGTCCTGACTGTCTGACAAACTGATAGAGAGAAACACTGGGCACCAGTATGCGGACAATCAAACATGATAGCTGAATGTCAATCTCAGCTATTGAACGTCAACTCATTTCAAACCCCTTTTCATTCATCTGCTGCTTTAACAGCCTTGCACTGCTCTCGAAAGACAACATGTTGGATCATAGCTGCGGTCACAAGAGCATCAGTGACGTCCAGCTCTGATGTTAGGGTGATAAGGTCAGACAGTGGGTGCTGGATGGGGTTGAGGTCGGGGGTTCTGTGCGGGCCAGAACAGTCAAGTTCTTCCACAACAAACTGGAAACCATTTCTTTATGGAGCTGTCTTTGTGTTCGTTGTTGTATGCCATGGCTTCAAGATTTCCCTGAATGGAAATAAGGAGCCTAGACAAAAAAAAAAAAAAAAAAGCTTTTTTCAAGGTTTAACCAAAAACACAATCTGACGCCTTCAGCTAGAACAAAACACAGACGCTTGACTTTTAACCAATTCAAAGAAGCCAGATCATATCACTCTTGTTTCATCCTCTCTTTACTGGTCACCATTCAGTTTTGGAGTTGATTTTCAAGATTTTACTTATTACATTTAAAGCACTTCAAGGGCTGGCTCTGTGTGATATTGCTGAATTATTTTTTCCCCCAACTAGCCAGAGTTTCAGATCTGCCCTTCTGGTTGTTCCTAAGTCCTGGTTTAAGACTTAAAAAGGCCGCTATATTCCTACAGACGTGTCTGTCGGATGGTCCAACAGCTTTGGAAACCCCCGTCTTTGGATTTGGAGGGGGCTGTACGGAGGTGAGAAAGGAGCCAGGGTTTGGACTTCTCTCTCTGGCTTTCCTTTTTCATTCTTCACTTTTCATATGAAGAACCGAATACATCATAAACGCCTACAAGGAGAGGCCGTCTGAAAATTTGCACAGTCATACCCGTTTTTACACGACGTCGCATCGCGTCCCTCTCCTCTCTCTGTGACGGTCGGCCTTTCCAAGTGAGGCCGTTCAGAGAAACTACAAACACATTTTATCTTTGATATGGTCGGACAACACGTTGTAAAAACCAGCTCTGGCTGACCATAAACCAGGTCTAAAGGTGAACCTCTTCATAAAACATACCTTTCTAAAAAATGTTTTATTTCCATGTCTGCTATGTTTTATATTTTTTTAAAATTCATCTTACTGTTTTTATCTTATTTTATAATATTTGGTGTATTTTATTCTCTATACCTTTATTTACTGGATTTTATTTAAATGTGTTGCTAATTAGTTTTGTGAAGGTGATAAAGACTGACCATATTTGAGGCTGATTAGAAGTTCTATTTATTAATAAGCAAATGTAAAAACTTTATGCAAGATTGAGAACATTTCATCTTTGTTTTCTCCATTCAGTTTTTTTTCTCTTTTAACACATTTGCTTTGTTGTAATGGTCTAAAAATGAAATAAATCCACTTCCCCTTTCACCCCTATCTGCTTCTGCTCTCCTCTTTGTTTCTCTGTCTTATATTTCCTCTCACCCCCCACCTCCTCCCTTCCATCTATCTACGCTAACTTTATCTCTTTCACCCTCTTTGTTCCTCTCTGTCTCGCTTGCTTTCCTTCACCGAAGTGATTTATGGGTTAACAGGCGACTTGCCTGGAAGTGTTGAACTGTCTTCCGCACTATTTCATCCTCCTCTGTTTTTTTTTTCCCTCTTATCTCTCTGTCAAACACACTTACTCCCACTTTCTGTATCTTTTTCCCTTTTTGTATTAGACAGTAGAGCCTCCTTTTTTTAAAATCATACTTCTTGATTTTACCGTAAACTTAAGTTTTAGTCATCCCTTCAAACTGCATTCTGATTTCCCCGAAAACAAAATTATCCGTCGCAGAGTGCCCACAGATTTCCGGGAAGACCGACAAAAACATACTGGGATGAATTTAAATTTTTGTGACGAAACGTAACGTTCTAAGTTCTCAAGGACTTTCTCCAGGCACTCACCAAGCTCCTCTATTACCACCATCACCATCCTCATCGTCGTCTCACTGTAAAACAGGAATGTCAAAAAGTCGTGAGAGAAAAACTTCAATAAAATCATGTAACCGGGAGATCTGCTGATATTTAGAACATATGTAGAGTTTTGAATATTGTCCATAAATTATTGTCTTTGTCATAGATCACGGTCGTTGTTCCAGAAGAAAACCCATTTCACATGGAGGAAGCAATTTGATGACAGTTTCACAATTATTGTGTGTTTTAAGTTGAAACAAGATGTGAAATGTTCTGCACATTGATCTTGAGTTGGCGCAAGTTTTTTTGGTTCTTTTCAAGTGAAGGATGGTTTAAGGCTAGTGTCCGTCCAGCGTTTTTTTTCTGGCAGAAAAGCGCTGGCAGGGTGTTGGAGAGCACTGGGATGAAGCCATAGACAGTATGAAAATAATGGACCTAGCCAATGTGATGTCACCTATTGGTTTATGGACTCCCGTTTTGAAGCATCGAGTTTGGCGTTTTAACCGTCACCATCTTGGTTTTTTGGAGACAGAAGTGATGAAAAGTGACCATATTTGAATGAGAACATGGAGCTAGGAGCTATCCAGGGTCCAACTACAGCACCTCACACACCGCCATGGAAGCGACTTATCAATCACAAGGTAGCCACGCCCTAAAGCGCACCCTGATTTATCATCTATTTTACTCTAAATGGGACCATAATTTTTAAAAATGAACATCATGAAGTATTGAAGAAGACTCGAAACCAGCACTTGAGACCATAAACACATCAGGAAAATGTTTACTCAGATCATAAATCAAGTGAGAAGTAGTTTTCTCATAGACTTTTATACAAACGATTTCTTATTGGAGCCAGAGGAGTCGCCCCCTGCTGGCCAGTAGAGAGAATGCAGGTTTAAGGCACTTCCACATTGACTCCACCTGGATGACGCTTGTGGGTCTATTTTCTATGACTCCCACTCTTCGTCTCCTTCTCAACCTTTCTCCTTCAATTTTGATTCGCAAAGTTCACCTATAATCAGATAAGTGACAATATGTAAAAAGAAGCAGACTGATATTAGCTCGGTAGCTAACTTAGCCTGAGTTAAACAGAAGGTTGACCACACAACTAACAACAAGCCTACAACACGTAGGATGATAAAAGCACCAAACTCTCCAGCAACAGTCAGTGTCCTGCTGATTTGCTCTCACAAATGGGCCTTTCTGTCTTTGTTATGATAGTTTCCATCTGACAAATAAATCTCGGGATAGACAAATACAGCCAGAACAAGCTTCTCTTCCATTTTCTTGGACAACCAAGGTAATGTGTGATTGGTTGCCTGAAAAAGAGCAGTCACGACACCAGTGGCCTTGTGAAAAGTTCAGAAATTTGCAAAAAAGATGAGAGTCTTCTGAAAAACGACGCAGGGTGCAGCTCTTTTTCTTAATGCGGCTGCATGCTGCTGGATACAATGTCTCCTCATTGAGGACAATTGAAAGAAAAATGCTATATCGACACAGGCTCTTACTTTGGCACAGTTCAGTTTCACTGTGAGTGTTGAAATCCTTTTGAAGGTCATTTTTCTCCTCTTAAGAAAACACAGATTTTTAGGTAACTGATCTGTTATGGCATTTACTTTTGTGATTTAAAAACCTGTTTTATCTGCAAGGAAAAGTAATGAGCTAAACAGATGAAATGTCACTCTCTTTGGTACTAAGACTTAGAGTGAATTGCAGGTACTTTTCTTTCTGTCTTTTTTTTTTCTTTCTCTCACTATCAGCTTGTTTGAAGTGTGTCTCCTGCAGTCAGTCAGATTCAGCTCGTTGATAACAGTCCAGTAATCAGCTGTAGTGATACAGAAGGCCGACCTGGCTCCCACTAAAAAGAAACTCCTGTAAACTGGTGTGTTTCTGTTTTATCCTTTTCCTCTTTACAGGGCAGTTAAAGCCGTCAGTAACCAGGTCTAAAAACGAGCCACATGTGGTCAGATGGCAGCTGCAGTGAGTTTATCCTGCTGCTTGTGATAGCAACACAAGAGATGCACAGAGTGGCAGCCAAAAAGGCTCATATAGAGACTGCATCTCCTGCTTGTGGCAGTTTAGTGTCTTTAGTTCAGTGACCATTAAAGGCAAGTCAGTTTTATTTATATAGTGCCAAAAAGACTGTCAGTAACCGAACTGGCAACCAGAAATGAGACAAAACACTTTTTCTTTGGCATTTCTTTTTAGTAATATCTATTTAGTGTGTTTATATTCTGTAACTACTGCACCCTATATTTTTATTGTTAGTGGTGGAGTCTGCCATTTCCACGAAGGATTCAATATGTATATCTACTCGAGCATTTTGCAGGAAACAATGCAGACTGCCATCCATTCACTCCTCTAAAGCTGCAGCACTGCTTTAGAGCCCCTAGCACTGATAGGAAATGTTGTGCCCAAAGAGCCAATCTCCAGAGCTACGGCTCGGCAGGGAATATCTTTTTTTTTGCCATTGTCTTTGTAATAACGAGATTGTGGCTCAGGATATTTTTCAACCTCAACAACTAGTCTCTCCTCATCCACTGTTCTACACACACACAAGAGACATTAAGAGGTGGATGTCGAAATACCACGGGATCAGAGGAGAAGAAGAGCTGTTTTGAAAGTGGTGTGTTTTGGCCTTAACGCTGTATCACAGCTGTATTAAGTTACCGCTGATGCTAACACAACATTTCCTAATGCTGCTCCTTCACATTATAAGTGTTCAATCGGCTGTTGTTCAGCATGTCATCAGGTCAATGGATGTAATTATCATTAACTGACATAGGTTTGATTGGCTGCACTGTAAATACATTATTACATCTTCTGTGAGATTTCTGACAAAGTAGCTGCTCAAGGAAAGTTTTCACTACCGTTAAACCACACTTTGTGTTACCACCAGTGCCGCCATTGTAAGGATTAAACCTTTAATGTTGATGTATGATTTTTGATCTCGTTTTTTCTGGTTATTTACACACAGACATGACTTGTCATTCAGTTACTGCATCAGTAGAGTATCTTCAAACTGTTGGATCAACATCAAGAAAAAATAGAGTGATGTTATGCACCACACATTTTTAATGCTGTTGACGTTGGATACAAAAAAATATTTGTGTTTTAAATTAAAATACTTCACAGCTAGATAAGCTCAGAAACGCTTTATCAAGCTGAGTCTTGATTCGTGAACATTGGGAATGTTGGATCCAGACAGTTTTACAGCGAAAGCCATTTATAGACAGGTGATGAATTAAAGTTCAAACCTGAACAAACAAGTGGAGAAACTTAATGAATGCAGATGTTTCCATTCTGGGTATGAAGAGTCACTGAGTGCTTTGATGACTATGAAAATGACGAATCAGAACTAGTTTATGTGGTGCAATCCTAGTCAAGCGTAAATCTGCATTTAGTAAATACTTAGATTATAACGAGGAAAACTTACAAACAGCTGCTCCGACTGGCCCCTTGAGGCTGGTGAGCAACACTTTCCTAAGACACCATTATGTGGGTTTGTTCTTTCATTTGCCGCCCATCTCTGTGTATCTGATATATTTGCTGAACACATCCTGCACTCAACGACTTGTCAGTTTTACCAACTCTCATGTTATATCAGATCTTGCCACTCCTGCCATGCCCTGCAGTAACCTCACTGCTTGAAGACGTAAAATGGAAAATAGTGACATAGGAACAGCACACCTAAGACTAGCACAAAACACTGCCAAATGAATTCTTGTGGCAACAAAAAAAAAAAAAAAACAGCTTCTGAGGAACGTGGCTTCAAGACAAGCCAAGATTAATTTAGTGGTGATAATCATATCACCATGTATGGACGTCTACTTTGGTCATGTTTTTGTGAATGACGTCTGTATTAGTCACATTCACAAGAAAACCCACAGCACTCACAGACACACAAACAAAAGCACACACCGACCGACTCATGACCACAGCCACTTCCCTTGTGACTGTGGTTCCTGAATTAGGACCACTTTCATGCTTTTAATTTCTACTTTTATAGCTTTTCTCCTTGTAATTTTTATTGATTTTGTGCTTATTATGTTGTGCAATTCAGTACTTTTTTTTTTTTTTTTTTTGATCATATAAAATGAGACGTTAAAGAAAAGAGTGAAATAAACAAAACAACCAAATAATGATGCCTTTTGTTCTGAGGTTTGTTTGTACTGGTGTCACATATACTTTATACCATCGTACTTACAAATACTGAACTATTGCAGAGCTGCAGTGGATAACAGAAGCACATGCTTGTGAAAATCTGGCCTTTACATTATCAGATCCTAAACCAGCAGCCCCTCAGCCAGCACATGGCAGTCAAACCTTTTTTATGGGCCGGTTGAAAACACCTCAACACACTCCCACCTCCCCACTGCAGATCCCCATGAAACACTATAAAACAGCCCGCTGCGGTGAAAGCCATTTCCCAACATTCCCAGCAGGGGAATAAACTCTGAGAGTATCCCCGAGACGAAAATCTATTAACGGTTAATTCAGACTTCTGGGAGCAGTGAACAACACTCATCTGAACATCAGAGGAGACTGATGAACTTTTTCTGTTCAAAAACAAAGTGAAAATGTGATTTGGGGGATCTTAGGACTCTTAGGACACATCATTTGTTGTATATCATGATGCGATTTGAGTCCTGGACTGTGAGAGAGCACAGAGAAGCAGGTGGAATGAAACACCATCAAGTGGATCACGAAGTGGATCGCAGGCCTCAAATTCCCAAAGTCTGAAGTTCAGCTCCAATCACAACTTCTTCAACCCCCAGAGACCCTTTGGTGGGTTCCAAGAAGACGGGATAAGATAACAAAGCAAACACGTTGAAATAACGTACAAGATATCTACAGCTGCTGCAACGATCAGTCAATCAGTTGACAATTATTTTGATAATCGACAAAAATAAGCAAAAATCAGCTTCTCTCTCTGCTTTTATTTGCTAAACGTGGCAATAAAATGAATATTTTGGCGTTTTGGACTGCTGGTCAGACAAAACATGACATATGAAGACATCACCTGTGACTGGGAAATTATTTGTGAATTGTTTTTTTTACTGTAAAATAATCGTCATATTAATTGATAACAAAATAATCTTTACTTGCAGCCCTAAAATATTTGAGTCGTTGCGTTCGAGCTGCCAGAAAACATATAATGATGCTGAACAGTGAGGTTTCTCAATAATGATAATACAGGTTTATTTCTAGAACATAAACTAATAAGCATGTGATCAAGAAATAACTCACACTGTGTACATTTAATATATTCAAGAGTCGACATCCGCAAAACAACATTTATTCCTTATGACATTTATACCTACAGGTCAATAGGAATAAATATCTTGGCAGGTTATAGATACACATAGATGATATATGAAATTTGTGGATTATGGAACGAACCAAACTTATTTTGAAGAGAAAATTAAGGTGAACTATAAAATCACTGTCCAAACTGCTCACAGGCCGACTTCTTGGTCCAACTTTGATCTACCATATTTGTGACTATTACCAACATTTTAGGAAAGCGCTCACTTTCATCTTAACTTCCAAATAAAGTTAGATTACGTAATCTGACATACTCTTGCTTGTTTACAATCTGACTGATTATCTGACCGCTCATGTTTCTTGCTCCATCTGACTTCATTATGCGGATGTCGGCATCTTCCCAGAACTCTTTTTTTTTTTTTACTTTGTTGATTACAATGTTCTTACAACCGATAGAAATAAAGGTCAAAACTTTGAAAACTGTTCAACCGGAATTCTCCTTGAAAAGAAACACACTGGATGAGCCAACGGGACCTCTACATGTTCGCCTTTTAACGATGGCCTTTAAAACCGGTTGCAGCTGAATTGTTGGCAGTTGTGTTTAGACTGAAGGAGGCAGACTGGTAGATAATGGCTGTCATTAGGCGGTTATTAGTGCTGTCAGTGGGGTCCGCTCAGAGCCGTTTGATGTGCGGCTGTAAAGGATGATGGAGCACAGAGCAGCAGCAGCAGCTCGGTCCAGGTGTTTCTCCAGACTGAGGTCAAGTGGTATCTGCAAATACCCCTCAGCGTAGACTGTTATTCTACTGTGGGAGTCCGACAGTGGGTGTCCGTGACGTGCGACAGTATGAGTCTGAATGCTGCGAAAGTCTCTTTAAACTGAAGTCGCTCTTTTAGCCAGAACAATCTGAAAAACACACACCTGTGACGTGTTAAGTTTTAATGTTAACATCAAACATTTACCACTTTGGCAGCTGCGCAGCGACATCATCCATCCATTTGGAGTCGTGTTGGTGTTGAATGTTAATCAAATATTCACTCCTCTTTGAGTTGTTTTGTCTCCAACAAACTCTTGAGACAAAGTTTCTGTCTCTTTGGCCGCTACGGTAGATTCTCCACTTTCTTCACCAGCGAGTCACTAACTTTGTCTGTTTGTCATTTGCCGTTGGCAGGTAGTGAGCAATGAATCTATCAGGGCTATTTTCCTGAAAACAGCTGCCTGCAGCTGCTGGAAACAACGTTATTGGGAACTGAGACTGAACCAAAACTATAAATGTGTGTTTAAATCAGAACAATGTGTGAAAGGAGACTAAAGAGATCAGAGTGATAATTATCCGCCAGAGATCCATTTTCAATTATTTGTTTGATTAATTGTTAAAGCAGTGTCAAGTCAATTTATGTTTATTAGCTCACTCTTCTATTGGGGCTTAAAAACCATTAAATAGACACAAAATATACATTAAAAAAATCAAATAAACAACATTTGGAGGTGTAAATCCTCGGTTAAAATGTTTTAAAATGATTAGTGTACTAAATATCTATACAATATATTCAATTTACTGTCATGTATAACAAAGAAAAACATTAAATCATCACATTTAAGAGGTTGAAACCAGCTACTTTTTGCATTTCTCTTTTAAAAAATGTTATTCAGTTATAAAAATGGTTTCATTTCCTGTTGATTGACTAAAGCGACTGATCATAGCAGCTCTATCTAAATCTTTCCCACGTTTAAAAAAAAAAAAAAAAAACCTTGTTAAACTTTTCTACATGTGACATACTAATGCTCGGCATTCTTCGTTTTCACTCTGCCGATATTTTTCCTGAGCGTTTGTGAGATTGTGTGATTTTGCCCGCTGCAGTTAAAGTATAATGAAAGCGTTTACCAGCTACAGTGTTTCTGCTCCTTTTTGCATCCTGTGCGTGTTGCATAAACTCGCTTGTAACTCATAATGAGGCACACATAAAGTCTGCTGAAAATTTATGACAATATTTCCTTTCCAATGTAAGAACATATACGTGTTCGACAAACCGCAGAAACTCCAGTCCCTATCTGACATTTAACATGAAACTGTGGATTTTAACCCTTCGCTCTCCTCAGGCTGCTGCAGTTTAAGCTTCAAACACGTATCTTGTGCCGTCTCTCTCTTTAAAATCCAATTTTCTCCTCCTTATCCTTTCTTTCTCTTTGTGTCTCTGGGTTATCATCAAAATAACCTTTGAGCACATCAAAGCATCTTATTGTAGCAGCAGCAGCAGCAGCAGCAGCAGTTGATAGTCGAGGCTGTGATCTGACCACAGCGGCTTTCCTGTTTCTCCCTCTCTCTCTCTCAGGCGCAGGTCCATTTGAAGTCAGTCATTTGGCAGAAAACTAAACAAGCCCCCTGTTAACTACCTCACTTACTGCTGTTTACAGACAGAGTCTCTCGAAAGCCGTTGCAGAGGCCACACGGCCCCATGAAAGTCAAAAAAAAAAAAGACTGAGCGAGCGGGGAAACTTGAGAAAAACAACTTCACACTTTGAGCTGGTGTTAATATCACTGTTTGAGAAATAGGCTGCATATTAATCCTCATGTGGATATAATTTTTTATTGGTATTACAGCCAAAGTAGACTTTACCTCACAGAAACCCTGTGTAGTAATGCCAATAAGCTAGTTTTCTTATCCTTAAGGAGCCATTGATAGCGAGTTCAGTTTATCAAGATAAATCCCCCGCAGCTTTTAAAATGTCTGTTCGGTTTTTTTTGTTTTTTTTTTACCACAACTGCATCAAGGCTCCTTTAGATGATAATGTTGGTCTGTCGGTCCAACACTTTGATCCTGATCCTTAAATATCTCAACTATTACATGTAGAATTACAACAATTTGTTGATTAATCAGTTAGTTGAGCAACAGAAAATTGTTGTTAAAAGTAATTTCCCCTCTTTGGGATCAACAAAGCCTCATCTTATATTAATCATGTTCGTTCATTTTTGAGCAAGAATGCAAAATATTTCATGGCTTTAGCTTCTTGTGTCTGATGATTTCATGATTTATTTGTCACACTGTTTGTTAGTAAATTGAAAATCTTTTGACTGATTTATGAAGACATCATCTTTGACTCTGAGATACAACGAGCGTCCTATATATGACAGATTAAGCAATAATGAAAATAGTCGTGATTGAACCGATTGATCCTCTGACTTTTCCTCTTGCGTCACTGCGAGGTTCACATCTGTGGTTTTGAGTGAAATATCTCAGCGATTATTGGACGGATTTCCCTGAACTTTACAAACATTCATGGGGATCAATAAAGTCTCATCTTATATTAATGCTTTTAGTTCATTTCACAAGCACAAGTGCCAAATATTTCCTGGCTTTAGTCTCTCGTGCGTGAAGATTTAATGATCTCTTTGTCATTCACGAGAGTTCACTGAAAATCTTTTGACTGTCGGTCGAACAAAAAAAAAGATTTTTTATGAGGACGTCACTTTTGACTCGGAGATGAATCCTTTTGACTTTTCCTCTTGAATCACTGTGAGGTTCACATCTGTGGTTTTGAATGAAATGTCTCAACAACTATTAGAAGGATTTCCATGAATTTTGCAAACATTCATGTTGCACTCATAATGAACAGTAATCCTTTTGGTGACGCTATCTTTTCCTCTTATTTACTCATCAGGTCAAAATCTAAATTTGTCCAATATTTTAGTTCATGCAAAACTAATAACATCCCCATCAGCTTCAGCTGCACTTTGAGTTTAGTGCTAATTAGCAAATGTTGCACGTTAACATGCAAAATTAAGGATAATGAACATCGTAACCATTACAATTGCTAAACATCAGCATGTTAGCATCGCCACTGTGACTGTGTAGACTCTTACTCTTGTTGACTTTCATATTTCTATCAAATAATTGTACTACACGCCAGAATGTGGTATAAAAACTAAAACAGCACATTTAGCTGATGCTCTCAACAGTCTGGTGGTTAGAAACCAGGTCAGTTTTGACAGATCACAGCTGTCGGGTTGATATTGTCACTGCGGTCCAAAAACAACGAGGCGAAACGTCACTGCGCTAGATGCTCCTTCATCTTTGCGGCAGTTTGAACCTGACCAAAGTGAAGGACTCCAGCTTTAAGATCTGATTTGTGACTTCCTGAGAGAGAACATTTGCCACCAGTGACCGCATGAGAAGCAAAAAAATATTCCAAAGAATTTGAACAAATGGAGTCTACTGTGCCTCAGTTTCAAGGTTGGAGGACCGGGAGATTTTTCTCTGCTACAGCCGGACTTCATGACTTAGACACAGGACAGCTGCCTCTGTTGGAGTAATTTTGTCTTGTGCAACTTTTCATCTCTTTTATTGTTTCAAAATACTGACTTTTGCATGCAGATTACAAGGAGAACAGAAGTTATGTCCATAAAAGCCCAAGTATGCATGTAGACTCAGTCTCTGGATCCAGCTTCTCAAATATGATGATTTTCTAGCATTTTGTTACATTATAGTAATCCAGATATTTTGGGGGTTTTGGACTCTTTGCCCAGACTAAACACATAATCTGAAGACATCACTTTGGGCTCTTGTATGTATACACAAATGTATGCATGTAACCACAAACTGCTAAATAGATTCATCCAGGAAATAATCCTTAGTTGCGTCTGTAAAACAACTTACAAGCTTAGAAAACACAACCGGAGCTCTTTTGTGTTGTATATGACAATTTTCTTGTTGATATTGTATTTGTTTTAATGTCATTTTAATGCCATAATCTTTTCTTGGTTAAATAAAAGTGATAGAGGTTCTATATACTATAATATATAGATTAGGGTTAGGGGTTAGTGTAGATAGATAGGGTAGATATAGATCTGTTTTACATAAAGGAAACATAAGCAACGTACAAAAAAAACCTTCTGAAGACCTGGAACCAAATTATACAGAGACACTTCTCTTTTAATCTGGATAGAGATACTAAATCAAACCATAGTGGAATAATATCTGCCCCCACAAAGATGAATTTATGTGGAGGTTAATTTACTTCTTAAAAAAACACCTATGATGTCCTGGTGCTATAGCTTTAAGGCGGGGGATGGAGGGGGATGAAAGAGAAAGGAGGTGAGAAAGAAGAAAGAGAAAGGGAGGGACAGAGAACCTGAGACAAAGGCATCCGAGCAAAGAAAGAAAGAGGAGACGTAGTTATCTTTTATCTGAATTGAATTAGAAGCTCCGATGAGAGGACGCTGGTTTGATGTTTTTCGGAGTCAAAGAGTGAACAGATATGGACGGCCGACCCTGACTGAACCCTGAAGGTGAAAGGTTAAAGGTCAGCCCTCTGTCTCAGCTCTGGACTTGACCCACGTCTCCTCTGAGGTTTTAACGGTGTGGGTGGTAAACACGTATGCATGCGGATACTTATATACACACGTTAATCTCACACATACCGGCTTGTTGCTGCTGAAATCTGGGCGGTTTAATCCAGTGAAGCACCACTCTGAATTTACACTCTCTGCAGATTAAAATCTTTCCAGTAAGTAATTCAATCCCTCCTTCAGCTAGAGAAGAAAGCACTTCCCAGACAGGATCAGCTCTGGTGGGCAGCAGAAATAATGAAATTCTTCGCTCCATTTACGCTGGAATGTATCTAAACCCGTGAAATGTATCAATCACAATCTGTTCTGCTGTGCATCAAACTGTTACGACGAGGAAATCTGATTTATTTCTTCAAGCTCCAGGGATACAGAGATTGTTCCTAAGAAGAGTAAAGCTAAACAGCAACCACACTCACTGGGCGAAAACAAAAGAAATCGAGGATAAAATGAGCCTTCCAATCCTCTCTTTGCGTCACAGTCATCGAAATGCTTAAGGTGTGAATGTATGAATGATTTCATCTTTTATTGTTCTGCTGTTTGTTGACCCACTGGTGGCTGTGTCGACATCAAATCCATCAATCAATTTCTCACTTTATAATGTAAAACAAATTAAGGCTTCAACCAATTTAGCTGTTGCTTATTTTCCCAATGAATCACTTACTCTATAAAAGGACAGAAAACAATGAAAAATTCCAAGATGTCGTCATCAGCAGCCCCAAAAGCCACAGATATTCAGTTTACTGTCAAACACGGAGCGATTCTTCTAAACTGAGACGTTGGAATGACAGCATGTTTGATATTCTTTCTTGATTTTTCTTGTTTTTCTTGAAACAAGGATTTTTCTGACGACTTTTACCTTTTGTGAACGTCTTAGAAGAAGAAATACTGCTACGCTAGAACTATTTTAACATGAAGCTCACATTTCTAGCATCATCAAACATCAACTAGATTATATTAATTATATTGTGTGATTGAGTGTGATCAAACATTAAATGGTGTAGAGCTGCAAACATTAGTTGATTAGTGGTTGCAGCTGTTCAGTTGGCATTCAAATTGACGTCTAACTTCATCACTTCAGAAAATAATACAGTAGAGTATATCCATATCAACAACAAGGTTAAACACTGATTGGTTGGCAGTGTTGTACAGTACAGGTAGAAAGTTCCAGATTTGATCTTAAAGAAGAGGGTTTTTTTTTTTTTTTTAAATAATTTGTTGGGTTCAACTATTTTGTTCTTGAAAGGCAAGAATTACAAAGTAAACCCCAGTAATGTAAAAACAAGTTTAACTTCATGCCTTCTTTGCTTTCAGAGGCCAATTTGTTAGTTTTATGATAAAGAAAATATGGTCAACATTGAAATTGGGAGGATTGGAGGAAAAACTGATACTGATACCCAGCTCATCAAAAGAGCTGCATATCTGAACAGTTTTCAACACAAGTAATCTTCAGGCCCATAGCTACCATAGCTGAGCCGTAGCTCATGTCCTTGGTATATTTTTTCTGGGTCTTCTACAATGTTTTAATATACATATTTCTTAAAATGTTACTGTGCAGCTTGTTACATTATTTGACATACATTTAATAAGTTGCACACATACAGTACTGTCCTGTCAAGGGGCTATAAAGAACAAATCCCCCAAAAAAGTTCAATGATCTTAGGCCAGTAGCACTTACCTCATCAAGTCATTTGAGAGGCTGATTGAGCAACAGCTAGTGTCATAACTAAATACCACAGACACAGTATTCGTTTGCAGTCCAACTGCCTTTAATAAATTACTAAAGCATACGGGCTCGCCGAGCTCCGCAGCAATAGGACCACCTTGAAAGGCTCACACACACACACACTTTATCCTTTCAGCTTCCAACCCAACACAACTGTCAACACAAGCACCTCATGTGCAGTCACATTTCTGTCTGTTTCCTGCGAAATTATTAAAAATAACTCCAAATATGGTGCCATGCCAGTCTTGTGCAGCTTCCAGTTCTTGCATTAAGTTCCTCTTTTCCAACGATCACTTCTCAGAACCAGCCGCTGCGTTTCATGCACTTCGGTTAATCTTTTCTGTTTCTCCTTTCCTGACAGACTGGGCATCCGTTTGCTGACACAAATAAGGTGCGAGACATGTTGGCGAGACATCTTACATAAAAACATAACAATGTGGTTACAGCATATAAAGGTCAGTAGAGTCAGAGTGCATCATGCTGTTTAAAGACAAAACTGAATACAGCTGAATACATTTATACACTGAATCAATGATCATCAGAATATTACATAATAATAGAGTATTTCCTCCAATGGTGCACCTCTAATATCATTTTTTCCTCCACACTAGTTAATAGGGTTATTAGACCCCATGTTATCTGCCTATAAAACCAACAGGACGCAACTGCCGCTTTACTTCACTAGTTGAATAAGCGCCGAAACTTTTCATCTGCTTTTAATACAATGCAGCCTCATTTCAGCCAATAAACTGTTATCTCTTTTTAATCTCGATGGTAGGTTGTTTCCCTTACATGTAGGCCTGAGAAGGTCAGTGTTAATGGCGCCTCGGTTTCCACTGGAGTCCCACAAGCATGTGTTCTTTCTTATTTACTGTAACCCTCTATACCAATGAGTCAGTATAGTGATGACATATCCTTAAATCTGCTGACAACAGTGTTATCATCAGTCTACCCTGAGACTGGGAGGCATCTCATGGGTCTGTCGATGATGACTTTGGTGACTCACTCTGGTGTGATGATGATTTTCTGAGGCCACTGGCTTTGGAAGATCAGCATCCCTCCCACAGTCCCAGACCGTTGTCAGAGGTCAAGGAGTAGATTTAGTTGAGAGCTACAAGTTTCTTGGCAAAATCATTGACAATAAATTTAACTTTGATCGGACCACTGCAGCGGTCTGTAGGAAAGGCCAGCAAACACTGTATTTCCTATGGAGACTTAAATTAATGGTGTGATTTTATCTTACTTTCATTGAAACAGTTTTAACCTTTTCATTGGGATCAACCTGATCCTACTGGCAACCTGAACGTCCAAGAAGACTGGCCAGCATAGTTAAGGTGGTTCAGCAAGATCAGCGGCAAGCAGCAGTCCTCCTTGTCAGACAACTTTTATTATCTGGTCTTTAAGGAAGGCCGGATCAATTTTCAGGAGTCCAGACCATTCCTCTTTGAGGCATTTTATCTTTTCCCTTTGGGTCAGAGGTTCAGGGTTCCCAGAGCAAAGTGCAACAGATTTCAATTTTCCTTTCTCCCTAGTGCAAAACACATGCTTAACTTGTACAAAAGGTAACTGTTACTTTACATCCATTCACTTAATCGTATGCAATCCTATACAAAATCCATCTTTTTACAGATATTATTATTGTGCTGTTATGTGTGTGCTCTCCTGTACAAAACCCATATTTTATTGATTTTATTCTTGTACTGTTTGTACTGTTTATCTGTGCTCTGCTGCAAGCCAAATTTCCCCCAGTGGAACAATAAGTACTGAGCTGAACTGAACTGAACTATGTTACTGGTAATGTGGATGATACAAATCCTCTCAGATCATTTAAGAACAATATAGAATTACAATAATTGTGCATTAAGGATTCCAGCGACAGATTTGTAGAGCATAAGTTCACCGTCTTTATTGCTGTCAAGGGACAGTACATACGTTCCTTTCAAAATAAGCAGTGCTCCGGTTATATAACCTCTCGAAGCGAGATACATCAATGCCATGAATCATGGGCCTTGCTATAGCCTTCCATAGACTCTACTCCACCTGACACACAACACACTCAAAACAAATAACTCCGCGTTACACCACAAAAACAGAAGCAGCAATTGTGTTAAAGATCTCAGAGCATAAACTACAAACCCTTCAAAACTTTTGCGCAAAGATCAATGAGTAGTTCCTGCTCTGACTAATGCATTATATGCATAATAAATGGAGTTACACTGTACGGCAGCAGCTTTGAATAAACAGTTAGCCTACCTTGCTGCAGCCATGCTGTCTGTTATCGCCTACTCCGAACGACCCTTGTCAGACGTTGCACGAGGTTTGTGGCGATGAAGGATTGCGTCATTCCTCTTGTTCTGTAATGCTGCAGCTTCATGTATCAAAGTCTTTGTAGGCAGGAAATGAGACACAGATAGATAGCTGTGTTCGCGGTTATTACCAAAATGTTTCAAGGATACCTCATTTATCACCATAATTCATTGAGCAACGATGTGAAATATCTCTTTATCTCGTCATTGCAAATAAAAATTACATAAATACACTGCACTTACACTCATTTTATCTTTTAAACTCTCTTTAAAAAAAAAAAAGAAAAACATATCTGTTTTATCATGCATTCTTATGTTGTGGTTGAGTGCCTGGCCATAACAGTCATACATATTTATTGAGCTAAAGCTTCTCCTTTTTTTCCAACTATATTTGATGCACTAATTTTTCACTGTCATGCCATGTGTAACTTTTGGATTATGGCTCATTGTTTGGATCAAATTGAGTAATGAATGTCAGGTAATTTAGATACTGCAGCTCTGCTCAATAATTTCAAAATTGGCGCTAAGTGTGACTTACCTTGTGTTGGATTCTAGTCCAATTTTCATCTGTATGTTGGCACTAATATTATTGTGATAAGTGATTATTGCTACTGTCAAAATGCCTAAAAATTCATAGATTTACTCTATAGTCTTCAGAGAGAAAGTAAGAAGAAAGAAATATATTAATCTAAGATTTTATTTTAAATAAATGTCTGTTAAGTCACTATCTATCACCAAGTGAGGAAACATGGTGATTCAGCTTGTGGCCTACTGATGATGCATTTGCAGTATTACCAACTGGGTGTTGGTGGTGACATTCTCTGGAAAAATCACAAGTGGTGCATGGTTAGTGGCGTGTTTTTCATCACCCAGCAGTGGTTGGCCTGCCGGAGAGGGTAGGCGGAGCTGTTGCAACAGACTCACTCTTAAGGTCACTTGTGTGTGAAGTGGCATGCTGTTTTTGTCTCTGCTAGTGTTGTGTCCAAGGTGCCAACTGACTGACGTCACAAAGGCGACACTGTTTGGATCTCTGGGAGGTCAGGTCCAAAAACACATCTGTAATTACCGCTTATTGCCAGAGATGCCGCTAAAGAGAACGAAACAGAGATCTTTGAGATTGTTACTTTAAATTTTCATAGTTTAGTTCACAAAGGAGACTTCAGTGCTCTTACCGCAATACAAACTACAGCTACATCACACTATTTTCATGCCTGGCTCATGATAACTTTAGCTAAAGCCAAGTGTAAACAGCTTTGGTTTGAGTTTCAGGCTATTCAGTTACAGACTCTAATAAATCACTCCGTTACCTCCAAAGATTTCAGGATACCAGTCTGCTTGAGAGTTTGCGGGTTGTGATGAGGAATGAGGAAGTTGCAATTTTTTTCCCTTGACATCATTTACAGCACATTTAGACTTTCTGGAGGCCATGATGGATATATCCAACATTTAGAAAGCAAAATAAATGGGCTGTTAACTCAGCATTCCTTCGGTGAGAATTATGATTCATATGGGCTCTGACGTCTAAAACAGAAGCATTATTCACGCTGCTGTTCTCACTCTTCTGTGACACTGAAATGATGCTAATGATGATAAATGGGGACTCCCCGCACACAGATCCCTTTGAAAAATGTTTTCTTTCAACAACCTGATTTCATGGATCAACATCACCTGCTGCAACCAAAGCACTTCAATCCGAACGTCAGCGGGAATCTGACCGAAAAGTTTAACTTTCAGATGACAGAGCGACTGCAACAATTACATAACCAAATAAATGTTGTGTGGTCTGTGCACAGCAGAGGCTAGTGCCTTAGTCACTGTTGTACATCTGATCATCACCACAACACAAAACCATGTCTTTCAAATGTTTTCCACTGCATTTTTTCCACAGCAAAGCCCAGTGACAACCACAGTCACATAAGGAATGGTTTATCTTGATGTCTCAGTCAGAAATGTCAGTCCATTGTGTTGTAGATCCGTTTTGAAATGTCTCAGCAAGGGACGCCGATTAAAGCAATTTCTTTAACCGTCAGTCAGTCATGTTAACAATCAATAGTTGATTAATTGTTAACAATGTATAAAAGACTGGACGCTTTTCCACACTGAAAGCATCATTAACCGCTGACGTGACCTGCATGTTCGACGCACAATCAGAGTAGATTAGGAACATAAAGAACAGATTCAGTAAACACCAAAATACTTATAAATTAGATTACACAAAATAATGACTTCATTTGAAATAATGGCAGTCCCATCAGTCACTATTCAACAATTGGCCGACAAAATCCAAAGCATTAAACAGCAAACAGCTGTACAACTTTCAGCTGCGTTAGAGGACATAAATAAGTTCAGACAAGATGTGTTTGACATACCAACAATTCAAACAAATGTGGCCCATTTTTCCCTGATAAGAAGTGTTCCAGCCTTCGACAGTAAATAACCTGCAACATTTTGAATATACTGCTGGTTTAGGTGATCAGTTTCATTTTAAATAATATTCATAAGTCATCTACGTGGGGGAGTGATGTGTGTTCACTGCTGGAAACAGCTGCGTAGCTGAAACAGATGTCCCAGAACGCACAAATATTGTCGCTCCAACTTCGTCGGCCCAGGAAATCTTTTAACATTTACTGCCACCACTAAAATGCATTTATACTCAAAGCAGGGGGGGGATGCTGCTTATAAAGTTCAAAACTTTAGCTTTGATTTTGTTAGAAACATGTAATTAAGAGTCCCGAGGCCAGATGCGTATAACTCTGTGTAGACTCATGACTAAAACAGTTTGTACGCACAAAGCCAGAAATATTCTCATTGTTTTCGTCGGATTATAAAACCGTTTTATGTTTTATAAATCTCAGTCGCTGACGAAGTGTGCACATACACGGGCCTCATTTCTACTCCCACAATTAGTCATAAATGGATGAAGACGCCCTGAACCAGCTGTTTTCGTATCGCTTCGCCACCTTCTCCGCCAGTTTATTTGTGCGGTCAGCAGAAACATGTGTAACTCCATCTCGTTAAACAGCAGGAGGCTCCACATCCCTCGTCTTTCTGCATTGTTAGTTAGTATATTTTCATCTATTAGATTATTGAAAGCAATTCAAACTGAATTGTTTCAGCAGATCTCCCTCCAATTCGAACATAGGACTCCTAACCATAGTTACTGCCTTTGTTTGCTAAACAAATTTGCCTTACTATATTTTCTTTCGAATCATATTTTCAGGCATTCGGGTGGCCTAAGGCGAATTGCAGCGTCCCCACTTTGATTGCAGCTGGGGACCTTTCGCGCATGTCATTCTTCACCTCCTCTGCATAAAAGGTAAGTTCACCGCCACAAAGATGCAGCTTTCAATTGTGGGTAATGGTACCTTCAGCTTGTGCTCAACTGTAAACAGTTTGTGTTGGTGGTGGGAAGCCAGTGAGGGGTTCTCATCTTTGTTACCACATCAGTGACTCCTAGTGGTTGGTGTGGTCGCCTGCACAGTGGTCTTGGGAGGAACCTGCCACATGTTACCCAGTGAAGCTCATTACTGGGAGGTGAAAAGAAGCAACTGGAGAAAACTTAGCTGTTAGCTAGCGTTAGCAGCAACAAAGACCTTTCATATTAGACATAAATGGGAAATAATAGTAGAAACAGAAATATTTTCAGATATAAAAAGAAGTAGATAGGTAAAATAAGTACATGTTCAAACCCTCTGGAGTAGAGGCTCTGCTCAAATTTATGCCAGATTCATGAGGGATGAAACAAAGCTCACTCTGCTTCAGAAAATGTCACTTAGAGCCTCATCAGACATCAGTTTAGAATAAACGCCATGTTTTAACGATTAACGACTCACACTTGATCCTTCACAGCTGTCATAAGTGCTTCGTTTTCCATGGCAAAGCGTTAATTGCACTCCGCTGAGGTACTTGTGCAGGATAGATGCGAAATAACGACGGAGCAGGCTTTTACAGTGACTCATTACCAACCGAGGAGTCACCGCTCTACTCAAAACCCACAGATGGAAGAATTATAGATTGTTAAGACAACAGGAGGGAAAGAACTTTCTGCTCTTCCTGCTGATTAAAACCAGCTGCCACTCATCCAGAGTCATAACCCCCAAACTTTGATCCTACAGATCAACCGAACAAGAAAATCCAACCTGTTACAGCACACACGAACATGCACACACACACACACTGTGCACATACAGCTGCAGAGGCACACATACCTGTCATGTCTGTTAAAGGAATCCTGAGTTTCTTAGACAAAAAAACCAGCACTGATCATGTTTTACAAACTTATCTCAGTATTTATTCAGTCTGTTGAGCTTTCAGAGCTTGAACAATCCAGAGGGGAGCATACATCAATATCTCACAACGACTCTCACACACAGATACACACACACACACACAGTTTATATGTCATGCCATGGCGACCACACACTCCGCCATATTCTTGTGTGATGTTCAGCCTCCATTCATTGTGTGTATTTAAAATCTGCTGATGCACCCAGTTATGTAACCAAATATCCCTCTTGGGGACAGTAAATGAATTCACATGAATCGTTATTTATATAGTTCAACATCACAAATTGCAAATTTTCTGTGAGAGGTCTTTACAATATATGCAGCAATACAACCATCCATCCGTCCTTACAACCCCAATTCAAACAAGGAAACCCCCCTTAAAAAACCCTTTAATGAGGAAAAGATGGAAGAAACCACAGGAAGAGCAACAGAGGAGGGTTCCCTCTTCCAGAATGGACAGACAGGAAATAGATGTTGTGTGTACAGAATAGACCAAAAAAAAAAAAAAAAATCTAAATTAAAGTGTGGAAAAACAGGATGACAGAATTATAGATGATAATATCTCCATGATGGATTTATTGAATGACGTGTTCCGCTACAATGTGGTTTGAGTGCATCAGTTTAAACCGTAGGCTCTGTTTTGAATGTGAGGACAAACCTCAGAATCTAAAATAAACCTACATACTAGAGTTTGGTTGATTAATTGATTAGTTGATCAAATGAACATTTAATCAGCAACAACTTTTGTGATTGAATAATCATTTCAGTCATTATTCAAGCAAAAACGTCAAATTGGTTCCGGCTTCTCAAATGTGACGGTTTTCTGTCTCTGTGAGTTGAAGACATCATTTTTTAATATTGAAAACGATTAACTGATTAATCAAGAAAACAATCAGGAGAGTGTTTGATAATGAAAATAATCTTTAGTTGCAGCTCTGCTATCTAGTGATCTTCACCATTTTGGTCTGTTAGTGTGTTCTCTATAAAAGTCCAAATCTTTCATGAATGCTTTTATTTTCCTCAATAAAGATGCTGAAGTTGTAAACTTGAATGGAAAGTTCACTCTCTGCTTGTTCTTTCTTTAACTGTTTTGTTTTTTTTTTCTTCTCCTCAGCAGTAAAGTTATACTGAGGTATGCAAAGAATCTCTGCTCATCAAACAAGAAGAAAAAGAGGTGATAGTTTGTCTCTTACCTTCTGCAACCATTGCGTGTTGTTCTCCATCGTGTTCTGCAGATGCTGCAGTTTCTGAGCCGACAAATCGCCGTACATCGGCGGCGCGTCTCTCTGGACGACACTTGCCCCGCCGCGAGAGCCGCCATATTGTTCAGTTTGTGACGTCGGCCCCTGACACCCGTCCAGCTCCGGCAGGATGAAGGTGTAGCTGCACTGCCCGTGTTGGATTCGATGGAACCTTTTTCTCTTCTCCGCGCCTCCTCCTGCGCCGCCGCCACCTCCTCTTCTCTGGCCTCTTCCAGCTCCTCCTCGATCCGTGTTTGCGACCCCGGCTGCATCAGCGATGACCAGCAAGGTCCAGAGCAGCAGCAAAGCGCCAAGCAAACCACAACTGAGATAAAAACCTCTCATGATGCTGTCTTCAATTATTCTTTAAGTGTTTTCTCTCAGTGCAAAGAGGGTCAAGAGAAGCTCGTTCACACTTTGACCCTGATTCACTTCAGGGAAACATCTGTGTGCAGGATGCAGCAGGTTGCACAAGTCCTTGCACATACCACTCAATCCCAGAGGTACGAGTCTGCACTACGTTTTGAGACGCAGAAACAGCAGAAAGCAACTGTGATCTCCACTTCCTACTTCACTTGTGGTGAAGATGCACATCAGTCAATGTGAGATTCATCTCCTTTCTTCTTCTTTTTCTCCTGGGGTCTTAATTTTTGCTCTGTGGTCAGGTTGGTCTTCAAGATGGGTCCATTGGCTTGACCCTGTGCAGGTCTTTCATGCTTTTCTTGACATTCCCTCCTGTTCTAAAAAAGTACCAGGTGCAAAGTCCAGAAACACTAACCAGGGCCAAAAAGGATGGAGAGAAAGCAAAGTGGATAAAAAAGACAGTAGAAGCTGATTTGGGCCACACTAGTCTGAAGAAGGATGCTTAAATAGTGAAAGTTCAGTTGAGAATGAAGGAAATGTTTAAAGGCCAAATAAAAGCATGAGAAAAAAAGAGAAGGTTTAAAGTTGAATGTAAATGTAAGATGACTAAAATGAACCTCAATTGATCCTCAAATGTCCAGGAATAAAAGAACATAGACGAGAGAAAAAATAGAGTCTTTTTTTCTTCCCATCCTTCTCTGGTGGCTCCAGTTTCAGAAGTGGCCGAAGAGAAATACTTCTGCCCCCTTCTTATCTGGGGCTGGCTGAGAAAACGAGGAATGAGCGAGGGAGGGCAGAGGAGGAGGAGGAGGAGGAGGAGGAGGAGGAGAGAGAGAGAAAAGAAGGAGAAGGAGAGGGAGGAGTGGAGGGACAGGAGACCTGAGGGAGGTCTAACAAAGTACCCTCTCTATTTGTGGGCTGAGAGGAAAAGAAAGGAGAGGGAAGGAAGGAAAGAAGGAATTAGTGGAAGCCAGAAAAAGAAAAAGAGGAAGATTAAGGGATTGAAAAAGAGACAAGGGGAGGCAAAAAAAAAGAAAAGGCAGGCAGATAAGAGAAAAAGACAAATGTTGAGAAAGAGAGAGCAGAAAAAAGAAAGTATGCTGATGACAGAGGAAAGACAGAAGAGAGAAACAGAGTGAGAGATCTGAATGAGGTCTAGTGGCTGCTGTAATCTTCCTTTGCTGACTGATCTTTCAGTTCTGAAGTAAATCCTGATGCCTTGTATGGTCATTCATACTGAGTCAGCAACTGGAGGCTGGAGATTTCACTCTGTCCTCTAAACACAGCCATGCTCTGGGGCATCGTGGGAGATCAGGGGGCCACGGCAAAAACCACATAGTCCACGTCCTTGTGGTTCAAAAACCAGCCGGATCTACCTTCTCATTGCCTCTCATCTGTCCTGCCGTTCTTCACTCTACATGGAAATACATACAAAGATTAGTTCCAGACAGATGGCTTAGTCCCAGGCTTATGAAACACAAGCTCAACATGTGGGGGACAATGTGAGTTGTCAGTTATTGAGTTTATTTGCACAGCGATAAAATGTTCTGCAGAAGTTGACGGATAAAAATACAGATAAAATTCTTTGATAAAAACAGAGAGATAAGAGACACACTTACAGATTTGTGCAAGAAGATAAAAATCCCAAATTGTGACAGATGTGACATCTGAACCTAAAGGACAAGGCTGGTGATTTTCTATATTTTTTTTTTATTGTCAACAATTCTCATGTTTGGAGCCAAACTTCTTCCTCTGTGCCGTTGTTGTCCAAAAACTATTAAAAACATGTCAATGAGCCACACCGCTGACCTGGGCAACATGTTCCTTCACTATTAAGGGTTTGGTCGCGTTAGTTTGTTTAGAAACGGCTCCAAAGTCTGAAGACTGAAAATATGATCACTGTTATTACTATTTGGAGCCGTTTCTAAACAAACTAACATGACCAAACTCTTCATGATGAAGAAACATGTTACTCAGGTCAGCGGTTGACGTGTTTTTAATAGTTTTTGGACAACAGCGGCGGTCTACGGCACAGAGGAATAAGATGTATCACGCTTTGGATAAGCACGAAATAGTTGTAAGTAGATCAGTTCATTGCTGGTTTGGCTCCAAACATGAGATTTGTTGACAATAAGAAAAATATAGAAACGCGCCAGCCTTATCCTTTAAAACAATAAGAGGAAGCAAGCTAACATAACAGACATAAAAGGAAGCAATAAAAGGTTTCTGTTGATAAGATCCACTGCAGGTCACGAGGACATAAAGATAAAAAGATAAAAGAAAAAAAAAGGTGTTCTCATCATCTTACCACCGCCCACTCATTTATTCTGACATAATACAGTCTTATTTTCAGCACAGCCTGACTGCAGTCTACTGTCTCTGCTGTGCTGCAGCATACATCTTCATTTTGGCGGGCCGGGCCGCTCACTTAATGTTTGCCAATTGGTCCTTTGGGGGAAAGCAGAGAGGTTACAAAGCGAATGGCTTCTGCCCCAACTGGAGATCATTCTCATGGGAACAGGAGTGGACGGAGCGAGTGCCGCACAGAGCTGTGACACATAGAGCTGGCTTTCCTGCTCAAAATCCTCCTATTACACCGCTATCTGTGTGTGTTTTCAAATGGAAAAAAGTTACACTGCAGGATTGTTTATCTTGCATACAGTATGTTCTATTATATTCTAGTCTTTGCATCAAGTCAGAAAGTATATTTGATTAAGCTGTCGCATATAAAACGACTCTCTTACAGTTCTCACCACTAACCATCATCAAACTGACAGAAGCATGAACCAAAACATCTGAGTTTTTATCTTTAGACAGTTTATACTTAAGAAGTGGCTACTGGTATGGATTCCTCCATGTCAACAGTCTGTTTATTATTGATAAAGAATTAATAAACATGCACGATGGCGTTCATTGCGCAAGATCACGTGATCAAATTCAAGCTGTTTCAAAATAAAGGATTGTTTTTCCTTGCAGTGGATACGTCAGTCCTTCCCATAGTTTGGATCAAAACCATTGGGTTAGGGAAAGATCATGGTTTGGGTTAAAACAGCAAAATGTTTAATGGCACTAAAATGCCCAATGTGATGGTAAAAAGCATCCAGTTAGTGGTCTACAAGAGGTCCGGTGTTGTGGAAGACTGTTCCCCCCTCAAATAATGTCATAACGTCAAACAGAACAACCTACTACTGGCACTGAAAACCAGTCCAGACCAACAGCCTGTAGACTACTGACATCGAATCCTGTTCTGTTTCAGAAGTCGCTAAATTGTTGCTCTGGATCCATAGCTGGTGCCTTTTATAAGTGTATGAGTGATGATATCTTAATGAGAACTTGTACAGACAGTGTGACACAAAACATTAATTGTAATCACAAAGTGTACAGAGTAGCAAAGCAGCAATGATAAGTTGATCAGCACATCAACATAAAATTAATTTGCACCTATTTTCATAAACAACTTATTGTTTTAATGATTTGTTAAAGCAGAATTAAGGTGCATTTTCTGGTTCCAGCCAGGATTTGACGTCTTTCTTTGTCGTACATGATAGTAAACTAAATGTTTTATGATTTTGGCCTGTTGGTTGTACAAAACAAGATGTGAGGGAGAGCCCAATCGATACTGGAGTTTTGGGGCCATACGCACACACATTTTTTGCAACAATCTCTCAAATATCAAACACTTGTGATAAAGATATGTAATAGAGGCAGGATATTTTACAGTTTAACAATAAATTAACAATAAACTTGACATATTATCTACCTATTACCCTTTTAAAGGTAAATTTGTCTCACATGTTCTCAAACAGATGCTTATTTACATGTCCAGACCCCAAAAACTTGTGGGGTGAGCTCATAGTTAAGTCATGAAATAATATCCTAGATAGATAAAAGTTTTCCCAATGCAGTGCAAATATCAACCCAATATTCCAGGAAACTGTGAAAGAAAATGATAATTAATACTCCCACACTGTTAGACATCAGGCTCATCAAGATAAACAGTCGTTGCAGAAAAAGAGGACATGGGATGAGGTCATTAAAAGAGCGGTAGTCAAACCCAAGCAGGTAGTTTTGAAGCCAATATGGATGTGACATAAACCTGCATCTTCTCTAGTGGCCAGCAGGGGGCGACTCCACTGGTTCCAAAAAGAAGCTTGATTGAATGGAAGTCTATGGGAAAATTACGTCACATTATTAGACTTCTCACTTGATTAATACCTCAGTAAACACTTTCCTATTAAGTTCATGGTCTCAATCACTAGTTCCAAGTTTTCTTCAATACAGCGTGATGTCCATTTAATAAATTATGGTCTCATTTAGAGTAAAATAGAGGATAAAGCAGGATATGCTTTAGGGAATGGCTACATTATGATTGACAAGTTGCTACCACGGTTACCACATTGGTTAGATAACATAACCATGGCGTCACCCCAGATTTAGAGTCACTATTTCAGTGTGTTTACAGTTGATGAGCCAATTGTAACATTTTGGTTGTCTAAAAAAGTCTTGTTTAGTGTTTGGTTGTGATAAAAGACCCTCTAAGGAGTCGGATCAGTCAGTACATTTATTTTAATGGTTTTAAGCCTGTTTTTTGCCAGCAAAAATCAGTATTAGCATTATCACTGTTAACCACAGACTGTACTAGCATGAGGGTCAGCTCCACCCTCTCATCCAAACACCGTCACTTCTCATCACTTCTCTAAAAATCCAAGATGGCAACAGTCAAAATGCCAGACTCGAGGCTTCAAGGCGGGAGTCTACAAGCCAGTGGATGATGTCATGACCGCTGACTTCAAACAATGGAAACAATGTGGTAAACAGCATTTAAATATGACAAATATGTTCATGTGTTAATTTGAGGAACATTACACATTGTCTTGGTCTTGCTGGTCCTGATATTTTTATCCGCTGGTATTATTTCATCTCTTCTGTAGAGCAGAAGTTAGTCACACACTTCATGTATGTCAGGATTTATATGCCAATTTTTTCACTTCTGCCAAGCATAAATACTTTTTTTTCCAATATTCTGACTTTTTTTTTTAGAATTTTTTTTTCCACTCAGTTTTTTAAATGTAGAAAATTAAAACTGTGCATCAAAACAGGTCGATGGAACCACACTTTATGATAGAATTCAATGAATTCATCCAAGGTTTTCGGTATTTTCTCCGCATGTCAATATCCTAACTTTCCATCAACCCCCCCCCCCCCCCAGTCTATATTTATCCCTCCACAAATTTGTCAGCAGTCTGAACTCCATGACTCAACATTTTTGGTTTTCACATACTGTAGTTTGGTGTTACTGCATTCTTTAGACTTCATTAAAGTGGCTACGCTTTGGTTCAGTGTTTAGGATGGGAGCTTCTCTGTAGATGAGGTAATTAAGAAACGGTTCAGTTTTGTTCTGGAGAGACTCCTTCCTCATTTTGTTAACATTTAACCTCCATGTTTGTTCTAAATGTGGACAGCAGGAGGCTACAAAGTCTGTTTTGGTGGATGAGAACCAGAAAATTGATGAATTAACATGGGAAAGTGTTCTTTTCTCTACACATTTCAGTGGAATTTTTGATGAAGTCATTGAAATCAGATCACATCAGATAAACGTAAGCATTCTTGAGTGTCCATATGCCAAAAAAATGCCCATTTTGGTGCATTACAGAATTTCAGCTGCAGCCAACTTTGGATGCCAAAGAAGATTAAAACAGTATGTCATGAGGTATTTCTATTCCCTCCAGATCTGTGTCCTGGTGGTGTCTGTACTTTCTTCTATACAGGCAGATATCAGGAATAACGGAGGGCACATGAGTCATGAACCAGCCCTTTCACCCTCCCTCTGTGGGAACGGACGGAAGGATGAGGATCTGTTTTTTATTCCAGGATTCAATTTCAGCTATATCTGTTCTGTCTTTTTTTGTCCCTTTCTAAACTCGATGTTTGCCTCTTTATTTGTCTTCATCTGGATTCTTTCTCTTCATCTGTCTTATCTGCTGACAGTTTTTTTTTTTGGTTTTGTTTTTTTTTTTTTTTTTTTTTTACATATACAAGATACTGCTCCTGTGTGGTAGAAAACTCTATAGGAGGTGTTTGGGGTAGTTTCACATGGCCTAAAAATGCTTATTTTCTCCAATAATTATGTAAAAAAAACCCATAATGTGAAGTTTGTATTACACAATGTGTTTTGATTTTACTTTTCTATCTCTACAATGTCTCATTTCTTAATATCTGTAGTTTTTCTCTCTTTTTTTTTTGCAATATTGTTTCTCATTCATTTACGAAGCCAAAAAAGGTTATTTTAGATAAAATGGCAGAGAGACAGCTACAACTACAGAGTGAAAAGGAAACAGACAAACAAATAAGGAGCACTGAGGAGGCAAAGAGATTTAGAGTGAAAGAAAAATACTAACAGAGAGAAAAATGGATAGAGAATGATTTCCTGTCATGTGGTTTCAGATGACAGAGTCTTAATGAGAAAATAGTGATCTTGGCTCTAACAAAGTTCAAGCTCGACTACAATCTGCAGAATCAATCATTGCCCGACATTGAGGAGAAAGGACAGAAACGCTTTATGTTTATACTGTTGGAACTCTTTTCATTATTGCTGGTTGTATTGTTGTTATGGCAAAGGCTCAACACATTGATTCAATATTGACAGAACACAGAAGTTAAGATTGACTCAGACTTCCTGTATCCTGTCTGCAGGCACCTTAAACGCCGCTGTTGTTGTTGTTGTTACTTTCATCACCTTGGTAGCTACACAGCTGAAACCACAGCTAAAAAGATCAGATTCACGGCGCAGTCGGATTGCACTTTTGATTCTTGTCTTATGTGAAATAGAGGAGTTCAATCTGATTTCACTTTTGACATTTGAAATGTTTGTTTTCACAGATATTCAAAGTCATCTGCTGATGCATCCGGATGACAACCTGCCGTAGATAAATCCATAGATTTATACAGAGATGCTACCTGCAAGTTTCATGTTTGAGTGGTTTTTTTTTTGCCATTTTTAGAGGTTCTCAAAAGATATTTGGTGAAGTTGAGGTCAAAGGGCCAGTTATTAATTTATGTATTTGTTTGTTAGGTGTTGAAGTGTTAATTGTTGGGAGATGATTAATGGTTAATGTTGCTCTCTGCTCCACATTGAACCTTTTAGCATTTTAGTCGACTGGTCGACTTTTCAACAAATGTTCACACTTTGTTTTGAACTGTTTGAAATAAAATCTCAAATTCAATGGTTCTATAAAATCTAATACATATTTCTTCCAGCATGCTTGAGGTCATTTTAGGTTGTTTTAATGTATAGTGTGTGCTTATTTTTGCTCAGAAACCATCTTTGTTATCTTAAAAGAGCATTGTCTATGACATTACAAGCAGATTTTCATTCTGGATCACCGCTCGAAACTCTAAAACAATCTGCAGATTCTGTTTGGGCGTGCTTATGAGAAATACTATTATATATTCACAGCCTATGGTACAGTCCAGTGCACCTGCCGTTCATCATTTGTGATATTAAAACATCAGAGAGTCCAGGTATTAGTTATACAACCCTAGCGCGCCATGGAGCCTCTCTCCTCATTGGCTACTGACAGCTCTGATCACACTGGAGGGTAGTAGAGGTTGCACCAGCGTCAACAAAAGGGGTTTCACGACTGACGGTTTGAATCAGCAGTATTTAGGCCCAATTGGTCTTTTCTTTTTCCTCCATTAAAAGGTCGGATGTTAGGGTCAGTACGTCCCGAGCTCCAGCATCTCGCTTATTTTGACACTTCAGCGGCATAGATGCTTGCTGATAAATGAGAACTCTGACGTTTCTCTCCGCCGCCTCAATGACTCGTCTACGTATGTAAACACGACGACTGTACGGTGCACCCTGCGTCCAGGATGTGAAGGCTGAACCTGATGGTGCGAGCAGCGTTGTGACGGATGAGGTCACGACCCTCCTCACACTTTGTAATTCTGAACACCTGCAAAAACACATGATGGGATGTAACCTGAGTGGCTTTCGCTCATTCATAAAAACAGACGGAGGGTTTTACACATACAGACTGAGTGGACAGAGAGAATGCATTGATTTTATGTCGGATAGAAAAGATGAGGGAACTGTGACAGGTTTTTTTCAAATTGTAGTCTAAAATACACATTTTAATATCAATGTATCTTGAAAAGTACAGGGATGAGAGTACAGATGATTATGAGGAATCATGATTTTACAGGTTTGGCTTCTGCTGATTGGAGAAACAGTAAACCAATCAGAGGTTTGAAAGAGTAAGACTGGGGTCGGTCATCTCCTGGCGTAGCTATCTAACTCCATGTTTATATCCATGAAAAAAGGCGATAAGCGCGGATGAGATCAATGCAGTCTGTCTATAGAAAAATCACTGTTTATTCTTTAAACAGAAGCTCCTATAGTCTGTTTCAGTGAGATTCCTGGAGCCAGGGAGAGCAGCAGGTGAGCCAGCTGTCAATCAATGCCCACACAGCAGACATTAAAGCCACTATAAGTCTTCAATTCTTATTAACGGAGCTGTAATTTCCAAAATGACCACCAGCACACTTATTAGAGGGCTTAGATTTAGCAATTGAGACCATAATGATTCATTGAAAAAAATGTATTTCTAGAGAGAGGTTGGTTTATTGATTGGGAGTCAATTGGAGCATCTAGCAGCCATTGGTGGCTTTGCACTTTTTCCACATCCACACTTTGTCATGGTAGGCGCCGCTTAGTCTGAATCCCCTTAAGACTGAAGCAGTGCAGAAAAGTTTTGACCAAATTGGGCACCAACAATACTTTTGTATCAGTAACTCTTTTAAAGTATCCAATGGGTTTTCAGGCTCCAAGACATGGAGAGTAAAGTCTATCACAACGAGCTGAGCTCCAATGTTTGTCTATGTTTTGTGTTTATCTAGAAGCGGTTTTTCATAGACTTTTATTGTAGTCGTTCAATCATATTCGTTAAGCTTTTTCTGACTTTGAGAAAAAGATTAAAAAAGATAAATACATAATTTATCATTTTACATTAAAAATATCTCAAAGATGAACTGAGCAGCACTTTAGAGGGCCGAGGGCCTCAAAGTGTCGACTGCAGATTTTATGGCTCCAAGCAGGGCCCTCTATCTAAAAGACTCATGACTCATTATGATGGTTTTGATCTTTTTTAAGCTTCAGTGATTCCTCCAATAATTCCAGGAAATTTTGTTGCTAAGTGACATTCAGCAAAACTGACAACTATTATTAAACAAAAATAAACCAAAACCAGCACATTGGCAGCAGTTTATTTGTGTAGTTTCATTCCACGCTGAGCTTTCTCTTCATGTGACGAAAGAGATGTAAATGATGTTAAAAAAAAAAAAACAAACAAAAAAAATGGACTGGAAGGTGTTTTGTTCTGTGTCAGCAAAGCATCAGCTCTTCTTTAGCGTCCTTGAGCGCAGACGGTGAATTTATTCCAGCTACAGGGTCGATATTCTGCTGGTGACCTTGACAGTACTCAGGTCAAACACACATATACGTTCAAAATCAAATTTAAAAAAAATCTGCTAAAAACTACTCAGCTCTGTAACCACTGACTCCAGATTTCATCTCATGGTCTTCTCATGAACGCTAATAATCTTGCTTTTAATCTGACAAGCTTACATTATTCATTTCTAATTGTGGGTGTGTATGATGTGCTGTTGTGTGTAGCTTTATATGGACTGTTTGTTATTGCGCTGTTACATGTTTTAACTGTGACCTGACAAAGCTAAAGCTGTAAGCTAACTTTGGTAACATTTATGTTTAACATTTATGTTTAACACTGTACATAAATACATATATATCCCACTCGGACAAGTATATATCTGTAAACCCAAGACAAACTTCTTAAAACATTTTGTTATAAAAATTAGGATTAGACTGGGTGTGTGCCCCCTTTTTCCTTTGATGTGTTAAGATGAGAGTTTCTCGTTGATTCAGTGACTTGTATAGTAAATAACCCAAGGGTGAAGGGTTAGGATAAATATTTAGGAGATGGTCATAAAGGCGCTAAGGGACAGGCCAGGAGGTGTTTAGGTAGATTGGGGGGTGGCCATAAATTGAGACAATATCTTACCTGTGGAATGTGTTTGTAAACATCAAGAGAAAGCCCGAGTACATAAGCAGACTGTGAACGCTCCTCAGGGAGCCTTTTCTCTGTAACGCTTCCTGCACATGTTCAGTGGTGTCTGCCTTACACACAACCCTGTGCTGCATTGTAAAACGTCCCTTCTTGTACAAGAAATTCAACTTAAACTCTGATTCTTCGGATCCGGTCTCCATCATTAAAAGGTCATTAAGAAGAAATTCTTATCACACATTTTGTTTCCGATGATGTTCATCTTCATGAACTTATGGATTATTTATAAGTCGTATAAGTTTTTATTTATTTATTTTCAGGTATAACGAGACCCAAATTGTGCTGGTGGAAACCCAAAAGAGTTTACTTATTAAGACATCTCATCAACAAAAAGGAACCAATAACATCTCAAACGTATGAAAGACATGAGCACAACATACAGAAGAAAACAGACGGTCGTGTATAGAAATTAGGCTGTATTGTTGTTGTTCATATAATATTATGACTAAAGTTCAAATTTGGTGAGTAAACTGGCAATAACATATTTTTATAACATTGTATGAGCTGTCAGTGTGTAATGTGTTGGTTGTGACTCATAGTGGTGAAATTACAGAGAATTATCAGTGACTCCGCAGCTCCTCTCAGCTTTATGGAGCTTTATAGTTGCAACTGTACTGTTTTGGTTCACTCTCAACGCTCTCATAGTGTTGTTTTGGGCCGCAGCAGGTGTACACCAGACACTCTAAGAAATGACTGATGGGGTTAGTGAGCAAAGCTTAAAATCAAGACCTTTTTCAGTGTAAAAAATGAAGTTTGTTACATGTACATGTTTTAGTCAGTGGATAACTTGTTTTAAGAAGTTGGTCAAAATGAAAATAAAGAAAACCGTCTTAAAATAGTAATAAATTGATTTTGGATAAATATTTATTACCTTCACTTAACAATTGAAAAGTATTAAGTTAGTGCAGCTTGTATATATAGTGAGCATCCTTTAAAAGCAGCCAGACGGCACCTGCCACAAGAGAAAGGAGGAGAAACCAGGAGAAACGGGGGTTTGTATCATTTAAGGCTAAGTGACTAATTATTTTTGCTTTGTTTTATTCATGACACTTACCAACTCTATCGGCACATACTGCAAATAATTTTCATAAAACACTAAAATTGAAATTACAGCTTGTCCTAAGCTAATTCTTTAATTTAACAGTGGTAGCTGAATGATGTGAATTGGCACCGAACTTCCGTAGCATTAGCTGTAACACTGCAAAGGTAAAAGCATCATCCTGATTTAAAGTTGGCACTGGGCTGATGAAGGTTCGGTCCGCAGCAGCTGCATGGGTGGGCCGTTTGGCATTCACGACTAAATCTGTAACAAATGTAGGTTATTACACATGTTTCAGTTTTAACTCGATGCGTGTTGATGATGGAGTTATTTTTGTGTGAGGTTAAAGTCGGGTAATTGTGCCACATCTAAAGAATATTCCGTGTCCAAGTGCAGTCTGCGAACGCAGGCTGGGAAGCCGACACCATGCTGTAGAAACGCCAAGAGGAAAAAGGTTTAGTTAAGCTACGGTCATGTAGGAGGCTGCTGTGATGTTGAACTGTATCGTGTGGTTTCGAGGTATTTTCAATATTAAGTCTTCTCTCACTGAAATAAATGGAGTGGACTAAACAGAAGTGTGTCAATATAATGCAGTTGCAGTGTCAAAATGATGATAAAATTGAATCAACACCTCTCTGAAGCCATCTCAACAATAACTGACCATTATTAATATTCATAAAGGTTGGATTCAATGCAAAACCTTTAAAAAACTGCATTAGTTTTAACTAGATGGACCCAATAAACTGGCAACATGTATGTTTCTGATGTTTTCTGGAAGTAAATCAGGTCTGTATTTACAAATTAACTTAGAAAACATGCTTCTATATTCCTTTTCACATCATGCACAGTGTTATTTTTCTGTCATATTCTTCATGCACAGACAGTGAAGCACTGGATTCGGTTTAAGGGACCGGTCCTCCAAAATCCACATTTCACATTTCTTCCTTGACGCACTGTTAGTTTTGGTTAAAACTCATTCGGGTCTGGATTTATTTATTTATTTGTTTGTCCAAGTATTGTTGGAAGCGGGCGTGTTTATTTTGTGCACAGAGGATAGTATAAAAATCATTCACGGTTAAGGAAACATTTAGACATAAGTTGACATTAGTTTTATAATAAACAGCTTGATGATGAAACTGAAATGGCTGTGTATTGTTTATTTTGACTGAAGAGAAATAACTAACGAATATTCAGACAATTTGCATGGACGTTTCTGGCCAGAATGGAAGTAAAATAAAGAGGTCAGAATAGCTTAAATGAAGCATTTTTGACTTAATCTCACCATTTTTTTCTTTACATTAAAATTCAGTTACTGTAACTCAAGAACTTCCCGATTAGGGATTAATAAAGTAAATCCATCTATCTCTATATATCTGAAAGTTGGTTCAAACCTTTATAGGACAAAGAAAATCATGTTGGTTGTACTAAACTAATTGAGTTACTCTAACAATAATGGCTTTGAATTACTTAAAAAGATGAATGCAAATTGTTACCTTCATTTTTTTTTAAAGTTGAGTCAGTTTCTTCTTTTTTAAAGTGACACAGTTAACTTTAGACTAGCTGGTGAACATAGTGGAACATTTAGCAGCTAAAGAGCCAGATATTTCCCCTCAGGAGTTGGTAGAGAACAAAAACAGAAGCTAAAAGAGAGAGAAGATTGGACTTCCATTCGCTAGGTGGACAAAAACACGACTGTAATGTTGCTTCCTAACAGCTGGATGTGGAAATAAGCTAATATTTCCAATATATCAGCTTAAAAGGTGATGATATGTCAGTGCTGTGTTGCCATATTGTGTTTGTTCCATTAAAAACAATCTGACCGGTTAGACCTCACATCTTCCGAGTTGTTTTTTTCTTTACATGCAGTAACTACAGCAATACCCATTCTACCACAGACAGCATTTGTTTTTTAGTACAAATGTACTGAATATTACAAAGTGATAATATCCAACAGCACTGGAGGCCAAAATGAAAAGCTCTCAGAGTTCTGGCTAAAATGTACAATACTGCAAAGAGTTCAGTGCTTTTTTCTGTGTTTCATGAAGATGTTGTAATGTCTTATTCAAGGAAAATGTCTCAGTTTAGATACAGTAGCTTGTAAACAAACCTCCTCATCAAGTGTTTCAGGCCCGGGGGAACGAGGATGAGACAGGAATGCTTTCAGTGAGGGAGTGAAAACGGTATTTTACTGCTGTTGTATCTTCACAGAGAGACATTTCAGAAAGAGATTTCAAACACTTGGCATAAATGGAGGGAGATTTCCCACCATTAGCGATGATCATGTTTAGACTGCATTATCTGCTTCGTTCTAACTGTATCGCAAAAGTCATTCCTAAACCTGATAAGAGCAACTATGAAGATTAACAAGGTCACTCAGTGAATTAAGGGCGTAGAAACACTCGCATTAAAGAGGAATCCTCAAAGCAACTTTATCTACCTACTTTGGTGGTGTTTCAGAAATGAAATAAAGCTTTGATGGTGGTCAAATCGCAGCATCATTTATCCTTTAAGGATGTACCTCATTATCAATGACAGAGCATCTTCTCTTGTGGGCCAATCAGTGGTGGAGTTCAGACCTGTGGGCGGGATAAAAGTATGTTTAACTGCTACAGAGTGGAATTTGCAGGAGGTCATGCTGCAGCCGGCGGTTACTGACAGGCTTTTAAATCCTGAGTAAACACACTACAGCTCCCCTAACTCCAGGGTAACATTAACCCTCATCAATCATACCTCACAGTAAAGCGCCTTCGCTCCCTTAACACATCATGGGGCACAACAACTGTGGTTCACGTGTTTCATACCATTACAGATTCTTTTCATACAGTAGTGTAAACTTTATACATGTCACACAGACCTTTGCTCTTTTGTCATTATTCACTTTGGCACTGGATAAAGCATGACGTGCATGTTTGATGCCAATTAAGAGCTGTCTCCTCCTGTTCATCCTCCTGAACTTCATCACAATATCTTAACCGTCACTGATCACACTTTTATTTTTATATCCTAAAATCACAGTTTTGCCTCAAAGGGCTTTACACTCTGCACACTTCTGTCCTGATCCATTTTGTTTTTCAGTTGCACCTGACAGGCCGAGAGTAAAGGTCTTCACAGGAGAAATGATTTCAGTTTTCAGTTCAGGCAAAATACACAGATTTGCTGAGCTCAGACACTAATGACTAGCGTATAAAACATGTAGGTATCTTCTCATTTTGACAGTTAACTTCAGGACCTTCCACAACACACAAACTGCAACATGAAGTTCCTCTGTGAAGTACAGAGTTGCAGCAATTCTTTGAAAAGAATTTATCTCTGTGAGAAATTTCACTTTTATAGAATAACCATCAGTCTCCAAATTTCTTTGTAGTAAAGTTCTTTGAGAAATGTACAATATACAGTGTATTACATAGTCCAGAGGTTGTGATATGAAGCACAACAAGCTAGTGAAGCTGTAACAGTTCCTGCACATGTTCAGTGGGGTCTGCCTTACACAGAACTACTCTCCTGAGACTGAAAACGTGAGGCTGTTATTACTCTTTGGAGCCGTTTCTAAACAAACTAACACGACCAAACTCTTCACAATGAGGAAACATGTCGGTGTGGCTCACTGACATGTTTTTAATAGTTTTTGGATAACAACAGAGGCCTACGGCACAGAGGAATAAGATATCTGGCATTGGACACACACACACAATAATTGCTAGTAGATCAGTTTGTTGTTGGTTTGGATCCAAACTTGAGATTTTGTTGTCAAAAAGAAAAATACAGAAAATTGCCAGACATATTCCTTTTTGCGAGCCTGTCTTAAAACAACAGTCAGGAGCCCAAATGAACACTGAAAGAGGATTTTCTTGCTGTAATCATTCCTCCTGTTCATACTCATTATCTAAGTTCCTTTCATAGTGCACTTACAATGTAAGTGACAGAGGACAAAATTCTGTGTAAAAATGTGTTTAAAAGTTTATCTGAAGCTAATATGAAACTTCAGCTGTCCAAATGAGTCAAATCAAGTAGATATCTTTCAACGTTACAGTCTTTTTAGTGCCAAAGTCCCTCTTTTTGTTACTATTCTTCCACCGCAGCTCAACAGCTCATATAAGCTTCACATCAACTTTCAAATGACTGTGGACACACTGTGGATTTTGGCCTCTATCACTTACACTGAAAGCACATTTGAAGGAGATCTTTAAATAGCCAGAAAGAACATGAGGAATGATTACAGTGAGGAGAACCTCTTTCACTGTTTATAAGGACACCTGACTGTTGTTTTAAGACACACTTAGAAAACTGTGAACCTGTCCTATAAAGGTATACTATGCAGGATTTGTTGGTTTGTGATTGTAAACACAGCATTCAAAGTTGGCCCTTCCATCCCAGCTAGACCAGGGTGAGCTGAGAGTGAGCGAGAGAGAGAGAAAGAGAGAGAGAGCAGATGTAGTCAAGCGAGCGCGAGAGTAAATACAAAGAGTGAGTGCTGCTGAGAACAAAGCCATGAATCAGATAAATAAAATGTTGTTTTCTGATTGTTTCAAGGCAGTTATGTTCTAAAGCACAAATAAACATGCCAACACCTCCACACAACCCTGCAGGAACATGCAGCATTTTTTTTCTGTGAGTGTGTGTGTGTGTGGACTCAGAGATTCATCCTGTCTGCTGAGGCCTCTCTGCTCTGCGCGTGTGTAAGCTCAGCCCCGCCCCCTCGATCTAGCAGACACGCAGACCTGCTGCTCTTTATACATCCATGAAACAGAGACAGAGAGCAGAGTGGAGCAGATCAAAGAGACGATGATGTAACCTTGTCGCTACAGTCCAGACCTCACACCCTGCATGCTGTTAATGGCTGGGGCATACACACCCACTGCTCAAAGGTTGATGCCAAGAAATGTCCTAAACACAGCAAAACAATGAGAAAATAAGAAAATAAATTTTTTTTTAGGAAAATCGTGAATAGCACACCTTTACGCATAATCAGCCAGAACAAGTTATTGCATAGCGATGATGGGGTTCTTAGCAACAAATACAAAAAAAAAGTTAAAACCAAAAATTAATGCATGAAATAAAACACATCTACCAAATAAAACACAAAACAAAAAAATGCCTCTTCTTTGTTTGCAGTTCATCACTCAAGCCAAGACTTAAGCTTTTATTCAATCGCTCTTGTAAATGTTCTTCTCTAACCTGATGCTCCAGATGGTTTGTTACACAGAACCATCTGAGAAGTTGTCCTTAGAAACTGTTGGAAAAGGGCAGGCACTTTCAAAGAAATATCTGACGGGTGATTGGATGAACCACCTGTCAATCACAGGCTACCACTTCTCACTTTCGTCACAACTAAACCACGCCTGTAGCTGCCATTAGTTCTAGGACACTGATTGGTCCAAACCCCTCGAGGTTTGTACCAGCAGGTCGTAAATAACTAATAAATCACAATTAATCACAGCCAGAGTCTTTATGATCACCAATCAACTCTGCATGTGTGTGTGTGTGTGTGTGTGAGCACATGGATTTGCACTATAGACGCCTACCAGTATAAAATCTCTATCTTATCTGTGTTTTCTTTCCAGATTGGCTGGCAGTCCCACCGATCAAAAACACACTCATAAACCATAAACACACACTCAACCATTGTTCCATGTTTCACTTGGAGCAGATGACATATGTTATCAGACTCCAAACCCATGGCATCGGCCAAAAACCATTAGCTTTTTGTGAAATAAGACGGGCGTCTCTCCCAGTTCGTAGGGCCAAGATACCTACAGAGGATTGTCAGGAAAAATGATCTGTCTTATTAGCTGTGAGAGATGGCTTTAAATTTTAGGTTTCAACACAATCTGATGATGTGTGTAGAGGTCAGTGCGAAGATTCTCTGGTACTCATACATCACTGGATGCTGCTTTAATGGTTTCTTCTGCTTCACACATTCACACACATTGTCGTTGAAAACAGTCCAACAGTCCTGTAATTCAAAATACTGTCTTTGCTGTCACCTTTACTTTGACTTCCAGATAACTGCTTCCCCATTTTGAATCCAGGTCATTTTAGGCCATACACACATTGAACAGTAAATTTCAACCTTACATATTTCCTATAAATGTGGCCACTGTGACTCCACAGGTCATGCAAACTTTGCATTTGCCATTAGAGATGTCGCAAAATGCCGAAAGTCCAGGTGAAATGACATTTAATCATCATTCATTGCTGTCAGAAATAATGTCAATAATGTCATGCCGTTTCATGAGCTGCAGCTGAGCAGCTAACGAGCAATCAATCCAGTGCACTGCAGTGGATTTCTATCGCCATCATCAACAGCCCCTCCTTGTGTTGTTTCTGAGTCATTGTTGTCTTCTGCCAGTTAAAGTACAACACTTAAAAACAATGTATTAATCCATTAACCCATCATCCATATTATTTATGGTCTTATCATTATCAATAAAATAAAATTGAATCCTCTAATATTTTATAGTATTCTTTCTCACATACTCATAATATTTAACTTAATTTTGTATATTTTTTTTTAATATTTTCTGCCTCCGTATTTCTATACTTTATGAATTCTCTGTATAGTAGTTGCCTTTTTGCATTTTGTGATCCACGGACTAGCTGTATTTTTTTTCTGTATTGTTTTATTGGACAGTTTCTGTCATACAATGATTTAAATATTAAAAATGGTAGAAATACTTTGTCCAGTTCTGTGTCAGTAATTCAATTCTAAATGCTTTCATTTTTACTCATTTGCATTTAAAGATATTGGCATCCTTATTGTTCTTGTAATTACAGTCATAGACTACAAAAACTGGTAAATGGTAACTGATGTCATGTATTAATAGTCTTCTCATTGTATCGTTCTCCATATTATTAGTGAATATATTATCAATTAGAGTGGCAAAGTGTGGTGTTATTCTTCTTGGTCTAGTGATCACCGGATATAATCTTCATTGTATCTATAAACTCTTCGGCCATTTTGTTCTTCTCTGTCTGTGTGTATGTCCTTCAAATATCTTCAAAGCCAATCATCCAGTCTACCTCAAATTTGGCAGGTGTGTTGCTAAGGACCCATGGAAATGCAGTATGAAGTGTGGGCTCATTATACTAATTTTAACTAAAAACTCTTGAGAATTATCACAGACATTTTGACGGAGCATTTCTATTTTAACCGGCGCAGCTTTTCTAGCCTTTACGGTACTGGTTCAGCAGCCCAAGAAACTCACAGACCAAATTGCATGTGTTGTAAATCATCTCTGATGATGTGCAAATCTGTGCATTCCGATAAGCACACAGGGGAGAGACGAGACTAGAGACTGTCGGTCGGAGAAATAGTCACAGAAAAGTAATTCCACATGGCGTGCTCTATACAAGAGAGAAGTAGACAGTGAAAACAGAGCATTTAATCAAGAATGGACACACTCACATGTCCATCCTTCCCACGGGCAGTTCAAAACCAATTTGTCTCATATATTCTGAGACTGTGCGATTGTGAAGCACGACTATGAGAAAAAGCACAAATCCTTTGCGCAAGCATAACCACTCAAATCTGAACTCAAGGTACAGGAAATAAACCATCCATAAGCCCAATATGATTGATCTACTAGATTTTAAGACTTTTTCAAGAGCTCTCTGTTTTGTATTTTATTTTCAAATGCAGCCCATATTTTACTTGAAATAAAAAAAGAGCATTTATTTTATGACATCTCTGTATAATATAATGTGAGTTTCTTTCATGTTGTTGGTGTATATACTCAGTCACACACATGTCATGTCAATAGTATTCATCTTTCTATGTGTTGAAGATGGAGGCCAAGCAATCGGTCTGTTCTGAACAGGCACATTTTCCACAGGCACTGCTCCAGTAAACTTCTTATTAGTCTCAGCAAACATTCCCTCCATATGACCCTTAAATTTAAACAGTTGTGCTCATAAGTTTACTAATCCTGGCAGAATCTGTAAGATGTGAACCATTCAATGTCTATAAAGTTCAATTTTGGTCTCATCACTCCAAATAACTTTGTTCCAGAGGTTTTAAGGCTTGTGTAGGTAGTGTTTGGCATACTGTAAGCTTCTGGCAACTTGACCGCACAGCTCATTTTTGTTCAAGTTCCTCCTTACTGTGTGTCTTAAAACAGCCACATGCAACTTTCAGCTGAAGTTGCATGTACATTTTCTTTGCAACTGGAACAATCTTCCTGGCACTTGTGGCTGAAATCTTTGTTGGTCATCTTGACTGTTGATTATTTTTATACCCATTTCCTGATTTATAAAGCTCAACTCCCTTTTCTCCCTCAGTCAGTCAGAGCAACCCTGGATGAAATGTGCAGGGGTCCCTTCATAGCCATTTAAACCTGTATGTGCCAACTTTTGTGTATATTATCAGGTCAAACATTCAAGGGTATGTAAACTTTTGATGAAGGCCGCTTTGGTTATCAATATGATTTAAAAAGGGCAAATACAATTATTTAATAAATAAATGGCTTCACCTGAGCACTATTCCTAAATAAATGAAAAGTTTTCAGCATGATAAGCATATTTTCCAAAAAAAATGGCCAATATTTTATAAATTCTACCAGAGTGTGTACACTTATGAGCACAACTGTATATATATATATATATATATATATATATATATATATATATATATATATATATGTATATATATATATATATATATATCATTCTCCACATCTTGTAATTTATGTTTGGTGTTTTTGAAAGTTTTCAGTCCCAGTTTTTCCATATGTTTATGCATATATTTGTCATTTGTGTCATTCACACCCTGTAGGCTTTATATAGCTCAATAAGGGTGATACTTTAAAATGGAACAACTCATTCAGTCACTCAATCGTTTATGGTTTATAGTTGGAAGTTCCTAAATTTAGATGTGAAACTTTGTTAGCTTCTGATTTAAAGGGGCAACGTCTCTCAATCTATCTATCTCTATCTACTTTTATTTGCCTGCCACAACATGGTTTCACATACAGAGACCAAGACTGTGGGTGGGAAGGTGGCTCCTAGTTGTACAGATTTTTTGATGTAGAAATACTTTATGTTATTATTCGCCGTGTCTCTCCTCATACTGTAAGTTACTATCTGACGCATCGTGTTTGCATCAGGGGCTATCTATGAATCTAGCGTATTCTTCCTCTTTCTGTCTTTTTCTCACCACTTATTTCGAGTTTACTGTCGACATCAAGTAGCAATGAATAATCAGGAAGGAGTTGTGGTTGAGACTAAAAAAAAAGGAGGAAGGATAGACAGAAAGGTGTGGTGTGTTTTTAGCTTACATATCACACAACTTCAGGAAACAACACTTGAGACAAACCAACTGCAGACTCAAGACAAGAGGAAATAACCAACTAGAGTTAAATCTCGAGGACGAAGGATCTCAGCATCGAAGAATAACTAATGAAGAACTTTCTTCTCCTCATCCTCACACTAATAGCAGGTAAAAAGATTACTAGTTGTACATTACCCCCTGCCCCATTTTTTTTGGTGAAGCTGCTGTCCTCCTTTCATTGCATATGTGCCTGCACATTATAGCCATGAGTTATATTTACCATTCTCAACATATTCTGCTTTGCGTAATGGGTTTCGCTACAGTCTTCACAAGATGAGAAAACCTTTAGCAATATACTGCTCTGCAATGCTGCACAAATACAACAGTAACAGACACTGTATTTTGTTCCAACCTGTGTGTGCCAACTTCTGTGTATCTCTTTATGTGCCTCTCAGATGATCTTAATCTCTTCATCTATAGATGTGTTGCACATTTTCTATTTCATATTAACCAAGACTGTTTGAAATTGAAAGAAATATTTGATGTGAATTATTCAATTCGAGATTTATGATGAATTATAAATATCACAAATATCACAAAATGCATTTTTGACAGTTTCCACTAGGTATATATTTTTTAATTTAAAACAACAAGTAATTAGTGAAACTGAGAACAACGTTAAGCTTTTAACAGTTTCATAATTAACAAGCAACACAGGAAAGAATTTAAGTTTTTATTTTCTAAAGGTCAAGAGTGAACACCTAGAATGTAAACAGTTTGCTAAATGATCATAAACAATAATTAACAAAAGCAACTATTCAATGAATTATTTATAGCCTATTTTCCCATTTAAAAGAGAAACATCCAAACTTTGATTTTAAAACTAATTGTAATGGCTTATTTGTAATTTTACGGATTTTTAAAAAAGTAATTTAATATTTTGTGAAAAAAACTATTTTTACATGTCTGGAGGGGATTTTTCTTTTAAACAGTGGACGGGTTGCTGAGACTGGTAGGGTTAAAAATACACCTGTTTTGCTCTCAGTATGAATCATTTATAACACGGTAGTTAAAGAAAAGATAATGAGTGTATAAAACTCCTCTGGTGAACAGGCACTAACACATGAATGTAAAGTAAAAATTCTTAATATTTGTCAAGGATAAAATACAAAGTCAAATTTATTTTGATGTTTATCTTCAATCATGAAGCCACTGGGATTTGAAAACCTGACTTTGGCGACTCCTGGTGGTAGAACCAAAAAATACACCGTGGCAGGTTGCAGAGTGTTTTATACATTTATACTAACATAGATTTTATGAGTAGAGGCCTTTCAGAATCTCTACAGAAATTACCACTGAAACACTATATGTGTGAATAAAATGACACATTTAACAAGATTAATTGAACGACTCTGTGATCTATTGATTAATCCAGAGAGTCTGTTTACCAGCATGATGAGACAGTGGATGTTTTGTTGATACGGTTCTTATTCAGACTGTTCTGGGATTGTTTCAGTGTCTGACATGATGGGAACTTTTCTCTTTGTCTGATCAACAGGCTGTGAGGCTTCGTTTCAAGTGAAGGGATGTGAAGGAGGATGGGTTGAACTCACCTGCAAATACCCGAAAGAAGATCAGAAATATGAAGAGATAGAGGTTATTAATCCAAAAGAAAAAAACACACAAACCACAAAAAAGGATGTGTGGGAAGAGAAGGGGAGATTTTACCTGTACCATGATACAAGGAATAAAAATCTCAGGATGGTCATTAAACAACTTAAAAGTGAGGACTCTGGGAAGTACAACTGTAAATTTCACCAAAGACCTGGGTCATACAAGGAACAGGAAATGGTGCTGAAAGTCGGTAAGAGATGCTGCATCTGTATCAAAGACAGAATGAAGTTTAATAAAACATCACAAAGAAAACATGAAGAAAACAAAAATGTAACAACACAACACACAGGCATCAGGCAATGAAAGACATTACAGAAATGTATCTGTATTTTGTTTGCACATTATAATTACAATACATCTATCCCATTGGGGTGGAAATCTTTTTTTTTAATGTATTGTGGAGGTTTTCTCAAATCCCAGAGTGAACTGACATTTCTTTCCAGGCTTCTGAAATAGAATTTCACATTCAGTGAGGTCTGCTTCTCTGTCAACTTTCTACTGTACAGAGCTAACCAAGTTAGTAAAAATGAAAAATCAATTTGCTATGAAGCAAACATTACAGGACAGGAGAGGCAGATATAATGAATAGATAAATGCACATGATGCATCCTTTACTGTATATGAGTGTGATGATACATTTCCATCATGTTTTACTTTTCTTTTTTCTTTGCAGTGAAAGATGTCTGCCAGACATCATTTAATCAAACTGCATATGAAACAGCTAAAACCACCATCACATGTGATTTCCCTGACGAATACAACTCCAATGATAAGTTTATCTGCAAAGACAACAATGAAACCTGTGAGGAGATTTTATCAACTTCTGTGAAGTCAAACGGGACATTCACTCTCACAGACACCAACAGATTCAAGATGTCCATCAGTAATGTGAACTCACAGCATGCTGGTGTCTACTGGTGTGGAGTCAAATCAAAGGAAGGAAATTACAGAGCTTCACTCAGAAAAATACTACTGGAGATTAAAAGTGAGTAACACAGATTTAGCTCTCCTCTACTGGTTAAAGGCTTTTTTCTGACTTTCATTTTCTGTTTATCTTGAAACATGATTCAACATAACAGGTGATTTAATGGATGTTAACACAAATTTATACACATTCAGATGTTGTATTGGCAGCAGATAAAATAGTTTGGCCAACATTTTATATTTAAGAAAATTAAATAATAAACTTCATATAATTTTTATATCATAAAAATATGTAAATATGTGTGCAGATAACATGAAGTGAAAGTTAAAGTGAAATAAAGAAAGTGAGATGCCAAAACGAGTTTGAATTAGAATTTGTCTTTGTATCCACAGATATTAAAAGCTTCAAAGTAAACGCAACTGTTGGACGAACTTTCACATACAGCTGTGAGTACCCAAAAGGTGTTCCCATTAAGAAATTCATCTGTAAAGGTGAAGATCCGTCTATATGTCAATATCTATGGAGCACCTCAAAGCTCAGGACAAACACTGAGAAGTTTTCAATGGAGGATGACAAAGTGAAGAGAAATATCACCATAACTGTCAGAGACATAACAACAGACGACGCCGGGACATACTGGTGTGGAGCAGAAAACACTGACAATAGACGCAGTAAAACATTCTTCAACAAACTGGAGATGACTGTAGGTGAGTGTTCACATAATTTTATTGTTTTGATTTAATCAGACCCTGGTTCATATTGTTGGAGGCTAATAGTTGGATGGTGATGTTCATCAGTGGCAGCTGTAACAGCTGAGACATCCAACGCTGTTAACTGTCCCATGTGACTAAGACCTTTTTTGAGAAACCAGAGACTGAATTTAGATTCTGTAAGATAGTTCCAGGTGATAAGAAGTTCCTGCTCCTGCTGTTTTCTGATAGTTCAGGATTAGGATGCAGCAGCTTTTTGTAAATTCATCACTAAGTTTGTGCATAAAGTCTTTCCAAAGTTCTTAGCAACTACTAGTAATCAGGTTGCACCATTAAAATTCAGGAATGTATTAGCTAGTAAACACTTCAGTAATGTATAAATAGGTTGTTACGCAACATCTGTAGCACTGTCCAATAAAAAGGAACAAATTATGTAAACAGGAAGTGACTGTGGCATCACAAGCTGTGACATAACTTGCACATTTTAAGGGCCAAAAGATAAAATAAACTCAACTGCTACTCCTTTGTGAATGTGTACCTAGTTTTATTTATGTCTGCACACCTACAGAAATATCAGTTTTAGAATTATTAGTATTCATGTTGTTTACAGTGAGAGGGAAATATCCGATTGTGCTAAGCTAACTAACTTTATTAGGTCATTTACTCTAACGTTTATTGGCAAAGAAGAGGAAGAGAGAAAGAAAAGAGAGACTGTGAACAAGCACATGGTGGTAAAGAAATATTAAACTTTATTTTCTGATTAATTCAAAGAAGAGATAAATAACCATCAAAACCTCTTCAAGTTGTTGTGACTGGCGCTCTGAGAGTTTTCAGTCTCCTATGAAAATGCAAATAGTTTTAATTAATTTTTCCCGCTGAACACATGATGTCTCCTACTTCACTATAAAGTCCGTTCTCAGTGTTTGTGCACTGGAGGGTTTAAGTTTCTCTGAACTAGTTATGATGTCACAAAACATGATCATAGATACTTCAGTAGATGAATGTGAAAACAAACTCTACACATACATTATTCTGCTCAGAGAAGCTCAAACGTCAAACACATTTTTGACTGGAGGTGGAAGCATTGGTGGGAAAAAAACAAAAAAAAAAAAAACCTGATGAGTTCACACAGTGGATGGAAAAAATTCTATACATACATAAATAAGGATTTTATTTATGTATTTATTTGTCTTTTGCCTGGTCCTGTCTCAAGTTTTCTACTTTGACTAGCTGTTGGCTGTAATAAAAATGTATTTATGTTTTCATGAACAACTCTGATGCTTCTCTTTCTGTTTTCCCAGTGCCATGGACTCTCTCACCTGCTGAGAGGAACAGTAAGAAAGCAATTTTTGTTTCCTGAAACATACATTTACATGAACATTTGTGTTAACTGTGATTTAACTAACGCCGGTCTTCCTTTTGTTGTGTGATTTTGTAGTCATCATCATTACTGCCATCTGTGTAGCTGTGCTGCTGCTGCTTGTGCTGATTTTGGTTCTTATCTGTACACGTAAGAGATTCTTTATATAAAAATGATGCTCAGACTTTTTTGTCTGCAAGTTGATATTTGTCTAGATTTCAGTATTATGTTCATTTCTAGGAAAAAGTCTACATAATGGCCAAGACATGAAACCACATAAAATGAAAACAAACAGCCGGAGACAGATGTGTGAAATTGATCCACTTCATTTTTTTTTTCTTCCTTGTCTGACATTTTCCATTTTTTCTCTGCCAGGATGTTCAAAATACAAAACAAGTGAAGAAGCACTGAACAACACAGAGGTTAGTGTTTGTGTTTTTTATACAGTTGTACTATGTGTACGTGTGCATCCATATTGTGGGATGCAATGGACCCATCCATGCCAGAGGCCTCAGTGTTAGAGTTACAGTATTAATTTCATATTAAATGCAAACATTTTCATACAACATATTTACTGTCTATTCAGTGATTTATGGGATAATTCTTTGCCAGAAACGAAGCAGTCAAAGCGTCCCGCCATTGAACACATTCATGTCATTTGGCAGATTCATGTAGATGGTATGACATCATCTTATCACTTTTCTTTTAACAAGAGTTGTGTTGTAGGCTCACCTGTTAACCAGCACTACACATAGAGTATAGCTGAGGCAGGGATTTGGTCATTAACCAAAGTATTGGACAATATTTAATTTTGACCTGATGATGGCGCTGGATGAATAGTTCATTCTGAGGGGGACATAAACATAGCCCAAAAACTAAGGAAATTTGTGTTTGGGAGATTATTTCTTTCTTGTAACAATGCTTCTGGTCTTATATCATTGGAAAGCCTGTTTATTTCCCCTTTAAATGGTGCCACATTTGTAATAAACATTGGGATGAGCAGCAGAGCTGATTATGTGGGTTGCGCCTATGAAAAATTTGCTGAATCTTCTCTGCCAATGCCAAACAGCTTATTCTGCAGTTTCTAATAGCAAACCAGATGATTGATGAGGTCTACTGTCTTTAAGAACACTGTGGGTGCTTATTGTTATGATTGTGTATAAACTATTCATCTTGTATTTTTCATTCTGCTCTGGAAGGATTCTATCTATGAGGAAATAGATGAGCTGCCCCACTCAAGAACTGCACCGAAAACGATTTATGTCAGTGCCAAACATCCCACCAACCCCTCCGCCTTTACACGTTACTCCAACATCAACCATCCAAACAGCTCAGGGGAAGTTAGTGGTGACACATATTCTACTGTGAAGTACAATGGTCAATACTCTACTGTCAATCACCCATCTGGGTTCTCTGAAAACCCTCTCTACTCTACTGTCAACATGCCACAGGAGCACTGAGGAAAGTTTCCTCTGCACTGATAAACACCAAGTTACCTGATGTGCAACCAAGAATGCAGTTCAACACATCCACCACCAACCACCACCTCAAAAAGGACTGAAACCAGGACTGTTTGTTGGTTTAGGGGCAGGATAAGAACTGGTTTAATGAATGATGCTGTATATTAGGGGTTGGAGGACTAGCTGATCTAAAATGAAAGATTATTTGACGAGGTGTGGAAGTCAATTCATCGTCCAATCTCCACTGTTCCCCAAAACTACTGCACAAAATACTTCCTATAATGTGTTATGCCACATTTCCTCATATCATCAGCCTCAGACTGATGTCAGGATGTAATATACTGTATATAAATGCAGAGTTGCACTGACGAGTCAATTAATTGATTAGTTAATTGACAGAAAAAGAATGAAAACTATTTTGATAAGTGATTCATCATTTTGAGTCATTTGAAGAAAATTGTCCAGGTTCTCAGATTCCAGTCTCTTGAATTTGAATATAATCTGTTTTATTAGTTATATATATGATAGTAAACTGAATATCTTTGGATTTTGGTGTGTTAGTCAGGCAGAAGGAGGAATTTGAAGACATCGTGTTGGGTTTTTTCCACCATTTTCAGACATTTAATAGACCAAACAAACAAATAATTGTCTGCTGGAGTCATAGATGTAGTATACACTATGTGCAATTTGTTATGTAATGTATAGTTGCAACAACAGTTCTATCATTTCATAATTTCATAATGTATTTGTACACTTATCACTGTTACATCATTTTTTTGTTTTCAATATCTTTCAATCTCTTTCTTGTAAATGTCTTTTAATTCTTCTATTTGATGTATGAAACATGTTTTTTTTATAGTGATACTTAACAAGGTTAATCTTTAGAGGGTTGTAATCGACCCATACTTGACATTATAAGTCATATTTGTATCTTTAACACAAAACAATTGTTACAAAGTGTTTTATTAACAGACACAAAAGACAGAAGATAAAACATGATGGCAACATAACAAACAAAATATACAACACATACAACAAATACAAAACAAACAACAAATACAGAAAATGATATTATTTCAAGAAAACACAGATGAAAGAAGAACCAATTAAGATGCTTTTTGAAAATTTGCACTAACTTTAGGAGCCATAAATGAAGTTACAGTGATTTTGGTTTTAATTGTAAAAAGGAAATTTTGTGATGGTGTACGTTTTGGTTATTCATTACTATTGTATTTGTTATATTGTCATTTTAAATGTACAATCACTATGATATTCATAGTTAATGTAAGCAGCTGTTCACCTGCATGGCGGCTGGTAAGCAGGAGAGAGAGAGAGAGAGAGAGAGAGAGAGAGAGAGAGAGAGAGGGTGAGTGGGTCGCTATTTTTTGTTTCCTGCAGCTTAGCTTTTGATTGCTGTTGTAATTTTATTTTGTAGATGTTGTAATAAGTTTTTCATTAAAATAAAGTCATAGCGTGTGTTTTTGATCTCAGTGAATCTCTTTGGTAGCAGATCAGACAGGCAAGCACAGAAGGCCTGAATTCAGCCTCTCATAACATTTTTTACTTCACTCCTTTTTATTACAACAGCTGTCATCAGATAGTAATATCTCATAATTATTTTTAAACACCAGAAATGTATTTGATGTATTTGATGCATTTGTAGAGCTCATGTTGAAAACAGAGTGTGTCGAGATTAAGAATAAAATAAAGATGATTAACAGCAAAATAAAATAATGATAAAACTGATCACACAAAGCAGTTACCTTTGATTGAAAAGTGCAGTTGGTTATCAACCTGAATAAATAATAATGTCTTATTATATTAATATTCTGTCTCTCACCTTGTTTAATCTTATATAATTCACAGCTGGCTCTTTTGAGAATGTGTACACTCTGTTTTTATTAATACTATATGCATGTTTTATGTGAGCACACATCCTTTACACACCTGGCCTCCATTGAGCAATAATGTAAAGCACAGGGCAGTGATAAAAATAGAAAAAAAGCGAGAAGATGATAAGAATCGGGGCGGATCACTTTTACTAAAATATCAGCTCAGGAAACAGGCGGTGAACGTAGAACTGACACAACAACTAGAGTCAAATAGTCTTACTGACAATTTCTTCACCCAAGATAAACAACATGAAGAGCTTCCTTCTGCTCGTCCTCTCACTGATGACAGGTAAAAAGGATTATTACTGCTTCATTACTGACTTTAGATCTGGAGACTGTTACAGTCCTGCCTGTTAAGAAATGAACCAGTTTCTATACATCCTGTTCTGTGGTTTCACTGACAGCTCGGCTTCTTTAAGACAGGCCGCAGTAGCAGTCTATTTATTATTACAGGATAGTACTCTAATAAAAAGCTCACTAACTTTAACCAACAATAAGGTACAACTCATTAATATATAGATATATTTAAATACTGTTGGTAATTATTCAACTCAAGTGATACAACCTGTTGTCTGTCAAAAGGTGTTATTCTTTCCTGCCTGGTAGTTTATCTGACGTGATGTAGAGACAACAAGATCAGCTTTAAAAATCACATCTGTGATATTTTTGTTTCTTTAGCGGCCATTTTAAGTCGTGAAAACGTTTCCTGTCTGTATGTTTGAGAGGGTGCAAAAACCAAACTTCCTGTAGTAATGCCCTACACTATATATTTTGAAGTGTCGGGCCACTGACCAAGCGGCAGTACTGACATGTTGGGGATGAGAATGTGTTGATGAGACAGTGGATGTTTTGTTGATACGGTTCTTATTCAGACTGTTCTGGGATTGTTTCAGTGTCTGACATGATGGGAACTTTTCTCTTTGTCTGATCAACAGGCTCTGAGGCCTTTCAAGTAGAGGGATGTGAAGGAGGATGGGTTGAACTCACCTGCAAACACCCAAAAGAAGATCAGGAATATCAAAAGATAGATGTTATTAAATACAGAAAACAAAACATACAAACCACTAAAAAGGATGTGACTGCTGGATATGACATTAATGATATTAAACCCACAGAAACAATCATAGAAAATGTGTGGGAAGACAACGGCAGATTTTACCTGTTCCATGATTCAAGAAATAAAAATCTCCGGATGACCATTAAACAAATTGAACTTGAGGACTCTGGGAAGTACAAATGTGAATTTTACCAAGAAGATGGATCTGGGGAACAGGAGCTGGAACTGGAACTGAAAGTCGGTAAGAGATGCTGCATCTTTATCAAGGACAAAGTGAAATTTAACAAAACATCACAAAGAAAACATGAAGAAAACAAAAATGTAACAACAAAACACACAGGCATCAGGCACTGAAAGATATTTCAGAAATGTGGATGTATTTTTGAGGATTCTGATTCCAACCAATTCTTGGTTCATTAAATAGAAAGAGAGGGACAATTTTTAGCTCTTCTGATGCTTCTGTCAATGCACTGTGTGTCATTCACTGGTGTGTTGATGAAGGTCACGTTTGACAAATAGAAGAAAGTAGAGAAAAATGTGTGAAAGTTTTCAGATTTTTGATTTAGAAAAGTGAACTGCATTAATTTGGAAGCATCTTAGTTTTCTTCAGTATAATAATAATGAAATGAAAGTGTCATTTACTTTCCAACATCACTGCTTTAATGTCTTTTGTAAAAACACAAGTTGGTCTGCATGTTTTGGAGTAAGAAGGGGAAAAAACAAAACATTTAGCATAACAGCAGCCGACTTTCTTCACTTCTCCAGTTGGTTGAAGTTTTGTAAAGTGTTGCAGTGTGCTCAGTTTCATGGTGCGGTTGGGTGCTCTGCTAACGTTAGTCTCTGGGTGATAGGGTACAAAGTATTCAGAAAAGAATTCATCTTTGTCCTGAAGACTGAATAATTAAGTCAATACATTTCAACAGCTTGTCTATTTTGAAGATGATCAACAAAGTAACTCTAGTATGAACATGTTTCACATTCAGTGAGGTCTGCTTCTCTTTCAACTTTCTACTGTACAGAGCTAACCAAGTTAGCAAAAGTGGAAATCAATTTGCTATGAAGCAAACATTACAGGACAGGAGAGGCAGATATAATGAATAGATAAATGCACATGATGCATCCTTTACTGTATATGAGTGTGATGATACATTTCCATCATGTTTTACTTTTCTTTTTTCTTTGCAGTGAAAGATGGCTGCCAGACACCATTTAATCAAACTGCTTATGAAACAGCTAAAACCACCATCACATGTGATTTCCCTGAAAAATACAACTCCTATGATAAGTTCATCTGCAAAGACAACAATGAAACCTGTGAGGAGATTTTATCAACACAATCTTCTGTAAAGTCAAACGGGACATTCACTCTCACAGACACCAACAGATTCAACATGTCCATCAGTAATGTGAACTCACAGCATGCTGGTGTCTACTGGTGTGGAGTCAAATCAAAGGAAGGAAGTTACAGAGCTTCACTCAGAAAAATACTACTGGAGATTAAAAGTGAGTAACACAGATTTAGCTCTCCTCTACTGGTTAGAGGCTTTTTTCTGACTTTCATTTTCTGTTTATCAGTGAAACACGACTCAACACAACAGGTGATTTAAAAGATGTTAATACAAATTTAAACACATTCAGGTGTTGTATTGGCAGCAGACAAAATGGTTTGGCTGACATTTTATATTTAATAAAATGCAGTTATCATAAAAATATGTAAATATGTGTGCAGATAACATGAAGTGAAAGTTAAAGTGAAATAAAGAAAGTGAGATGCTAAAAAGAGTTTGAATTAGAATTTGTCTTTGTATCCACAGATATTAAAAGCTCCAAAGCAAACGCAACTGTTGGACGAACTTTCACATACAGCTGTGAGTACCCAAAAGGTGGTCCCATTAAGAAATTCATCTGTAAAGGTGAAGATCCGTCTATATGTCAATATCTATGGAGCACCTCAAAGCTCAGGACAAACACTGAGAAGTTTTCAATGGAGGATGACAAAGTGAAGAGAAATATCACCATAACTGTCAGAGACATAACAACAGACGACGCCGGGACATACTGGTGTGGAGCAGAAAACACTGACAATAGACGCAGTAAAACATTCTTCAGCAAACTGGAGATGACTGTAGGTGAGTGTTCACATAATTTTATTGTTTTGTAATCAGACCCTGGTTCATATTGTTGGAGGCTAATAGATGGATGTTGATGTTCATCAGTGGCAGCTTCAATTCCCTGTAACAGCTGAGACATCCAACGCTGTTAACTGTCCCATGTGACTAAGACCTTTTTTGAGAAACCAGAAACTGAATTTAGATTCTGTAAGATAGTTCAGGATTAGGATGCAGCAGCTTTTTGTAAATTCATCACTAAGTTTGTGCATAAAGTCTTTCCAAAGTTCTTAGCAACTACTAGTAATCAGGTTGCACCATTAAAATTCAGGAATGTACTAGCTGACTGTCCGGCACCTTGCTGAAGCTAATTTGCAGCCCCCATCACTGGATAAACTATGTTGATATGAAACACCTGATGAGTTCACACAGTGGATGGAAATAATTCTATACATACATAAATAAGGATTTTATTTATATTTTTATTTGTTTTTTTTGCCTGGTCCTGTCTCAGTTTTTCTACTTTGACTAGCTGTTGGCTGTAATAAAAATGTATTTCTGTTTTCATGAACAACTCTGATGCTTCTATTTCTGTTTTTCCAGTGCCATGGACTCTCTCACCTGCTGAGAGGAACAGTAAGAAAGCAATTTTTGTTTTCTGAAACATACATTTACATGAACATTTGTGTTAACTGTGATTTAACTAATGCCGGTCTTCCTTTCGTTGTGTGATTTTGTAGTCATCATCATTACTGCCATCTGTGTAGCTGTGCTGCTGCTGCTTGTGCTGATTTTGGTTCTTATCTGTACACGTAAGAGATTCTCTATATAAAAATGATGCTCAGACTTTTTTGTCTGCAAGTTGATATTTGTCTAGATTTCAGTATTATGTTCATTTCTAGGAAAAAGTCTACATAATGGCCAAGACATGAAACCACATAAAATGAAAACAAACAGCCGAATACAAACACCAGCAGGTATAACACTGTCCGTTCTCTCAGCAGGTTCTGAATGAGACAGATGTGTGAAATTGATCCACTTCATTTTTTTTTTCTTCCTTGTCTGACATTTTCCATTTTTTCTCTGCCAGGATGTTCAAAATACAAAACAAGTGAAGAAGCACTGAACAACACAGAGGTTAGTGTTTGTGTTTTTTATACAGTTGTACTATGTGTGCGTGTGCATCCATATTGTGGGATGCAATGGACCCATCCATGCCAGAGGCCTCAGTGTTAGAGTTACAGTATTAGTTTCATATTAAATGCAAACATTTTCATACAACATATTTACTGTCTATTCAGTGATTTATGGGATAATTCTTTGCCAGAAATGAAGCAGTCAAAGTGTCCCGCCATTAAACACATTCATGTCATTTGGCAGATTCATGTAGATGGTATGACATCATCTTATCACTTTTCTTTAACAAGAGTTGTGTTGTAGGCTCACCTGTTAATCAGCACTAAACATAGAGTACAGGTGAGGCAGGGATTTGGTCATTAACCAAAGTATTGGACAGTTTTTAATTTTGACCTGATGATGGCGCTGGATGAATAGTTCATTCTGAGGGGGACATAAACATAGCCCAAAAACTAAGGAAATTTGTGTTTGGGAGATTATTTCTTTCTTGTAACAATGCTTCTGGTCTTATATCATTGGAAAGCCTGTTTATTTCCCCTTTAAATGGTGCCACATTTGTAATAAACATTGGGATGAGCAGCAGAGCTGATTATGTGGGTTGCGCCTATGAAAAATTTGCTGAATCTTCTCTGCCAATGCCAAACAGCTTATTCTGCAGTTTCTAATAGCAAACCAGATGATTGATGAGGTCTACTGTCTTTAAGAACACTGTGGGTGCTTATTGTTATGATTGTGTATAAACTATTCATCTTGTATTTTTCATTCTGCTCTGGAAGGATTCTATCTATGAGGAAATAGATGAGCTGCCCCACTCAAGAACTGCACCGAAAACGATTTATGTCAGTGCCAAACATCCCACCAACCCCTCCGCCTTTACACGTTACTCCAACATCAACCATCCAAACAGCTCAGGGGAAGTTAGTGGTGACACATATTCTACTGTGAAGGACAATGGTCAATACTCTACTGTCAATCACCCATCTGGGTTCTCTGAAAACCCTCTCTACTCTACTGTCAACATGCCACAGGAGCACTGAGGAAAGTTTCCTCTGCACTGATAAACACCAAGTTACCTGATGTGCAACCAAGAATGCAGTTCAACACATCCACCACCAACCACCACCTCAAAAAGGACTGAAACCAGGACTGTTTGTTGGTTTAGGGGCAGGATAAGAACTGGTTTAATGAATGATGCTGTATATTAGGGGTTGGAGGACTAGCTGATCTAAAATGAAAGATTATTTGACGAGGTGTGGATGGTCAGTGCATCGTCCAATCTCCACTGTTCCCCAAAACTACTGCACAAAATACTTCCTATAATGTGTTATAATGCCACATTTCCTCATATCATCAGCCTCAGACTGATGTCAGGATGTAATATACTGTATATAAATGCAGAGTTGCACTGACGAGTCAATTAATTGATTAGTTAATTGACAGAAAAAGAATGAAAACTATTTTGATAAGTGATTCATCATTTTGAGTCATTTGAAGAAAATTGTCCAGGTTCTCAGATTCCAGTCTCTTGAATTTGAATATAATCTGTTTTATTAGTTATATATATGATAGTAAACTGAATATCTTTGGATTTTGGTGTGTTAGTCAGGAATTTGAAGACATCATGTTGGGTTTTTTCCACCATTTTCAGACATTTAATAGACCAAACAAACAAATAATTGTCTGCTGGAGTCATAGATGTAGTATACACTATGTGCAATTTGTTATGTAATGTATAGTTGCAACAACAGTTCCATCATCTCATAATTTCATAATGTATTTGTACACTTATCACTGTTAAATCATTTTTTTGTTTTCAATATCTTTCAATATCTTTCTTGCAAATGTCTTTTAATTCTTCTATTTGATGTATGAAACATGTTTTTTTTTATAGTGATACTTAACAAGGTTAATCTTTAGAGGGATGTAATCGACCCATACTTGACATTATAAGTCATATTTGTATCTTTAACACAAAACAATTGTTACAAAGTGTTTCATTAACAGACACAAAAGACAGAAGATAAAACATGATGGCAACATACAAACAAAATATACAACACATACAACAAATACAGAAAATGATATTATTTCAAGAAAACACAGATGAAAGAAGAACCAATTAAGATGCTTTTTGAAAATTTGCACTAACTTTAGGAGCTATAAATGAAGTTACAGTGATTTTGGTTTTAATTGTAAAAAGGAAATTTTGTGATGGTGTACATTTTGGTTATTCATTACTATTGTATTTGTTATATTGTCATTTTAAATGTACAATCACTATGATATTCATAGTTAATGTAAGCAGCTGTTCACCTGCATGGCGGCTGGTAAGCAGGAGAGAGAGAGAGAGAGAGAGAGAGAGAGAGAGAGAGAGAGAGAGAGAGGGTGAGTGGGTCGCTATTTTTTGTTTACTGCAGCTTAGCTTTTGATTGCTGTTATAATTTTATTTTGTAGATGTTGTAATAAGTTTTTCATTAAAATAAAGTCATAGCGTGTGTTTTTGATCTCAGTGAATCTCTTTGGTAGCAGATCAGACAGGCAAGCACAGAAGGCCTGAATTCAGCCTCTCATAACACTTCTTACTTCACTTCTTTTTATTACAACAGCTGTCATCAGATAGTAATATCTCATAATTATTTTTAAACACCAGAAATGTATTTGATGTATTTGATGCATTTGTAGAGCTCATGTTGAAAACAGAGTGTGTCGAGATTAAGAATAAAATAAAGATGATTAACAGCAAAATAAAATAATGATAAAACTGATCACACAAAGCAATTACCTTTGATTGAAAAGTGCAGTTGGTTATCAACCTGAATAAATTAATTAATTAATTAATATTCTGTCTCTCACCTTGTTTAATCTTATATAATTCACAGCTGGCTCTTTTGAGAATGTGTACACTCTGTTTTTATTAATACTATATGCATGTTTTATGTGAGCACACATCCTTTACACACCTGGCCTCCACTGAGCAATAATGTAAAGCACAGGGCAGTGATAAAAATAGAAAGAAAGCGAGAAGATGATAAGAATCGGGGCGGATCACTTTTACTAAAATATCAGCTCAGGAAACAGGCGGTGAACGTAGAACTGACACAACAACTAGAGTCAAATAGTCTTACTGACAATTTCTTCACCCAAGATAAACAACATGAAGAGCTTCCTTCTGCTCGTCCTCTCACTGATGACAGGTAAAAAGGATTATTACTGCTTCATTACTGACTTTAGATCTGGAGACTGTTACAGTCCTGCCTGTTAAGAAATGAACCAGTTTCTATACATCCTGTTCTGTGGTTTCACTGACAGCTCGGCTTCTTTAAGACAGGCCGCAGTAGCAGTCTATTTATTATTACAGGATAGTACTGTTAAAAAGCTCACTAACTTTAACCAACAATAAGGTACAACTCATTAATATATAGATATATTTAAATACTGTTGGTAATTATTCAACTCAAGTGATACAACCTGTTGTCTGTCAAAAGTTGTTATTCTTTCCTGCCTGGTAGTTTATCTGACGTGATGTAGAGACAACAAGATCAGCTTTAAAAATCACATCTGTGATATTTTTGTTTCTTTAGCGGCCATTTTAAGTTGTGAAAACGTTTCCTGTCTGTATGTTTGAGAGGGTGCAAAAACCAAACTTCCTGTAGTAATGCCCTACACTATATATTTTGAAGTGTCGGGCCACTGACCAAGCGGCAGTACTTGACATGTTGGGGATGAGAACGTGTTGATGAGACAGTGGATGTTCTGTTGATACGGTTCTTATTCAGACTGTTCTGGGATTGTTTCAGTGTCTGACATGATGGGAACTTTTCTCTTTGTCTGATCAACAGGCTCTGAGGCCACGTCTGAAATGAAGGGATGTGAAGGAGGATGGGTTGAACTCACCTGCAAATACCCAAAAGAAGATCAGGAATATCAAAAGATAGATGTTATTAAATACAGAAAACAAAACATACAAACCACTAAAAAGGATGTGACTGTTGGATATGACATTAATGATATTAAACCCACAGAAACAATCATAGAAAATGCGTGGGAAGACAACGGCAGATTTTACCTGTTCCATGATTCAAGAAATAAAAATCTCCGGATGACCATTAAACAAATTGAACATGAGGACTCTGGGAAGTACAAATGTGAATTTTACCAAAAAGATGGATCTGGGGAACAGGAGCTGGAACTGGAACTGAAAGTCGGTAAGAGATGCTGCATCTTTATCAAGGACAAAGTGAAATTTAACAAAACATCACAAAGAAAACATGAAGAAAACAAAAATGTAACAACAAAACACACAGGCATCAGGCACTGAAAGATATTTCAGAAATGTGGATGTATTTTTGAGGATTCTGATTCCAACCAATTCTTGGTTCATTAAATAGAAAGAGAGGGACAATTTTTAGCTCTTCTGATGCTTCTTTCAGTGCACTGTGTGTCATTCACTGGTGTGTTGATGAAGGTCACGTTTGACAAATAGAAGAAAGTAGAGAAAAATGTGTGAAAGTTTTCAGATTTTTGATTTAGAAAAGTGAACTGCATTAATTTGGAAGCATCTTAGTTTTCTTCAGTATAATAATAATGAAATGAAAGTGTCATTTACTTTCCAACATCACTGCTTTAATTAAAAACACAAGTTGGTCTGCATGTTTTGGAGTAAGAAGGGGAAAAAACAAAACATTTAGCATAACAGCAGCCGACTTTCTTTACTTCTCCAGTTGGTTGAGGTTTTGTCAAGTGTTGCAGTGTGCTCAGTTTCATGGTGCGGTTGGGTGCTCTGCTAACGTTAGTCTCTGGGTGATAGGGTACAAAGTATTCAGAAAAGAATTCATCTTTGTCCTGAAGACTGAATAATTAAGTCAATACATTTAAAAAGCTTGTCTATTTTGAAGATGATCAACAAAGTAACTCTAGTATGAACATGTTTCACATTCAGTGAGGTCTGCTTCTCTTTCAACTTTCTACTGTACAGAGCTAACCAAGTTAGTAAAAGTGGAAATCAATTTGCTATGAAGCAAACATTACAGGACAGGAGAGGCAGATATAATGAATAGATAAATGCACATGATGCATCCTTTACTGTATATGAGTGTGATGATACATTTCCATCATGTTTTACTTTTCTTTTTTCTTTGCAGAAGAAGATGTCTGCCTGACACCATTTACTCAAACTGCATATGAAACAGCTAAAACCACCATCACATGTGATTTCCCTAAAAAATACAACTCCTATGATAAGTTTATCTGCAAAGACAACAATGAAATCTGTGAGGAGATTTTATCAACACAATCTTCTGTAAAGTCAAACGGGACATTCACTCTCACAGACACCAACAGATTCAACATGTCCATCAGTAATGTGAGATCACAGCATGCTGGTGTCTACTGGTGTGGAGTCAAATCAAAGGAAGGAAGTTACAGAGTTTCACTCAGAAAAATACAACTGGAGATTGAAAGTAAGTAATACACACCTACAACTTCTGTTGTTTGATCATACTTAATATAAAGACATTGCTAGATGATACTGGCAATCACTGTTAGATCTTTTTTTTTGCCAATGTTTTATTAAATGACTTTGTCTTTCTACCCACAGGTATTACTATCACCAAGAGATCCCCAACTAGTGGACAAAATTTCTCATACTGGTGTGAGTACCCACAAGGTGCTCCCATTAAGAAATTCATCTGTAAAGGAGAAGATCCGTCTATATGTCAACCTCTATTGAGCTCCTCAAAGCCCAAAACAAACACTGGGAAGTTTTCAATGAAGGATGACAAAGTGAAGAGAAATATCACCATAACTGTCAGAGACATAACAACAGACAATGCCGGGACATACTGGTGTGGAGCAGAAAACACTGACAGTAGACGCAGTAAAACATTCTTCAGCAAACTGGAGATGACTGTAGGTGAGTGGACGTGTTATTTTATTATTAAGAAGTTATTCAATTCACTTCAAATATTGATTTTCACAAGCAAAGAGAACAGTCAACTCTGCTGTACTTGGCGCTTTCTTCTGACCACCATGGATAATTAAAAGTAAATTGAGAATTAAACTTACCTTAGAATGAGCCCTTTATATCTACATAGGGAGTCCTCTTCAAGATAGTCCACCATGTTGCACCACCATGTTTCTACAGAAGCCCAGAACAGACAAACCATAAACTGGCTCTAGTTAGGATCTCTGGCCTTTTTCATGGGTTTCGTTCTACACACTTATAAGGGAGGATTGAGTTCTGATGCCACTAAATCCTACACACTGGTCCTTTAAAATATGACATTTCAATCAAACAAAAAATGATTAAATCCCCCCAAACCTCCTGCACACACACAAAAAAATCAAGAATATACTATATATATATCATACTACTCTAACAACTTTTCTCCTGAATGCAGAACATTTTCATTTCCTGTTCTTAAACAAACATATTTCACACTTACCAAGAGCTGCAGTTATATAAAGTAAACCTTAACTTAACCTTAAAGATTATGATTTTAATATTAACCCAACGTTTTTTTTAAAAGGTGCTTCAAACTACAACTTTACACCAACAACAGCCACAGACATAGAGACATGCAACATTACAGCCATTAGCTTTGTGTGATCAGCCACTCTGTAGCGTTTGACTTTCTATTCAAACAGCAGTCAACTGTGATATCCAGACTGACAGAGTGAGAACACCTGCAGTCGTTGTTCTTTATACTCTTGATTTCATTTCCTGCAGACTTCAGATGAGCAGATGACTTTTTTTTCATGTCTGTCTTAAAACATGCCTCACATGCCTATATACACACTGGAGGTGTCATTGATCATGTAATTGTGATCTGTGGTGAAGAAATCCATTTCTAAAGCAGATTTTTAAGAGAAGGGGACAAAATCTATTCTCCTTGTGCTGCATAAAAATACAAATGCAAGTCCAGCTGAAGTTAATATGAGGCTACAAGTTGAACTGTCTCTTGCCTCTGAGCAGTCGCAGATCTGGCACATAACCTTATTGAAAACAGGGAATTGTTTTATATATTCATTGGTTTTTGTCTCATTAAACAAACCAGATATGATGTGTTAATTAATGAACTTTAGAGGTGCTTATTCTGTTACCTTTTGTACAGAGCCAGGCTTGTTTCCAGTCTTTATACTAAGCTAAAGTTAAGCTGACTGGCTGCTGGCTGTAACTTCATATTTAACAGACAGACATGAGAGTAGTATCCATCTTTTCATTTAATTATCTGGCAGAAATGGAATAAGTATATTTTCCAAGATGTCAAACTAATCCTTTAAAAGGCTTTTACACAATTGGCCTTTTGTATTGACGTCATGCATTTCAGTAACAAGGAAGTGCTCCTACTCAACTCAACTTCCTGTCTACACCAGAAGTGGGGACTATGTACACTGACATTTGCTGCTTGTGATCACCTTGTGCCTCCATTTTAACAAATATTTGACCTGTTTTATAAAATAACATACAACCTGAAGGACTGACAGAGCTGAGAGAACACAAGAAATGTTATTTTATAATCGTCTGAAAAACATTGAGCACTATTTTCATAGATGCACTAATTAGATCATTTCTCCCACACAGCATCAGGATCAACTGCTGATGTTACTGTTACAACAGCTTGGTATTTGTGTTTTATTGTGTTTATAACAGTCGTTGGTTGAGTGTGGATCTTCAAAATGTGTTAATATAATAATTTTTCCATCCACAACAAAGTGTGGAGACTCATTACTATAAAACCTCACAGTCTAGTTTTCCATGGTATAGTCTTCTTATTGTGTAACCAACTAATATTATCAATAAAATATGTTATTTATTTTTTTATTAATAAAATGTTATATTACATAGTTGGGTGAAAAGGTGCTTTAATTTATTTTGATAAATCAGATTTCAGACCAAACAAAGTAATAAAACCATCTGGTTTAGTGGTCGTTTGTGAAAAATTCAAATAAGTTTTGTTTACTTTTACCTAATCATTACTGGTGTAATGCACTATGTGAATAAAATGTACCTGAAAATTTTATTTAATCATAGAAATAGCTACAACAACATAAAGTAAGCTAGCTGTAAACTATTTAACAGCAAACATAACTTTGTCATTTTATTATTTATAGATGTGGTTTTCCTGCTGTGACATGTTAAAAAGTCATCACCCTACCTTTTCATGTATTCATTGTTTTGTTTTATTTAATTCGATACTTTGTGTGTTTTTGTTTCTTTATCTAAAATAATAGTTTTATTTTTTGGCTGAGGTTGGTATATTGATAAACCTTGGCTATGGGGATGAAGCAGAAAATAAAAATAAACCAATAATAAGTAAAGTTTTATCCTTCTCTATCCTTATTCATATATAAATGCACACGTACAAACGGAATGCATTTTGGTTTGCTTTCAGGACCAGCACCAAAACCATCTGGATCTGTGAATAATGGTGAGATTTATGGTTTATGTGTTTGAAAAAAAAGAGATTAAATTAAATAAAAAGATTTATTTTCTGTAAATTCCTGTTAAATTTCTTGACACAGACAGCTCTGAGTTATAATTCCATGTGTTCACTGTGTTTTAAATGATGCTGAATATTCTGTGTGTGTTGTGTGGTTTATCTTGCAGGTGGCATTCACATAGCAATAATGACCATCTATCGATCTGTGCTGCTGCTGCTGCTGCTGCTGCTGCTGCTTGTGATAATTGTGATCTTCATCTACAAACGTAAGGGAGTTCATTACCAGACTACTAAACATGAAACACACACACATGCATACTGTAGACACAAAACCACATTCATGTACTCCTCTATCCTGTGAAGATGTGATGTCTAAAAAATCAAAGCAGACAAACTGTAAGACGTCAGAAGTTAGTAGACATGACTTTTATCATGTCTGTAAGTTGACATTTTGTCGACCCATTATCTTTGCTCATTCTGGGGGATGCACAATTAAATCCTGTACAGTGAAACCAAACTACATAGATAGTTAGAGATAGATTATAATCTACATAGATAAGCAACTGTAAAGATAACAACTTGACTTAAAGTGCTGAAATTAATCCACTTCCATCCTTCTGCTCATTTCCTTTTTTCTTCTCTTTCTTTTCTTGCTTTCTCTCTTTTTCTGTCAGGATTTTCATCTTCAAGAAACACAAGGAATGAAGCATCACAGCAGGTCAGAGAGGTTAGTATAAATGTGTCTGTGTGTGTTGATACTTTATAAGTGGTATTCATATTGTCAGAAAAAGAAGATCAATACATAAATGATGACAGATTTGTAAGTATTTTGGTTGTAAATATAAGAGAGAGCTCATGTCATGTTCATGTCAGTTGGCCACAACGGTGCAGTGTTATGTTTTCACTGCAGTGCAATGACAGACTCTCTCTTTAGCTATGTGAGGCAGATTTGTTATGAATATTCCACTTACAGTGTTCAGATTCAGTTAGTGTATTACCACCTCTGACAGCCAACAGACCAACAAATGTCTTGGCTGTTATCTGGAGAGCCTCTGACATGAGACAGAAGCACAAATTTGAACTGAATTTCCAGAAAATCAGCAGCAACAGAAAATGTGTTTTAGTGTGCTGTTCTATCCACTGATGTTATGAGAATATTAGGAGTTGGGTCATCAAGATAAACTGTTGTTGGCACTAATTCTCCAGTTGATGACATTAAATCACTGCAGAAGAAGAGAACACAATGAGATGATGTAATTAACAGAGCAGCAGTCAAACCTCAAACAGTGAAAGATGACGTAGAAAACATGATGGAAATATGACATTTCTGTTTGTCAGAGTTTATGCTCAGACTTTTCTTTGACGGCCAATATGGCCGTTAATATTCCAGAAACATTTTTATACTGTGGAGCTCAGAGCTGATTTGTTTGTACTTGAGTGATGTTTAATTTTGCATGTCTCATGTACATCATCGTTTAATCACTACGTCTGTTTACATGGCACTTTGTCATTTTTTGCTTTTATCGATAAATGAACTTCTTAAGAGAACATATCCTGCACATTTCCAGTTTTATAGTTTTATTTGGTGGCTCTACTGGAATATATTTACACGATTTCCAATTAAAAACTCCTTATGTATCTTATACTGGTCCTTTATGCAGCCCCTCAGTTCAGCCTCTGTCTGAAACAGGCTGTCTTAGCTCCTTTGTCTTTCAAGCCTACAGAGGCTACATACACAAACAGTAGATGTAGGATTTCTCTTCTTTTGCCCCCATTCTTTGCTCAAAATATAAATGTCTCAAATACATCTGTTCATGTTGGAGCATGAATCTGATCTGAAATATGAGAGTGAACAATGTGAACAATCCAGGAACAACCTTAACAACAAAGACTACAGAACAGACGGATGTTGATGGGAAGTAGAAGTAACTCTGCAAAATAAGTGTTCAGCCTGCTCTGAACACTTCTGGCCATGTTTAACATAGACAGCCAGCATTATATAGTATATAAATAAATGGCAGAAAATCACAAAAAGCATGTTTTGTTATGTTATAAAATGTTATTAAATTATAAAGCATGTTATAATTTTCTGTTTCCGCTCAGAGGAAAATGCAATAAGAAACAGTGGATGGAAATACACCTAGTGTTTAGTCTTCCATTATCAATATGTAAAACTAAATAAGACATATAGCTGTGTAGTATAACAGAATTTCTTCTCTACTCACTCAATGTTTTGTTCTTCCATGGAAGGATAACGTCTTTGAGGAGCTACAGGAGCGCCCCCAGGAGACAGGCTCAGGAAATGCAGTGGAGATGGTTTATGCCAATGCCAACTTTCCCACTAACTAAGATTTCAGGTCATTAATTTTTTATTATTTATGTGATTGTTTACAATGAAGCCCAGCTCAGATTGTAGGAATTAACAGCCCAAGTTATTCAGTTTCTGGGCCTAGTCAACTTAAAACAGGATTCACTTCCACATTGTTTAAGTCACCAAAGTTTGAAATGTATTTTATCTGCTGAGTGACTTGTTATTCAAAAGTAAATATATATATTATGGTTATGCATAACCATAATATATATACTTACTTTTTTATGTACCTATACTTGCTTTGATATTTTATGTACCTTAGCCCACATTTAACTTACAATGTACAAATGGTTTTCAGTTTAATGTATCTATTTTTATTGCTTATGATGAACAGAAAAGGCAAATACATTATAAACCCCTGAGAGGTTAATGATAAACAAAATAATTCCCAAAATAACTTGTTTATATTTTTTATATATTAAAATGAGCATTTATTGATACATCTGTTGTGTTATGGCTCAAATGCTTGGGATTGTATTTGTGTGTGCCACTCTACAATTGAATTCAAGTCAATACAGCATGAAACATAATTTTAATATTATTATTATATGATATTATTATACTATTTTTAAAGGATTGTGTCACTTTTATTTTGTTGTTGTTGTTGTTGTAATTTTAATTTTTTTTCATGGTGTTTGGCATCATTTATTTCTCTGCATAAACAACCCATAATTACAACCGGGTTAAATTTGACCTTTTTTTAAAATAGGCATTTAAAAAAAAGAAAAAACAATCAAGATTTGTTTTATCATATTCTGTACGCCATGGGAGAGGATGTAATGAAGCTTTGATTTGTTCAGAAAAAAATAAAAGTATGTTTCACACATCTAAACTTAAAAATGGGTCAAATTTGACCCGAACACAATAGAAGGGTTAAATCAACAACAGAGTCCATTCAAGACTGTTATTGTTGTATATTGTTGTATATATTGGCTGATAAGTAACAAGGAACTGCAATACAGAAGTGTCAAATATAATATAATAATGTCTGAGGTCATTTAGTTTGTCCACCAAAGAGCACTGACAACTAGAGCTGCAATAATTAATTGATTAATCAATGACAATTTGCTGTTTTTCTTTGTCATACATGACAATAAATTGAATATTTAACATTTTAGACAAAACAAGCAAATTGAAGACATCACTGTGGGCTCTGAGAAACTGTGAATGTTTTTTCTCACATTTTTTTTAACGTTCTATTGACTAAATTCTTAATCAATTAATCCAGAAAATAATCTGCAGGTTAATCAATAATGAAAATAGCTGTCAGTTGCAGCCCTGCTGACAGCTGTAAAATGTTCCACTTATTACAAAACTTGGTAACAATTATTTACTCTTTATGATGTTTTTTTTTATTTTATGTGTTTATGTTTAAAAACAAATGTTGTATAATAAATTTTCACATTTTAAAATTTGTAATTTTTTTAATTTGTAAATTTGTATTTGTATTTGTTTTATATATGTAATGTCAATATAATTTTATATATTTTTGTCATGTATGACCTGTACTTTTTTTGCATTTGTTTTTAAGCCCATTGAGTTTGTGCTATATAAATAAATTTGACTTGACTTGACTTGACTTGACTTGACTTGGTGTTAGCTTCAGAACTCCAGTTTTATTTTGGCATCCTTTGTATTTCTGCTGCACTGGTGCCATTTTTGATTAATCTTTTTTTCAGGCTCCATTAATTAGGAATAAAATGCCAGAGTCTGTCCTAGCTCAGCTACAGGAACCTGAAGTGTAGATTTGGATTTGTGTTGAATAATAAATCAAAAGGTTGAAGTAGTAGCTGTTACCACTGACTCAATAATTACAATTAGTAAGCTGTGGTACTGTTGATTTGACTTGCTGCTTCTCAGGTAACATTCATCTCATCTGTTCATAAGGTTTCTCCTTCCAAGTACACAATAGATAATTCTGCATCATGCATTATGAACTTTGACCAGCCATAGCTTTGTGTACCACATTCCCTGAGTTGTAGTATTAGCAATAAATGTGTGTTTAACTAAGGTGAACTTGTTTGTGTTTCATTGTGCTTGCATCTCAGTCACTTAACCTTAATAGACCTATACCCTTGCAAAATCATAATTACGATTAATAACAATCATAATTCTAAAAGACCTCTCTTACACATATTACACACACTCTAATATGAGCTATTGCTATTTCACTGGACAAATGATTCCATGTTGGAGTTGTGCACAATAATAATTCATAATTCACCATTACATCATAAAGATATTTGAGTGCACAAATTCCTACAACTGCATCATCTGTCCATTGTTTTGTTAAAGCCTATCGCTGTATTTCATGATCTATGACAGATGAGAAGAACAGTGTTCATGACAACTTATATATTTACTTTTCAAATTACAATGTGGCATAATATGACGAGAATGAACAGATTTCACACATTGTTATATTTTATTCATGCAAAACAGTTTGTCATATTTCTTAGGCTGACACTAATCTTTCTGACATATACGCAATGCAAATATTGTAGTAAATATTGTCAAGCTGATGTGACAATGAGGCCTCAAACAGAAATTAGTGCACTCATTTTTGAATTATGATGACCACTGACTGAGGTTTTTTTTTAAGTATCTTTTTTAAATCTGACACCTGCTTTTTTAATCTGATACCTTTTATTTTTTGATCCAACTTTTATTTTTTAATCCAACTTTTATTTTTTTAATCCAACTTTTATTTTTTTAATCTGATATCTGCTGTCAGGTCACATGGCCTCTTGGAACTCATGATGTCATGACATGTGATCTTTGTGACACGTCAAAGGAAAACTTGATGATGTCAGATTCTGGAATCATTTAGCCCAGTATATAGGAGTGAGACCAGCTGGTTTCATTTCAGTTCACATTCGACACAAGCATTGTGTTCGTGATACACCGCCCGTCAAAGAACAAAGACCGTCTTTTGCACGCAACTATTGTCTACCGCTACAGACCACTGTACTCGTCTTATTATTTACTACCTCTTAACATTGTTTTATTATAAACATGATCAGAGACATAAGATATCACGGCAGAACTGCTGATGCTGCATCAAATCAGCATTCAGAACGCCGTCCAGACCAACGTCCCAACCAGCGTCCCAACCAACGTCCCAACCAGCGTCCCAACCGGCAGGGGCCACCAGCCGGAGGGCGTCCCTGCTGGGACTGCAGAAATCTGCAAACCCGCCTCACCACTGCTGAAAAGCGGGTTGTGGAATGGGACGAATGGTATCAAACAGTGGTGTCCAAGAAGTTGAGCGACAATAAGGACACCATCAAAAGCCTGGAGGAGCGCCTGGAGATAAAGGAGAAGGAGCTGGCTGGTCTGCTCCAGAATAGGAAAGATGAAAGATCTGAGAGAGACGCAATGATCTCCATGGAGTTAAAGGAGAGGAAACAGGCTCATCTGCTCCGGAAGATGAAAGATGAAATATCTGAGAGAGACGCGCTAATCTCCTCCCTGGAGTTAAAGGTGAGGGAACAGGCTGATCTGCTCCAGAAAAGGAAAAACGAAATATCTGAGAGAGATTCACTAATCTCCCTGGAGTTAAAGGAGAGACAACAGGCTGATCTGCTCCAGAAGAGCAGAGCTGAAATATCTGAGAGAGATGCGCTAATCTCCTCCCTGGAGTTAAAGGAGAGACAACAGGCTGATCTGCTCCAGAAGAGCAGAGCTGAAATATCTGAGAGAGATGCACTAATCTCCTCCCTGGAGTTAAAGGAGAGACAACAGGCTGATCTGCTCCAGAAAAGGAAAAATGAAATATCTGAGAGAGATGCGCTAATCTCCTCCCTGGAGTTAAAAGAGAGACAACAGGCTGATCTGCTCCAGAAAAGGAAAAACGAAATATCTGAGAGAGACGCGCTAATCTCCTCCCTGGAGTTAAAGGACAGACAACAGGCTGATCTGCTTCAGAAGAGCAGAGCTGAAATATCTGAGAGAGATGCGCTAATCTCCTCCCTGGAGTTAAAAGACAGGGAACAGGCTGATCTGCTCCAGAAAAGGAAAAACGAAATATCTGAGAGAGACGCGCTAATCTCCTCCCTGGAGTTAAAGGAGAGACAACAGGCTGATCTGCTTCAGAAGAGCAGAGCTGAAATATCTGAGAGAGACGCGCTAATCTCCTCCCTGGAGTTAAAAGACAGGGAACAGGCTGATCTGCTCCAGAAGAGAAAAAACGAAATATCTGAGAGAGACGCGCTAATCTCCTCCCTGGAGTTAAAAGACAGGGAACAGGCTGATCTGCTCCAGAAGAGGAAAGATCAAATATCTGATAGCGATGCGCTAATCTCCTCCCTAAAGGAAAGTTATCAAATCAAAATTGACGCCATTGAGCGCTCCTGGAGGGAGGAGTGCATCAACGTTACAGCCAGATGTCTGACAGAGAACACCATACTGTCGACTCCTGCCCAGGTGACACAGGAGACACAGACAGAGCAGGAGAATGAGAGGAATCAAGAGCAGATACAAGAAAATGAAGACAGGCAAGAGAAACAAGAAAACGAGGGGAAGAACGTAGAGCGACAAGAAAATGAGGAGAAGCAAAAAGAGGAACAGCAACAACAACAAAATGAGGATAAGAAAGAAAAGAAAGAAAGAAAAAAACAGGAGAAGGAGCTAAAGAAACAAAGAGCTAAAGAGGAGAAAATGGAGAAGAAGAGACAAAAAGAAGAGAAAATGGAGAGGAAGAAAAAAGATAAACAAGAAAGGATGGAAAGAAAACAAAAAGAGAGCAAGGAGAAAAGAAACTTTTGGAGCTGGATATTCAGAAAAAAGAATAACACCAGCAGAAAGGTGGAGGAAGACGCTGGTTGTTCAGCCTGAGCTGAACCCCCCCTCCCCCTCTCCATCCTCCCTCTCTCCATCCTCCCTCCACTCTTCCATCTCTCACCCCCATCCTCCCTCCACTCCTCCACTTCTTTCACCCCCCATCCTCCCTCCTGTCCTCTACCCCCAACCTCTCTCCTGGCTCCGTTCTACCTCTCGTCCCTCTTCGCCACCCTCTCTCCTCACCCCTGCTGTCTCTCCTCACCCCCACCCTCTCTCCTCACCCCCGCTGTCTCTCCTCACCCCCACCCTCTCTCCTGTCCCCCTCTACCTCTACTCCCTCTCCCCTTCTCTCCCCCTCCTCCACCTTTCCGAAGAACCTCCTTCAGGGCGGCACGTGGGCTCAGCGATCAGCGCCGCGGGCCCCACAGAAACACCTCCACCTGCCTGTTTCTGCTCGTTTCTGTGTGGAGTTTTGCATGTTCTCCTCGTGCCTGCGTGGGTTTCCTCCCACAACACAAAGACATGCTGATTGGAAACCACTAAATTACACCTCAATTATTCACAAAAAAAACAATAAAAAAAATTACAAACTGTACAACTGTATGACTTTATATTGTGAATGTTAAAAAAAAATAGAAGCTCTGCTGTTAAATGTCATGTGATGATTTAAACCAGATTAAAGTTTCATTCAGACAGGATGAAGATCAATACATGTTTCAGACATAAACACTTGATTGTTATTATTTAATGTGACTTTTTCTGGCCTCACTATGCCTGTAGGTGCACAACGAGTGAGTTAAGCAAAATTCCAATAAATATTGAAGACAGCAGGTTTTTACTCAAAACAATCATGAAACTGAAAAAAAAGTTCAATAATGGTGATCACAAAATCAGAGAAAAAACCCACAATAATTCAGACTCAAATTGTTGTAAAAATGAATTAGTAGCTACAGTAAAATATAAGTATAATCTACATAGATAGATAGACACTTTATTAATCCCCGAAGGGAAATTCAAATTGTCAATAGCTCATCCAATTAAAACAAAAGCAAAAACTTTCTAGTCAATTCAAGGACTTGAAGAGTCTAATTGCTGTGGGGAAGAAGGACCTCCTATATATAGGAGCCAACTGCTGCAGCTACTCCTCTGTTGTTCCAAGAGGCTGTAGAGAGGGTGTCTGCTGTTTTTCATTATAACATTCAGTTTCTTCACTGTGCCTCTCTCCACCACCGATCTTAAAGGGTCCAGTTTTTTGACCAGCCTGTCTAATCGCTTGGTGTTTTTTGTCAGTAAGGCTGCCTCCCCTGCACACTGCAGCAAAAAAGAGTGCACTGGTCACCACCGTGTGATAGAACATGGTCATTATCTCCACACACACAGCAAAGGACCTCAGTGTCCGCAGGAAGAACAGTCGGCTCTGCCCCTTCGTTGGTGTAAGGGGACGAGTCCAGCCTGTCATCCACAAAGACCCCTAGATATTTGTAGGTGTCCACCACTTCAATGTCCACCCCACAGATTGTCACTGGCTCCAGAGGAGGCTTAGACCTGCGGAAATCCATGATCATTTTATTCACTCTTGAGGTGTTCAATTGAATTGATTTATTGATTGATTGATAATACTTTATTAATCCCTGAAGGGAAATTCAAAATGTCAGTAGCTCAATAAAAACAAAAAACAAAAACAATCCGTGTCACTTGAAGTTGAAGCTGTCTGATTGCTTGTGATCCAGGGTTTGTTATTGGGGAAACATCATACAGTCTTTGTTGGTATGACTGTATCCCTACAGAAGTTTATATAGCCTACTCAGTAAAACAGTGAACCTCCAAACTGTTCCCATCTGTTTCCAGCAACACATTCCAGTCTGTGCATTCAAAGCAGTCCCTTAGAGCCTCACTAGCTTCAGGTGTCCCATTTCCTGACTGTGATGTTAGTTGTAGGCTGACTCATCACACACGGCTTGTAACAGATCTGCAGAAAAACCAGGTTGCGATCTGACCGGCCCAGTGGTGGTAAAGCAGTAGCTCTATAAGCGTCTTTGACATCGGGCATATAGCAGATCAAGTGTTTTACTTTCTCTGGTAGGACAATTAACAAACTGTGTAAATCCAGTCAGGTGGGAAGACAGTCTCACATGATTGAAATCTCCAGATATTAATACAAGTGCCTCAGGATGTTTAGTCTGTATCCTGGCAACAGTTTCATGGAGAACTTCACATGGAACTTCAGCTGTTGCCTTGGGAGGAATGTACACAGGTATTGTTATGATATGACTGAATTCTCTTGGTACATACTATGGTCTCATAGCAACCGCCAACAATTCAATATCTGGACAGCACATCCTCTCCTTGACAGTGATATGTGAAGGATTACACCATCTCTGATTCACAAATAAGTGTCTTTGTCCATCCATATGAGAGTGAAGCCAGGTAGTTCCACATAGGAATCAGAGATGTTTTGATTCAACCAGGTTTCAGTAAAACACATGAGGCTGCACTCATGGTATATTTTCTGAATCTTCACCAAAATCTCCAGCTCATCACTTTAGTTGGGCAGGGAGTTGACATTTCCCATAATGACCGATGGCAGAAAGGGCTTATATCTCCATTTCCTGGCCTTCACCTTTGCACCATGAAAACGCCTCTTTATCTCAGCTGGACCTGGATGAAAATAATAAAAGTGTTCAGACTTTTTTTTTTTTTGTCTGTAAGTTGATATTTGTCTAGCTTTCAGTATTATGCTCATTTCTAGGAAAATGTCTACACAATGGTCAGGGTATAAAATCATGTAAAATGAAAATAAACAGCCGAATACAAACACCAGCAGGTATAACACTGTCCGTTCCTTCAGCAGGTTCTGGATGAGACAGATGTGTGAAATTGATCCACTGCTAAATTTCTTTTTTTTTTTTCTGCCAGGATCTTCAAAGTACAGAACAAATGAAGAAGGACTGAACAATGCAACCACCATTAAACACATGTAATGACAGATTCATGTAGATTGTTTGACATCATCTTATCACTTTTCTTTTAACAAGAGTCGTGTTGTATTTTTTATTTTGACCTGATGATGGCACTAGATGAATAGTTAACACCACTAAAGTCCTGACAGTTCATTCTGAGGGGGACATATATACATCCTTACTTTTTGTGCTGTGTTTATATGTGTGCACCACATTTCATGGCAATCCATCCCAGACATAAAAACTAAAAATGTCAACCTGCTAGTGGTGCTGGTTGAAAAGTCAGTGGATCATCAAAGTTAGGGGGCTTCATCCTCTGTACAACATTTCATAGCAGTACATTCAATAGTTGTTGACTTACTTCAGTCTAGAGTCTGGACCAACATCTGGTCATCATTGTCAGCCACAGCTGGTGTTAGCGTGGCTAAAAACTTAGCCTCAGCTTCCGTTTGAGGCTGCTATTGATCCAGTGCTGCTTTGTGTGTTTGTGTGTTGTTAGGAAACACCACCACCATAATTCTGGGGATTAAAGAGTAGTTACCAGTTTTTGGAAGCAAACTAGATGATGTCAAACTGTCTTTCAGAACCTCTGCTATTGGCATTGTGGGTGCTTATTGTTATGATTGTGTATAAACTATTCATCTTGTATTTTTCATTCTGCTCTGGAAGGATTCTATCTATGAGGAAATAGATGAGCTGCCCCACTCAAGAACTGCACCGAAAACGATTTATGTCAGTGCCAAACATCCCACCAACCCCTCCGCCTTTACACGTTACTCCAACATAAACCATCCAAACAGCTCAGGGGAAGTTAGTGGTGACACATATTCTACTGTGAAGGACAATGGTCAATACTCTACTGCCAATCACCCATCTGGGTTCTCTGAAAACCCTCTCTACTCTACTGTCAACATGCCACAGGAGCACTGAGGAAAGTTTCCTCTGCACTGATATACACCAAGTTACCTGATGTGCAACCAAGAATGCAGTTCAACACATCCACCACCAACCAACACCTCAAAAAGGACTGAAACCAGGACTGAAACAACAACTCTATGATGTTATATGATAATTTATTTTGATATTTAATATTATTATAATTATTACATAATATAAATCAATCCAGGACTACTTCATTACTTCACTGGCTAGAGTCAGACTGACTCACGACAACAGCAGGCCATTTATTTAATATTATTACTATAAATTTATGGTGAATAAGTTCATAATCAGCTAAAATACCACCTGCAGGTGTTTCCTGTGGTTCAATCCTGTGTAGTTCTGGGGCCAAATGCATAGAACTCAGACTAAAATTATGTGCACAAAAAGCCAGAAACCTCAAACCTCAGTCATTGGGGAGCTCAGTGCTGGTGCCACAAATTTCAATAAATGAAAGTAGACACACCCTTAATCAGCAGGTTTCATACCAACACACTGCATGCTCCACCAGTCTGTAGCTCTTTCTATTAAACAAACAGGAAGGAAGTTCAGTTTCACTGCCAGCATTGCAGCAAAGTTCTCCAACAACCACAACAGCTGTCATTATAATTTTTAAACAGCAGAAATGTAATCAATGATTCATTTGTAGAGCTCATGTTGAAAACAGAGTGAGTCACAATTAAGAATAAAATAAAAAAGATTATGAACAGCAAAGTAAAATAATGATCAAATTGATCACACAAAGCAGTTAATTTTGATTGATAAGTGCAGTTAGTTATCAACCTAAACAAACAATGTTATATAATTATATTAATATTCTGTCTCTCATCTTGTTTAATCTTATATAATTCACAGCTGGCTCTGTGAAAACGTGTACACTCTTTTGTGTGGGTACACATCCTTTACGGTCAGCAATAATGTAAAGATATGAAAAGGGGGAAGATGATAAGAATCGGGGCGGATCACTTTTACTGAAAATATCAGATCAGGAAGCGACTGTACAGACTGTAGTCACAAATGAAAAGAGGAACCAGCATAACAACCAGAGTTAACAATTTCTTCACCCAAGATAAACAACATGAAGAGCTTCCTTCTGCTCGTCCTCTCACTGATGACAGGTAAAAAGGATTATTACTGCTTCATCACTGACTTTAGATCTGGAGACTGTTACAGTCCTGCCTGTTAAGAAATGAACCAGTTTCTATACATCCTGTTCTGTGGTTTCACTGACAGCTCAGCTTCTTTAAGACAGGCCGCAGTAGCAGTCTATTTATTATTACAGGACAGTACTGTTAAAAAGCTCACTAACTTTAACCAACAATAAGGTACAACTCATTTATATAAAAATATCTAAATACTGTTGGTAATTCTTCAACTCAACAGTGATACAACCTGTTGTCTGTCAAAAGTTGTTATTCTTTCCTGCCTGGTAGTTTATCTGATGTGATGTGAATATGCAGCGATCAGAGATGATGTTTTTGGATTTTATTATGTTCGGTATTTGAGCCAGCCAGATTTTTACAACCTGTAAAAGTCCCTCTGCTCACAGGAAGTGATGCTTTTAAATGTATTTCTCATCGTTTTGCTAATTTATCAAAGATACAATAATAATTCAGACTTGTTTTTCTGTGATGCCTAAAAGTAGAGACAACAAGAACAGCTTTTAAAATCACATCTGTGATATTTCTGCTTCTTTCTGCGGCCATTTTAAGTCCTGAAAACGTTTCCTGTCTGTATGTTCGAGAGGGTGCAAAAACCAAACTCATGGTTACGATTCCAGCTGCAGTCAGAGTGGCAGTGATATTCTTCATTGGACAGAAAGTTCACTGCTCTTCTTGTATATAAATGTTACAGCAGAATCAACAGCTGAAAAATCCTGTATGACCACTTGTTACTTTAGATAACCAGAAGAAATGAGCAGAGGTGGAAATTTAATCTTTTTGCTATAAAACACATATTATACTATTACTGTAATTATTATTAATAATTATCAGCTGTGGGAATAACATGAATGACATGAATAAAATGTCATAAATATACCAGTAATAACATATATATGAATATATACCACTCAATACCAGATCTTTAAAGTCCTGTTCCATCAAAAATATGTTTTCCTTCTTGTTCCTACATTTAAATGTTTGAGCTTCACTGAGCAGAATGATGCATGTACAGAGCTTGTTTTCACATTAATCTGCTGAATGTGGAAAGTTTCTCTGTGCTCACTGAAAATCAAATTTTAAGAGGCGGGCCTACAAGCATGATGTCTGACATCACAAGTCCTGGTCCAGTTTTCCCCTTACACAAGTGTGATGTGGAAACTTGAAGCCTCCAGTGCACAAACACTGAGAATGAACTTTACAATGACGGAGGAGACATGTTGTGTCCAGCAGTTGACTTTTGAAATGAACAATGTTTTTCAAGGATTCTGGTTTTTAATGAGGTAAAGGAAATAGATGTCATTAAAAAAACATTAAAATATTTAAAAAAAAAAAAAAAAAAAAAACATTAAAAAGTAATTCAATTTTTTGTGGAAAAAAAGTATTTTTATGTCTTAAAACATGTCTGGAGGGGATTTTTCTTTTAAACAGTGGACGGGTTGCTGAGACTGGTAGGGTTAAAAATACACCTGTTTTGCCGTCAGTATGAATCATTTATAACACAGTAGTTAAAGAAAAGATGATGAGTTCATAAAACTCCTCTGGTGAACAGGCACTAACACATGAATGTAAAATAATATATGTCAAGGATAAAATACAAAGTCAAACTTTTTTCGATGTTTATCTAGAATCATGATGGGAACTTTTCTGATCAACAGGCTGTGAGGCCTTTGAAGTGAAGGGATGTGAAGGAGGATGGGTTGAACTCACCTGCAAATACCCAAAAGAAGCTCAAGAATATAAAAAGATAGAGGTTATTAATCCCACAGGAGCAAGCATACAAACCACTAAAAAGGATGTGTGGGATGGAGACGACAGATTTTATCTGTACGATGATACAAGAAACAAAACTCTCAGGATGGTCATTAAACAACTTGAACATGGAGACTCTGGGAAGTACAACTGTAAATTTTACCAAAAACTTGGGTCATACAATGAACAGGAAGAGGAACTGGAGCTAAAAGTCGGTAAGAGATGCTGCATCTGTATCAAAGACAGAATGAAGTTTAACAAAACATCACAAAGAAAACATGAAGAAAACAAAAATGTAACAACACAACACACAGGCATCAGGCATTGAAAGACATTTCAGAAATGTATCTGTATTTGGTTTTCACATTATAATTACAGTATATCTATCACATTGGGGTGGAAATCTTTGGGAATCTCACAATTTGATTCTGATTCTTTGTGTCGTGATTCAATTCAGAATTAATTATCGATTCAAAGCCAGTTTCTGATTCAATAAATAGAAAGAGAGGGGCTATTTTTAGCATCTTAGTCTTCTTCAGTATAAGAATAATGAAATGAAATTGTCATTTATTTATTTTAAGAATTGGGATTCTTATGTTAATCTAATTTTTTCACCCACATCTATCATCCCACACAAGCACACAAACCACAGATTGAATAAAACTGACATATTGTTCATATTAAGTTGGAGGTTTTCTCAGATCCCAGAGTGAACTGACATTTCTTTCCAGACTTCAGAAATAAAATTTCACATTCAGTGAGGTCTGCTTGTCTTTCAACTTTCTACTGTACAGAGCTAACCAAGTTAGTAAAAATGAAAAAAAATCAATTTGCTATGAAGCAAACATTACAGGACAGGAGAGGCAGATATAATGAATAGATAAATGCACATGATGCATCCTTTACTGTATATGAGTGTGATGCTACATTTCCATCATGTTTTACTTTTCTTTTTTCTTTGCAGTGAAAGATGGCTGCCAGAAACCATTTAATCAAACTGCGTATAAAACAGCTGAAACCACCATCACATGTGATTTCCCTAAAAAATACAACTATGATAAGTTCATCTGCAAAGACAACAATGAAATCTGTGAGGAGATTTTATCAACTTCTGAAAAGTCAAACGGGACATTCACTCTCACAGACACCAACAGATTCATCATGTCCATCAGTAATGTGAACTTACAGCATGCTGGTGTCTACTGGTGTGGAGTCAAATCAAAGGAAGGAAGTTACAGAGCTTCACTCAGAAAAATAGGACTGAAGATAAAAAGTGAGTAACACAGATTTAGCTCTCCTCTACTGGTTAGAGGCTTTTTTCTGACTTTCATTTTCTGTTTATCAGTGAAACACGACTCAACACAACAGGTGATTTAAAAGATGTTAACACAAATTTATACACATTCAGATGTTTTATTGGCAGCAGACAAAATGGTTTGGCTGACATTTAGTAAAAAACAACTATGTGTAAATATGTGTGCAGATAACATGAAGTGAAAGATAAAGTGAAATAAAAATTACATTGAAACAAAGAAAATGAGATTCCAAAAAAAAAAGAGTTTGCATTCGAAATTGTCTTTCTATTTACAGATATTAAAAGCTTCAAGAGATCCCCAACCAGTGGACAAAATTTCTCATACTGGTGTGATTACCCAGAACGTGCTCCAAATAATAAATTCATCTGTAAAGGAGAAGATCCGTCTACATGTCAACCTGTATGGAGCACCTCAAAGAACAAAACAAACAGCGGGAAGTTTTCATTTAAAGATGACACAAAGAGAAGAAATATCACTATAACTGTGATAAATGTAACAACAGACGACACTGGGACATACTGGTGTGGAGCAGAAAACACTGACAGTAGAAGCAGTAAAACATTCTTCTACAAACTAGAGATGACTGTAGGTGAGTGGACGTGTTATTTTATTATTAGGAAGTTATTCAATTCACTTCAAATCTTGTCACATACACAGATCACAGTAAACTCTGCTCTACAATGAAATCTGTACTGTGTGCTCACCTCCAACCACCATAGATAATAAACAGTAAATTGAGAATTAAATAGAAAACAATGAAAATTATAGAACAAATTAAACTATAAGCAGAATATATAAAACCTTTACAAGATAAAAACACAGTAGTGGATACAAAGGAAAAAGAGACATGTAAACATAGTTTGTAGTGGTTAAGTCTGATTTTACATTAATGTGCATTGTACACAACATTGTACTGTATGTTCAAATATCCCTGCATGTGTAAGAGGGTCCATGCATGTACAAGGTTTGCAGAGAAGTAGTGACTGAAGACTTCAATTCAAGTTTTGCCAAAATCTGACCCTGGTTCAGATTGTTGGAGGCAAAAGCCACAGTTAGTTTTGATTACTGTTTGATTTACAGTAAAGAGTGAGTTTGTTTTTGCACAATATGTAAAATGTCTAGTTTTTACAAGACATAAAATAATGTTTAGTCAAAGAGTAACGTAGATGATACATGAACTGTTTTGAGTCACAACAGTCTCATAAACTGTGACATGATTAGTTACACTTCATGTTCACCAGCTGCAGTTTACAGGACTGTTGTGACTCCAGAAGGCGAGTTCATTGATTGGCTAGCTGGTTCTGTCTCATCTACAACAAGGACAGACTGAAAATGACTCAACTGTGATCTTAGTTTGTATTTGTTGATAAAATATCATCTCTAGTTACAAGAGTTTAAGTGCTGCGAGTCGACTGAACAGTTCAGACATGCAACATTACAGCCATTAGCTTTGTGTGATCATCCACTCTGTAGTGTTTGACTTTCTATTCAAACAGCAGTCAGCTGTGATATCCAGACTGACAGAGTGAGAACACCTGCAGTCGTTGTTATTTATACTCTTGTTTTCTTTTCCTGCACGTCTCTTTCACCAGACTTCAGATGAGCATGCTGCAGTGACAGCAGGACTCCATCAGCAACATGTTCAATCAAAGCTCTGAACATCTGATCAGTTTTGAAGTTTCTCTTCATTTTATCTACACATTAAGTGTCTTAATATAAGTTGCTCAGTATTTATCCTTTATAATTCACACTTAAACTTTGCCTCACATGCCTATATACACACTGGAGGTGTCATTGATCATGTAATTGTGATCTGTGGTGAAGAAATCCATTCCTAAAACAGATTTTTAAGACAAGGGGGACAAAATCTATTCTCCTTGTGCTTGTAAAAATACAAATGTAAGTGTAGCTGAAGTTAATGAGGCCACATGCTGACTATTTTTTGGTGTACATGATGGGGATTTTTTATTGACCTCATGCATTTCAGCAACAAGGAAGTACTCCTACTCTGTAATTTTGTCTTTCAACTTCCTGTCTATACTGCAAGTCGGGACTGTGTACATTGACATTTACTGCTTTAAATCACCTTGAACCTATATTTTAACAACTATTTGACCTATTTTTATAAAATTACGTACAGCCTGAAGGACTGACAGAGCTGAGAGAGAATTGTAGATTCTCTGGAAACGAGAAGGAAAAAAGGAAAAAAAAAGTCTCATTTGTCATGCTTCGAAAAATTGTATTTTTCCTTTTCTATCCTTGTTAATTTATAAATGCGCATGTACAATGTGAATGCTTTTTTTTTTTTTTTGCTTTCAGCACCAACAACACCAACAACGACAACACCACCTGGATCTGCGAATCATGGTGAGAAAGCACATTTAATATCTTCAACCTTAAATGTTACGTGTTTGAAAAACATTTTTTAATTTAATTTCTGTAAATTCCTGTTAAATTTCAGACAGCTTTGACTGATAATTTCATGTGTTTACTGTGTTTGAAATGATGATGGACATTTTATGCATAGTGTGGTTTATCTTGCAGATGTCATAATAACGATCATCCGTATAGCTGTGCTGCTGCTGCTTGTGATAATTGTGATCCTCATCTACAAACGTAAGGGAGTTCATTACCAGACTACTAAACATGAAACACACACATGCATACTGTACACACAAAACCACATTCATGTACTCCTCTATCCTGTGAAGATGTGATGTCTAAAAAAAAAACAAAGCAGACAAACTTAGACATCAGAAGTTAGTAGACATGACTTTTATCATGTCTGTAAGTTGACATTTTGTCGACCTATTATCTTTGCTCATTCTGGGCGATGCACAATTAAATCCTGTTCAGTGAAACCAAACTACATAGATAATTAAAGATATATTCTAATCTACATAGATAAGCAACTGTAAAGATAACAACTTGATGAAAAGTACTGAAATGAATCCACTTCATCCTTCTGCTCATTTCCTTTTTTCTTCTTTCTTTTCTTGCTTTCTCTCTTTTTCTGTCAGGATTTTTATCTTCAAGAAACACAAGGAATGAAGCAGCAGCACAGCAGGTCAGAGAGGTTAGTATAAATGTGTCTGTGTGTGTTGATACTTTATAAGTTGTATTCATTTTGTTAGAAAAACAGGATCAATACATAAATGATGACAGATTTGTAAGTATTTTGGTTGTAAATATAAGAGAGAGCTCATGTCATGTTCATGTCAGTCGGCCACAATGATGCAGTGTTATGTTTTCACTGCAGTGCAATGACAGACTCTCTCTTTAGCTATGTGAGGCAGATTTGTTATGAATATTCCACTTACAGTGTTCAGATTCAGTTAGTGTATTACCACCTCTGACAGCCAACAGACCAACAAATGTCTTAGCTTTTATCTGGAGAGCCTCTGACATGAGACAGAAGCACAAATTTGAACTGAATTTCCAGAAAATCAGCAGCAACAGAAAATGTGTTTTAGTGTGCTGTTCTATCCACTGATGTTATGAGAATATTAGGAGTTGGGTCATCAAGATAAACTGTTGTTGGCACTAACTCTCCAGTTGATGCCATTAAACCGTTGCAGAAGAAGAGAACACAATGAGATGATGTAATTAACAGAGCAGCAGTCAAACCTCAAACAGTGAAAGATGACGTAGAAAACATGATGGAAATATGACATTTCTGTTTGTCAGAGTTTATGCTCAGACTTTTCTTTGACAGCCAATATGGCTGTTAATATTCCAGAAACATTTTTTTTACTGTGGAGCTCAGAGCTGATTTGTTTGTACTTGAGTGATGTTTAATTTTGCATGTCTCATGTACATCATCATTTAATCACTACGTCTGTTTACATGGCACTTTGTCATTTTTTGCTTTTATCGATAAATGAACTTCTTAAGAGAACATATCCTGCACATTTCCAGTTCTATAGTTTTATTTGGTGGCTCTACTGGAATATATTTACACGATTTCCAATTAAAAACTCCTTATGTATCTTATACTGGTCCTTTATGCAGCCCCTCAGTTCAGCCTCTGTCTGAAACAGGCCGTCTTAGCTCCTTTGTCTTTCAAGCCTACAGAGGCTACATACACAAACAGTAGATGTAGGATTTCTCTTATTTTGCCCCCATTATTTGCTCAAAATATAAATGTCTCAAATACATCTGTTCATGTTGGAGCATGAATCTGATCTGAAATATGAGAGTGAACAATGTGAACAATCCATGAACAACCTTAACAACAAAGACTACAGAACAGACGGATGTTGATGGGAAGTAGAGGTAACTTTGCAAAAGAACTGTTCAGCCTGCTCTGAACACTTCTGGCCATGTTTAACATAGACAGTCAGCATTATAAAAGTATATAAATAAATGGCAGAAAATCACAAAAAGCATGTTTTGTTATGTTTTAAAATGTTATTAAATTATAAAGCATGTTATAATTTTCTGTTTCCACTCAGAGGAAAATGCAATAAAAAACAGTGGATGGAAATACACCTAATGTTTAGTCTTCCATTATCAATATGTAAAACTAAATAAGACATATAGCTGTGAAGTATAACAGACTTTCTTGTCAGCGAGTAAATTTTACTGAGGGAGCACAATGAGCTGTCCATCACACTGATGCTTTGTCCAACTACTAAATACTTATTGTTTGCTTGAATATCAACTACTCACTCAATGTTTTGTTCTTCCATGGAAGCATAATACCTTTGGAGAGCTACAGGAGCGCCCCCAGGAGACAGGCTCAGGAAATGCAGTGGAGACGGTTTATGCCACTGCCAACTTTCCCACTAACTAAGATTTCAGGTCATTAATTTTTTATTATTTATGTGATTGTTTACAATGAAGCCCAGCTCAGATTGTAGGAATTAACAGCCCAAGTTATTCAGTTTCTGGGCCCAGTCAACTTAAAACAGGATTCACTTCCACATTGTTTAAGTCACCAAAGTTTGAAATGTATTTTATCTGCTGAGTGACTTGTTATTCAAAAGTAAGTATATATATTATGGTTATGCATAACCATAATATATATACTTACTTTTTTATGTACCTATACTTACTTTGATATTTTATGTCCCTTAGCCCACATTTAACTTACAATGTACAAATGGTTTTTAGTTTAATGTATCTATTTTTATTGCTTATGATGAACAGAAAAGGCAAATACATTATAAACCCCTGAGAGGTTAATGATAAACAAAATAATTCCCAAAATAACTTGTTTATATTTTTTATATATTAAAATGAGCATTTATTGATACATCTGTTGTGTTATGGCTCAAATGCTTGGGATTGTATTTGTGTGTGCCACTCTACAATTGAATTCAAGTCAATACAGCATGAAACATAATTTTAATATTATTATTATATGATATTATTATACTATTTTTAAAGGATTGTGTCACTTTTATTTTTTTGTTGTTGTTGTTGTAATTTTAATTTTTTTCATGGTGGTTTGGCATCATTTATTTCTCTGCATAAACAACCCATAATTACAACCGGGTTAAATTTGACCTTTTTTTTAAATAGGCATTTAAAAAAAAAGAAAAAACAATCAAGATTTGTTTTATCATATTCTGTACGCCATGGGAGAGGTTGTAATGAAGCTTTGATTTGTTCAGAAAAAAATAAAAGTATGTTTCACACATCTAAACTTAAAAATGGGTCAAATTTGACCCGAACACAATAGAAGGGTTAAATCAACAACAGAGTCCATTCAAGACTGTTATTGTTGTATATTGTTGTATATATTGGCTGATAAGTAACAAGGAACTGCAATACAGAAGTGTCAAATATAATATAATAATGTCTGAGGTCATTTAGTTTGTTCACCAAAGAGCACTGAGAACTAGAGCTGCAATAATTAATTGATTAATCAATGACAATTTGCTGTTTTTCTTTGTCATACATGACAATAAATTGAATATTTAACATTTTAGACAAAACAAACAAATTGAAGACATCACTGTGGGCTCTGAGAAACTGTGAATGTCATTTCTCACATTTTTTTTAACGTTCTATTGACTAAATTCTTAATCAATTAATCCAGAAAATAATCTGCAGGTTAATCAATAATGAAAATAGCTGTCAGTTGCAGCCCTGCTGACAGCTGTAAAATGTTCCACTTATTACAAAACTTGGTAACAATTATTTACTCTTTATGATGTTTTTTTTATTTTATGTGTTTATGTTTAAAAACAAATGTTGTATAATAAATTTTCACATTTTAAAATTTGTAATTTTTTTAATTTGTAAATTTGTATTTGTATTTGTTTTATATATGTAATGTCAATATAATTTTATATATTTTTGTCATGTACGACCTGTACTTTTTTTGCATTTGTTTTTAAGCCCATTGAGTTTGTGCTATATAAATAAATTTGACTTGACTTGACTTGACTTGGTGTTAGCTTCAGAACTCCATTAATTAGGAATGAAATGCCAGAGTCTGTCCTAGCTCAGCTACAGGAACCTGAAGTGTAGATTTGGATTTGTGTTGAATAATAAATCAAAAGGTTGAAGTAGTAGCTGTTACCACTGACTCAATAATTACAATTAGTAAGCTGTGGTACTGTTGATTTGACTTGCTGCTTCTCAGGTAACATTCATCTCATCTGTTCATAAGGTTTCTCCTTCCAAGTACACAATAGATAATTCTGCATCATGCATTTTGAACTTTGACCAGCCATAGCTTTGTGTACCACATTCCCTGAGTTGTAGTATTAGCAATAAATGTGTGTTTAACTAAGATGAACTTGTTTGTGCTCCATTGTGCTTGCATCTCAGTCACTTAACCTTAATGGACCTATACCCTTGCAAAATCATAATTACGATTAATAACAATCATAATTCTAAAAGACCTCTTTTACACATATTACACACACTCTAATATGAGCTATTGCTATTTCACTGGACAAATGATTCCATGTTGGAGTTGTGCACAATAATAATTCATAATTCACCATAACATCATAAGATATTTGAGTGCACAAATTCCTACAACTGCATCATCTGTCCATTGTTTTGTTAAAGCCTATCGCTGTATTTCATGATCTATGACAGATGAGAAGAACAGTGTTCATGACAACTTATATATTTACTTTTCAAATTACAATGTGGCATAATATGACAAGAATGAACAGATTTCACACATTGTTATATTTTATTCATGCAAAACAGTTTGTCATATTTCTTAGGCTGACACTAATCTTTCTGACATATACGCAATGCAAATATTGTAGTAAATATTGTCAAGCTGATGTGACAATGAGGCCTCAAACAGAAATTAGTGCACTCATTTTTGAATTATGATGACCACTGACTGAGGTTTTTTTTTAAGTATCTTTTTTAAATCTGACACCTGCTTTTTTAATCTGATACCTTTTATTTTTTGATCCAACTTTTATTTTTTAATCCAACTTTTATTTTTTTAATCCAACTTTTATTTTTTTAATCTGATATCTGCTGTCAGGTCACATGGCCTCTTGGAACTCATAATGTCATGACATGTGATCTTTGTGACACGTCAAAGGCAAACTTGATGATGTCAGATTCTGGAATCATTTAGCCCAGTATATAGGAGTGAGACCAGCTGGTTTCATTTCAGTTCACATTCGACACAAGCATCGTGTTCGTGATACACCGCCCGTCAAAGAACAAAGACCGTCTTTTGCACGCAACTATTCTCTACCGATACAGACCACTGTACTCGTCTTATTATTTACTACCTCTTAACATTGTTTTATTATAAACATGATCAGAGACATAAGATATCACGGCAGAACTGCTGATGCTGCATCAAATCAGCATTCAGAACGCCGTCCAGACCAACGTCCCAACCAGCGTCCCAACCAACGTCCCAACCAGCGTCCCAACCAGCGTCCCAACCAGCAGGGGCCACCAGCCGGAGGGCGTCCCTGCTGGGACTGCAGAAATCTGCAAACCCGCCTCACCACTGCTGAAAAGCGGGTTGTGGAATGGGACGAATGGTATCAAACAGTGGTGTCCAAGAAGTTGAGCGACAATAAGGACACCATCAAAAGCCTGGAGGAGCGCCTGGAGATAAAGGAGAAGGAGCTGGCTGATCTGCTCCTAAATAGGAAAGATGAAAGATCTGAGAGAGATGCAATGATCTCCATGGAGTTAAAGGAGAGGAAACAGGCTCATCTGCTCCGGAAGATGAAAGATGAAATATCTGAGAGAGATGCGCTAATCTCCTCCCTGGAGTTAAAGGTGAGGGAACAGGCTGATCTGCTCCAGAAAAGGAAAAACGAAATATCTGAGAGAGATGCACTAATCTCCCTGGAGTTAAAGGAGAGACAACAGGCTGATCTGCTCCAGAAGAGCAGAGCTGAAATATCTGAGAGAGATGCACTAATCTCCTCCCTGGAGTTAAAGGAGAGACAACAGGCTGATCTGCTCCAGAAAAGGAAAAACGAAATATCTGAGAGAGATGCGCTAATCTCCTCCCTGGAGTTAAAAGAGAGACAACAGGCTGATCTGCTCCAGAAAAGGAAAAACGAAATATCTGAGAGAGACGCGCTAATCTCCTCCCTGGAGTTAAAGGACAGACAACAGGCTGATCTGCTTCAGAAGAGCAGAGCTGAAATATCTGAGAGAGATGCGCTAATCTCCTCCCTGGAGTTAAAAGACAGGGAACAGACTGATCTGCTCCAGGAGAGAAAAAACGAAATATCTGATAGAGACGCGCTAATCTCCTCCCTGGAGTTAAAAGACAGGGAACAGGCTGATCTGCTCCAGAAGAGAAAAAACGAAATATCTGAGAGAGACACGCTAATCTCCTCCCTGGAGTTAAAAGACAGGGAACAGGCTGATCTGCTCCAGAAAAGGAAAGATCAAATATCTGATAGCGATGCGCTAATCTCCTCCCTAAAGGAAAGTTATCAAATCAAAATTGACGCCATTGAGCGCTCCTGGAGGGAGGAGTGCATCAACGTTACAGCCAGATGTCTGACAGAGAACACCATACTGTCGACTCCTGCCCAGGTGACACAGGAGACACAGACAGAGCAGGAGAATGAGAGGAATCAAGAGCAGATACAAGAAAATGAAGACAGGCAAGAGAAACAAGAAAACGAGGGGAAGAACGTAGAGCGACAAGAAAATGAGGAGAAGCAAAAAGAGGAACAGCAACAACAACAAAATGAGGATAAGAAAGAAAAGAAAGAAAGAAAAAAACAGGAGAAGGAGCTAAAGAAACAAACAGCTAAAGAGGACAAAATGGAGAAGAAGAGACAAAAAGAAGAGAAAATGGAGAGGAAGAAAAAAGATAAACAAGAAAGGATGGAAAGAAAACAAAAAGAGAGCAAGGAGAAAAGAAACTTTTGGAGCTGGATATTCAGAAAAAAGAATAACACCAGCAGAAAGGTGGAGGAAGACGCTGGTTGTTCAGCCTGAGCTGAACCCCCCCTCCCCCTCTCCATCCTCCCTCTCTCCATCCTTCCTCCACTCTTCCATCTCTCACCCCCATCCTCCCTCCACTCCTCCACTTCTTTCACCCCCCATCCTCCCTCCTGTCCTCTACCCCCAACCTCTCTCCTGGCTCCGTTCTACCTCTCGTCCCTCTTCGCCACCCTCTCTCCTCACCCCTGCTGTCTCTCCTCACCCCTGCTGTCTCTCCTCACCCCTACCCTCTCTCCTGTCCCCCTCTACCTCTACTCCCTCTCTCCTCACCCCCAACCTCTCTCCTCACCCCCACCCTCTCTCCTCACCCCCGCTGTCTCTCCTCACCCCCACCCTCTCTCCTGTCCCCCTCTACCTCTACTCCCTCTCTCCTCACCCCCAACCTCTCTCCTCACCCCCGCTGTCTCTCCTCACCCCCACCCTCTCTCCTGTCCCCCTCTACCTCTACTCCCTCTCCCCTTCTCTCCCCCTCCTCCACCTTTCCTAAGAACCTCCTTCAGGGCGGCACGTGGGCTCAGCGATCAGCGCCGCGGGCCCCACAGAAACACCTCCACCTGCCTGTTTCTGCTCGTTTCTGTGTGGAGTTTTGCATGTTCTCCTCGTGCCTGCGTGGGTTTCCTCCCACAACACAAAGACATGCTGATTGGAAACCACTAAATTACACCTCAATTATTCACAAAAAAAACAATAAAAAAATTACAAACTGTACAACTGTATGACTTTATATTGTGAATGTTAAAAAAAAAATAGAAGCTCTGCTGTTAAATGTCATGTTATGATTTAAACCAGATTAAAGTTTCATTCAGACAGGACGAAGATCAATACATGTTTCAGACATAAACACTTGATTGTTATTATTTAATGTGACTTTTTCTGGCCTCACTATGCCTGTAGATGCACAACGAGTGAGTTAAGCAAAATTCCAATAAATATTGAAGACAGCAGGTTTTTACTCAAAACAATCATGAAACTGTGAAAAAAAGTTAAATAATGGTGATCACAAAATCAGAGAAAAAACCCACAATAATTCAGACTCAAATTGTTGTAAAAATGAATTAGTAGCTACAGTAAAATATAAGTATAATCTACATAGATAGATAGACACTTTATTAATCCCCGAAGGGAAATTCAAATTGTCAATAGCTCATCCAGTTAAAACAAAAGCAAAAACTTTACAGTCAATTCAAGGACTTAAAGTCTAATTGCTGTGGGGAAGAAGGACCTCCTATATATAGGAGCCAACTGCTGCAGCTACTCCTCTGTTGTTCCAAGAGGCTGTAGAGAGGGTGTCTGCTGTTTTTCATTATAACATTCAGTTTCTTCACTGTCTCAGGATGTTTAGTCTGTATCCTGGCAACAGTTTCATGGAGAACTTCACATGGAACCTCAGCAGTTGCCTTGGGAGGAATGTACACAGGTATTGTTATGATATGACTGAATTCTCTTGGTACATACTATGGTCTCATAGCAACTGCCAACAATTCAATATCTGGACAGCACATCCTCTCCTTGACAGTGATATGTGAAGGATTACACCATCTCTGATTCACAAATAAGTGTCTTTGTCCATCCATATGAGAGTGAAGCCAGGTAGTTCCACATAGGAATCAGAGATGTTTTGATTCAACCAGGTTTCAGTAAAACACATGAGGCTGCACTCATGGTATGTTTTCTGAATCTTCACCAAAATCTCCAGCTCATCACTTTAGTTGGGCAGGGAGTTGACAATTCCCATAATGACCGATGGCAGAAAGGGCTTATATCTCCATTTCCTGGCCTTCACCTTTGCACCATGAAAACGCCTCTTTATCTCAGCTGGACCTGGATGAAAATAATAAAAGTGTTCAGACTTTTTTTTTTGTCTGTAAGTTGATATTTGTCTAGCTTTCAGTATTATGCTCATTTCTAGGAAAATGTCTACACAATGGTCAGGGTATAAAATCATGTAAAAATGAAAACAAACAGCCGAATACAAACACCAGCAGGTATAACACTGTCCGTTCCTTCAGCAGGTTCTGAATGAGACAGATGTGTGAAATTGATCCACTGCTAAATTTCTTTCTTTTTTTTCTGCCAGGATCTTCAAAGTACAGAACAAATGAAGAAGGGCTGAACAATGCAACCACCATTAAACACATGTAATTTGGTAGATTCATGTGGATTGTTTGACATCATCTTATCACTTTTCTTTTAACAAGAGTTGTGTTGTATTTTTTATTTTGACCTGATGATGGCACTAGATGAATAGTTAACACCACTAAAGTCCTGACAGTTCATTCTGAGGCGGACATACATACATCCTTACTTTTTGTGCTGTGTTTATATGTGTGCACCACATTTCATGGCAATCCATCCCAGACATAAAAACTAAAAATGTCAACCTGCTAGTGGTGCTGGATGAAAAGTCAGTGGATCATCAAAGTTAGGGGGCTTCATCCTCTGTACAACATTTCATAGCAGTACATTCAATAGTTGTTGACTTACTTCAGTCTAGAGTCTGGACCAACATCTGGTCATCATTGTCAGCCACAGCTGGTGTTAGCGTGGCTAAAAACTTAGCCTCAGCTTCCGTTTGAGGCTGCTATTGATCCAGTGCTGCTTTGTGTGTTTCCGTGTTGTTAGGAAACACCACCACCATAATTCTGGGGATTAAAGAGTAGTTACCAGTTTTTGGAAGCAAACTAGATGATGTCAAACTGTCTTTCAGAACCTCTGCTATTAGCATTGTGGGTGCTTATTGTTATGATTGTGTATAAACTATTCATCTTGTATTTTTCATTCTGCTCTGGAAGGATTTTATCTATGAGGAAATAGATGAGCTGCCCCACTCAAGAACTGCACCGAAAACGATTTATATTTATTTAGTGCCAAACATCCCACCAACCCCTCCGCCTTTACACGTTACTCCAACATCAACCATCCAAACAGCTCAGGGGAAGTTAGTGGTGACACATATTCTACTGTGAAGGACAATGGTCAATATTCTGCTGCCAATCACCCATCTGGGTTCTCTGAAAACCCTCTCTACTCTACTGTCAACATGCCACAGGAGCACTGAGGAAAGTTTCCTCTGCACTGATAAACACCAAGTTACCTGATGTGCAACCAAGAATGCAGTTCAACACATCCACCACCAACCAACACCTCAAAAAGGACTGAAACCAGGACTGAAACAACAACTCTATGATGTTATATAATAATTTATTTTGATATTTAATATTATTATAATTATTACATAATATAAATCAATCCAGGACTACTTCATTACTTCATTGGCTAGAGTCAGACTGACTCACGACAACAGCAGGCCATTTATTTAATATTATTACTATAAATTTATGGTGAATAAGTTCATAATCAGCTAAAATACCACCTGCAGGTGTTTCCTGTGGTTCAATCCTGTGTAGTTCTGGGGCCAAATGCATAGAACTCAGACTAAAATTATGTGCACAAAAAGCCAGAAACCTCAAACCTCAGTCATTGGGGAGCTCAGTGCTGGTGCCACAAATTTCAATAAATGAAAGTAGACACACCCTTAATCAGCAGGTTTCATACCAACACACTGCCTGCTCCACCAGTCTGTAGCTCTTTCTATTAAACAAACAGGAAGGAAGTTCAGTTTCACTGCCAGCATTGCAGCAAAGTTCTCCAACAACCACAACAGGTGTCATTGTAATTTTTAAACACCAGAAATGTAATCAATGATTCATTTGTAGAGCTCATGTTGAAAACAGAGTGAGTCACAATTAAGAATAAAATAAAAAAGATTATGAACAGCAAAGTAAAATAATGATCAAATTGATCACACAAAGCAGTTAATTTTGATTGATAAGTGCAGTTAGTTATCAACCTAAACAAACAATGTTATATAATTATATTAATATTCTGTCTCTCATCTTGTTTAATCTTATATAATTCACAGCTGGCTCTGTGAAAACGTGTACACTCTTTTGTGTGGGTACACGTTCTTTATGGTGAGCAATAATGTAAAGATATGAAAAGGGGGAAGATGATAAGAATCGGGGCGGATCACTTTTACTGAAAATATCAGATCAGGAAACGACTGTACAGACTGTGATAGTCAGAAATGAAAAGAGGAACCAGCATAACAACCAGAGTTAACAACTTCTTCACCCAAGATAAACAACATGAAGAGCTTCCTTCTGCTCGTCCTCTCACTGATGACAGGTAAAAAGGATTATTACTGCTTCATTACTGACTTTAGATCTGGAGACTGTTACAGTCCTGCCTGTTAAGAAATGAACCAGTTTCTATACATCCTGTTCTGTGGTTTCACTGACAGCTCAGCTTCTTTAAGACAGGCTGCAGTAGCAGGCTATTATTAGAGGATAGTACTCTAATAAAAAGCTCACTAACTTTAACCAACAATAAGGTACAACTCATTTATATAAAAATATCTAAATACTGTTGGTAATTCTTCAACTCAACAGTGATACAACCTGTAGTCTGTCAAAAGGTGTTATTCTTTCCTGCCTGGTAGTTTATCTGATGTGATGTGAATATGCAGCGATCAGAGATGATGTTTTTGGATTTTATTATGTTCGGTATTTGAGCCAGCCAGATTTTTACAACCTGTAAAAGTCCCTCTGCTCACAGGAAGTAATGTTTTTAAATGTATTTCTGATGTTTTTTGACAATTAAATATAAAACGCAAAAATCAGTCGATAATTTATCAAAGATACAACAAGAAATCAGACTTGCCTAAAAGTAGAGACAACAAGAGCAGCTTTTAAAATCACATCTGTGATATTTCTGCTTCTTTCTGCGGCCATTTTAAGTCCTGAAAACGTTTCCTGTCTGTATGTTCGAGAGGGTGCAAAAACCAAAGTCATGGTTACGATTCCAGCTGCAGTCAGAGTGGCAGCGATATTCTTCATTGGACAGAAAGTTCACTGCTCTTCTTGTATATAAATGTTACAGCAGAATGAACAGTGTATGACCACTTGTTACTTTAGATAACCAGAAGAAATGAGCAGAGGTGGAAATTTAATCATTTTTGCCAAAAAACACATATTATACTATTACTGTAATTATTATTAATAATTATCAGCTGGGGGGGGGGGGGGGGGGGGGGGGTAGATTTAGAAAAATCTAAACAACTTTTCATGAATAAAATGTCATAAATATACCAGTAATATCATATATATGAATATATACCACTCAATACCAGATCTTTAAAGTTCTGTTCCATCAAAAATATGTTTTCCTTCTTGTTCCTACAGTTGAATGTTTGAGCTTCACTGAGCAGAATGATGCATGTACAGAGCTTGTTTTCATATTTATCTGCTGAATGTGGAAAGTTTCTTTGTGCACACTGAAAATCAAATTTTAAGAGGCGGGCCTACAAGCATGATGTCTGACATCACAAGTCCTGGTCCAGTTTTCCCCTTACACAAGTGTGATGTGGAAACTTGAAGCCTCCAGTGCACAAACACTGAGAATGAACTTTACAGTGAAGGAGGAGACATGTTGTGTCCAGCAGTTGAATTTTGAAATGAACAACATTTACGTCTTTAATAATCAGCTTGTTAATGAGGGAAGGGAAATAGATGTAATTGAAAAAAAAACATTACTGGTAGGGTTTAAAAGACCTGTTTTACTCTCAGTATTAATCATTTATAACACAGTAGTTAAAGATAATGAGTGAATAAACACTCCTCTGGTGAACAGGCACTAACGCATACATTTTTTGACACTTTAAAAAATGTGAAATAGCAATTTCTAATATTTGTCAGGGAAGAAATACGAAGTCAAACTTATTTTGATGTTTATCTCGAATCATGATGGGAACTTTTCTCTTTGTCTGATCAACAGGCTGTGAGGTCTCGTCTGAAGTGAAAGGATGTGAAGGAGGATGGGTTGAACTCACCTGCAAATACCCAAAAGAAGCTCAAGAATATAAAAAGATAGAGGTTATTAATCCCACAGGAGCAAGCATACAAACCACTAAAAAGGATGTGTGGGATGGAGACGACAGATTTTATCTGTACGATGATACAAGAAACAAAACTCTCAGGATGGTCATTAAACAACTTGAACATGGAGACACTGGGAAGTACAACTGTAAATTTTACCAAAAACTTGGGTCATACAAGGAACAGGAAGAGGAACTGAAGTTGGAAGTTGGTAAGAGATGCTGCATCTGTATCAAAGACAGAATGAAATTTAACAAAACATCACAAAGAAAACATGAAGAAAACAAAAATGTAACAACACAACACACAGGCATCAGGCATTGAAAGGCATTTCAGGAATGTATCTGTATTTTGTTTGCACATTATAATTACAGTATATCTATTGGGGTGGAGATCTTTTTTTTTTTTTTTTTTTTTACGTATTGTTCATATTAAGTTGGAGGTTTTCTCAGATCCCAGAGTGAACTGACATTTCTTTCCAGGCTTCTGAAATAAAATTTCACATTCAGTGAGGTCTGCTTCTCTTTCAACTTTCTACTGTACAGAGCTAACCAAGTTAGTGAAAGTGGAAATCAATTTGCTATGAAGCAAACATTACAGGACAGGAGAGGCAGATATAATGAATAGATAAATGCACATGATGCATCCTTTACTGTATATGAGTGTGATGATACATTTCCATCATGTTTTACTTTTCTTTTTTCTTTGCAGTGAAAGGTGTCTGCCTGACACCATTTAATCAAACTGCGTATGAAACAGCTGAAACCACCATCACATGTGATTTCCCTAAAACATACTCCTATGTCAACTTTATCTGCAAAGAAAACAATGAAATCTGTGAGGAGATTTTATCAACACAATCTTCTGTAAAGTCAAACGGGACATTCACTCTCACAGACACCAACAGTGGCTTCAACATGTCCATCAGTAATGTGAACTTACAGCATGCTGGTGTCTACTGGTGTGGAGTCAAATCAAAGGAAGGAAGTTACAAAACTTCACTCAGAAAAATACTACTGGAGATTAAAAGTGAGTAATTCAGATTTAGCTCTCCTCTACTGGTTAGAGGCTTTTTCTGAATTTTCATTTTCTTTTTATCGGTGAAACACGACTCAACACAACAGGGGATTGAAAAGACGCAAATTTATACACATTCAGATGTTGTATTGGCAGCAGATAAGATGGTTTGGCTGACATTTAGTAAAAAAAAACAACTGTCATAAAAAAATATATAAATATACATAGAGATAATATGAAGTGAAAGTGAGATGGAAAAAATGCCAAAGAGTTTGAATTTGATTTTGTCTTTTTCTATCTACCCACAGGTATTACCATCATCAAAATATCCCCAACCAGTGGACAAAATTTCTCATACTGGTGTGAGTACCCAGAACGTGCTCCAAATAATAAATTCATCTGTAAAGGAGAAGATCCGTCTATATGTCAACCTGTATGGAGCACCACAAAGCCCACTGGGAAGTTTTCAGTGGGGGATGACACAGAGACGAGAAAAATCACCAGAACAGTGACAAACATAACAACAGACGACACCGGGACATACTGGTGTGGAGCAGAAAATACTGACAATAGACGCAGTAAAACATTCTTTTGCAAACTGGAGATGACTGTAGGTGAGTAGACGTGTTATTTTCAATTTCAATTCAATTTTATTTATATAGTGCGAAATCACAAGTCACATTTGCCTTGACCGGTTGGATTGAGAGAGAGAAAAGAGGGTGGGGACACAGAGAAGCAGAACAGAAACAACAACAACAACAACAACAACAGATACACAACCAGCAGCAACAAACAGCAACAACAGCAAATGCTTCCTGTGGATTAGAAAGCACAAAGAACTCTGGGGAAGAAGTAAAGTTAGTAACATGCATTAATAGTAAAAAAAAAAAACATACATGCAGATGGAGAAGAGGAGCTCAGTGCATCATTGGAAGTCCCCTGGCAGTCTAGGCCTATAGCAGCAAGTTAAGCTGAAGCTAATATGAAACTACAAGCTGAACTGTCTCATTTCTCCCACACACAGACACAGACAGCTTTGAGTTATAATTCCATGTGTTCACTGTGTTTGAAATGATTGATAGAGACACTAATTAGATCATTTCTCCCACACAGCATCAGGATCAACTGCTGATGTTACTGTTACAACAGGTTGGTATTTGTGTTTTATTGTGTTTATAACAGTCGTTGGCTGAGTGTGGATCTTCAAAATGTGTTAATATAATAATTTTTCCGTCCACAACAAAGTGTGGAGACTCATTACTATAAAACATCACAGTCTAGTTTTCCATGGCATAGGCTTCTTATTGTGTAACCAACTAATATTATCAATAAAATATGTTATATTTCATAGTTGTGTGAAAAGACGCTTTAATTTATTTTGATAAATCCGATTCCAGACCAAACAAAGTAATAAAACCATCTGGTTTAGGAATCATTTGTGAAAAGTTCATATAAGTTTTTAATCAGGAATTGTTGGGTCTCTGTAAATTAAAGAGTACGGTCTAGACCTGCTCTATGTGAAGAGATAACTTTGGTTATGATTTGGAGGTATTGAACTGAATTGAATCATAGAAACAGTTACAACAACATAAAGTAAGCTAGTTAACAGCAAACATAACTTTGTTCCCAGCTTTGAGAAACGTACAGTGATGTGTGAAGCGATCAGGACTTTTTACTAAAGCCAGCAATAGCAACAGGAAGTTAAGAGTCAAAACAGGAAATGGAACAAACTGAAAAAGTAGCAGCCACATTAAGTTAATGGCAGATATTTTGACATAGTAGGGAAGTAAAGGTGTTACTAATAACATCATAAATGGCTCTGCTCTATTCAAGTGTCCGTAAACCATGACAGTGTGACACTGAGCCAGCATGTGCAATACCAGGACCCTGAATCATTCATTTTATTATTTACAGCTGTGGTTTTCCTGCTGTGACATGTCAAAAAGCCAGATGTTCAACAAAGTTTTATTTCTATGAATTCACTCATCTTATTTTCTTTCTTTCATGTCTGCATTGTTTTGTTATTTAGTTAATTAAATAACATTTAATCACATATTTTATGTGTTTTTGGCTGACGTTGATATATTAATGAATGTTGGCAAAGGGGAGGAAACAACAAAAAATATTGAATAAAGAAACAGTTTTATTTGTCATGTTTAGAAAAATTGTGTTTTTCCTTTTCTATCCTTGTTAATTTATGAATGCAATTTCTTGACACAGACAGCTTTGAGTTATAATTTCATGTGTTCACTGTGTTTGAAATGATTGATAGAGACACTAATTAGATCATTTCTCCCACACAGCATCAGGATCAACTGCTGATGTTACTGTAATAACAGGTTGGTATTTGTGTTTTATTGTGTTTATAACAGTCATTGGCTGAGTGTGGATCTTCAAAATGTGTTAATAATAATAATTTTTCCGTCCACAGCAAAGTGTGGAGACTCATTACTATTAAACTTCACAGTCTAGTTTTCCATGGCATAGTCTTCTTATTGTGTAACCAACTAATATTATAAATACAATATGTTATATTACATAGTTGTGTGAAAAGACGCTTTAATTTATTTTGATAAATCCGATTCCAGACCAAACAAAGTAATAAAACCATCTGGTTTAGTGATAATTTGTGAAAAATAAGGAATTCAGGAATTGTTGGGTCTCTGTAAATTAAAGAGTACGGTCTAGACCTGCTCTATGTGAAGAGATAACTTTGGTAATGACCTGGAGGTATTGAACTGAATTGAATCATAGAAACAGTTACAACAACATAAAGTAAGCTAGTTAACAGCAAACATAACTTTGTTCCCAGCTTTGAGAAACGTACAGTGCTGTGTGAAGCGATCAGGACTTTTTACTAAAGCCAGCAATAGCAACAGGAAGTTAAGAGTCAAAACAGGAAACGGAACAAACTGAAAAAAGTAGCAGCCACATTAAGTTAATGGCAGATATTTTGACATAGTAGGGAAGTACAGGTGTAAATAATAACATTATCAACAGCTCTGCTCTATTCAAGTGTCCGTAAACCATGACAGTGTGACACTGAGCCAGCATGTGCAATACCAGGACCCTGAATCATTCATTTTATTATTTACAGCTGTGACATGTCAAAAAGCCAGATGTTCAACAAAGTTTTATTTCTACAAATTCACTCATCTTATTTTCTTTCTTTCATGTCTGCATTGTTTTGTTGTTTAGTTAATTAAATAACATTTAATCACATATTTTATGTGTTTTTGGCTGACGTTGATATATTAATGAATGTTGGCAAAGGGGAGGAAACAACAAAAAATATTGAATAAAGAAACAGTTTTATTTGTCATGTTTAGAAAAATTGTGTTTTTCCTTTTCTATCCTTGTTAATTTATGAATGCACACATAAAACCTGAATGCATTTTTTTGCTTTCGACTGCAACACCAACAACAACAACAACACCAACAACAACAACAGCTACACCTGGTGAGAAAGCACATTTAATATCTTCAACCTTAAATGTTACGTGTTTGAAAAACATCTTTATGATATAATTTCTGTAAATTCTCGTTTAATTTTTTGACACAGACAGCTTTGAGTGATAATTCCATGTGTTCACTGTGTTTTAAATAATGATGGACATTTTATATGTTGTGTGGTTTATCTTGCAGGTTTCGTAATAGCAGTTGTGCTGCTGCTGCTGCTGCTGTTTGTGATAATTGTGATCTTCATCTACAAACGTAAGGGAGTTCATTACCAGACTACTAAATAGGAAACACACACACATGCATACTGTACACACAAAACCACATTCATGTACTCCTCTATCCTGTGAAGATGTGATGTCTAAAAAAACCCAAAGCAGACAAACTGTAAGACGTCAGAAGTTAGTAGACATGACTTTTATCACGTCTGTAAGTTGACATTTTTTTGTTCTCTTTCTCTTCTTGCTTTCTCTCTTTTTCTGTCAGGATTTTCATCTTCAAGAACCACAAGGAGGAATGAAGCAGCAGCACAGCACATCAAAGAGGTTCGTATAAATGCATCTATCAAAGATAATTATTATTAAAATCAATAAAATTATTAAGAAATTAAAATCATTATAAGAATTAATAATTAGTCAGGGAAAAAGATAACCAGTCTCAAAGTGTACTAGTCAATGAATTTGTGACTTGTGATTAATAATTAATTTAATAACTATAAACAAAATCACCATATCGGTAGTTGAAGGATTTTGGAGTTCTTCACAGAGCAGAGGTTGGCAAAACTCATTCTTGTGCAACATTAAAACAGACAACAGGTAGATCCAAAAGCATTTATGTAACAACAGACAAAAGAGCAAGATACACAATACTCATCTAGCTGTGTACATATATACAAGTGTGTGTGTGTGTGTGTGTGTGTGTGTGTGTGTGTGTGTGTGTGTGTGTGTGTGTGTGTGTGTGTGTGTGTGTAAGACAATGGCAAGATGGCTGCAGTCTGAGCACATGGCATGCCGACAATTTGGTTGATAAAGGGAACTACAGAGATAAAGGCCAAACCATGTGGTATCTTAAACCACGTGTGCTGCCTGAACCAAAGTTTGCAAAACCAGGTTTTAAACCTCTTAACTGCTGGGTTCTCTTTTCAAGACCAACTGATGTAGGATCAAGGTGCTAGGTTAGTTGGAAGAGGTTAGTTGCATGCAAGGCCTATTTACTGAATGTAACTTGTGTTTAACATGCTAACATTAACCTAGTGGTGTGGCTATGCAGTAACCTGACTGAATAACAAGGACATCACAACCATAATTCATTGAATAACTTTAGCCAAATCATTACATGTAGAGTACATTGTATATCCTTGCTTAGCCGTGCTATGCTTCACTATGCTGCTAGGCTATGCCCAGTTGTTACCAGTCCTTGAAGGAAAGAGATGCTTTGTGGTTTCTGCTTCTTAGCTGGTGAATCTGTGGATGAGTCAGGCTGAGAAAGGTTTGGCTCCAAAACTGAATGATGCAGGCGTTGCTGGGGAGACAGCACTCCAGTCATGGAGGTCAGAGGGCCCAGGTCACTCCTTTGTTAAAGTTAGCAGCAAGCTAACTCTGTTTCAAAATTTAAAAAAAACATGTTATGTTATAAAATGTTATTAAAGTATAAAAATTTTCTGTTTCCTCAGAGGAAAATGCAATTAAAAAACGGTGGATGGAAATCCACCTAGTGTTTAGTTTTCTATTATCAATATGTATGACTAAAGGCATATAGCTGTGAAGACAGCCGTCCATCACACTGACACTTTGTCCAACTACCAACCTGTTTGTAATGTCTTTATATCTACAATGTAAAGTACACTTTGTATGGCTAGTTCTTTTTGTTTGTTTGAATATCAACTGTTCACTCAATTTTTTGTTCTTCCATAATAGGATAACATCTATGAGGAAGTACAGGAGCACCCCTGGGAGACAGGCTCAGGAAACGCAGCGAAGACGATTTATGCCACTGCCAACTTTCCCACTAACCCCTCTGACTCGATGCATTACTCCACTGTCACCTTTCAAAGCAGCTCTGACAGAGCTAATGGTGAGGTGCTGATCCACAAACCCAACTCTGCCTGTGAATATTCTAGTCCAATCTACTCTACCGTGAACATCAAAGACTTTTGAGGATCAACAAGACACATCAGCAATGAAGACCCAGGCAAGAATTTATTCAATTTGGAAAACAAATTATAAAGATTAATTTTAACAATGGAGCCCAGCTCAGATTGTAGGAATTAACACCCCAAGTTATTCAGTTACTGGGCCCAGTCAACTTAAACCAGGATTCACTTCCGCATTGTTTAAGTCACCAAAGTTTGGTGACAGGACTGATTTGTAGTGACTAGATGAGTCCTTATGCTCAGAGACCGTTTGACTCAACAATAGAGTCCGTTCAAGACTGTTATTGTTGTATATTGTTGTATATATTGGCTGATTAGTAACAAGGAACTGCAATACAGAAGTGTCAAATATAATATATATGTCTGAGGTCATTTAGTTTGTCCACCAAAGAGCACTGAGAACTAGAGCTACAGTAATTAATTGATTAATCAGTTTGTTGATTGAAAGAAAATTAGTCTTAATCCATTTAGTCATTATTCAAGCAAAAATGCCAAATGTTTATACTTATATTTATATTTTTTTACTGTAATACATGACAGTAAGTTGAATTTCATCACATTTTAGACAAAACAAGCAATCAAAAACATCACTGCTACTACTGAACTTTCCATTGACTAAAATCAAATCAAATTACTTGATGAAAACAGTTGTTAGTTGCATCCCTACTAACAACCATAAAATGTTTGTACAAAGCTTGGTAAAAGATATTTACTGTTTATTATGTTTTTATTTTATGTGTTTATGTTTAAGAATACATTTTGTATAATAAATAATTTTCACATCTCTAAATATTGGTATTAGCTTCAGAACTCCAGTTTTATTTTGGTATCCTTTGTATTCCTGCTGCACTGGTACCATTTTCCAGCTCCATTGATTAGGAATAAAATGCCAGAGTCTGTCCTAGCTCAGCTACAGGAGCCCGAAGTGTAGATTTGGGTTTGTGTTGAATAATAACTCAAAAGGTTGAAGGAGTAGCTGCTACCACTGACTCAACAATTACTTTTTTTTAGTTTATGTGCGTAGTTTAATTGATTCATGAATTTTGCTTGAACTACCCAACAAAAATGTGTTAAAGCCAAATTAATCTGTTTTTCTCGTTACCACTTCATGTGAAAGAAGTTCTTCATATTGACGAATCCATAAAGAATTATTATCCAGCTCTGCTGTGGAACTTTTCAGCCTCTTTTAGATTGCCGTGTGTCTGCTACTGTGCAGGTTTTGGTGCTGTTAAGATAACATCACAGGTACGAGTGTACAACATTGTTCACTATCCACTATATGTGTTTGTAGTGCTGTTTGAATGTCTAGTAAGAATTATTATAAACTATATTGTGGACTGCCAAAAAAGTGTACAATCACTAACCATGCACTGCAAAAACAGAAAAGGAAGCATCCATAAAGTTTCTCTGTCTTCTGTTTTTCTGTCCCGTAGTTGCTAAAAAATGATTCATAGAGACTGTATGTAATGTGATATTAAAAAGCACCAAACATTGCTGGTTTTTGTGACTCTTTATTTCTAAACCACTGAAAAAACAAACTCACATTGCTGTTGAAGAGAAATGTTGATTTATCACATGTTGTTTGCAGTCGTACTTTTACATAAGTCAGACTGTGGCAGGCAGTATATTATTCTGTTTGTCACTTTAAATTACTGTTACTGTTAATTACTATTTAATCATACATCAGTAATGTCATTATAAAACACTGTCGGGTTATTATATTAGAACAATATTATTAATTCTGAGAACACTGGTAGATTAACAAAAAATATGTTAATTAAAATAAAAATACCTCTGAAAAAGTAATAATTTTCAGTTTGACAAGAACTGAAATGGGTTTCTTACAATCAGTATTACAATCTGAAGTCTCATCCTGTCAGATCAACGTGTCCCTTTGATATTACTTCAAATGTTTTGAAACATGTTGCTTATAGCTCACATTTCCTTCCTTCATGTAAGAAGTGAGATGTTTGTGCTGTGCTATGACAATTTAAAGCTGTTGTCATGACATTTAACCAGGCCAGTCTTTCAGATAAGCATGTAAAGACGTATTCTGCACATTTACACGTCTATAGTTTTTTTTTTAATCTGGGGTTCTACTGGAATATCTTTGCATGAATTACAGATCAAAAACTCTACTGACACTTTATGCAGTCCCTCAATTCAGTCTGTCTGAAATTGGCCAATTTAGCTCTCTCTATGTTTTTAACATTATCATATGAAGAGAAATGTCCTCCCCTTCTCCTTGTGCTGTTTTTGTTTGCCCTCATGGCAGCATTGTACAGCATTACAGGGTGCGTTTCTCCAAAAGTTGATTCTGGTTCAACTTTCTTGCTCCAGCGTCACTGTGTCAATTAGATGGTAATCTGAATTAATTAAGAAATAGAAAAAAATAAATAAGTAAAAGCACTGTTTAATTATATCCTCAGGAAGTGTGAGTCACATTCGACCCTTGTACAACCCCCTGGGGAAGCTTTTGTCTTACAGACTATATCCTTAACTTACAAGGAGCACAGTGAATATTTCATTTCCTACCCCTCCAATGACTTTAATTATCATTGTAATAGAGGGATACTAGGGCCCGTGCAGGGGTGGGGGCCAGTAGAAGAACAACAAACTAATAAGCAGGTTCACATGGAGCAGGTGTTTCATACAAGCTGCGACTGTCTGCTGTTTTGTTTGTGGCTTTCACTTCCTGTCTTGTATTGCTATCTATCACAATCAGTCTTGATACTTTCACCAGATTCAGCACAAAAGGAATTTGATATATAGAACCACCTACTGTTTGTATATAGAGTATATAGAGTTGTATGTATTGTATGTTGTCCATGTTTTGTTTCTACATGTCTCTATGTTTTTCCCCTTTCTTGTCTGTACATATTGGTGATAAATGTAATTATCTTTGTTCAGCTTGTTGTCTTTGTGTATCTCTCTGAAGATTGTTGTGGGTAAGTACATTAGGAGCAACTACTAATGACTACTAATGCCGCTATATGAGTAATCTGCAACATTTCCATGATTGCTTAACTGACTCTCTATAGCAAACTGACATAATACTATATCAAGCACAACACAATTAAATTCAAGTTTTACTTTTGTTTTAAGTGCATGTTTCCACCTGATTTATCCCAATTTATTTGTACTATGGTTCTTATAGCTGCTGCTGTCCTGAAATAAATACACCCCACTGATTATGGAAAACAACAAAATCTGTTACCACAGTTATGGGGATGACATATTTTTTCTTACATAAACATATCACCAGAGGATTCTGGTCCAATACAAGTGCTGAGTGAGTGCATTGAACAAATCAGTAATTGGATGTGCCAGAATTTTCCTCAATAAAACAAAAAATAAAACTGAAGTAATTGTTTCTGACTCATCTGACACATACCTGATCAAACTCCCAGTAAACTGAAAGTCTGCTGTAACTCACGTCTGTAAATTTATTTCCATTAAGATTATTTTCAGTCTAATACTTAAATGGTATTTAAATTAACTGACTTGTTGTTGAAATGTGGAATACAAATAAACTTGCCTTGCACAAAGGTCGGTGTGTCCCTCCCATCAAATCATCAGGCCTTTCTCTGCTTTAAATATAAGGCTGTACATTTTTCTATATTGTTCTTATTGTCAACAAATCTCATGTGTAGAGCCATAGCATACACACACAAGGACTGTGTGTACATAAGATACACCAGGCTTTGGACACACACATAATCCTTTTAAGTAGGATGAGTTCGATGTTGGTTTTGCTCTCCACATGACATTTGTTGACAAAGAGAAAAACAGAAAATTGGCAACCATATCCTTTAATAATCCTAAAATTTACAGATTATCTCTTACATCTTTTTTTGTCTCATATTAAATTCACTATCTGCTAAATGTGACTTTTTTGTTTTTACTTTGGTGCCATCTGGTGACGGCAAGAGGACTGACATTGTGGTAGACGGCAGTGAACGTTTCTCCTTTTCTATGTCTGTGATTAGGTTGGCATTAAATGACTGAGGTCGGGACGGGGTGTGAATATTTTACTCTTTTTTCCTGCTACCCTTTTCCTTTTATTTGTCATTCTTGGGTATTATGTGTATGCATGAGCTGCCATGTATTTGAACTGCACTACAACATATTCCAATCAACTTGATGAAATTGCAATAAAGTATTGAATTGAACTGAAATGCCACTCACAAACACCTTCTCATTTGTCAGCAGAAAAAAATGTGGTATCAAAATACATTGTAAGATAGTAATAGTGCAATAATGACATAAAATGCTTATTCATAATGACTTGAAAATAGCAGCTACCTTTAAATCGCCCCTTTAACAACAGTTTCCAATGCTGCAGTAACAATAGAAAGAGAAAGAAAGACAGATAAAGATTGTTATGGTGCCAGCTCTGTTTGTAAGTAACCTATTGATACAAGAAACACCAGAGTGCAGAAACCAGAGACAACTACTGGAGGGAAATACAGAAATCCAAACACAATGGGTTTTTTTCTAATTTCTTTTACTTATCCACCTTGAAGAAATGTCAGAAGGTTACTGTTATCTGATTACTGATGTAAGAGATTGGACTTATTGTAAAGTTGCTTACAATGAGAAGTTGTTCTAAGAAACATTGTATTCTGTAACATCATCTTTTACTGAACACTACTACTAGGTAATGTAACATAGTTAATTGAAGTGAATACTGTACATTGATGGTAACTGCACTTTCAGTTTACTACAATTATTTTGCTCCCTTCTGTCTCTTCTTATGTCCAACAGGTTTTGCACCTTGTAAAAACACAAGAAACAAAGGAAAAGCAACAAGGTCAGTGTATGTTTGTATGAGTGTGTGTGTGTGTGTGTGTGTGTGGTAATTTATATTTAAGCTACAGTTACATTTAAAGATGCAAAATGCCTCGGTGTTACAGCATGAGATGCATATTATATAAATGACAGAAACACCCACATTTACGTGGGTCTTGCCATAAACAAGTCAGGTGGAGTCAAGATTTGGTTTAGAGCTATTGCAGGCAGCAGTTTACTAACTAACTCCATTAAGTGTACCATCAAGGTTTTATTTGTTCGTTTACTTTACTGAAAACTAGATCAGACAATCAGAGCATCAAAGATCATAATCAACAACATATATTACCACTTATCTCTGATCGCGAGTTTAGAATTTGTCGAGTCAGCTCACGCCAAGGAAGCCTGGGTATGTTGAACTTGCTTTGTAGTGCACCCTTCAGGACTCGACTGCTGCTGGTGACACAATCAACCATCAACCACACTCTGAGGCATTAGGCAACATCAGACATGTATGCTAAAATAGAACATCAAAGTAAAAGTTCAGTTTAACGTCTCTTGCAGCTTTCAATAGAAGTAATATTAAAAACAGATGTGAGTATCACATTTATGGTTTCTGTCATCTCGTTCCATCTTAAGGTACGGAGTGAAATAAGCAATTATGTATACAAAGTGTGCAATTTTCTACCATTGCTTTTCTCTTGGCCATGTTCTTGTCTTGTTGATGAGGATGTTGTATTGCGGGTGATGAAACAAGCTGCTTATGCTTCCTGTCGGAAACCATAGCCGTTTTACCACACTGAGTCAACGGGTTGAATCTCTGCCTTTTTTTTTTTTTAAACCACACCGTTCCTTAAACACAGAGTAATGCAGGTTAACAACGTGACAGGCAGTGAACTTTTACAGATTCTTCAGATCTTTCCTGTCAGTTCAGTTTGTAAATTATACTTTTTTTAAACAGTTAGGTCTAATTTAATGTGATAAAGAAGTGCAATAATCAGTAACTGTATATACTGTATGTACTGTACATAAATATGTAATTTCCCACAGCTGTAAAGTGCTGGAAAAGCTTGAAAATGCACCTTGAAATGCCTGAAAAGTGTTTGATTTGACCTTGGAAAAGGTGTAGGAACCCAGTGATATAAATAAGTGAGTTATGTGCTTGTTAATAATTACAGGGGAAAGCTTCAGCAGTCTTTCTTGCCAGTTCCGAGAGGGAGTATCAACAATTCATTCCTGAAAAATGTACAGCAACCTACCAGGTTTTAAAAGAGAAATACTTGAAGGTATGGTTGATATATGCTTTCTTTTGTTGATACTTTGAGATTTATAGTGCTGTCTGTAGGCATTTGGACATTATGCCTAACCTAATGGATAATGTAGCGTCATCCAAAATGCATAGAATTTACATGGTGTGGTCTACACATGACAAACAGCAACATGATGTGTAATTAGTGGGTGTTCTCTAGCGTCACATAGTGGATGCGGGAGGTGGTGGTATTTAACTCCTTGGTGTAACATCCGATATTCATGACAGTGCATGTGAGGTAACGTTGACTTAATGGATTGCTGCATCAATGATCCACTTGTGTAGCACAGCCTAGTGGCAACAGGAAGAAAATCTTATGTTAAAAAACTTCATTTGATTTACATGAAATTTAAAGTGTGTTGCAGCCATAAAACATACATTTAATGTGTGTTTTCTAGCACAACTTATTGCACACAGGATGTGATAGTTATCTCCTACATGCAACCTCAATTATTCAGGAAAATATATAGCTGTGTCAGTTATCCTTTGGTAAAGGTATTGCTGTATCATGTTGCTCCACATGAACAGCACTTTGACTGCAGCACAGCCCAACGTGCATGACAGTGCGAGGGCTTGATAGTACTGCTTTGAGCTTTGATTTGTCTTTGTACTCTCTCTCACTTGCTTTGCATTGCAGAGCTGTGTACATACACATTTTCTAGATATGTAGATATACTTTCATGTTTGCTGTATCTCTCCTCCTCATACTGTAAGTTACTTTCTATCTAACACATCATGTTTGCATCAGAGGTTTCCTATGAATCTAAGGTATTCTTCATCGTCCTCTTTCTTTCTGACCACTTCTTTGGTGTTAACTGTTGACATCGAGTAGCAATAGTGAGGAAGGAGTTGTGGTTGAGACAAAAAAGGGGGAAGGATAGACAGAAGGGTGGAGTGTGATGTAAGTTATTTGGTAATATATCATAGAAACACAACACTTGAGACAAACCAACTGTAGCAACAAGACAAGAGGAAATAACCAACTAGAGTTAATACTCGAGGACGAAGGATCTCAGCATCGAAGGCAAACATAATGAAGAGCTTTCTTCTCCTCATCCTCTCACTAACTGCAGGTAAAAAGATCATTAATACCTGATTACAGATATTACAGACTAATGAATGTTATGTTTATGTCCTGTTAATGCCATGAATGTGCATATGAACCCATTTTCTATTTCATATTAATCAGGATTGTTTGACAAATGAAAGAAGTATTTGATGTGAATAATTCCATTCAAGATTTATGATGAATTATAAATATCACAAAATGCATTTTTGACAGAGTCCACTGTTTTAAAATATATATACAACTGATGAGTGAAAACTGTAAAGTTTTTAGTGAAACTGAGAGCAACATTAAGTTTTTAACAGCTTCATAATTAATAAACGACACAGGTGAAAACTGATAAAGAAAAACAAACATTTACGATTCTCAAAGTACATTTTACTCCACTTTTACTCAAGTCAAACTATGTAACTGACCTTTTTGATTTTCTAAAGGTCAAGGGTCAACACCTAGAATGTAAAAAACTTTGCTAAACAGACAATAACAAAAGCAACTATTCAGTGAACTATTCATAACCTTTATTTATTTCCTCATTTAAAATAAAAACATCAAAAAATTGATGGACATGTTTGGACTGACATAACTATTTACAATAAAGGGTTCAAACTAATTATAATGTTATTTTACTTGTTAGGTCCAGGGTTATTGATTGACATATTGATATTTGATTGATGTGTGTGCAGAGTTTGTTTTCATGTTCATCTGCTGAATGAGGAAAGTTTTTCTGAGCTCACCTCAAAACTCAGTTTAACATGTTTATGTAAGAGCATGATTTGTGATTTCACAACTAGTTTGCAACTTCCACAAGTGTGATGTGGAAACTTGAAGCCTCCAGTGCACAAACACTGAGAATGAACTTTACAGTGAAGGAGGAGACATGTTGTGTTCAGCAGTAATTTTATCAATCAATTAATCCAGAGAGTCTGTTTACCAGCATGATGAGACAGTGGATGTTTTGTTGAAACGGTTCTTATTCAGACTGTTCTGGGATTGTTTCAGTGTCTGACATGATGGGAACTTTTCTCTTTGTCTGATCAACAGGCTGTGAGGCCTTTGAAGTGAAGGGATGTGAAGGAGGATGGGTTGAACTCACCTGCAAATACCCGAAAGAAAATCAGGAACATCAAAAGATAGAGGTTATTAAACCCAAAGAAAAAAACATACAAACCACTAAAAAGGATGTGTGGGAGAAGGACGGCAGATTTTCCCTGTACCATGATACAAGAAATAAAAATCTCAGGATGGTCATTAAACAACTTAAAAGTGAGGACTCTGGGAAGTACAAATGTAAATTTGACCAAGATGTTTTGTCATTTTCTGAACCCGAGGACCAGGAACAGGAAATGGTGCTGAAAGGCGGTAAGAGATGCTGCATCTGTATCAAAGACAGAATGAAGTTTAACAAAACATCACAAAGAAAAAATGAAGAAAACAAAAATGTAACAACACAACACACAGGCATCAGGCACTGAAACACATTTCAGACATTATCTTCAGTGCCATTCACTGGTGTCCTGTGGCCACTGAACTTTTATATGAAACATAACTGACATTTAAACTAAACGGTCTTGATGAAGGTCACGTCTGACAAATAGAAGAAAGTAGAGAAAAATGTGTGAAAGTTTTCAGCTAACCAAGTTAGCAAAAGTGGAAATCAATTTGCTATGAAGCAAACATTACAGGACAGGAGAGGCAGATATAATGAATAGATAAATGCACATGATGCATCCTTTACTGTATATGAGTGTGATGATACATTTCCATCATGTTTTACTTTTCTTTTTTCTTTGCAGTGAAAGATGTCTGCCAGACAGCAATTTATCAAACTGCATATGAAACAGCTAAAACCACCATCACATGTGATTTCCCTGATGAATACAACTCCTATTATAAGTTTATCTGCAAAGACAACAATGAAATCTGTGAGGATATTTTATCAACTTCTGTAGAGTCAAACGGGACATTCACTCTCACAGACACCAACAGATTCAACATGTCCATCAGTAATGTGAGATCACAGCATGCTGGTGTCTACTGGTGTGGAGTCAAATCAAAGAAAGGAAGTGACAGAGTTTCACTCAGAAAAATAGGACTGAAGATAAAAAGTGAGTAACACAGATTTAGCTCTCCTCTACTGGTTAGAGGCTTTTTTCTGACTTTCATTTTCTGTTTATCAGTGAAACACGACTCAACACAACAGGTGATTTAAAAGATGTTAACACAAATTTATACACATTCAGGTGTTGTATTGGCAGCAGACAAAATGGTTTGGCTGACATTTAGTAAAAAACAACTATGTGTAAATATGTGTGCAGATAACATGAAGTGAAAGATAAAGCGAAATAAAGATTACAGTGAAACAAAGAAAGTGAGATTCCAAAAAAAAAAAAGAGTTTGCATTAGAAATTGTATTTCTATTTACAGATTTTAAAAGCTTCAAGAGATCCCCAACCAGTGGACAAAATTTCTCATACTGGTGTGATTACCCAGAACGTGCTCCAAATAATAAATTCATCTGTAAAGGAGAAGATCCGTCTATATGTCAACCTCTATGGAGCACCTCAAAGAACAAAACAAACACTGGGAAGTTTTCAATGGAGGATGACACAAAGATGAGAAATATCACCATAACTGTGATAAACATAACAACAGATGACGCCGGGACATACTGGTGTGGAGCAGAAAACACTGACAATAGACGCAGTAAAACATTCTTCAGCAAACTGGAGATGACTGTAGGCGAGTGTTCACATAATTTTATTGTTTTGATTTAATCAGACCCTGGTTCATATGATAAGAGATCAATAGATGGATGTTGATGTTCACCTGTGGCAGCTTCAATTCCCTGTAACAGCTGAGACACCAATGCCTGTTCAGTATGACAGGGAGCTGCCAACACAGGAACTCTACCATGTGACCAATACCTTTTTGGGGAACCAGAGATTGAATTTTGATTCTGTAGGATAGTTCCAGGTGACAAGAAGTTCCTGCTCCTGCTACTTTCCGATAGTTCAGGATTTGAATGCAGCAGCTTTTTGTAAATTCATCACTTAGTTTGTGTGGGAAGTCCTTCCGAAGTTCTCAGCAACTAGTAGTTATCAGGTTGCACCATTAAAATTCAGAACAGTGTCAAGGTACAGGTACCAAAAAATAGACCGTAGCAGGCTGCAGAGTTGCTCTATTACACTGCAAAACTTAAAGTACAACAAAAAATGTATTTTATACATTTATACTAACATAGATTTATATTAACTTAGATTTTATGAGTAGAGGCCTTTCAGAATCTCTACAGAAATTACCACAAAAACACTATATATGTGAATAAAATGACACATTCAACAAGATTAACTGAACAACTTTGTGATCTATTGATTAATCCAGAAAGTCTGTTTACCAGCATGATGAGACAGTGGATGTTTTGTTGATACGGTTCTTATTCAGACTGTTCTGGGATTGTTTCAGTGTCTGACATGATGGGAACTTTTCCCTTTGTCTGATCAACAGGCTCTGAGGTTTCGTCTGAAATGAAGGGATGTGAAGGAGGATGGGTTGAACTCACCTGCAAATACCCGAAAGAAGATCAAGAATATACAAAGATAGAGGTTATTAATCCAAAAGGATCAAGCATGCAAACCACTAAAAAGGATGTGTGGGATGGAGACAACAGATTTTCCCTGTACCATGATACAAGGAATAAAAATCTCAGGATGGTCATTAAACAACTTGAAAATGAGGACTCTGGGAAGTACAACTGTAAATTTCACCCAAGATTGAGGTCATCCTATGGATCCGAGGGACAGGAAATGGTGCTGAAAGTCGGTAAGAGATGCTGCATCTGTATCAAAGACAGAATGAAGTTTAACAAAACATCACAAAGAAAACATGAAGAAAACAAAAATGTAACAACACAACACATTTAAATTTTAATTTAAACTAAATGGTCTTGATGAAGGTCACGTCTGACAAATAGAAGAAAGTAGAGAAAAATGTGTGAATGTTTGCATCTTTTTGATTTAGAAAAGTGAACTGCATTAATTTGGAAGCATCTTATTCTTCAGTATAATAATAATGAAATGAAAGTGTCATTTACTTTCCAACATCACTGCTTTAATGTCTTTTGTAAAAACACAAGTTGGTCTGCTTGTTTTGGAGTAAGAACGGGAAAAAAGCGCTCCACTGTGTTGTTATTAATGTTCTGTCTTCAGTTTGAACAGCAGCCGACTTTCTTCACTTCTCCAGTTGGTTGAAGTTTTGTAAAGTGTTGCAGTGTGCTCAGTTTCATGGTGCGGTTGGGTGCTCTGCTAACGTTAGTCTCTGGGTGATAGGGTACAAAGTATTCAGAAAAGAATTCATCTTTGTCCTGAAGACTGAATAATTAAGTCAATACATTTAAAAAGCTTGTCTATTTTGAAGATGAACAACAAAGTAACTCTAGTATGAACATGTTTCACATTCAGTGAGGTCTGCTTCTCTTTCAACTTTCTACTGTACAGAGCTAACCAAGTTAGCAAAAGTGGAAATCAATTTGCTATGAAGCAAACATTACAGGACAGGAGAGGCAGATATAATGAATAGATAAATGCGCATGATGCATCCTTTACTGTATATGAGTGTGATGATACATTTCCATCATGTTTTACTTTTCTTTTTTCTTTGCAGAGGAAGATGGCTGCCAGACAGCAATTTATCAAACTGCATATGAAACAGCTAAAACCACCATCACATGTAATTTCCTTGACGAACACAACTCCTATGATAAGTTTATCTGCAAAGACAACAATGAAATCTGTGAGGAGATTTTATCAACTTCTGTAGAGTCAAACGGGACATTCACTCTCACAGACACCAACAGATTCAACATGTCCATCAGTAATGTGAGCTCACAGCATGCTGGTGTCTACTGGTGTGGAGTCAAATCAAAGGAAGGAAGTGACAGAGTTTCACTCAGAAAAATAGGACTGAAGATAAAAAGTGAGTAACACAGATTTAGCTCTCCTCTACTGGTTAGAGGCTTTTTTCTGACTTTCATTTTCTGTTTATCAGTGAAACACGACTCAACACAACAGGTGATTTTAAAGATGTTAACACAAATTTATACACATTCAGGTGTTGTATTGGCAGCAGACAAAATGGTTTGGCTGACATTTAGTAAAAAACAACTATGTGTAAATATGTGTGCAGATAACATGAAGTGAAAGATAAAGCGAAATAAAGATTACAGTGAAACAAAGAAAGTGAGATTCCAAAAAAAAAAGAGTTTGCATTCGAAATTGTATTTCTATTTACAGATATTAAAAGCTTCAAGAGATCCCCAACCAGTGGACAAAATTTCTCATACTGGTGTGAGTACCCAGAACATGCTCCAAATAATAAATTCATCTGTAAAGGAGAAGATCCGTCTACATGTCAACCTGTATGGAGCACCTCAAAGAACAAAACAAACACTGGGAAGTTTTCAATGGAGGATGACACAAAGATGAGAAATATCACCATAACTGTGATAAACATAACAACAGACGACGCCGGGACATACTGGTGTGGAGCAGAAAACACTGACAATAGACGCAGTAAAACATTCTTCAGCAAACTGGAGATGACTGTAGGTGAGTGTTCACATAATTGTATTGTTTTGATTTAATCAGACCCTGGTTCTTATGATAAGAGATCAATAGATGGATGTTGATGTTCACCTGTGGCAGCTTCAATTCCCTGTAACAGCTGAGACACCAATGCCTGTTCAGTATGACAGGCAGCTGCCAACACAGGAACTCTACCATGTGACCAATACCTTTTTGGGGAACCAGAGATTGAATTTTGATTCTGTAGGATAGTTCCAGGTGATAAGAAGTTCCTGCTCCTGCTAATTCCGATAGTTCAGGATTTGAATGCAGCAGCTTTTTGTAAGTTCATCACTTAGTTTGTGTGGGAAGTCCTTCCGAAGTTCTCAGCAACTAGTAGTTATCAGGTTGCACCATTAAAATTCAGAACAGTGTCAAGGTACAGGTACCAAAAAATAGACCGTAGCAGGCTGCAGAGTTGCTCTATTACACTGCAAAACTTAAAGTACAACAAAAAATGTATTTTATACATTTATACTAACATAGATTTATATTAACTTAGATTTTATGAGTAGAGGCCTTTCAGAATCTCTACAGAAATTACCACAAAAACACTATATATGTGAATAAAATGACACATTCAACAAGATTAACTGAACAACTCTGTGATCTATTGATTAATCCAGAAAGTCTGTTTACCAGCATGATGAGACAGTGGATGTTTTGTTGATACGGTTCTTATTCAGACTGTTCTGGGATTGTTTCAGTGTCTGACATGATGGGAACTTTTCCCTTTGTCTGATCAACAGGCTCTGAGGTTTCGTCTGAAATGAAGGGATGTGAAGGAGGATGGGTTGAACTCACCTGCAAATACCCGAAAGAAGATCAAGAATATACAAAGATAGAGGTTATTAATCCAAAAGGATCAAGCATGCAAACCACTAAAAAGGATGTGTGGGATGGAGACAACAGATTTTCCCTGTACCATGATACAAGGAATAAAAATCTCAGGATGGTCATTAAACAACTTGAAAATGAGGACTCTGGGAAGTACAACTGTAAATTTCACCCAAGATTGAGGTCATCCTATGGATCCGAGGGACAGGAAATGGTGCTGAAAGTCGGTAAGAGATGCTGCATCTGTATCAAAGACAGAATGAAGTTTAACAAAACATCACAAAGAAAACATGAAGAAAACAAAAATGTAACAACACAACACATTTAAATTTTAATTTAAACTAAATGGTCTTGATGAAGGTCACGTCTGACAAATAGAAGAAAGTAGAGAAAAATGTGTGAATGTTTGCATCTTTTTGATTTAGAAAAGTGAACTGCATTAATTTGGAAGCATCTTATTCTTCAGTATAATAATAATGAAATGAAAGTGTCATTTACTTTCCAACATCACTGCTTTAATGTCTTTTGTAAAAACACAAGTTGGTCTGCTTGTTTTGGAGTAAGAACGGGAAAAAAGCGCTCCACTGTGTTGTTATTAATGTTCTGTCTTCAGTTTGAACAGCAGCCGACTTTCTTCACTTCTCCAGTTGGTTGAAGTTTTGTAAAGTGTTGCAGTGTGCTCAGTTTCATGGTGCGGTTGGGTGCTCTGCTAACGTTAGTCTCTGGGTGATAGGGTACAAAGTATTCAGAAAAGAATTCATCTTTGTCCTGAAGACTGAATAATTAAGTCAATACATTTAAAAAGCTTGTCTATTTTGAAGATGAACAACAAAGTAACTCTAGTATGAACATGTTTCACATTCAGTGAGGTCTGCTTCTCTTTCAACTTTCTACTGTACAGAGCTAACCAAGTTAGCAAAAGTGGAAATCAATTTGCTATGAAGCAAACATTACAGGACAGGAGAGGCAGATATAATGAATAGATAAATGCGCATGATGCATCCTTTACTGTATATGAGTGTGATGATACATTTCCATCATGTTTTACTTTTCTTTTTTCTTTGCAGAGGAAGATGGCTGCCAGACAGCAATTTATCAAACTGCATATGAAACAGCTAAAACCACCATCACATGTAATTTCCTTGACGAACACAACTCCTATGATAAGTTTATCTGCAAAGACAACAATGAAATCTGTGAGGAGATTTTATCAACTTCTGTAGAGTCAAACGGGACATTCACTCTCACAGACACCAACAGATTCAACATGTCCATCAGTAATGTGAGCTCACAGCATGCTGGTGTCTACTGGTGTGGAGTCAAATCAAAGGAAGGAAGTGACAGAGTTTCACTCAGAAAAATAGGACTGAAGATAAAAAGTGAGTAACACAGATTTAGCTCTCCTCTACTGGTTAGAGGCTTTTTTCTGACTTTCATTTTCTGTTTATCAGTGAAACACGACTCAACACAACAGGTGATTTTAAAGATGTTAACACAAATTTATACACATTCAGGTGTTGTATTGGCAGCAGACAAAATGGTTTGGCTGACATTTAGTAAAAAACAACTATGTGTAAATATGTGTGCAGATAACATGAAGTGAAAGATAAAGCGAAATAAAGATTACAGTGAAACAAAGAAAGTGAGATTCCAAAAAAAAAAGAGTTTGCATTCGAAATTGTATTTCTATTTACAGATATTAAAAGCTTCAAGAGATCCCCAACCAGTGGACAAAATTTCTCATACTGGTGTGAGTACCCAGAACATGCTCCAAATAATAAATTCATCTGTAAAGGAGAAGATCCGTCTACATGTCAACCTGTATGGAGCACCTCAAAGAACAAAACAAACACTGGGAAGTTTTCAATGGAGGATGACACAAAGATGAGAAATATCACCATAACTGTGATAAACATAACAACAGACGACGCCGGGACATACTGGTGTGGAGCAGAAAACACTGACAATAGACGCAGTAAAACATTCTTCAGCAAACTGGAGATGACTGTAGGTGAGTGTTCACATAATTGTATTGTTTTGATTTAATCAGACCCTGGTTCTTATGATAAGAGATCAATAGATGGATGTTGATGTTCACCTGTGGCAGCTTCAATTCCCTGTAACAGCTGAGACACCAATGCCTGTTCAGTATGACAGGGAGCTGCCAACACAGGAACTCTACCATGTGACCAATACCTTTTTGGGGAACCAGAGATTGAATTTTGATTCTGTAGGATAGTTCCAGGTGATAAGAAGTTCCTGCTCCTGCTACTTTCCGATAGTTCAGGATTTGAATGCAGCAGCTTTTTGTAAGTTCATCACTTAGTTTGTGTGGGAAGTCCTTCCGAAGTTCTCAGCAACTAGTAGTTATCAGGTTGCACCATTAAAATTCAGAACAGTGTCAAGGTACAGGTACCAAAAAATAGACCGTAGCAGGCTGCAGAGTTGCTCTATTACACTGCAAAACTTAAAGTACAACAAAAAATGTATTTTATACATTTATACTAACATAGATTTTATGAGTAGAGGCCTTTCAGAATCTTATACTAATTTGCAGCCCCCGTCACTGGATAAACTATGTTGATATGAAGCACCTGACGAGTCCACACAGTTGATGGAAATGATCCAATATGTTTTCATAAGGATTTTATTTATATATTTATTTGATTTTTTTTGCCTGGTTCTGTGTCATTTTTTTTATACTTAGCTGTTGTCTGTGATGAGAATTTATTTCTGCTTTCATGAACAACTTTGATGCCTCTATTTCTGTTTCCAGAGCCGCAGACTCGCTCAGCTAAGAGGAACGGTGAGAAAACATTTTTGTTTACATGATTTTGTGATTATTAGATTTCTCTCTTAATTGTGGTCTAACTAATGCCGGTCACCCTTTTGTTGTGTGGTTTTGTAGCCATCATCATTACTGTCATCTGTGTAGCTGTGGTGCTGCTTGTGCTGATTTTGGTTCTTATCTACAGACGTAAGTGATTCTTTATATAAAAACACTCAAACATACATGCATAAACACACAGTTTTTTATACTGTGAAAGCAGTGATGACATACATTTTTCTCTGCCAGGATATTCAAAATACAAAACAAATGAAGAAGGACTGAACAATGCAGAGGTTAGTGTATATGTTTTTTTTTTTAAATACAGTTGTACTACAGTTGTATGGTGTGTGCATCTATATTGTGGGATGTAATAGACCCATATGTGCACAATGCTAAAAACCTCAGTGTTTGGGTTACAGTATTAGTTGCATATTAAATGCAAACATTTTCACATGATATATTTACCGTATGTTCTGTGATTTATTATTATTATTATTCTATCAAAAATGAAGCACTGTCAGTCAAAGTGTCCCACCATTAAACACATGTAATTTGGCAGATTCATGTAGATTGTTTGACATCATCTTATCACTTTTCTTTTAAAAAGAGTTGTGTTGTATTTTTTATTTTGACCTGATGATGGCACTAGATGAATAGTTAACACCACTAAAGTCCTGACAGTTCATTCTGAGGGGGACATACATACATCCTTACTTTTTGTGCTGTGTTTATATGTGTGCACCACATTTCATGGCAATCCATCCCAGACATAAAAACTAAAAATGTCAACCTGCTAGTGGTGCTGGATGAAAAGTCAGTGGATCATCAAAGTTAGAGCCTCTGCTTAACCTCTGCTATTAACCTCTGCTATTAGCATTGTTGGTGCTTATTGTTATGATTGTGTATAAACTATTCATCTTGTATTTTTCATTCTGCTCTGGAAGGATTTTACCTATGAGGAAATAGATGAGCTGCCCCACAAGCCTGACTCAGGAACTGCACTGAAAACGATTTATGTCAGTGCCAAACATCCCACCAACCCCTCCGCCTTTACACATTACTCCAACATAAACCATCCAAACAGCTCAGGGGAAGTTAGTGGTGACACATATTCTACTGTGAAGGACAATGGTCAATACTCTGCTGCCAGTCACCCATCTGGGTTCTCTGGAAACCCTCTCTACTCTACTGTCAACATGCCACAGGAGCACTGAGGAAGTTTCCAGGCTGTGAGCTTTGCAAAGATTTCAGTTCACTCTTTTTTTTTTCAACCCTGTCTCCTCAAAATTACGTCCCCACACAACTAAACTGCATTGTCAATTACGTTTCTACGAAAACGTATTTTGTCCGCGATTACGTTTGTCTGTAACGTATCACAAATACGTTTCTAATCAACATATCTTTGCTTTCCTACAATTCTATTAGCCATTTTAATTCGAACAACCTTTCTCTACTTTAACATACATATATATTGGATGCAGGCTTACACGTTTTTCTTAACAAACCTGGATTTGTCCTTTTTCAACGTGACGGTACTCATTTTAATTAATGGATTGATATATAATTGCTGTGTATCTTGTATCTCCACTGACATCTGATGATTTTCAGTCTGCCAAAAGAGTAATTGGTAAATTGTTGGCGTGCGTGCAAACACCCACCCCTCCCCCCACCACACACATACACACGCACACACAAACACATACACACACACACAAATATATATGTCTAAAATAAAGCAACATCTTCACGTGTTCTGAACATAGATTATCTAGCAGTGTAATTACTAGTCTGGTTTGTTGTAGATATTTGACATATTCAGTAGTTTTGTTGTTTTATGAACCTATTTCACGACCCTACTTTACAAAACAGAAGAACTGCCATCCCAAAAACGCTGTTTATGAAACACTCACTAAAATATCTTCAACAAACCAACATCTTAACTTTTTGTTAACATAGATCATTTAGATGCAGTGTGATTATTAGTTCGGGTGTATTAAATGTTTGATATATTCAACAGATAGACCTTTTCACAACCCTATCTTACTGCCCTACTCTCCAACCAGAAGAACTACAACTGTGGTGCTTATTTGTATCAAGAAGCATGGCGAGGATCATGGGAATTGTAGTTTTAAAAAATATTAGCATTTTTAATATATTAGGAAGTTGTAAATACTAAACTGAGAGTACACGAGGGAGTTTAAGGGGACGATAAACACATTTGTGTAATCAGATTTTAAATATCTAATTGCTTTAGAGTGAAAATTAATTTTAACCATACTTTAGAAACGTAATTGACAATGCAGTGTAGTTGTGTGGGAACGTAATTTTCAGGAGACAGGGTTGTTTTTTTTTCTTTTCCAACCCAAGACAAACTTTCAGAAAGTTTATTGTTGTTGTTTGGTCAGGGGTCTGAGGTAATATATTAATGTGTCAGTCCTGGTTTAGGGGCAGGATAAGAACTGGTTTAATGAATCATACCGTATATTAGGGGTTGGAGGACTAGCTGGTCTTAATTAAAGACTCAAGATTATTTGACAAGTTGTGGATGTCAGTTCATCGTCCAATCTCCATTGTTCCCCAAAACTACTGCACAAAACTTCTTTTAGTGTGTCAAGATCATGAATGTCACATTTCCTCCCACCATCAGCCTCCGACTGATGTCAGGATGTAATATATTGTATATAAATGGAGTTAGAGCTGCAATGATGAGTCAATTAACTGTAGAATATTAACCGTCAACTATTTTGACTGATTCATTGTTTTATGTCATTTGAGTCCAAAAACTCAGATTCCAGCTTCTTGAATATAAGCTGTTTTATAAATTATCTATGATAGTAAACTGAATATATTTGGATTTTAAAGTGAGAGAGAGGGTGAGTGGGTCACCTTTTTTTGTTTATTACTGCTTTCCTTTTGATTGCTGTTATTATTTTGTAGATGCTGTAATAAATTGATCTTTTCATTAATAAAAGTTATTGAACGTATCTTTTTGATCTCAGTGGATCTCCTTGGTAGTGCATCAGACAGTCAAGCCAACAAGGCCTGACCTCAACCTCTCAGACACTTTTTACTTTGTTTCCAGTTGTCGCTACACTAATAAAACATTTCCTCACAAAACATAATTGGCTAACACAGATTGATCACATGACAGCTGCAGCCTCACCACTCAAGTGCAGCAGTCTATTTTAAGCCAATCAGCTCCTACTGCCTTCAACAAGATTGCACATTTATCTATATGTAATGTCAACATGGAAGTTATTTATGCCATCGAATACATTCTTTTATTTACCGACTGCTACATGTCATAAGTTAGATTATAAACCAGTGTAATGTGTTACCGACTGTTTGCCTTTTTAACTGCAGAGTTCTGGGTCAGTTGTCGCTGAGTTCATGCAGACTGAGAGACAGGTGTATAAGGTGTCATAAGAGTCAATGCGATATAAACGTGAATGACTTTTTCAAAATTTCCAAGGTGAAGGGCCTGATATCTGAAATGTTCCCTGTGGTGGATGCAAGTATAGGAAAGGTGACTTCTAGTGTTATTGGTTAGAGTCAGGGATGATCTATAAAATACTGCTGACTCACTACAACAGCAGGCCATTTATTTAAATGCATAGAACTCGGACTCAAAAAAAAAAATATATATATAGTATATTCAAGACTAAAACTATGTGCACAAAAAGCCAGAAATATGCAGACACGTTATTTTCGTCAGATTCCTCTTTTCAAACCTCAGTCATTGGGGATTTCCACTCCCACAATCCACCACCACTGAAAGTAGACACACCCTTGATCAGCAGCTGTCATACCAACATGCTGCATGCTCCACCAGTCTGTAGATTTTTCTATTAAACAAACAGGAAGGAAGTTCAGTTTCACTGCCTGCATTGCAGCAAAGTTCTCCAACAACCACAACAGGTGTCATTGTAATTTTTACCAGAAACACCAGAAATGTAATCAATGATTCATTTGTAGAGCTCATGTTGAAAACAGAGTGAGTCACAATTAAGAATAAAATAAAAAAGATTATTAACAGCAAAGTAAAATAATGATCAAATTCACACAAAGCAGTTAATTTTGATTGATAAGTGCAGTTAGTTATCAACCTAAACAAACAATGTTATATAATTATATTAATGTTTTTTTACAAATACTATATGCATGTTTTGTGTGGTTATACATCCTTTACGGTGAGCAATAATATAAAGATATGAAAAGGGGGAAGATGATAAGAATCGGGGCGGATCACTTTTACTGAAAATATCAGCTCAGGAAACGACTGTACAGACTGTGATAGTCAGAAATGAAAAGAGGAACCAGCATAACAACCAGAGTTAACAATTTCTTCACCCAAGATAAACAACATGAAGAGCTTCCTTCTGCTCGTCCTCTCACTGATGACAGGTAAAAAGGATTATTACTGCTTCATCACTGACTTTAGATCTGGAGACTGTTACAGTCCCGCCTGTTAAGAAATGAACCAGTTTCTATACATCCTGTTCTGTGGTTTCACTGACAACTCGGCTTCTTTAAGACAGGCCACAGTAGCAGTCTATTTATTATTACAGGACAGTACTGTTAAAAAGCTCACTAACTTTAACCAACAATAAGGTACAACTCATTTATATAAAAATATCTAAATACTGTTGGTAATTCTTCAACTCAACAGTGATACAACCTGTAGTCTGTCAAAAGGTATTATTCTTTCCTGCCTGGTAGTTTATCTGACGTGATGTGAATATGCAGCGATCAGAGATGATATTTTTGGATTTTATTATGTTCGGTATTTGAGCCAGCCAGATTTTTACAACCTGTAAAAGTCCCTCTGCTCACAGGAAGTGATGCTTTTAAATGTATTTCTCATGTTTTTTGACAATTAAATATAAAATGCAAATATCAGTTGCTAATTTATCAAAGATACAACAAGAAATCAGACTTGCCTAAAAGTAGAAACAACAAGAGCAGCTTTTAAAATCACATCTGTGATATTTCTGCTTCTTTCTGCGGCCATTTTAAGTCCTGAAAACGTTTCCTGTCTGTATGTTCGAGAGGGTGCAAAAACCAAACTCGTGGTAACAATTCCAGCTGCAGTCAGAGTGGCAGCAATATTCTTCATTGGACAGAAAGTTCACTGCTCTTCTTGTATATAAATGTTACAGCAGAATGAACAGTGTATGACCACTTGTTACTTTAGATAACCAGAAGAAATGAACAGAGGTGGAAATTTAATCATTTTTGCCAAAAAACACATATTATACTATTACTGTAATTATTTATAATTAATTAATAATGATCAATTTGATTAAGATTCTTTGTGTCATGATTTGATTCAGCATTGATCCTCAATTGTATAGAATGGAAAGAGGGACACTATTTTGAGGCTCTTACTCCTCTGACTTGTGTCCACTGAAACACAATATGAAACAAAACTGACAGTTAAGCTGACTGATCATCAATGTCTGTCAGAAAATGGTGAAACATATCAATCAATGTTTCCCGAAGCCGAAGGTTGACGTCAAATGTCTTGTTTTGTCCCGACAAACAGTCCACAACCTGAATACATTCAGTTTATTGTCATAGAGGACTAAAAAAAAGCCGCAATTGGAGAATTGACTGAAAAAATGACTCAAAATATTAAATGAATTATCAAAATAGTTGGTGATTAATTTAATAGTCGGCAACTAATCGTTGGGGCTCTAAATTAAATCAAAGCAGAGTGCAAAATTAACTTCTTTGTCCACCAGTCAAATTGCTAGTGTATGTTACAGATACTCAATAGATCAGTGTTGTTTTTTTTGGTTGGTGAGTGAAGCAAACTGGTTGGTGCTAATTTTGTTTCACTGAATGAAAGTGCAATTTAATGACATCACTAGTTAACCGCTCTGGAGTAAGGGAAAGGCAACTTGCTTCATTGTGTTGTTATCGCCAGAGGTGGAGAGCAACCTCTCTGCTGGACTGTTATCGCCAGGGAAACCTAACGCTATCTGAAACATGTTGCAATGCTTTAGAAATGAAAGGAGTAATTTTCCTCAACCCATCAGAGTTGGTTAAAGTTTTTTTAAGTGTTACAGTGTGTGTTAGTGTTAGAGTGTTGGAATTATGGAAAACAAGAAAAATGAGCTTCAGGATGGATGAAGGTGATGTTGGGGCCTCCTGTGTGGTAAAATGACTCAATTTAATGTCCTTGGTCTTTTTAAGTTAATTGAAATTTTGAAATTCACAGCTCAAGAGTGAGCGATGTTGAGGTAGAACGTGTTACACCAGAAAATCAAATCAAATCTTGAGGAAGCTTTAGCCATGAGCCCACCATCACTCAGCGCTACGCTGAGTGTGTCGCAGTTTGCATCATAGCTGGATGAACCGCAAAGCAGGACTAAAACAGCCTTCCAGAGGATGGAAATTTACATCAGGAATGGCTGAAATTAATTTTTGGAGACATTCCCTCCGTTATTGGTGAGTGGCTTTGTGTTCGTTCTGCACATTTTACAGCTGACTGTCTGTTTAATGAGACTCAGTACTTTCATCTTCAATCTTTGGATTTAAAACATTGTTTCTTTCTGTTACTCAGCTAAAGGAATATAATAAACCTGTTCTTAAGATAAGATAGTGACCTCTGGCTATGTTTGAAAAAAACTGCTTCATTTTGTGAGGTAACTTAGACACAATCTCACCGTTCTGAAACATCCTTTTAAAATCACAGGTTCTTCTCTTCATTCAGTATCAGACTCTGGTTCTTTGACCACTATGTACTGTCTTACTTTTCCAGCTGCAGACATTACTGCAGGTAAAGATGTGGTGTAAAGGACCACAGACCTCCCACCATCAGAGTAGGTGATCATTAATAATGCCGATTTTATGTGAAGAGCTTCGAAAACAGTCTGCTGGAGGACAGAAGGGAATGTGACCTATAAGAAAAGATAGATTTAGAAAAATCTAAACAACTTTTCATGAATAAAATGTCATAAATATACATATATATAAATATATCAACATATACCACTCAATACCAGATCTTTAAAGTCCTGTTCCACCAAAAATATGTTTTCCTTCTTGTTCCTACATCTGAATGTTTGAGCTTCACTAAGCAGAATGATGCATGTACAGAGCTTGTTTTCACATTAATCTGCTGAATGTGGAAAGTTTCTCTGTGCTCACTGAAAATCAAATTTTAAGAGGCGGGCCTACAAGCATGATGTGTGACATCACAAATAGTTTGTATCCAATCCTGGTCTAGTTTTCCCCTTACACAAGTGTGATGTGGAAACTTGAAGCCTCCAGTGCACAAACACTGAGAATGAACTTTACAGTGAAGGAGGAGACATGTTGTGTCCAGCAGTACATGATTAAGATTAATTATTTAATTTCTGAACAAAATTCAACAAATATTCTTTAACACTTTTCAGATTACAGTGATCAGGTTTCCATACTTTCAGCCATTAAAACCCTGCTGATTTGATCTGTTACTCCATGACTGAGCTTTTTTTAAGAAACCGAAGCTGTTATTTAAACAAATAAACCTTTTCAAATGAAGATAAATTTGCATCCAATTAATGAACAGGACCTTAAACTGGTGGTCTGGGGCTGGCACGAGCAGGTCCGTTTCCTCTGCAGAGAAGATGTGCCATCATAATAGCAATCCCCCAAGGTGCGAGCACATCTGGCTCTTAAAGGGAATGGGAGATGACACTGTGATTGTATTATTGCATGTTACGCTGAAAACACACCCATGATTAATAAGGAGAGTATGGACAATCCCTGTGAACTATGCACCTGGCACATCGACCATTTTTCCGCTGTTAAAATAGCAAAAGTGGATTTGGACACACCCTAAATGCAATTGCGCCATGCGCTTCATACCATGCACTTTAGATTGTTAAAATAGGACCCACTGAGTGCATAAAATTCTGTTGAACAGGCACTAACATACATTTTTTGACACTTTAAAAAACGTGAAATAACAAGACCTAATATTTGTCAAGGATGAAATACAAAGTCAAACTTATTTCAGGTCTTTCAGAATCTCTACAGAAATGACCACAAAAGCACTATATATGTGAATAAAATGACACATTCAACAAGATTAATTGAACAACTCTGTGATCTATTGATTAATCCAGAAAGTCTGTTTACCAGCATGATGAGACAGTGGATGTTTTGTTGATACGGTTCTTATTCAGACTGTTCTGGGATTGTTTCAGTGTCTGACATGATGGGAACTTTTCTCTTTGTCTGATCAACAGGCTGTGAGGCCTTTAAAGTGAAGGGATGTGAAGGAGGATGGGTTGAATTCACCTGCAAATACCCGAAAGAAGATCAGAAACATCAAAAGATAGAGGTTATTAAACCCAAAGGAGGAAGAATGAGCATACCAACCGCTGTGTGGGAGAAGGACGGCAGATTTTCCCTGTACCATGACACAAGTAGTAAAAATCTCAGGATGGCGATTAAACAACTTGAACATGGAGACTCTGGGGAATACAAATGTAAAGGATCTAAGTCTTCCAGGGAATGGGAACTGGACCTGGAGTCGGTAAAAGTCGGTAAGAAACACTGCATCTGTATCAAAGACAGAATGAAGTTTAACAAAACATCACAAAGAAAACATGAAGAAAACAAAAATGTAACAACACAACACACAGGCATCAGGCATTGAAAGACATTTCAGGAATGTATCTGTATTTTGTTCACACATAATTACAGTATATCTATCACATTGGGGTGGCGATCTTTTTTTTTTTTTTTTACGTATTGTTCATATTAAGTTGGAGGTTTTCTCAGATCCCAGAGTGAACTGACATTTCTTTCCAGACTTCAGAAATAAATTTCACATTCAGTGAGGTCTGCTTCTCTTTCAACTTTCTACTGTACAGAGCTAACCAAGTTAGTAAAAATGGAAATCAATTTGCTATGAAGCAAACATTACAGGACAGGAGAGGCAGATATAATGAATAGATAAATGCACATGATGCATCCTTTACTGTATATGAGTGTGATGATACATTTCCATCATGTTTTACTTTTCTTTTTTCTTTGCAGGGAAAGATGTCTGCCTGACACCATTTACTCAAACTGCATATGAAACAGCTAAAACCACCATCACATGTGATTTCCCTGAAAAATACAACTCCTATGATAAGTTTATCTGCAAAGACAACAATGAAATCTGTGAGGAGATTTTATCAACACAATCTTCTGTAAAGTCAAACGGGACATTCACTCTCACAGACACCAACAGATTCAACGTGTCCATCAGTAATGTGAGATCACAGCATGCTGGTGTCTACTGGTGTGGAGTCAAATCAAAGGAAGGAAGTTACAGAGCTTCACTCAGAAAAATACAACTGAAGATTGAAAGTGAGTAACACAGATTTAGCTCTCCTCTACATTTAAAAAAAAAAAAAAAATCATTTTCTGTATATCAGTGAAAAATGACTCAACACAACAAGCTTTAAAAGATTTAAAAGATTTAAAAATGCCAAAGAGTTCAAATTAGAACTTGTCTTTGTATTTCTATTTACAGATATTAAAAGCTTCAAAAGATCCCCAACTAGCGGACAAAATTTCTCATACTGGTGTAAGTACCCAAAAGGTGCTCCAGATAATAAATTCATCTGTAAAGGAGAAGATCCGTCTATATGTCAACCTCTATGGAGCACCTCAAAGAACAAAACAAACACTGGGAAGTTTTCAGTGGAGGATGACACAAAGAGCAGAATCACCATAACTGTGATAAATGTAACAACAGACGACGCCGGGACATACTGGTGTGGAGCACAAAACACTGACAAGAGACGCAGTAAAACATTCTTCCACAAACTGGAGATGACTGTAGGTGAGTGGACGTGTTATTTTATTGCTACAAAGTAACTGATTTCACTTCAGGTCTTATCACATACACAGATCACAGTAAACTCTGATCTACAATGAAATCCTTACCTCCAACCACCATGGATAATAAACAGTAAATTGAGAATTAAATATAAAACAATGAAAATTATAAAACAAATTAAACTATAAGCAAAATATATAAAAATCTTTACAAGATAAAAACACAATAGGAAATACAAAGGAAAAAGAGACACGTAAACATAGTTTGTAGTGGTTCAGCTTAACTGTACATTAATGTGAATTGTACTGTATGTGCAAATATCCCTGCATGTGTAAGAGGGTCCATGCATGTACAAGGTTTGCAGAGAAGTAGTGACTGAAGACTTCAATTCAAGTTTTGCCAAAATCTGACCCTGGTTCAGATTGTTGGAGGCTAAAGCCACAGTTTTGATTACTGTTTGATTTACAGTAAAGGGAGAGTTTGTTTTGCACGTTATGTAAAATGTTCACCAGCTGCAGTTTACAGGACTGTCGTGACTCCAGAAGGCGAGTTCATTGATTGGCTAGCTGGTTCTGTCTCATCTACAACAAGGACAGACTGAAAATGACTCAACTGTGATCTTAGTTTGTATTTATTGATAAAGTATCATCTCTAGTTACAAGAGTTTAAGTGCTGGGAGTCGACTGAACAGTTCAGACATGCAACATTACAGCCATTAGCTTTGTGTGATCAGCCACTCTGTAGTGTTTGACTTTCTATTCAAACAGCAGTCAACTGTGATATCCAGACTGACAGAGTGAGAACACCTGCAGTCGTTGTTCTTTATACTCTTGATTTCATTTCCTGCACGTCTCTTTCACCAGACTTCAGATGAGCATGCTGCAGTGACAGCAGGACTCCATCAGTAACATGTTCAATCAAAGTTCTGAACAACTGATCAGTTTTGAAGTTTCTCTTCATTTTATCTACACATGAAGTGTCTTAATTTTAAAGTCATAAGTTACTCAGTATTTATCTTTTATAACTCACACTTGAACTTTGCCTCACATGCCTAAATACACACTGGAGGTGTCATTGATCATGTTATTGTGATCTGTGGTGAAGAAATCCATTCCTAAAGCAGATTTTTAAGAGAGGGGGACAAAATCTATTCTCCTTGTGCTGTGTAAAAATACAAATGTAAGTGTAGCTGAAGTTAATGAGGCCACATGCTGACTATTTTTTGGTGTACATGATGGGGATTTTTTTATTGACCTCATGCATTTCAGCAACAAGGAAGTACTCCTACTCTGTAATTTGGTCTTTCAACTTCCTGTCTACACTGCAAGTCGGGACTGTGTACATTGACATTTACTGCTTTAAATCACCTTGAACCTATATTTTAACAACTATTTGACCTACTTTAATAAAATTACGTACAGCCTGAAGGACTGACAGAGCTGAGAGAGAATTGTAGATTCTCTGGAAATGAGAAGGAAAAAAGGAAAAAAAAAAGTCTTATTTGTCAGGCTTCGAAAAATTGTATTTTTCCTTTTCTATCCTTGTTAATTTATAAATGCGCATGTACAATGTGAATGCTTTTTTTTTTTTTTTGCTTTCAGCACCAATATCACCACCACCAACAACACCAACAACGACAACACCACCTGGATCTGCGAATCATGGTGAGAAAGCACATTTAATATCTTCAACCTTAAATGTTACATGTTTGAAAAACATTTTTTAATTTAATTTCTGTAAATTTCTGTTAAATTTCTTGACACAGACAGCTTTGAGTTATAATTTCATGTGTTCACTGTGTTTGAAATGATGTTGAACATTTTATGCGTTGTGTGGTTTATCTTGCAGGTGATGGTTGGGTAAAAGTAACGATCATCTGTATAGCTGTGCTGCTGCTGCTTGTGATTATTGTGATCTTCATCTACAAACGTAAGGGAGTTCATTACCAGACTACTAAACATGAAACACACACATGCATGCTGTACACACAAAACCACATTCATGTACTCCTCTATCCTGTGAAGATGTGATGTCTAAAAATAACAGTGAAACTAAACTACATAGATAGTTAGAGATAGATTCTAAGCTACATAGATAAGCAACTGTAAAGATAACAACTTGACTTAAAGTGCTGAAATGAATCCACTTCATCCTTCTGCTCATTTCCTTTTTTCTTCTCTTTCTTTTCTTGCTTTCTCTCTTTTTCTGTCAGGATTTTCATCTTCAAGAAACACAAAGAATGGAGCAGCACAGCAGGTCAGAGAGGTTAGTATAAATGTGTCTGTGTGTGTTGATACTTTATAAGTGGTATTCATTTTATTAGAAAAACAAGAGCAATACATAAATAATGACAGACTTTTAAGTATTTTGGTTGTAAATATAAGAGAGAGCTCCAGGGACTCTTGTTTCATAGAGATAAATATCAGTCGGCCACAATGATGCAGTGTTATGTTTTCACTGCAGTGCAATGACAGACTCTCTCTTTAGCTATGTGAGGCAGATTTGTTATGAATATTCCACTTACAGTGTTCATGTATTAATTTGAGTTACAATCTCCTCATCAATTTTTTTGTCTCTTCAGTGGAAGCTTAAGTGATGTTTAATTTTGCATGTTTCATGTACATCATCATTTATTCACTACGTCTGTTTACATGGCACTTTGACTCATTTTGCTTCTATCGATACATCAGCATTTGCAAGAGAACATATTCTGAACATTTTCCGGTCTATAGTTTTACTCTGTGGCTCTATTAAAATATCTTAACATGATTTACAGTTAAAAACTCCTTATTTATCTTATACTGGTCCTTTATGCAGCCCCTCAGTTCAGCCTGTGTCTGAAACAGGCCGTTTTAGCTCCTGTCTCTTTCAACCTCCTGATGAGCCCTCAAGCTGCCCATCGGCAGACTTTCACCGGCTACAAAAACTAAAGAACAGACGGCTGTTGATGGGAAGTAGAGGTAACTCTGCAAAAGAAGTATTCAGCCTGCTCTGAACACTTTGACCATGTTTAATATAGACAGCCAGCATATAAATACAGTATATAGATGGCAGAAAATCAGTGGATGGAAACACACCTAGTGTTTAGCCTTCCATTATCAATATGTATGACTAAATAAGACATATAGCTGTGAAGTATAACAGACTTTTTTTTGTCAGTGAGTAAATTATACTGAGGGAGCACAATGAATCATCCATCACCGTGACACTGTGTCCAACTACCAAATACTTAGTGTTTGCTTGAATATCAACTACTCACTCAAGTTTTTGTTCTTCCCTGGAAGGATAACATCTATGAAGAGGTACAGGAGCGCCTCAGGCAGGAGACAGGCTCAGGAAATGCAGTGGAGACGGTTTATGCCACTGCCAACTTTCCCACTAACCCCTCTTCCTCGATGCATTACTCCACCGTCATCTTTCAAAGCAGCACTGATAAAGTTAATAGTGAGGTGCTGATCCACAAACCCAGCTCCTCTGCCTGTGAATATTCTACTGTGAAGAACAGCCAAAGTGCAATCTACTCTACTGTCTATAAACCATTAAAGACTTTAGAGGATCCTGTCTCACTGACAGTCAACAAGCCACAACAGCAATGAAGACGACCCAGTAATTTATTAAATTTGGAAAATATATGATCAAGATTTCAGCTCATTCATTTTTGATGGTTTATGTGATTGTTTATGATGGAGCCCAGCTCAGATTGTAGGAATTAACACCCCAAGATATTCAGTTTCTGGACCCAGTCAACTTAAAACAGGATTCACTTCCACATTGTTGAAGTCACCAAAGTTTGGTCACAGGACTGATTTGTAGTGACTAGATGAGTCCTTATGCTCAGCTGTGAGGCAGTTTAAATTAACAATAGAGTCCATTCAAGACTGTTATTGTTGTATATATTGGCTGATAAGTAACAAGAAACCACAATACAGAAGTGTCAAATATAATATATATGTCTGAGGTCATTTAGTTTGTCCATCAAAGAGCACTGACAATTGGAGCTGCAACGGTTAATTCATTGAACAATTTGTTGATTGAAAGAAAATTAGTCTGCATCTTTTTTGATAATTAATTAATCCATTTAATCATTATTCAAGCAAAAGTGCCAAAATGTTTGCTTCCAGCTCCTCAAATGTGACAATTTGCTGTTTTTCTTTGTCATACATGACAATAAATTGTATATGTAACATTTTAGACAAAACAAGCATATTGAAGACATCACTGTGGGCTCTGAGAAACTGTGAATGTTTTTTCTCACAATTTTTTTACGTTCTATTGACTAAATTTTTAATCAATTAATCCAGAAAATAATATGCAGATTAATCAGTAATGAAAATAGCTGTTAGTTGCAGCCCTGCTGAAAACTGCAAAAATGTTCCACTTATTACAAAGCTTGCTAACAATTATTTACTCTTTATGATATTTTTTATTTTTATGTGTTTATGTTAAGAACAAATATTGTATCATAAATTCTTTTTATATCTCTAAAATATTGGTTAAATATTTCTTTTATATTTGTAATGTTAATTTAATGTTATATATTTTTGTCATGTATGATCTGTACTGTATTTTAAGCACGTTGAGTGTGTGCTATATAAATAAATTTGAATTGACTTGGTGTCAGCTTCAGAACTCCAGTTTTATTTGGGCATCCTTTGTATTCCTGCTGCACTGATGCCATTTTTGACTAATCTTTTTTTCCAGCTCCATTGATTAGGAATAAAATGCCAGAGTCTGTCCTAGCTCAGCTACAGGAGCCTGAAGGGTAGATTTGGAGATAATTAATCAAAAGGTTGAAGTAGTAGCTGCTACCACTGACTCAGCAATTATTTGTTTTTAGTTTATGTGCCTAGTTTAGTTGAATGATACATTTTGCTCCAACTACCCAACAAAAATGTGTTAAAGCCAAATGAATGAACTTTTCAGCCTCTTTTAGCTTGCTGTGTGACTGCTGTTGTGCAGGTTTTTGTGTCGTTAAGATAACACCTTTTATAAAGTCACAGGTACGAGTGTAAGACATTGTTCACTATTCACTATTTGTTTTTAGTGTTGTTCAAATGTCTAGTCAGAATTATTAGAGCTTATATTGTGCACTGAAAATATACCAAAGAGTGATGCACAATCACTAATGAACAGCTATCTACAACCATGCACTGCAAAAACAGAGAATGAATGAAATAGTGTCTGAAATCATCTTTACATAGTATCAGTCAATAGTGAATTATTTCAGTCACAGTCCATGTCCCTGCAGTTCGTCTGACTTGTGTTCTTCTGTCCCCTCCTTGCCAAAAAGTGATTCATACATATTTAAGGCCACTGCCTTAAATTGGTATGTAATGTGATTTTAAAAAGTACCAAACATTGCATGTTTTTGTGACTCTTTATTTCTAAACCACAGAGAAAAGAAAACCACATTGCTGTTGAAGAGAAATGTTTCTTTATCACATGTTGTTTGTGGTCGTAATTTTAAATAAGTCAAACTATGGCAGGCAGTATATTATACTGTTTGTCACTTTTAAAATGAAAATCAACAGTAAACTGAGTAATGTAATTATAAAAAACTGTTGGGTTATTAGAACAATATTATTAGTTATTAGAACACTAATAGAATAAGAGAAATATGTTATTAAAATTATTAAAATTTTCAGTTAATTTTCAGTTAGACAAAAAATGAAATGGGTTTCTTACAATCAGCATTACAGTCTGCTATCTAGTGAAAAACAAGCAAAAGTCTCATCCTGTCAGATCAACATGTCCCTTTGATATTACTTAAAACATTCTAAAACATATTGCTTATAGCTCACATTTCCTCCTTTCCTTTAAGAAGTGAGACGTTGTGTTTTTCATTGCCTTGGCAGGCAAAACTAGCAGATTTTTCAAGATAACTTAAAATGTTGCGGTGACATTTAATCAGACCAATCTTTCAAATGAGCAGCAGGTCTGCCACAAAATGCATTGAGACATTCAACTGTTTCTTCCACATAAAGATGTATTCTGCACATTTACATGTCTCTAATTTTTTCATATGGAGTTATACTGGAATATTTTTGCATGAATTACAGTTCAAAAACTCTACTGACACTTTATGCAGTCAATTCAGTCTGTCTGAAAAAGGCCAATTTTGCTCCTGTTTCTTTCCGGAATATGAATGTGGACAACGCAAAAAACACATGGAAAAACCTTAGCAACAATTTTAGCAACCAAAGCCGTTTATGTGCATGCATGACAAGCCGACATCAGCTCATCAGCAAAAAAATTGCAAAGGAAGCGTTTAGAGAAGGTTGAAGCCCTGACTTTTTACTTGCAGGCAGCATTTCTATATAGGTTCACAAAATAACGTTTTAATTTAATCACCGGCTTTCTTGCTACCACTGCTCATTCTCCTCACCCACTCTTTAGCTCATTCAACCCTTGCCTCTTTCTTTCTCTCTCTCGTTTTCTCGTCTTTTTTCAAATGCATTGGGAAGCCGTCAGCAAAGCCTAACTTTTCTTAACCTTAACAAACAAAGAGAAATGTCTTCCACTCTTCCTAGTAATGTTTTTGTCTTCCCTCATGGCAGCATTGTACAGCGTTTAGGGGATGCATTTCTCTAAAAGTTGGCTCTGGTTCAACTTTCTCTCTGCAGTATCCCCACAGCCTAAACGCACAACGCCCAACCTGTCTGCTTCGGGCTAGGAGGCTGGTGACACGTGCACATTGAAATCATGAGTCATTTTTTTTGTCAATGAAAAACTTAGTCTCCTTGAAGCTTATGGCAAACTGCCAAAAACAAGCCAACAAGATGCAGCACCAAAATTCAGTACATGTAATAAATATACAAATGTTAATTAGATGTTAATCTACATGAGAAATTAAGAAAAAGAAAATAAATTGTTTATAATAATCATCTGCTCATAATGATAAGTTTAACCCAGACAGATGTGATCACAATAAGCACTTTCCACTGTTTAATTATATCATCAGGAAGTGAGAGTCATTTTCAACTGTTCTACAACCCCCTGGGGGAGCTTTTGCCTTACAGACCATATCCTTCCTGATTTCCTGATGATTAAAATGACGTCCAGAATGATGAGTTAAATTACAAGGAGCACAGTGAATATTTCATTTCACATTTTTAAAACGGTCTTTATTAAGTTTTGGACAATACATGGATAAAAACAATGCAAGGAAGTTACAAATAATACAATATAATACAATATAATACACTACAACACTATATAATACAATACAACACAATATAATACAATAAGATACAATACGAGGCTATACAATACAAAACAATAGGGAACACTACAATCCAACAAGCGATAAAGTGCAGCTAGTGCCAAAAGTGCTAAACAAATTTAAGTGTTTGCAATTGAATAAATATACCTATGATAAATTAAGTATATTCCAGGGTAGGTTGCTTTTCTCCGATGATCTCCTTTTTAATTCAATTAAAATCTGTTTAATAACCATGTCACTATCCACTATAGTCTGGTTTATTATCATCGCACATCTCGTTTTCCATATCTTGGAACACACAATACATATCACAGTTTGGAAAAGTTCCTTTTGTTTGGTGGGCATTGATTCTTCTAGGATTCCGTACATTATAGATTTGTAATTGATATTAAAAACAAGTCCCAGTCCTTGAATTGTTGACCACATCTCTTTTGATCTATAACACTCCATAAGTAGATGTTGCTGCGTTTCATCTTCGTTACAATGTACCATTGGGCACTCTTTAGTAGTGACGTAGCAGCTCCAAGACACAACAGCTCGTACAGGGAGTCTATTCACAGATATGAGCCACCGTGTGTCCCTCATGTTTTCCGAAATATGTTTACTTTTTAAAATGTTTTGTATTTCTTTGCTCGAGCTCGCAGGTATATGCTTATAATTTATATTTCCACCATACATAAAATCATTTATTTTTTTAAAAATCATTTTACTTGGTAGGGAGATCCAGTCTATTTTTAATTGTTCATATTGTAATCGGGACCATGTCTGGCCCTCCCTCTTCTCTTCTTCCACATGGAAAGATCTCCTATCCAGAAGGCGTTCCTGGAAATGGCGGTAGCCATGTTTTTGGCGAATGCTACCTTTAACTTCAGGTCGACCGCTCCCAACCCCCCATATTCTTTGCTTTTATATAAAAGCTCTCTTTTGGTAACTTCGCGTGTTGTTCCCCAGATAAGGTTGACACAATGCTTGTTTATTTTGGTTATGATTTTGTTGGTTGGAGGAAAAATATTTCCTAGAAAGAGGAGTTTGGACAGGATGAAGGTTTTGACTATATTTATTCTTGTTTTATAATTGGTACTTTTATTTTCCCATTTTTTAATTTCTTCTCTGACTTCTTGTAGTTTTTTCTCCCAATTTATTTCATTTCCTACCCCTCCAATAACTTTAATTATTATTGTAATAGAGGGAGGCCAGTAGAAGAACAACAAACTAATAAGGAGGTTCACATGAAGCAGGTGTTTCATACAAACTGCGACTGTCTGCTGTTTTGTTTGTGGCTTTCACTTCCTGACTATTTTATGCTCTGTGTACTTGTGGTTCTGCCTTGTATCTGTATTGCTATCTATCACAACATCAGTCTTCCTATTCTCACCAGATTGAGCACAAAAGGAATTTAATTATAGAACCACCTACTGTATGTATATAGAGTTGTATGTATTGTATGTTGTCCATGTGTTGCTTCTACATGTATCTATTCTTTTCCCTTTCTTGTCTGTACATGAGAAGTGAGAAATTTAATTATCTTTGTTCAGCTTGCTGTCTTTATGTATCTTTCTGAAGAGTGTTGTGTGTAAGTACATTAAGAGCAACTAGAAACTAGAGCCAGATTCCTTGTATGTGTAAACAGACTTGGCCAATAAAGCTGATTCTGACCTTAGGAGTCTACCAGTGCTGCTATATGAGTAATCAGCAACATTTTCATGATAGTCTACCTGACTCTCTATAGCAAACTGACCTAATACTATAATAAGCATAACACAATTAAATTCAAGTTTTATTTTTGTTTTAAGTGTATGTTTCCCCATGATTTATCCCAATTTACACTCATAAAATTAGCAGATTACCTATTACATCAGTATTAGTCTCCTCATACTAAATTCACTATCTGCTAAATTTGACTTTTTTGTTTTTACTTTGGTGCCATCTGGTGACAGTAAGAGGACTGACATTGTGGTAGACGGCAGAAAATGCTGCTCCTTTTCCACTCACAAGCACCTTCTCATTTGTCAGCCGAAAACTAGTGATATAAAAAATAAAATGTGAGATGATTATAGTGCAATAATGACATAAAATGTTTACTCATCATGACTTGAAACTAAGCAGCTTCATAGTCTAGTTTCCAATGCTGCAATAACAACAGTAAAAGAAAGAAAGAAAGAGAGAAAGAAAGAAAGAAAGAACAGATTGTGAAAGGATTAGACCTAATGACAAAATAAACACCAGTGTGCAGTACATTTTAATGTACTTGAATAGGTGGCGAGTACTTTTAAGATAACAAGACACAATTTCAGGAACAACAGCTTAACAGACCGTGAAGACCAATCAACTGTGCAGACCAACCGCAAGAGAGTACTGAAAAACCAACATCTGACTGAGGATATTGACAACAAGATGAACACAATGAAGAGCTGTCTTCTACTCATCCTCTCAGTGATGACAGGTAAAACGATTACTGTTACCCGACTACTGATTTTACAGATTAGACTAGCAGCTGTTTTAGGAAACCCGTGTCAATACCATTCATGTTGTGTCAGTGCTGTTTAGAATGACACTCAACCCACAGGACGTGTGGTAGTCTTACATCGATACTCTATTGTAGCTCGTCACCAGCAGTCAGCTAAGTACAAGACTCAACACTCTACTGCATCTTCACTTCAACATGTGTGTGCTTTGTTGTTGTTGCTACTTCTGTGATTTGAGTATTTTGCTCCGATATGTGACTGAAAAATTATTTGTGTGATTTGTTCATGTCCCATAAAAAATGAATTGGACTTTGATTAGAGCAGTGTTTCTGTGATTGCTGTCTGATTGCATCTAACATGATGGGAACTTTTCTCTTTGTGTAATCTACAGCCTGTGAGGCCTCATATGAACTGAGGGGATGTGAAGGAGGATGGGTTGAACTCATCTGCAAATACACAGGAGCGAATCAAAAATATCAAATTATTGAGGTAGTTTGTTGTTGTTGTTGTTAAAGTTTTTACTGACTTTTCTTTTCAAGACAAATTAAAAGAAATATCACAAAACACAAAAACAAGAAATAAACATAGAGACAAGAGCCAAAACCCAGCAGCACAGACTGACAACAGCATCATCTCAAGAATGCCAGTTAAGTCCATCGGCATAGTAAACCGTCCATGACTAAGTCACCAAGAGACAGAAGAAATCAGAAAAGAAATTAATTTATGCCAGAAGATCGTTAATGTGGTAAGGTTGCAACTGATGACTATTTTGATAGTCGACTAGTCATTAATTAATGAAACAATTAATGGACTAATCGGATAATGAAACATACAATTACTCAATGGCACTATTTAGCTACCGGCTGTTATATTTGGCTTGAGGTTGTTTTAGGCATGTACTAACTAACAATAAAGATAATAAAGATACTTCATTCAAAAATATGTCTTTTAATAAACTTTGCTGTTGTTTAGGCTACTAATGATACAAAAGATAAATCTTCATTGATGAAATGGCAGGACACTCCACATCTGGTCCTCATCAGCTATTAGTGTGAGGGAGCTGTTGAATTGATCAGTGGTCTTCATATTATGCATTTATTAAATCTGTTTATTTAATTGTTTATATCAAATATATAATTGCTATTGTTTCTGTGTGTTTGTAAGTGTGTAACACTTACCTTCAGAAAAGCTGTTCCATATTTCTTCTCCATCAAGTTGGTGAAGAGGGTTCGGGATGACGGTGTACTCGGGGTTGAACTAGTGAAGCCTTTGTTGAAATCCTTCACCATCAACCATGGAGAGTGGCCTCATATCACTGACCAGCATGTTTAATATTGAGTTGGTGAGGGCAGTTGCAGAAAACCATCCATGGTACTTTTAGTCTTAGGAGGACTGCAGAAATTTGATTTAAAAAATGTCAAATAAAATAGTAACATTACTCCTTTAAACTTAGATATGTAAGGAATCAAAAAAAATGAAAAAGGATACATTCTAGTAATATTTTGTCTTGACTTAAAACATTAACTTGTGGGTGGAGGATTGAAAATGTAAACAAGAGTGCTGACTTAATGTACCAGTAGTGCCAGTTAAAACAAAAAAGATGTAAACAAGTGAAAAGGAGTACTGCATCATTGTAACTTTAGACTATGAAGTTAAATAATACAGTTGATGTTCAAAAGAGATATACGTCTCAATTTTTCTACAGAACTACAGTATTACATTAATGTTAAAAGCAACGACAACTCCGTCTATGTAAAGATAGCTATCTAGTTAACAAGCTAAATATCTTACCAAAGCGAGTCCGCATCTGTCTTTTTCTTCAGTGCGTTGAGAGTGAAATGCTCCAAGACCTTTGATATTTTGGGATGAGAGGGTGTTAAATCAGACAAAGCCATTTCGTTATGTCGTTCACCCGTCGCCTCCCGCTATTCACTGTAACGCCTGTGCGACTCTCCGCAGAGATAGGTTCAAAGCGAGATGACTCACTCTGTACCGAAAAACGTTGTTGTTCAGCTCCACCGCGTGAAAAAGACGTGTCATCGACGATTACTGATCAAATTCTCGGTGACTAATTTTGTCATTGATACATTGCTGACTAATTGTTGTACCCCTAAAATGTGGCAGATATCCATTTGATATGACTAACTCATGACTGACTGCTGAATCCTCATATAAGCTTCACATGATCAACTTTCATATGCATTTTTGCGCTAAATGACCTGTGGACACACTGTGGATTTTGGCCTGCATCACTTACATTGAAAGCACATTTGAAGGAAATCTTTTATTATCCAGTATGAAAAGGAGGAATCATTACAGCGAGGAAAACCTCTGTCACTATTCATGAGGACACCTGACACACTTGAACAATTGTGAACTTGTACTTTAACCCCCTTTTTGTGTACTCAGGACAAACTTGTTTTGACATGTATTCCTAATCTTAAAAAAAACATAATTCCACATTCAGTAGAGTCACTTTCTCTTTTAGAAATTGAAATCAATCTGACAAAGATCAAATTCCAAATGGATATATGAATGCACATGATGCACACTTTATTGTGTATGAGTGTGATGATATTTTTCCATCCTGTGTTAGCACAGTATAAGTGTTACATTTGACTAGTAACTCTACTATGAACATGTTTCACATTCAGTGAGGTCTGCTTATCTTTCAACTTTCTACTGTACAGAGCTAATTAAGTTAGCAAAAGTGGAAATCAATTTGCTATGAAGCAAACATTACAGGACAGGAGAGGCAGATATAATGAATAGATAAATGCACATGATGCATCCTTTACTGTATATGAGTGTGATGATACATTTCCATCATGTTTTACTTTTCTTTTTTCTTTGCAGTGAAAGATGTCTGCCAGACACCATTTAATCAAACTGCAAATGAAACAGCTAAAACCACCATCACATGTGATTTCCCTAAAAAGTACAACTATGTCAAGTTTATCTGCAAAGACAACAATGAAATCTGAGGAGATTTTATCAACACAATCTTCTGTAAAGTCGACATTCACTCTCAAAGACAACAACAGCTTCGACATGTCCATCAGTAATGCGAAGTTTTAATTTTCAAATTATTTGACTGCTATCCCACTTTCATTTGAAACATTTTAAATCTACTGTTGCTTGTAAAAACAACTTACATGGAGTTCTGTTTGTTTTTCAGTGCTGAGAAAAGGCTCAGAGTCTTTAATCGGTCATAGGGAAATACCACCAACTACAAACATTTCATCATTTGTAATCTGGATATTAATGTTGTGTGCTGGTGCTCCTGATTTTATTCTGTGTTGAATTTTTTAATTAGAAACTAACCCAACAGTGAAGTCAAAAATCCTCTACAGCCAACTGGATTTTTTTTTTTTTGGGGGGGGGGGGACTGTAACAATCATCAGTCTGATCTCTAACATCCTTCTTCAGGGAGGATTAGTAAAAGAAATCTTTCTTTTGTTTGGATTTCTGTCACATTATTTACTTCCAGTAGTTCTCTCCAGTTTTCACACACTAGTGTTCTTTCTTTCTTTCTTTTCTTTTTTATTGTTATTGCAGCATTGGAAACTAGACTATGAAGCTGCTTAGTTTCAAGTCATGATGAGTAAACATTGGTGCATGAGTAAACAAAAGTGCCAGAAAAATTGTCACTTTTGCTTGAATAATGACTAAATGGATTGATTATCAAAACAGTTGCAGACTATTTTTTTCAATCAAAAAATTGATTAATCAATTAATTATTGCAGCTCTAGTTCTCAGTGCTCTTTGTTGGACAAACTAAATGACCTCAGACATATATGTTATATTTGACACTTCTGTATTGCAGTTTCTTGTTACTCATCAGCCAATATATACAACAACAACAGTCTTCCATGGACTCTATTGTTAATTTAACACTTCTATTGTGTTCGGGTCAAATTTGACCCATTTTCAAGTTTAGATGTGTGAAACATACTTTTATTTTTTTTCTGATCAAATCAAGGCTTCATTACATCCTCTACCGTGGCCTACGGAATATGATAAAACAAATTTTGATAGCTGCTTCCTTTTTTATATGCCTATGAAAAAAGTCAAATTTGACCCAGTTGTGATTATGGGTTGTTTATGCAGAGAAATACATATTACATTATGCCAAACCATCATGAAAAGCATATATAAAACATATATTTCATGCCATATTGACTTGAATTCAATTGTAGAGTGGCACACACAAATACAATCCCAAGCATTTGAGCCATAACACAACAGATGTAACAATAATTACTCATTTTAACATAAAAATATAGATAATTTGACTGTTCTGTTCATCATAAGCAATAAAATACATTAAACTAAAAATGATTTGTACATTGTAAGTTAAATGTAGTCTAAGGTACATAAAATATCAAAGTATATATATATATATGTGTGTGTGTGTGTGTGTGTGTGTGTGTGTGTGTGTGTGTGTGTGTGTGTGTGTATATATATATATATATATTATGGTTATATGTCACTTAGCAGATAAAACACATTTCTGGATGATAATTCTTTTTTTCCAGTGCTTGTTAATGAATTCAAACACGAGTCATATTTGTCCCGCTAACATTATAGGTGTAAACTCTTTTCTAAAACATTAGAAGGGTTAAACTGTCTCACAGCTGAGCATAAGGACTCATCTAGTCACTACAAATCAGTCCTGTCACCAAGCTTTGGTGACTTAAACAATGTGGAAGTGAATCCTGTTTTAAGTTGACTGGGCCCAGAAACTGAATATCTTGGGGTGTTAATTCCTACAATCTGAGCTGGGCTTCATTGAAAACAATCACACAAACCATCCAACATGAATGACCTGAAATCTTGATCATATATTTTCCAAATGTAATAAATTGCTGAGTCGTCTTCATCGCTGTTGTGTCTTGTTGACTGTCAGTCAGACAGGATCCTCTGAAGTATTTGATGGTTTATTGACAATAGAGCAGATTGGACTTTGGCTGGTCTTCACAGTAGAATATTCACAGGCTGGGTTCACTGGGTTTGTGGATCAGCACCTCACTTTTAGCTTTGTCAGTGCTGCTTTGAGTGGTGCCGGTGGAGTAATGCATCGAGCCAGAGGGGTTAGTGAGAAGGTTGTCCTGTACGTCCTCAAAGACATGATCCTTCCAGGGAAGAACAAAAAAGTTGAGTGAGTAGATGATATTCAAGCAAACACTAAGTATTTGGTAGTTGGACACAGCATCAGTGTGATGTAGCTTCTGTAGCCGGTGAAAAGTCTGCAAATGGGCAGCTTGAGGGCTCATCAGGAGGCTTGAAAGAGACAGGAGCTAAAACAGCCTGTTTCAGACAGAGGCTGAACTGAGGGGCTGCATAAAGGGCCAGTATAAGATAAATAAGGTTTTAACTGGAAATCATGTGAAGATATTCCAGTAGAGCCACAGAATAACAACACAGACCTGGAAATGTGCAGGATATGTTCTCCTTAAAAAGCTGATGTATTGATAGAAGCAAAATACAACAAAGTGCCATGTAAACAGACGTAGTGAGTAAATGATGATGTACATGAAACATGCAAAATTAAACATCACTTAAGCTTCCACTGAGGAGACAAAACCTTTGACTAGAGACTGTAATGTTCCTCAAATTAATACGTGAAACAGGGTTTATGTTAACCGGCATATGCCAACTTTTTGCTGGTATCACGTGTAGTTGTCCAGCAGATGAATATATCAACAGCCAGAATATCTGGTGGGAAATATGTCGATTTCCAATGAATTAATAGCAAGATATGTTGCCAGGACATCTTAAATATGAAATGGCAATACACTAACTGAATCTGAACACTGTAAGTGGAATATTCGTAACAAATTTGCCTCACATAGCTAAAGAGAGAGTCTGTCATTGCACTGCAGTGAAAACATAACACTGCATCATTGTGGCCGACTGACATTTATCTCTATGAAACAAGAGTCCCTGGAGCTCTCTCTTATATTTACAACCGAAATACTTACTGTTTTTATATTGATCTTGTTTTTCTAACAATATGAATACCACTTATAAAGTATCAACACGCACAGACACATTTATACCAACCTCTTTGATCTGCTGTGCTGCTGCTTCATTCCTCCTTGTGTTTCTTGAAGATAAAAATCCTGACAGAAAAAGACAGAAAGCAAGAAAAGAAAAAGAACAAAAAAGGAAATGAGCAGAAGGATGGAAGTGGATTAATTCCAGCACTTTTTGTCAAGTTGTTATCTCTACAGTTGCTTATCTGTGTAGCTTAGAATCTATCTCTAACTATCTATGTAGTTTGGTTTCACAGAATAAGATTTAATTGTGAATCCCCCAAAATGAGCAAAATGTCAACTTACAGACATAAAAGTCATGTCTACTAACGTCTGACATCTTACAGTTTGTCTACTTAGATTTTTTAGACATCACATCTTCACAGGATAGAGTACATGAATGTGGTTTTGTGTGTTCAGTATGCATGTGTGTGTTTCATGTTTAGTAGTCTGGTAATGAACTCCCTTACGTTTGTAGATGAGGATCACAATTATCAGCAGGACAGCTATATAGATGTTCATTATTATTAACTGAACGACACCTGCAAGATAAACCACACAACACATAAAAAGTCCAGCAATCATTTAAAACACAGTGAACACATGGAATTATAACTCAAAGCTGTCTGTGTCAAGAAAATAACGGGATTTAATAGAAATTAAATCATCAAAATGTTTTTAACACTCTGTGGCAGAAAGAGAAGGAGGGGAGAGAGCAGTACAGCCCTTTTCTTCCTGGAAGTACAGGGAAGGGGAGTGGTTCAGGAGAGGCAGAGGAGATAAATCAGACACACCTGTGAGCTGGGTGGAAGGGGGGAAACCTGACTTTGCAGCATGGAGGACAGTAGAGAGGAGTGAGAGGGAAAAGAAAGAAGTAAAACAAAGATAATGAGCTATATAAAATCCAGTGAAATTAGAAAAGGAAACCCTGTCAGGATCGTGGTGCACATGAGTGCTGGTCCCTGGAGCCTGTCTGGAGGAAAGTGTCTGTCTTCCCTGGGATATGCTTGGACTCTGCTTCCCTCCTGCTGAGAGCTAAGTCTTCCTACCTGTACCTCTCCAGGCTTCTCCTACTGTCTCTTCTTTTCCCTTCAAAAACAGCCCTCAACCACACACTCCCTTGCCTTCCAAACTCCAATGTGGAGTACTGCATTGGAGTTTCTCCAAAACTTAAAGTCTTCAGTCACTACTTCTCTGCAAACCTTGTACATGCATGGACCCTCTTACATATGCAGGGATATTTGCACATACAGTACAATGTTGTATTGAGTCATGTTTCACTGATAAACATAAAATGAAAATCAGAAAAAAAAGCCTCTAGCCAGTAGAGGAGAGCTAAATCTGTATTACTCACTTTTTATCTTCAGTTGTATTTTTCTGAGTGAAGTTTTGTTACTTCCTTCCTTTGATTTGACTCCACACCAGTAGACACCAGTACGCTGTAAGTTCACATTACTGATGGACACGTTGAAGCCACTGTTGGTGTCTGTGAGAGTGAATGTCCCGTTTGACTTTACAGAAGATTGTGTTGATAAAATCTCCTCACAGATTTCATTGTTGTCTTTGCAGATAAACTTGACACTGGAGTTGTCGTCAGGGAAATCACATGTGATGGTGGTTTCAGCTCTTTCATACGCAATTTGATAAATTGCTGTCTGGCAGCCATCTTCCTCTGCAAAGAAAAGAGAAAAGTAAAACATGATGGAAATGTATCATCACACTCATATACAGTAAAGGATGCATCATGTGCATTTATCTATTCATTATATCTGCCTCTCCTGTCCTGTAATGTTTGCTTCATAGCAAATTGATTTCCACTTTTGCTAACTTGGTTAGCTCTGTACAGTAGAAAGTTGAAAGAGAAGCAGACCTCACTGAATGTGAAACATGTTCATACTAGAGTTACTTTGTTGATCATCTTCAAAATAGACAAGCTTTTTAAATGTATCGACTTAATTATTCAGTCTTCAGGACAAAGATGAATTCTTTTCTGAATGCTTTGTACCCTATCACCCAGAGACTAACGTTAGCAGAGCACCCAACCGCACCATGAAACTGAGCACACTGCAACACTTTACAAAACTTCAACCAACTGGAGAAGTGAAGAAAGTCGGCTGCTGTTCAAACTGAAGACAGAACGTTAAAAACAACACAGTGGAGCGCTTCGTTTTTTCCCCTTCTTACTCCAAAACATGCAGACCAACTTGTGTTTTTACAAAAGACATTAAAGCAGTGATGTTGGAAAGTAAATGACACTTTCATTTCATTATTATTATACTGAAGAAGACTAAGATGCTTCCAAATTAATGCAGTTCACTTTTCTAAATCAAAAAGCTGCAAACTTTCACACACTTTTCTACACTTTTTTGATGACCTTCATCAAGACCGTTTAGTTTAAATGTCAGTTATGTTTCATATTAAAGTTCAGTGGCCACAGGACACCAGTGAATGACACACAGTGCATTGACAGAAGCATCAGAAGAGCTAAAAATAGTCCCTCTTTTTCTATTTATTGAATCAAGAATTCGTTTTGAATCAATAATCAATTTTGAATTGAATCATGATACATATGGAGATTATTCCCTATCTTTATTCAAGAGCGTAGTATATAAATTTGAGAGCAAACTTTATTGATTTTACATTCAAATTTTGTAATTTGTCCCTCAAAACCCTCCCCTCGCACTCAAACAGCCTCTGCTTGCGCTCAGATTTGCTCCACTTGTATGTCTTTGATACAGATGCAACATCTCTTACCGACTTTCAGTTCCAGTTCCTCAGATCCATCTTCTTGGTCAAATTTACATTTGTACTTCCCAAAGTCATCACTTTTAAGTTGTTTAATGACCATCCTGAGATTTTTATTCCTTGTATCATGGTACAGGGAAAATCTGTTGTCCTTTTCCCACACATCCTTTTTAGTGGTTTGTATGTTTTTTTCTTTAGGTTTAGCAACCTCTATCTTTTGATATTCCTGATCTTCTTTCGGGTATTTGCAGGTGAGTTCAACCCATCCTCCTTCACATCCCTTCACTTCAGACTCGGCCTCACAGCCTGTTGATCAGACAAAGAGAAAAGTTCCCATCATGTCAGACACTGAAACAATCCCAGAACAGTCTGAATAAGAACCGTATCAACAAAACATCCACTGTCTCATCATGCTGGTAAACAGACTTTCTGGATTAATCAATAGATCACAGAATTGTTCAATTGATCTTGTTCAATGTGTCATTTTATTCACACATATAGTGTTTTTGTGGTCATTTCTGTAGAGATTCTGAAAGGCCTCTTCTCATAAAATCTATGTTAGTATAAATGTATAAAACACTCTGCAACCTGCCACGGTGTATTTTTTGGTTCTACCACCAGGAGTCGCCAAAGTCAGGTTTTCAAATCCCAGTGGCTTCATGATTCAAGATAAACATCAAAATAAGTTTGATTTTGTATTTTATCCTTGACAAATATTAAGATTTTTTTATTTTACATTCATGTGTTAGTGCCTGTTCACCAGAGGAGTTTTATGCACTCTATCTTTTTTTAACTACCGTGTTATAAATGATTAATACTGAGAGCAAAACAGGTGTCTTTTTAACCCTACCAGTCTCAGCAACCTGTCCACTGTTTAAAAGAAAAATCCCCTCCAGACATGTTTTAAGACATAAAAATATTTAATTACTTTTTTCCTTTTTCTCGTTAAAAATCCAGAATCTCTGAAGATATAAATATTGTTCATTTCAAAAGTCAACTGCTGGACACAACATGTCTCCTCCTTCACTGTAAAGTTCATTCTCAGTGTTTGTGCACCGGATGCTTCAAGTTTCCACATCACACTTGTGGAAGTTGCAAACTAGTTGTGAAATCACAAATCATGCTCTTACATAAACATGTTAAACTGAGTTTTAAGGTGAGATCAGAAAAACTTTCCTCATTCAGCAAATGAACATGAAAACAAACTCTGCACACACATCAATCAAATATCAATATGTCAATCAATAGCCCTGGACCTATCATGTAAAATAATCCATTACAATTAGTTTTAACCCTTTATTGTTAGTATTTAGCTTTAACTGTTTACATTCTAGGTGTTCATGCTTGACCTTTATAAAATCAAAAATGTCAGTGACATAGTTTGACTTGAGTAAAAGTGGAGTAAAATGTACTTTGAAAAACGTAAATGTTTGTTTTTCTTTGTCAGTTTTCACCTGTCGTTTATTAATTATGAAGCTGTTAAAAGCTTAACGTTACTCTCAGTTTCATTAAAAACTTTACAGCTTTCACTTATCAGTTGGATTAAACCTTTTTAAATATAAAAACAAATTGTACAAAAATGCATTTTGTAACTAATCATAAATCTTGAATGGAATTATTCACATCAAATACTTCTTTCATTTGTCAAACAATCCTGATTAATATGAAATAGAAAATGGGTTCATATGCACATTCATGGCATTAACAGGATATAAACATAACATTCATTTGTCTATAATATCTGTAATCAGGTATTAATGATCTTTTTACCTGCAGTTAGTGAGAGGATGAGGAGAAGAAAGCTCTTCATTATGTTTGCCTTCGATGCTGAGATCCTTCGTCCTTGAGTATTAACTCTAGTTGGTTATTTCCTCTGGTCTTGTTGCTACAGTTGGTTTGTCTCAAGTTCTGTGTTTCATGAATCTTTATATGTTGTTCCCCCCCCCCCCCCCCCCCCCCCCATCATTGCTACTTGATGTTGACAGTTAACGAAGAAAAGAGGAAGAATATCTTAGACTCATAAGAAACCTCTGATGCAAAGATGATGTGCCAGATAAAATGTAACTTTGTCACATCCTGCCTGGCCTTCTAGTGGTTTTTGTACATGTGTTTTATATTCTTTTGGGTTTCCTGTGTTGCACTTCTGGTCATACGTTTTGCTTGTTGTGTTGTGTACTTGGGTTTGTGTTTGTGGGTATTCTTGAATGGGTTAGTGTAGGTTACGTTGAGAGTTTGTATTGGGTTTTGGTTTTCTGTTTCCCTTATGTGTTCATGTAGTCTGCCACACCTGACCTGTGTTTCCTCAGCCAATCAGCTCCCTGTCTGAATCCTGAGTTCTCCACCCATCTCGGCACCTGCACCTCACCTCCTTGTCAGTTCAGTTTCTTTCTAAGTCCTGGTTTACAAACCAAATTTACAAAATTAAACTGAACTGAATTAAAATGTGTGTGAGTCAATCAAAGAAAATAACGGAGACTTTGAATTAGTATTACTATTATTATTAGAACATGTGTAAAACCTCTTGTATGGGGCACATACAGGAGGTATGAGCATCCATCTTCCACAATCCACTTTGGTAAAGAAGTTTATTGTGTGAGAAAGAGAATAACTTAAATGAGGAAGGAAATGTTTCGACAGGTCTGATGCTTTGCAGAGTTTGGGGTTGTAACAATCAAAAGTCTAAACTCTAACATCAGTAATCGGGTAACTGTAACCTTTTTAACTTTTCTTCAGGGAGGGTTATTAAAAGAAATCTTTATTTTGTTTGGATTTCTGTCACATTATTTACTTCCAGTTGTCTTTAGTTTCTGCACATTGGTGTTTCTTATGTAATTAGGTCTAATCCTTTCACAATCTTTTTCTTTCTTTCTTTCTTTCTTTCACTGACCACAAACAACATGTGATACATAAACATTTCTCTTCAACAGCAATGTAAGTTTCTTTTTTCAGTCATTTAGAAATAAAGAGACACAAAAATCAGCAATGTTTGGTGCTTTTTAATATCACATTACATACCAATTTAAGGCAGCGGCCTTGAATACGTATGAATCATCTTTTGGCAACTAGGGGACAGAAAAAAACATTACAGACACTAATTAATTTATTCTCGGTTTTTGCAGTTCATTAGTGGTTGTGCATCACTCTTCGGCATATTTTCAGTCCACACTATAGGCTCTAATAATTTTTACTAGACATTTGAACAACACAACAACAACACATATAGCGAATAGTGAATGTCTTACACTTGTACGTTATTACATCCTCTACCATAGCCTATGGAATATAATAAAACAAATTTTGATTTTTTTTCTTTTTTTAGATACCTATGAAAATTTGACCCAGTTGTAAATATGGATTGTTTATGCAGAGAAATGCATATTAAATGATGTCAAACCATCATGAAAAGAAAAAATACAACAAAAGTAGTAGAGATAAAATCCTTTAAAAACATTATAATACTATCATATAGTATTAAAATTATGTTTCATGCCATATTGACTTGGATTCAATTGTAGAGTGGCACACACAAATACAATTCCAATCATTTGAGCCATAACACAACAGATGTAACAATAATTGGTCATTTTAACATATAAAAAATATATAAACAAGTTATTTTGGAATTATTTTGTTTATCATTAACCTCTCAGGGGTTTATAATGTATTTGCCTGTTCTGTTCATCATAAGCAATAAAATAGATACATTAAACATAAAAATTATTTGTACATTGGAAGTTAAATGTGGTCTAAGGTACAGAAAATACCAAGGTAAGTATATATATATATATATATATATATATATATATATATATATATATATATATATATTATGGTTATGGTTAAATAACAAGTCACTTAGCAGATAAAACACATTTCTGGATGATTTGGGTTTTTTTTTCAAGTGCTTGTTAATTCATTTTTGTCCCGCTAACATTATAGGTGTAAACTCTTTTCTAAAACATTAGAAGGGTTAAACTGTCTCACAGCTGAGCATAAGGACTCATCTAGTCACTACAAATCAGTCCTGTCACCAAACTTTGGTGACTTAAACGATGTGGAAGTGAATCTTGTTTTAAGTTGACTGGGCCCAGAAACTGAATATCTTGGGGTGTTAATTCCTACAATCTGAGCTGGACTTCATTGTAAACAATCACATAAACCATCAAAAATGAATGACCTGAAATCTTGATCATATATTTTCCAAATTTAATAAATTGCTGCCTGGGTGGTCTTCATTGCTGTTGTGTCTTGTTGACTGTCAGTAAGACAGGGTCATCTGAAGTCTTTGATGGTTTGTTGACAGTAGAGTAGATTGCACTTTGGCTGTTCTTCACAGTAGAATATTTACAGGCAGAGGAGCTGGGTTTGTGGATCAGCACCTCATTATTCGTTTTGTCAGAGCTGCTTTGAAAGGTGCCGGTGGAGTAACGCATCGAGCCAGACGGGTTAGTGGGAAAGCTGTCCTGTGCCTCTTCAAAGACGTTATCCTTCCAGGGAAGAACAAAAACTTGAGTGAGTCGTTGATATTCAAGCAAATGATAAGTATTTGGTAGTTGGACACTGTGTCAGTGTGATGGATGACTCATTGCGCTCCCTCAGTAGAATTTACTCATTGACAAAAAAGTCTGTTATACTTCACAGCTATATGTCTTATTTAGTCATACATATTGATAATGGAAGATTAAACACTTTGAGTGTTTCCTTCCAACATTTTTTTAATTGCATTTTCCTTTGAATGGAAACAGATAATTATAACATGATTTATAATTTAATAACATTTTATAACATAACAAAACATGCTTTTTGTGATTTTCTGCCGTTAATTTATATACTGTTATAATGCTGGCTGTCAAAGTGTTCAGAGCAGGCTGAACACTTCTTTTGCAGAGTTACCTCTACTTCCCATCAACAGCCGTCTGTTCTATAGTCTTTGTTACTAAGGTAGTTCATTTATTGTTCACATTGTTCACTCTCATATTTCAGATCAGATTCAGGCTCCAACATGAACAGATGTATTTGAGGCGTTTGTATTTTCAGTAAAGAATGGGGAAAAAGAAGCAAAATCCTACATCTACTGTTTGTGCATGTAGCCTCTGTAGCCGGTGAAAGTCTGCCGATGGGCAGCTTGAGGGCTCATCAGGAGGCTTGAAAGAGATATATATTATTCATATATTGTTCTTGTTTATCTAACAATATGAATACCACTTATAAAGTATCAACACACACAGACACATTTATACTAACCTCTTTGATGTGCTGTGATGCTGCTCTATTCATTGTGTTTCTTGAAAATGAAATTCCTGACAGTAAAAAGAGAGAAAGCAACAAAATAAAGAGAACAAAAAAGGAAATAAGGAGAAGGATGAAGTGGATTAATTTCAGCACTTTTCATCAAATTATTATCTTTACAGTTTCTTATCTATGTAGCTTAGAATCTGTTTCTAATTATCTTTCTAGTTTAGTTTCACTGAATAGGATTTAATTGTGCATCCCCCAGAATGAGCAAAGATAATAGGTCGACAAAATGTCAACTTACAGACATAAAAGTCATGTCTACTAACTTCTGACGTCTTACAGTTTGTCTACTTAGTTTTTTAGACATCACATCTTCACAGGATAGAGGAGAACATGAATGTGGTTTTGTGTGTACAGTATGCATGTGTGTGTGTTTCATGTTTAGTAGTCTGGTAATGAACTCCCTTACGTTTGTAGATGAAGATCACAATTATCACAAACAGAAGATGCATACAGATGTTCATTATTATTAACCGAACGACACCTGCAAGATAAACCACACAATGCATAACATGTTCAGCATCATTTAAAACACAGTGAACACATGAAATTATAACTCAAAGCTGAAAGAAATTTAACAGGAATTGCCAGAAATTGGTTCATGGTGGTTCATAAATTAACAAGGATAGAAGAGGAAAAGTACAATTTTTTCTGAGCCTGACAAATAAATCTGTTTATTTATTCAATATTTTTTAATCTTTGTCTTTCTTGTTTCCTCCCCTTTGCCAATGTTTATTAATATATCAACCTCAGCTTAAAAGATACACAAGCCCCAGCCCCAGCCCTAGGGGCCCTAACCCTAACCCAGCCTAGACCATACTCTTTAATTTACAGAGACCCGACAATTCTCTATCAGCTCTGTCAGTCCTTCAGGCTGTATGTTATCTTATAAAACAGGTCAAATATTTGTTAAAACGTAGGAACAAGGCGATCTCAAGCAGCAAATGTCAATGTACACAGTCCCCACTTCTAGTATAGACAGGAAGTTGAAAGACCAAATTACAGAGTAGGAGCACTTCCTTGTTACTGAAATGCATGAGGTCAATTCAAAATCCCCATCATGTACACCAAGAAATAGTGAGCATGTGGCGTCATTACCTTCAGCTACACTTACATTTGTATATTTACACAGCATGAGGAGAATGGATTTTGTCCCCTTTCTCTTAAAAATCTGCTTTAGTAATGGATTTCTCCACCACAGATCACAGGCATGTTTTAAGACAGGCATGGAAAAAAAGGTTTAAGTGTGTATAGTATAGTATAAATATATAGTATAAATACGGAGCTACTTGTAATTTAATTTTAAAATTAAGACACTTCATGTGTAGATAAAATGAAGAGAAACTTCAAAACTGATCAGTTGTTAAGATTTGATTGAACATGTTGCTCATGGAGTCCTGCTGTCACTGCAGCATGCTCATCTGAAGTCTGGTGAAAGAGACGTGCAGGAAATGAAACCAAGAGTATAAAGAGTATAAACAGTTGACTGCTGTTTGAATAGAAAGTCAAACGCTACAGAGTGGCTGATCACACAAAGCTAATGGCTGTAATGTTGCATGTCTGTAGTGAAAGCACACGGAAACATTTATAGTTCATAAAAACAGCACACATCCTGAAATGCAGATTATTGCAGATGCAGTAAACAAAGTTAAGATCAATGTCTGTGGCTGTTGTTGCTGTAAAGTTGTAGTTGAAGCATCTAATTAAAAAAATATCATGATCACAATCTTTAGTTAAGGTTAAAGTTAAGGTTTGGTTTAAATAACTGCAGCTTTTGTAAAGTTTGAAATATGCTTGTTTAAGAACAGGAAATTCAAATGTTCTGCATTCAGGAAAAAAGAGTTGAAGATTAATATCATACCCTCCTCTAGTGTGACACCACTTCCTTTTATTGGTTTCCTCTTATGATTTTGTTGAGTCTTGTTTGACACTCAACAGGTGGAAAACACATATTTATTCAAACAGCTTCATATCATCAGTGTTGGGGTTCATGGCCAAAAAAAATCAAATCTCAAATAGTCTGTAATCACTGTAATTAATGTAATCTGGGAACTGTTCAGTCGACTCCCAGCACTTAAACTCTTATAACTAGAGATGATACTTTATCAACAAATACAAACTAAGATCACAGTTGAGTCATTTTCAGTCTGTCCTTGTTGTAGATGAGACAGAACCAGCTAGCCAATCAATGAACTCGCCTTCTGGAGTCACAAAAGTCCTGTAAACTGCAGCTGGTGAACATGAAGTGTAACTAATCATGTCACAGTTTACGAGACTGCCGTGACTCAAAACAGCTCATGTATCATCTACGTTACTCTTTGACTAAAAATAACATTTGAAGTCTTCAGTCACTACATCTCTGCACACCTTGTACATACATGGGCCCTCATACACATGCAGGGATATTTGCACATACAGTACAATGTTGTGTTGAGTCTTGCTTCACTGATAAACAGAAAATGAAAAATAGGAAAAAGCCTCTAACCAGTAGAGGAGAAATAAATATGTTTTACTTACTTTTAATCTTCAGTCGTATTTTTCTGAGTGAAACTCTGTAATTTCCTTCCTTTGATTTGACTCCACACCAGTAGACACCATCTTGCTGTAAGTTCACATTACTGATGAACACTTTGAATCTGTTGGTGTCTGTGAGAGTGAATGTCCCGTTTGACTTTACAGAAGATTGTGTTGATAAAATCTCCTCACAGATTTCATTGTTGTCTTTGCAGATAAACTTGACACTGGAGTTGTATTTTTCAGGGAAATCACATGTGATGGTGGTTTCAGCTGTTACATACACGGCTTGATAAAATGGTGTCTGGCAGACATCTTCCTCTGCAAAGAAAAAAGAAAAGTAAAACATGATGGAAATGTATCATCACACTCATATACAGTAAAGGATGCATCATGTGCATTTATCTATTCATTATATCTGCCTCTCCTGTCCTGTAATGTTTGCTTCATAACAAATTGATTTCCACTTTTGCTAACTTGGTTAGCTCTGTACAGTAGAAAGCTGAAAGAGAAGCAGACCTCACTGAATGTGAAACATGTTCATACTAGAGTTACTTTGTTGTTCATCTTCAAAATAGACAAGCTTTTTAAATGTATTGACTTAATTATTCAGTCTTCAGGACAAAGATGAATTCTTTTCTGAATACTTTGTACCCTATCACCCAGAGACTAACGTTAGCAGAGCACCCAACCGCACCATGAAACTGACCACACTGCAACACTTTACAAAACTTCAACCAACTGGAGAAGTGTAGAAAGTCGGCTGCTGTTCAAACTGAAGACAGAACGTTAAAAACAACACAGCGCTTCGTTTTTTCCCCCTTCTTACTCCAAAACATGCAGATCAACTGTTTTTACAAAAGACATTAAACCAGTGATGTTGGAAAGTAAATGACACTTTCATTTCATTATTATTATACTGAAGAAGACTAAGATGCTTCCAAATGAATGCAGTTCACTTTTCTAAATCAAAAAGCTGACCTTCACCAAGACCGTTTAGTTTATACGTCTGTTATGTTTCATATTAAAGTTCAGTGGACACAGGACACCAGTGAATGACATGCAGTGCACTGAAGGTAATGTCTGAAATGCCTTTCAGTGCCTGATGCCCGTGTGTTGTGTTGTTACATTTTTGTTTTTCTTCATTTTTTCTTTGTGATATTTTGTTAAACTTCATTCTGTCTTTGATACAGATGCAGCATCTCTTACCGACTTTTACCGACTCCAGTTCCAGTTCCTCAGATCCATCTTCTTGGTCAAATTTACATTTGTACTTCCCAGAGTCCTCAAGTTCAAGATGTTTAATGACCATCCGGAGATTTTTATTCCTTGTATCATGGTACAGGGAGAATCTGTTGTCCTTTCCCCGCACATCCATTTTAGTGGCGTTTATGATTGTTTTGCTGGATTTAACAACCTCTATCTTTTGATATTTCTGATCTTTTGGGTATTTGCAGGTGAGTTCAACCCATCCTTCTTCACATCCTGTCACTTGAAACGAAGCCTCAGAGCCTGTTGATCAGACAAAGAGAAAAGTTCCCATCATGTCAGACACTGAAACAATCCCAGAACAGTCTGAATAAGAACCGTATCAACACATCATCCACTGTCTCATCATGCTGGTAAACAGACTTTCTGGATTAATCAATAGATCACAGAGTTGTTCAATTAATCTTGTTGAATGTGTAATTTTATTCCTACATATAGTGTTTATAGTGTTATCAGTTTTGTCAAAAATGTATGCTAATACCTGTTCACCAGAGGAGTTTTATGCACTCATTATCTTATCTTTAACTACTGTGTTATAAATGATTAATACTGAGAGCAAAACAGGTGTATTTTTAACCCTACCAGTCTCAGCAACCCGTCCACTGTTTAAAAGAAAAATCCCCTCCAGACATGTTTTAAGACATAAAAATTCTTTTTTCACAAAATATTAAATTACTTTTTCCCTTCTCTCATTAAAAATCCAAAACCTCTGAAGATATAAATATTATCAAAAGTCAACTGCTGAACACAACATGTCTCCTTCACTGTAAAGTTCATTCTCAGTGTTTGTGCACTGGAGGCTTCAAGTTTCCACATCACACTTGTGGAAGTTGCAAACTAGTTGTGAAATCACAAATCATGCTCTTACATAAACATGTTAAACTGAGTTTTAAGGTGAGCTCAGAAAAGCTTTCCTCATTCAGCAGATGAACGTGAAAACAAACTCGGCACACACATCAATCAAATATCAATTTGTCAATCAATAGCCCTGGACCTAACAAGTAAAATAAGCCATTACAATTAGTTTTTACCCATTATTGTTAGTATTTAGCTCAAACTGTTTACATTCTAGGTGTTCACCCTTGACCTCTATAAAATCAAAAAGATCAGTGACATAGTTTGAATTGAGTAAAAGTGGAGTAATATATAATTTCAGAATCGTAAATGTTTGTGTGTTCACATGTTACAGACAGGAAGACAGGGAGAGTCCACATAATGGAGAATTCTTAAGAGGGAAAGAAATTCATTGATATATATTGCTGGCCATGGGAGGCACCTTTAGTTATTTACAGATTCCCACCAGACCTAGACAAAGCTTTACAGAGCTCTCCTTTCCACATGATAACCATGATATGACTTTGTCCTACTGTTACCCACGAGACCACCTAGCATATAATCATACATGATACACAATGCAAGGTACAGATTTTCTATCATTTTTCAAACATAATGATGGGTTCACATGCACATTCATGGCATAAACAGTATATAAACATAACATTCATTAATATGTAATATCTGCATCAGGTATTAATGATCTTTTTACCTGCAGTTAGTGAGAGGATGAGGAGAAGAAAGCTCTTCATTATGTTTGCCTTCGATGCTGAGATCCTTCGTCCTCGAGTATTAACTCTAGTTGGTTATTTCCTCTTGTCTTGTTGCTACAGTTGGTTTGTCTCACGTTTTGTGTTTCATGAATTTTTATATGTTGCCTAAACATATCACACCCCCACCGTTGTCTATCTTCCCCTTTTTTGTCTAAACCACAACTCCTCCCTCATTATCGCTACTTGATGTCGACAGTTAACATCAAATAAGTGGTGAGAAAGATAAAAAAAAGTGGAAAAATATTCATAAGAAACCTCTGACGCAAACATGATGTGTCAATACAAAGTAACTTACAGTATGAGGAGGAGAGACACAGCAAATGATAAAATAAAGTATACATCAGAAAATGTGTGCATGCACAGTTCCTCAATGCAGAACAGGTACAAAGGCAAATTAAAGCTGCAAGCAACGATGATCGAGCCCTCGCACCCTCATGCACATCAGGCTGCGTTGCAGTCAAAGTGCTGTTATTGTTGAGCAACATGATGCAGTAATACCTTCACATACCTTCACTGTCACAGATGTACATTTTCCTGAATATTGGAGATTGCATGTAGGAGATAACTATCACATCCTGTTTGCAATATGTGGTGCTAGAAAACATTGACTAAATTACATTTTGTTGCTGCAACACACTTTAAATTTCATGTGAATCAAAGGAAGTTTTTTTTAACATAAGATTTACTTCCTGTTGCCACTAAGCTGTGCTACTCAAGCGGGTCACACCAAGGAGTTAAATACCACCTCCTGCATCCACTATGTGGTGCTAGAGAACATCCACTAATTATACCTCATGTTGCTGTTTGTCGTGTGTAGACCACACCATGTAAATAAAATGAAGCAAATCTTTGCATTTGAGAAGGTGAGACCTGTGATTTTGGTTGCTGTTTTGCATATTACCTTGTTAAATTATTGAAACAATCAATTCTGCAAATAGTTGCAGATGAATTTTCTGATAATGGACTAATCAATAAATTAACTAATAGTTGCAGCTCTAGCATGGATGCTGATTGTTCTCAAGTTGGATGGTTTGGATAAAGTTCTGTCAAACTGTGATGAGATGGCTGTTCATTTTTACTTTGTTCAACCTTTGCAGTCTCACTGTGACTTTTCACATATGTTATTAGTAATTAAACTAAACTTTACTTACTAGACTGAATTGAATTAACATTAAACTTTTTTATGATAAGTAAGGAGGGACGTGCTTAAAAAAAAGGCAGCGATTCGACTGACAAAATACCAGTTGATTCTGTGTGATAAAACTGCTGTGGTTTCGACAGGAAGCATGAGCTGTTTGTTCCGCCAAAATACAACATCATCATCAACAAGAGAAATGCACAGCCATTAGAAAAGTAATGGTGGAAAATTGCACAATTTGTACAGACATTTGCTAATTTCACTCTGTATTTTGAGATGGAACGATATGACACAAACTATAAATGTGATATTCACACCTATTTATAATATTACTTCTATCGAAAGCTGCAGGAGATGTTAAACTAAGCTCATTTTTACTTTGATGTCATATTTTAGCATTCAAGTCTGACACTGATGTTGCCTATTGCTTTTACTTAGAGTGTAGTTGATGGTTGATGGTGTCAAAAGCAGCACTGAGGTCCTGAAGAACCAAAACAATTCTCACAATCAACAACTGACTCTTTAATATGAGATGTTCTGAAACCAGACTGAAATACAGACTGTTTTAGTTCAGACAATGTTGCAACTATACAAAAAAAAACACAAACGAAAGTAACATTTACATTTTGTTATATGTGATGATTTTAAAAAAGAGACAAGGTAAAGGCAAATAATGCTGTCAGCTGAGCAGCTGGTTTTGGAGATATGTATGTCACAGCTTGCTCAGAGTTGTTGTGAAAGTTGAGGATGGAGCAGTGCAGCAGGTAGAGATCCGTGTCTTAAAGATACCAGTGATGTGAATCATGTGCAACGCAGGTCTTGAGTTCGGCTTTCAAATGTGTTCCTGTGTCTCCTCATAGATGTGATTCCATCTGTAGGAGAATGTAACATGTATAGTCTCAGCAGCACATTTGCTATTGACAGTATCAATACTGTCAATACTGATTGTATGATGTAGTTTTTAGTAAAGTAAACAAACAAGTAAAACCTTGATGGTACATTTAATGGACACCACCACGCAGAGTCCAATTTAGCAAACTGGTGCCTGCAGTATCTCTAAACCAAGTCTGGACTCAACATGACTTGTTTATGGCAAGACCCACGTAAATGTGGGTGTTTCTGTCATTAATATAATATGCATTTCACGCTGTAACACTGTGGCATTTTCATGTTTAGATGTTATAAAAATTACGATCATACTGACTGTGTGCCCCTTTTCTAATGGCATGTCATAATAAAGGTTTCTGTTTTGTTCTGTAACTTGCATAGATAGTAACACCAGATAAGATTAACGGTGGGAGGCCAGCAAACATATGTTAGAGTGAGTCAGAAAGGGTCATGAGACAGGTCAGGAGGATGTCATCTTGATTGAAGCATCTTAAGCTGACCATAAATTGGGAGGCTGAGATAATGTGTGATAATATCTGTGGAATGTGTCTGTAAATATCAGGAGAAAGCTGTGAACGCCCAATTGTAAGGTATATAAACTAACTGTGAATGCACCTCAGGGAGCCTTTTCTCTGTAACCCCACTTGTGTGTTGCATTGTAAAACGTTCCTTCTTGTACAAGAAAATACATTCAACTTAAACTCTGGTTCTTCAGATCCGGTCTCCATCATTTAAAGGTCATTGAGAAGAAATTCTTATGACAGATGTAACTGTAGCTTAAATATAAATGAGCACCCACACACATATACAAACATACACTGACCTCTTTGCTTTTCCTTCATGCTTTGTTTCTTGTGTTTTTACAAGGTGCAAAACCTGTTGGACATAAGAAGAGACAGAAGAGAGCAAAAAAAATGTACCATCAATGTACAGTATTCACTAATGTTACATTACCTGTAGTGTTAGATGATGATACATTATAGTGTATAGTAAGAGATAACGCTAGAGAGCTAGCACTAGAGATTTCTTTTTTTCCACATTTGAACCTTAGTTGGATTTTCAAGTAAATAGTGTCAGTCCTATTACATGATCCCTACAAAAAGTTATAAAGTGAAAACAAATGTGTTTTTGTGGGTCTGTTTGTATGTGACTGGAGGTGTTTGGTGATTTAAAACCATGGATGAACTCTCTTACGCTCGTAGACAAAGAATGCAATGAACATAAGCAGCAACAGCAGCAGATCCAAGCAGAGAGCCACAGCAATGGTCAACCAAGATGTCTCATCTGTGTGACAAAACCAGACATTAAGATGATATCAGAAATGACCACCAGGAGCACCAGCACACAGCATTAACATCCAGATTACAAATGATGAAATATTTGTAGTTGGTGGTATTTTACCATGATGAATTAAAGACTTTGAGCCTTTTCTTACCAAATGAAGGTGAGGAGGCTGGTGGCACTGAAAAGCAAACAGAATATTTAAGTTATGTTCACTGTAGATTTAAAATGTTTAAAATCAAACTGGGACAGCAAAGGAGAAGATAAAGTTGGTATTTAAGAAAAAATTGAAGAAATCTGAAAAATGTTATTATATTCATAAACAAATATGTTTAACTATCATTTCTCTGTTGGCTGTCACAGTTTCTTTTAAGCATAACATTTAACAAGTGTCATTTAGCCTACAAAATGATTAATAGCACAAATCTTAATTTTAACAGTTACAATATTAATATGCTTATAAAATATAATTAACGTACTGTTAAGTATCTACATTAGAACATGTTACTACACGAAATGTTTAATTAAAACAATGTCAGTGTGGATAGTCACGCAGATGTAAATTGGATGAAATGCTGTGACCAGACACTAATTATTTCTAAATGACCTTTATTTGTTTTATTGAGTATTACTGCACAATGTTGTATGTAATTTACATTATTGTAAGGTGGTTAATTTAAATAAAGGCCAAAAGTGCAAAGACAGTGAGAAACCCTAATATTTGGACATTTTAAATTTCTGTTCTGAGTTTTAATGGACATCATCTAGTTGCCTGTAGATGATTTTTGACTTCACTGTTGGGTTAGTTTCTAATTAAAAAATTTAATACAGAATAAAATCAGGAGCACCAGCACGCAACATTAACATCCATATTACAAATGATGAAATATTTGTAGTTGGTAATATTTTACCATAACGAATTAAACACTGAGCCTTTTCTTACCAAATGAGAGTGAGGAGGTTGGTGGCACTGAAAAGCAAAAAGAACTTCATTTAAGTTGTTTTTGCAAGCAACAGTAGATTTAAAATGTTAAAAATGGGATGGCAATCAAATGATTTAAAAATGAAAACCTTCACTTTACACACAAAACAACAAACCTGTGGCAGCAGCATTTGTCCACTCACCTACAGTCATCTCCAGTTTGTTGAAGAATGGGTTACTGCGTCTATTGTCAGTGTTTTGTGCTCCACACCAGTATGTCCCGGCGTCGTCTGTTGTTAAGTTTCTCACAGTTATGTTGATCTTTCTCTTGACTCTGTCTTCCTTCAGTGAAAACTTCCCAGTGTTTGTTTTGGGCTTTGAGGTGCTCCATAGAGGTAGACATGTAGATGGATCTTCTCCTTTACAGATGAATTTCTTTATTGGAACACTTACTGGGTACTCACACCAGTATGTGAAAGTTTGCCCAATAGTTTTTGATCTCTTGAAGCTAGTAATATCTGTAGATAGATAAGAAAGACAGAATAATAGATTATCATGCCAAAATGGGTTGAAAACAAAATGAAGGTAAGAAAAAATCCTCTTACCAGCAGAGGAGAGTTAAATCTTTATGACTTACTTTTAATCTCCAGATGTATTTTTCTGAGTAAAACTCTGTAACTTCCTTCCTTTGATTTGACTCCACACCAGTAGACACCAGCATCCTGAGAGTTCACATTACTGATGGACACGTTGAAGCTGTTGGTGTCTGTGAGAGTGAATGTCCCATTTGACTTTAAAGATGATTGTGTTGATAAAATCTCTTCACAGATTTCATTGTTGTCTTTGCAGATAAACTTGGAACTGGAGTTGTATTGGTTAGGGAAATCACATGTGATGGTGGTTTTAGCTGTTTCATACGCAGTTTGATTAAATGGTGTCTGACAGCCATCTTCCACTGCAAAGAAAAAAGAAAATGTCAAATGTAACACTTGCACAGTAATACTGTGCTAAGACAGGATGGAAATGTATCATCACACTCATACACTGTAAAATGTGCATCATGTGCATTCATCTATCCATTTGGAATTTTATGTGAGATTGATTTCAATTTCTGAGTAGATAATTACTTAAAAGACTTTACTGAATGTGGAATTATGCTTTTTAAGATTAGGAAAACATGTCAAAACAAGTTTGTCCTGAATATAGAACGTGGGTTAAAGGACGGATTCACAATTGTTCAAGTGTGTCAGGTGTCCTCATGAATAGTGAAAGAGGTGTTCCTCATTATCATTTCTCCTGTCCATACTGGATATTAAAAGATCAAATGTGCTTTCAATGTAAGTGATGGAGGCCAAAATCCACAGTGTGTCCACACAGTCATTCAGTGTAAAAATGCAAAAATGCGAGGTAGATGTGAAGCCTCTTTTTCACGCTGTGAAACTGAACAACATCGTTTTTTGTACAGAGTGAGTCATCTCGCTTTCAACCTATCTCTACGGAGAGTTGCACAGGCGTTACAGTGAATAGCGGGAGGCGACAGGTGAACAGCATAGCGACATTGCGTTGGCTGATTTAACACCCTCTCAAATATCAAAGGTCTGGGAGCATTTCACTCTGCTCTCAACGCACTGAAGAAAAAGACAGATGCTGACTTGCTTTGGTAAGATATTTAGCTTGTTAGCTAGATAGCTAGCTGCATGGTGAAGATATGTCTTTTGTATCATTAGTAGCCTAAACACCAGCAAAGTTTATTGAAAGACTTTTTTAAAATGAAGTATCTTTATTGTTATTTAGCACATGCCTAAAACAACCTCAAACCAAATATAACAGCTGGTAACTAAATTGTGCCATTTAGTAATTGTGTGATTTATTATCCGATTATTCCATTAATTATTTCAATAATCAGTGACTAGTCGACTATCAAAATAGTCATCAGTTGCAACCTTACCACATTTACAATCTTTTTAGCATCAAATTCCCTCTTTGTGTTTCCTCAGACAGTGTTTCCCTGTTGAGCTGTGGTGGAAGTATAGTAACAAAAAGAGGAACTATGGCACTAAAAAGACTGTAACGTTGAAAGATATCGACTTGATTTGACAGAAGCTTCATATTAGCTTCAGATAAACTCTAATTTAAATTTATTTTTGTACAGAAGGAGAACTGTGGATTGTGTCCCCCATCACTTACATTATAAGTTCTTTATAAAAGGATCTTCTAATGATCAGTATGAACAGGAGGTATGATTACAGCAAGAAAAACAGGTTTCAGTGTTCATTTGGGCTCCAGACTGTTGTATTAAGACAGACTCGATCATATTTGCTTGTTTTCAATTAGTTATTGTCATTCATAAAAGGAGAAAACTTATGTTAGGAGTTAAATCTTGCATTTCTGGCATAATTTGATTTGTTTTCTGATTTCTTCTGGCTTGATCTTGTTTTCGGGTCTCTTGGTGACTTAGTCATGGACTGTTTACTGTGCCGAATAACTTAACCGGCATTCTTGAGATGATGCTGTCATGTTGTCAGTCTGTGCTGTTGGGTTTTGGCTCTTGTTTCTATGTTTATTTCTTGTTTTTCTGGTATTTGGTTTAATTTTTGTTGAAAAGAAAAATTAGTAAAAACTGTAATAACAAGAACAACAACAAAAAGAACTCCACCAAACTTAACACGTATAATCTAAGGGTTGTTTTTTTCTGTTAAATCTGTTATTCAAAATGTATGGATTGATGTTTGCCTTTGTGGGGTTGGCATAGAAAATGGTATGAAATCTCATACATTTTATGTAATACATTTTTTAAAATTATTATTAACAAAACAAAACCTTCACATTGATGCAGTATGCATGTACTTAAAAAAGAGTGTCTCTTACCAGCTTTCAATTCCAGTTTCACAGATTCAGAGGATGAGTTGTTTTGGTCAAATTTACACTGGTACTCCCCAAAGTCCTCACTTTTAATTTGCTTAATGGCTATTCTGAGATTTTTATTTTTTGTATCGTGGAACAGGGAAAATCTGCCTTTCCCTACCCACACGTCCTTTTCAATGCTTCGTGTGGTTGTTCCTCTGGGATTAACAACCTCAATATTTTGATAGTTATGATTCGCTCCTGGATATTTGCAGGTGAGTTCAACCCATCCTCCTTCACATCCCTTCAGTTCATTCAAGGCCTCACAGGCTGTAGATTACACAAAGAGAAAAGTTCCCATCATGTTAGATACAATCAGACAACAATCACAGAGATACTGCTCTAATCTCAATGAACTCTTCACAGTTGTAAAATAACAACGCAAAGTCCAATTCATTTCTTTATAGGATGTGAACAAGTCACACAAATAATTTTTTAGTTGCATATCTGAGCGAAATACCCAACTTGTAGAGTCCTGGGATTTTCACTTTATCAGTGAGCAATAAGAAACAACAAAACATACACATGTTGAAGTGAAGATGTATGGAGTGTTAAGTCTTGTACTTAGTTGGCTGCTGGTGAGGAGCTACAATAGAGTATTGATGTAAGACTACCACACATACTGTGGGTTGAGTGCCATTCTAAACAGCACTGATACAACATGAATGGTAACCCAAACTAGACCTTGAGATGTGTTGACACGGGTTTCCTAAAACAGCTGCTAGTCTAATCTGTAAAATCAGTAGTCGGGTAACAGTCATCGTTTTACCTGTCATCACTGAGAAGATGAGTAGAAGACAGCTCTTCATTGTGTTCATCTTGTTGTCAATATCCTCAGTCAGATGTTGGTTTTTCAGTACTCTCTTGTGGTTGGTCTGCACAGTTGGTTGGTCTTCACAGTCTGTTAAACTATTGTTCCTGAAATTGTGTCTCGTTAACTTAAAAGTACTCAACACCACACCATGTTCCTTTTTATTCTTCCATTTTTCCTGCCTTGACTCAGACTTAGTCATATCACCTTCCTCTTTGTACGGTACTTTAATTCACCACACAAGACACTTCTCATTCAAATGTACTTTAATAGGTGCAGCCTCATCATTACTCATAATTTGTTGCGAATAAGTATATTATGTACTTAATGCATAATAAATTTTGGTATCTGCACAATTCCTCAACGCAAAACAAGTGACTGAGGGAATGAAATTATTATTATTATTATTAGAACATGTGTAAAACCTCCTGTATGGGGCACACAAAGCTGTGAAATGAGCATCCATCTCCCACAATCCACTTTAGTAAAAAAAAAAAAAAAAAGTTATTGTGTGAGTAAGAGAATAACTTAAATGAGGAAGGAAATGTTATGACAGGCTTGATGCTTTGCAGAGTATCTGGTCTCTTGGTTTTGGAAGTTTAGGGCTGTAACAATCAAAAGTCTAAACTCTAACATCAGTAATCAGGTAAACATAAACTTTTAACCTTTCTTCAAGGGGGATTAGTTAAAGAAATCTTCATTTTGTTTAGATTTCTGTCACATTATTTACAACCAGTAGTTGTCTCTGAATTCTGCACAGTGGTGTTTCTTGTGTCATTAGGTCTAATCCTTTCTCAATCTTTTTCTTTCTCTCTTTCTTTCTTGTCAGTCCTCTTGCCGTCACCAGATGGCACCAAAGTAAAACCAAAAAAGTCAAATTCAGCAGATCAGAATTTAGAGGAGGCTATTACTGATGTAATAGGTAATCTGCACATTTTATGAGTATTAAAGGATATGACTGTCAATTTTCAGCTTTTCTTACTGTCGACAAATCAAAGCCAAACCAACAATAAACTCTTCCTACTTACAAGGATCATGTGTGTGTCCAAAGCCTGATGTATCTTATGTACACACAATCCTTGTATGTGTGTGCTATGGCTCTACACATGAGATTTGTTGACAATAAGAATAATATAGAAAATTGACAGCCTTATATTTAAAGCAGAGAAAGGCTGATGATTTGATGGAGGGGACACACTGACTTTTGTACAAGGCAAGTTTATTTCTATAACGTATTTCAACAACAAGGCAATTCAAAATGCTTCACACAGAGCATAAAAGCAACACAAGGCAATGTAAAAAGACATTTAAGTATAATTATAAAATGTTAAATTGGAAATAAAAATAAGCTCAAATAGAATATACATATATACATATATGACATATATAACAGGAGAGTAAAAGTGATAGTGCAGTGTAAAATACCAACCTCAAATTTTGCAAACAGAAAAGATTAGTGATTTGAAAGAACTGAGAGTTGCAGCAGACCTGCAGTTTTCTGGGAGTTTGTTCCAGATATGTGGAGCATAAAAACTGAATGCTGCTTCTCTATGTTTAATTATGACTCTGGGGACAGAAAGCAGACTTGATCCAGACCACCTGAGAGGTCTGAATGGTTCATAATGTAGCAGATCAGAAATGTATTTGGAATTTGTATTAAACCATTCAGTGTTTTATAAACCAACAGCAGTATTTTAAAACCAATTTTTGGCAGACAGGAAGCCGGTGTAAAGATCTGAGAACTGGAGTGATGTGAGGTTTTTAAAAATATTGATAGAAGCTTAGCGCTGACTTTTAATTGTTCTTACTTTGCTTCAAAAACAATGACTTGAGTTTTATTTTTGTTCAATTGAAGAAATTCTGGGAGATCCAATCACTGATTTGTTCAATGCACTCACTCAGCACTTGTATTGGACCAGAGTCCCCTGGTGATATGGTTATATAAAATTGTGTGCCGTCTGCGTAAATGTGGTAACATTTTTTTGTTTTCCATAATCAGTGGGGCGTATTTATTTCAGTACAGTAGCAGCTATAGGAGCCATAGTACAAATAAATTTTAAAAAATCAAACCCAAATCTACACTTCAGGCTCCTGTAGCTGAGCTAGGACAGACTCTGGCATTTTATTTCTAATTAATGGACCAATGTTTTAGAACTGTGAAAATGATGTTATACAAAATTTGTTAACATAACACAAGTTTTGTAATAAGTTGAACATTTTACACCTCTCAGTAGAGCTGCAACTAACACCTATTTTTATTATTGATTAACCTGCAAATTATTTTCTGGATTAATTGATTGAGAATTTAGTAAACAGAATGCAAAAAAAATTGTGAAAAATGACATTCACAGTTTCTCAGAGCCCACAGTGATGTCTTCAACTCGCTTGTTTTGTCTAAAATGTTAAATATTCAATTTACTGTCATGTATGACAAAACAAAAACAGCAAATTGTCACATTTGAGGAGCTGGAACCAAAAATTTGGCACTTCTGCTAAAATGATGACTAAATTCATTAAATGATTATCAAAAAAGTTGCAGACTAATTTTCTTTCGATCAACAAACTGATTAATCAATTAATTGTTGTAGCTCTAGTTCTCAGTGCTCTTTGGTGGACAAACTAAATGACCTCAGACATATATATTATATTTGACACTTCTGTGTTGCAGTTCCTTGTTACTTATAAGCCAATATTTACAACAATATACAACAATAACTTTGATGGACTCTATTGTCGATTTAACCCTGCTATTGTCTTCGGGACAAATATGACCCGTTTTCAAGTTTAGATGAGTGAATCATATTTTTAATTTTTGGTCAAATCGAGGCTTCATTACATCCTCTAATATGGCCTACGGAATATGATAAAACACAGTTTGATTGTTTTTTCTTTTTTTGAAATGCCTATAAGAAAGATAAAATGGTTTATGCATAAAAGTACATATTAAATTATGCCAAACCATCATGAAAAACAAAATTTACAACAATATAAAAATAATAAAATAATATAAAAAAATAATAGTGATGCAATCCTTCAAAAAAATAGTATAATAATATCATATAATAATATTAAAATTATGTTTCATGCCATATTGACTTGAATTCAATTGTAAAGTGGCACACACAAATATAATCCCAAGCATTTGAGCCATAACACAACAGATGTAACAATAATTGTTCATTTTAACATAAATATATCAACAAATATATAAACAAGTTATTTTGGGAATTATTTTGTTTACCATTAGCCTCTGAGTGGCTTATAATGTATTTTTCTGTTCTGTTCATCATAAGCAATAAAATAGATACTAAAAATTATTTGTACATTGTAAGTTAAATGTGGTCTAAGGTACCTAAAATATCAAAGTAAGTATATATATATATACTTACTTTGATATATATATATATTATGGTTATGGTTGAATAACAACTCACAGATAAAACACGTTTCTGAATGTTAATTTGTTAACATTATAGGTGTAAACCCTTATTTAAAATATTAGAAGGGTTAAACTGTCTCACAGCTGAACATAAGGACTCATCTAGTCACTACATCAGTAGTCTGAGCTGGGCTTCATTGTGAATAATCACATAAACCATCAAAAATGAATGACCTGAAATATTGTTCATATATTTTCCAAATTTAATAAATTGCTGCCTGGGTCGTCTTCATTGCTGTTGTGTCTTGTTGACTGTCAGTCAGACAGGATCCTCTGAAGTATTTGATGGTTTATTGACAGTAGAGTAGACTGGACTTTGGCTGTTGCTCACAGTAGAATATTCACAGGCAGAGGAGCTGGGTTTGTGGATCAGCACCTCACTATCAGCTCCGTCAGTGCTGTTTTGAAAGGTGATGGTGGAGTAATTCATCGCGTCAGAGGGGTTAGTGGGAAAGTTGGCAGTGGCAAAAATCGTCTTCACTGCATTTCCTGAGCCTGTCTCCTGGGGGCGCTCCTGTAGCTCCTCATAGGCGTTATCCTTCAAAGGAAGAACAAAAACTTGAGTGAGTCATTGATATTCAAGCAAACACTAAGTATTTTGTAGTTGGACTCACTGTGTTCCCTCAGTAAAATTTACTCACTGACAAAAAAAACTTCACATCTATTTTCCTCTGAATGGAAACAGAAAATTATAACATGCTTTATAATTTAATAACATTTCATAACATAACATGCTTTTTGTGATTTTCTGCCATTTATATATTGTATTTATATGCTGGCTGTCTATGTTAAACATGGTCAAAGTGTTCAGAGCAGGCTGAACACTTCTTTTGCAGATTTACCTCTACTTTCCCATCAACAACCATCTGTTCTGTAGTCTTTGTTACTAAGGTTGTTCATGGATTGTTCACGTTGTTCACTCTCATATTTCAGATCAGATTCAGGCTCCAACATGAACAGATGTATTTGAGTTCATATTTTGAGTAAATAATGGGGAAAAAGAAGCATATACTGTTTGTGTATGTAGTCTCTGTAGCCAGTAAAAGTCTGCTGATGGGCAGCTTGAGGGCTCATCAGGCCTGTTTCAGACAGAGGCTGAACTGAGGGGCTGCATAAAGGGTCAGTATAAGATAAATAAAGAGTTTTTAACTGGGGACTATGTGAAGATATTACAGTAGAGCCACAGAATACAAATTTAGACCTCGAAACGTGCAGGATATGTTCTCTTTAAAACATTAATGTATTGATAGAAGCAAAATAGAACAAAGTGCCATGTAAACAGACGTAGTGAATGAATGATGATGTACATGAACCATGCAAATTAAACGTCACTCAAGCTTCCACTGAAGAGACAAAAACTTTGATTAGGGGACTGTAATGTTCCTCAAATTAATACATGAAACAGGGTTTATGTTAACCAGCACATGCTGGCTTTTTGCTGGTATCATGTGTAGTTATACAGCAGATGAAAATATCAACGGCCAAAATATCTGGTGGGAAATATGTTGATTTCCTAATAACATGAATGAATAGCAAGATATGTTGCCAAGACATCTTAAGACACTAATAGACTCACCGAGCATTTGGTCATGAGACTAAATGTGGCACGAGATTGAAAAGCTGCACACTCCAGCAACAGCCCTGCACTTTGGCTCCATGGCAGTTAACACGACTCTGCATCATTGTGGCCGACTGACATTTATCTTTATGAAACAAGAGTCCCTGGAGCTCTCTCTTATATTTACAATCACAATACTTAAAAGTCTGTCATTATTTATGTATTGATCTTGTTTTTCTGAAAATATGAATACAACTTATAAAGTATCAACACACACAGACACATTTATACTAACCTCTCTGACCTGCTGTGCTGCTGCTTCATTCCTTGTGTTTCTTGAAGATAAAAATCCTGACAGAAAAAGAGAGAAAGCAAGAAAAGAAAGAAGAAAAAAGGAAATGAGCAGAAGGATGAAGTGGATTAATTTCAGCACTTTTCGTCAAGTTGTTATCTTTACAGTTGCTTATCTATGTAGATTAGAATCTATCTTTAATTATCTATGTAGTTTGGTTTCACTGAACAGGATTTAATTATGCATCCCCCAGAATGAACAAAGATAATAGGTCGACAAAATGTCAACTTACAGACATGATAAAAGTCATGTCTACTAACTTCTGATGTCTCACAGTTTGTCTGCTTTGTTTTTTTAGACATCACATCTTCACAGGATAGAGGAGTACATGAATGTGTTTTTGTGTTCAGTATGCATGTGTGTGTGTTTCATGTTTAGTAGTCTGGTAATGAACTCCCTTACGTTTGTAGATGAAGATCACAATTATCACAAGCAGCAGCAGCAGCAGCAGCACAACTGGTATTACGGCACCTGCAAGATAAACCACACAACATATAAAATGTCCATCAATCATTTCAAACACATGGAATTATAACTCAAAGCTGCCTGTGTCAAGAAATTAAACAGGAATTTACAGAAATTAAATCATCAAAATGTTTTTCAAACACATAACATTTAAGGTTTAAGAGATCAAATGTGCTTTCTCACCAGATGTTGGTGCTGAAAGCAAAATAAAAAAAAATGCATTCAGGTTGTACATGTGCATTCATAAATTAACAATGATATAAAAGGAAAAAAAACAATTTTTCTAAGCCTGACAAATAAAACTGTTTATTTATTCAATATTTTTTTTGTTGTTTCCTCCCTTTTGCCAATGTTTATTAATATGTCAGCCTCAGCCAAAAAAACAAAATATCTAATTAAATGTCATTTAATTAACTAAACAATAAAACAATGCAGACATGAAAGAAAGAAAGTAAGATGAGTGAATTTGTAGAAATAAAACTTTGTTGAACATCTGGCTTTTTGACATGTCACAGCAGGAAAACCACAGCTGTAAATAATAAAATGAATGATTCAGGGTCCTGGTATTGCACATGCTGGCTCAGTGTCACACTGTCATGGTTTACGGGACACTTGAATAGAGCAGAGATATTGTTAAAGTTATTAATGACATCTGCACTTCCCTACTAAGTCAAAATATCTGCCATTAACTTAATGCTGCTGCTACTTTTTCAGTTTGTTCCATTTCCTCTTTTGACTCTTAACTTCCTGTTGCTATTGCTGGCTTTAATAAATACAAGTAAAAAGCCCTGATCGCTTCACACATCACTGTACGTTTCTCAAAGCTGGGAACAAAGTTATATTTGCTGTTAACTAGCTTACTTTATGTTATGTTATGTAGAAAGCTGCGCTTACGTGATATAGCCTGGCTTGAATTAACGTCAACTTTCACTTGAGGCTCAAACCGTTCCACTAACGGAGTTTAGCTGCTTCTAGTCAACGCTAAGTCTAGCCAGACTGGAATAAGCTTGAAGTGCGCGCGTGCATGAAGGACATCAGCAGCCACGAACAGTCGATTGTAGAAAAGCTGATACAATGTTGCAAAAAGGAGAGAAAACTAGAGCGGTGTTCATCTCAGCAGCAAAACAAACCTGCTGATGAAATTATATGGAGAATATAAAAGAGTTTTCACCGAAAAGGTGCAAAATGACTGCGATTAACAAGGTGAAGGAGATGACTTGGCACAAAACTGATGATAGATTACTTGTTTACTTAAAGACGAGTAGTGATAGCCTAAAGGTTAGAGAAGTGAGTTTGTAACCAGATGGATGAGGGTTCAATCCCCGCATCCGACTTGATGAGTCTGAAGGTTGAAAGTGAAGAGCAGCACTTGTTCTTGTTCATGGTTTTATCTTTATTTGCTAATAAATGAGCATTCAGATCATGACTGGTTATATTATCACAAGGCAAGATAATATCAGATGTATATTTAAAATTATGATGAAAGCAATTAAAGAGAACTTTCCAACATTATCATCCTCTCTGATGTCCATTTACAAGCATCAGTGAAAGTTAAACATTAACTGCAAACTGGAGAAGGATATAAGTACAGTGGAAGCAGCTTATAATGATCACGTCTGTCCTGGTCAAATGTCACTATAAGCAGATGATTATTAGAACATTTTCTTTATTTATACTGTTTCAAAATAAAGTACAGCTGTTTCAAATTCAGCGTGCACATTTATGAAACGGTGAAATTTACTTAAATCTTCCATTGTCATACGTTTCGGGGAGAAAACGTTTGTCATTGAGAGAAAACGACTCTGTCTCCGTCATGATTTCAGTAAGTCTCAGGAGTAAATAAATAAAAAATAAATCTCTTTGTACTTTACTCCTGACACTTACTGAAATCATGACGGAGACAGAGTCGTTTTCTCTCCATGACAAACGTATTCTCCCCGAAACATATGACAATGGAAGATTTAAGTAAATTTCACCGCTTCATAAATGTGCACGCGGAATTTGAAACAGCTGTACTTGCATGACAAATAAAGAAAATGTTCTAATAATCATCTGCTTATAATGATATTTAACCCGGACAGACGTGATCATTATAAGCTGCTTCCACTGTACTTATATCCTTCTCCAGTTTACAGTTAATGTTAAACTTTCACTGATGATTGTAAATGGACATCAGAGAGGATGATAATGTTGGAAAGTTCTCTTTAATTGCTTACACTATAATTTTAAATATACATCTGATATTATCTTGCCTAGTGATAATATAACCAGTCATGATCTGAATGCTCGTTTATTAGCAAATAAAGATAAAACCATGTACAGGAACAAGTGCTGCTCTTCACTTTCAACCTACATCAAGTCATCAAGTTGGATGTGGGGATTGAACCCTCATCCATCTGGTTACAGACTCACTTCTCTAACCTTTAGGCTATCACTACTCGTCTTTAAGTAAACAAGTAATCTATCATCAGTTTTGTGCCAAGTCATCTCCTTCACCTTGTTAATCGCAGTCATTTTGCACCTTTTCGGTGAAAACTCCTTTATATTCTCCATATAATTTCATCAGCAGGTTTGGTGAGATGAACACCGCTCTAGTTTTCTCTCCTTTTTGCAACATTGTATCAGCTTTTCTACAATCGACTGTTCGTGGCTGCTGATGTCCTCCATGCACGCGCGCACTTCAAGCTTATTTCAGTCTGGCTAGATTTAGCGTTGACTAGATGCAGCTAAGCTCCATTAGTGGAACGGTTTGGGCCTCAAGTGAAAGTTGAAGTTAATTCAAGCCAGGCTATATCACGTAAGCACAGCTTTCTTTAGCTACTTTCATGGAATACCCCTCAGGTGTAGTTGTTGGTGTTGTTGTTGTTGTTGTTGATGCTGAAAGCAAAAAAAAATGCATTCAGGTCGTATGTGTGCATTCATAAATCAACAAGGATAAAAAAGGAAAAAAAACACAATTTTTCTAAACATGACAAATAAAACTTTATTTATTCAATATTTTTTCTCATGTCCTCTCTTTGCCAATGTCTATTAATATATCAACCTCAGCCAAAAACACACAAAATATATAAATTAAATGTTATTTAATTAACTAAACAACAAAATGAAGACATGAAAGCGATGCTCAGTGTTTTTCAGACTGTTGTAAAGTAACATTTCTTGTGCTCTCTCAGCTCTGTCAGTCTTTCAGGCTGTATGTTATTTTATAAAACAGGTCAAATATTTGTTAAAATGGAGGCACAAGCTGATCACAAGCAGCAAATGTCAATGTACACAGTCCCCACTTCTAGTGTAGACAGGAAGTTGAAAGATTAAATTACAGAGTAGGAGCACTTCCTTGTTGCTGAAATGCATGAAGTTAATGAAAAAGAGTTTAATGAAAAGATGGATACTACTCTCATATCTGTCTGTTAAATATGAAGTTACAGCCAGCATCCAGTTAGCTTAGCTTTAGCTTAGCATAAAGACTGGAAATAAGGGGAAAGCCTGGCTCTACTTAAAAGGTAACAGAATCTGCCTTCAAGCTAAAGTTCATTAATTAACACAGAAAAAAACCATAGACTATAAAAAACAATTCTCTGTTTTAAATGAGGTTATGTGCCAGATCTGCCTGGCAACTGCTCAGAGGCAAGAAACAGCACAGCTTGTAGCTTCATATTAGCTTCAGCCTAACTTACATTTGTATTTTTATGCAGCATGAGGAGAATAGATTTTGTCCCCTTCTCTTAAAAATCTGCTTTAGGAATGGATTTCTTCACCACAGATCACAATTACATGATCAATGACACCTCCAGTGTGTATATGGGCATGTGAGGCAAAGTTTAAGTGTGAATTATAAAGTATAAATACTGAGCAACTTATATTAAGACACTTCATGTGTAGATAAAATGAAGAGAAACTTCAAAACTGATCAGTTGTTCAGAACTTTGATTGAACATGTTGCTGATGGAGTCCTGCTGTCACTGCAGCATGCTCATCTGAAGTCTGGTGAAAGAGACGTGCAGGAAATGAAATCAAGAGTATAAATAACAACGACTGCAGGTGTTCTCACTCTGTCAGTCTGGATATCAAAGATAACTGAAACATTACAGAGTGGCTGATCACACAAAGCTAATGGCTGTAATGTTGCATGTCTGTTGTGAAAGCACACTGAAACATTTATAGTTCATAAAAACAGCACACATCCTGAAATGCAGATTATTGCAGATGCAGTAAACAAAGTTAAGATCAATGTCTGTGGCTGATGTTGGTGTAAAGTTGTAGTTGAAGCAGCTAATTAAAAAAGTTTGGGGTAATATTAAGACCATAATTAAGGTTAAAGTTAAGGTTGGGTTTAAATAACAGCAGCTTTTGTAGTTTGAAGTTTGAAATATGTTTGTTTAAGAACAGGAAATTCAAATGTTCTGCATTCAGGAGAAAAGTCGTCAGAGAGATTAGTACATCATAACCTCCTCTAGTATGAAACCACTTCCCTTTATTGGTTTCCTCTTATGATTTTGTTGAGTCATGTTTGACAGTCAACAGGCAGAAAACACATATTTATTCAAACAGCTTCATATCATTAGTGTTGGGGTTTATGGCCAAAGAAATCAAATCTCAAATAATCTGTAATCAATGTAATTAATGTAATCTGGGAACTGTTCAGTCGACTCCCAGCACTTAAACTCTTGTAACTAGAGATGATATTTTATCAACAAATACAAACTAAGATCACAGTTGAGTCATTTTCAGTCTGTCTTTGTTGTAGATGAGACAGAACCAGCTAGCCAATCAATGAACTCACCTTCTGGAGTCACAACAGTCCTGTAAACTGCAGCTGGTGAACATGAAGTGTAACTAATCATGTCACAGTTCACGAGACTGTCGTGACTTAAAACAGTTCATGTATCATCTACGTTACTCTTTGACTAAAAATAACATTCTTGTACTTATTGTAATAACTGGACATTTTACATATCGTGCAAAACAAACTCGCTCTTTACTGTAAATCAAACAGTAATGAAGACTGTGGCTTTAGCCTCCAACAATCTGAACCAGAGTCAGATTTTGGCAAAACTTGAAGTCTTCAGTCACTACTTCTCTGCAAACCTTTCAGTACCACTAGAGGAGAGTTAAATCTGTATTACTTACTTTTAATCTCCAGTTGTATGTTTTTGCATGAAGTTCCATCATGTAATTTCACTCCACAACAGTACACACCATCATGCTGCAAGTTTACATTACCGATGGACATCTTGAAGCTTTTGTTATCCTCACAGGCCTCTTTGCAGATTAACTTGCCATAGGAGTTGTATTCGTCAGGTAAATCACATGTGATGGTGGTTTTAGCTGTTTTATACACATGTTGATTAAATGGTATCTGGCAGCCATCTTTCCCTGGAAAGAAAAAAGAAAAGTAAAACATGATGGAAATGTATCATCACACTCATATACAGTAAAGGATGCATCATGTGCATTTATCTATTCATTATATCTGCCTCTCCTGTCCTGTAATGTTTGCTTCATAGCAAATTGATTTCCACTTTTGCTAACTTGGTTAGCTCTGTACAGTAGAAAGTTGAAAGAGAAGCAGACCTCACTGAATGTGAAACATGTTCATACTAGAGTTACTTTGTTGATCATCTTCAAAATAGACAAGCTTTTTAAATGTATTGACTTAATTATTCAGTCTTCAGGGCAAAGATGAATTCTTTTCTGAATACTTTGTACCCTATCACCCAGAGACTAACGTTAGCAGAGCACCCAACCGCACCATGAAACTGAGCACACTGCAGCACTTTACAAAACTTCAACCAACTGGACAAGTGAAGAAAGTCAGCTGCTGTTCAAACTGAACATTTTGTGTTTTCCCCTCCTTAGTCCAAAACAAAAGACATTAAACCAGTTATGTTGGTAAGTAAATGACACTTTCATTTCATTATTATTATACTGAAGAAGGCAAAAATGCTTCCAAATTCATGCAGTTCACTTTTCTAAATTAAAAAGCTTCAAACTGTCACACTTTTCTCTACTTTTTTCTGTTTGTCAGAAGTGAACTTCATCAAGACCATTTAGTTTAAAGGTATTGTCCAAAAGGTCCTATCTAGCAGCAGCACTCTCACTACATAATGGCCTCTCTCTCTCTCTCTCTCTCTCTCTCTCTCTCTCTCTCTCTCTGTATCTGTCTCTGTCTCTCTCTCTCTCTCTCTCTCTCTCTCTGTCTCTTCCCCACCTGAACTTTGCATTATATGAAATAGAGTTTGGGGCTCATCAGAACTGAGCTTGGTTGAAATCTGCCATACATCAGACACTCTTTGGGCTTAAGGACTTTGCTTTGTATCAACAGTCATATGGGGCTAAGTGTGTCTATCACCAGTAAGTGATCAGTTTGAGCATGTTGTTATAGTTTCCATTCGTTAGTGAATTGTTTTGTATGTTAGCTGATCTAAAGAGGCTCGTATTCATGTATTCTAACTGTGTAGCCTCATATTAGCAGCTACAGTTACCCACATTTATTAGAGGTTAATAGGCATCAGGCCTCAAGCGTACAGTTAGGCCTTTTTGGTTGAGTTTGGCTGTGTAGTATTTACTATATTACTGATAGAATAGCGGACTGAATGGACACTTGTAGGTCCGCTCGTTAGTTGTTGCACTGCTGATGGACATTAACCTACTGTTAGAAGGAATATGCTGCTTCAGCCTCATATATACCTGTTTAATACATGGCCACATTATTTATCAGCTGTTTGCCAGTTGTATTGTCTTGTATGGTAGAAATTTATACATTCATAAAGTAATATAGATCATTTCTACATTAGCTTGTTATACTTCCATACAGATATCTGACATGTTTGTTCTGATTTATTATGTTCATTTACACAGAACCACTGAGTCATCAGACTGTTGTACAAGGATTGTGGTTGTGATGTTGACAATAAATCCACACAAATTCAAGACATCTGCATGATTCTGATCGATCACCTGTCATAGTCATTGCAAGGAAACTTCCTCACAGGTATCTTTCATATTAAGGTTCAGTGGACACAGGCCACCAGTGAATGACACACAGTACATTGAAAGAAGCATCAGAATAGACAAAGTTCAGTTCTGACTTGAATCGTGACACAAAGAATCAGAATCAAGTTGTGAGATTCCCAAAGATTTCCACCCCAATGTGATAGATATACTGTAATTATAATGTACAAACAAAATACAGATACATTTCTGAAATGTCTTTCAATGTCTGATGCCTGTGTGTTGTGTTGTCACATTTTTGTTTTCTTCATTTTTTCTTTGTGATGTTTTGTTAAAATTCATTCTGTCTTTTGATACAGATGCAGCATCTCTTACCGACTTTCAGCTCCAGGTCCAGCTCCTGTTCCCCAGATCCATCTTCTTGATCAAATGTACAGTTGTACTTCCCAGAGTCCTCATGTTCAAGTTTTTTAATGGCTATCCAGAGATTTTTATTCATTGTATCATGGTACAGATAAAATCTGCCCATCTCTTCACTCTCTTCTGTTCCATCTTCCCGAGCTGTTCCTGAATATTCGCAGGTGAGTTCAACCCATCCTTCTTTACATCCCCTCGTTGGAGACGAGGCCTCACAGCCTGTTGATCAGACAAAGAGAAAAGTTCCCATCATGTCAGACACTGAAACAATCCCAGAACAGTCTGAATAAGAACCGTATCAACAAAACATCCACTGTCTCATCATGCTGGTAAACAGACTTTCTGGATTAATCAATAGATCACAGAGTTGTTCAATTAATCTTGTTGAATGTGTAATTTTATTCACACATATAGTATTTTGTGGTCATTTCTGTAGAGATTCTGAAAGGCCTCTACTCATAAAATCTATGTTAATATAAATTTATAAAATACTCTGCAGCCTGCCACGGTGTATTTTTTTGGTTCTACCACCAGGAGTAGGAGGTCACCAGAGGAGTGTTTATGCACTCATAATCTTTTCTTTAACTACTGTGTTATAAATGATTAATACTGAGAGCAAAACAGGTGTATTTTAACCCTACCAGTCTCAGCAACCCGTCCACTGTTTGATAGAAAAATCCCCTCCAGACATGTTTTAAGACATAAAAATACTTTTTTCACAAAATATTTAATTACTTTTTTAAAAATCCTTAAAATTACATCTTTTCCTTTTCTCTCATTAAAAATCCAGAATCTCTGAAGATATAAATATTGTTCATTTCAAAAGTCAACTGCTGGACACAACATGTCTCCTCCTTCACTGTAAAGTTCATTCTCAGTGTTTGTGCACTGGAGGCTTCAAGTTTCCACTTCACACTTGTGGAAGTTGCAAACTAGTTGTGAAATCACAAATCATGCTCTTACATAAACATGTTAAACTGAGTTTTAAGGTGAGCTCAGAAAAACTTTCCTCATTCAGCAAATGAACATGAAAACAAACTCGGCACACACATCAAATACCCAAATATCAATATGTCAATCAATAGCCCTGAACCTATCATGTAAAGTAAGCCATTACAATTAGTTTTAACCCTTTATTGTAAATAGTTATGTCCATCAAACTGTTTACATTCTAGGTGTTGACCCTCAACCTCTATAAAATCAGAGAGGTCAGTGACATAGTTTGAGTAAAAGTGGAGTAAAATGTATTTTGAGAATTGTAAATGTTTGTTTTCTTTGCCAGTTTTCACCTGTGTCGTTTATTAATTATGAAGCTGTTAAAAGTTTAACGTTGCTCTCAGTTTCACTAAAAACTTTACAGCTTTCACTCATCAGTTGTTTTAAATTGTGTTTAAATTTTGAGTTTTAATTCGGTTCATATGCATGTTCATGGCATAAACAGGATATAAACATAACATTCATTAGTCTGTAATATCTGTAATCAGGTATTAATGATCTTTTTACCTGCAGTTAGTGAGAGGATGAGGAGAAGAAAGCTCTTCATTATGTTTGCCTTCGATGCTGAGATCCTTCGTCCTTGAGTATTAACTCTAGTTGGTTATTTCTTCTTGTCTTGTTACTGCAGTTGGTTTGTCTCAAGTGTTGTGTTTCATGAATTAATATACATTGACTAAAAATATCACGCTCCACCTTTCTGTCTATCCTTCCTCCTTTTTTTTAAGTCTCAAACGCATCTCCTTCCTTATTATTGCTACTTCATGTTGACAGTTAACATCAAATAAGTGATTAAAAAAAAGATGAGGAAGAGGAAGAATATCTTAGATTCATAAGAAACGTCTGATGCAAACAAGATGTGTCAGATAAAAAGTAACTTTGTCACATCCTGCCTGGCCTCCTAGTGGTTTTTGTACTTGTGTTTTTATGTTCTTTATGGTTTCCTGTGTTGCACTTCCTTCTGAGGTGTCTACTATGAAGCCGGTTCAACATATCGAGGCTTTCTTTGTGTGAGCTGCCTCAACAAACCCACATCTCTTCCATTATCTGAGTCTAGCTCATATCCATGCTCTTTGCAGGTCCTGCACAGTCTGGAAGATGGACGCCATGTCTGCATTGGTTCTGGTCTGGTTAGCAAAGTCGGCCATTCTGGGGCTCCTCTCTACCTCGGGCACAGCCAGCAGGGTGGCGACAGTGCACATGGCCGAGTGCTGCAGTTCCTCTTGTTTCTCAAACTCCTGCTTCACAGAACCAGCCTTCACCTGCAGGCAGTGGGATAAATTTCAGTGTAGTGGGAACCATCATCATAAGATCATTATGACTGTACTCCTCAATACAATGTGTGATATATGTTTTACAAAACAATGCAAGACTTTAAAGTGGCTATAATTGATATTTTCTGTAATAACTACTTATGATCTGTCAGTGTGTAATGTGTCGGTCGTGGCTCGCAGTGATGAACTACAGAGACTCTGCTGCTCCCCTCAGTTTAACAGAGCTTTATTGTGAAAAAGGTGCAGCCTCATCATTTCTCATAATTTGTTGTAAATAAGTACATTGTGTACTTTATACATCATTTTACAATTTTACAATTTTACAACAAACATATATATGTTTACATATAAATTAGTATTCAACACTGTGAATAGTACAATATATCACCCTTTTTAATCAAAAGGAAAGAAAGTAGGAACAACAGTGGGATGACCATGGTTATGTTCAGGCTCTCATAAGTCACAAACTTTGACTATTACAATATTTTATAAGGCTTAATCTACAACATTTTTTCATGATCTTAATACTGTCTATTGCCTGCTGATTTAGTAAGTTTTGGTAAAAATTAATCTACAGTAATCGCTTTTCCAAGTAGTGTAATATTTTCCTCTGTGTAATTGCATTACAATAACTAAAATCAGCATTACTGCAATTTACATAGTTAAACTGGACTGTATTAAAATATGTGTAAGTCAGTCGAAGAAAATAACTTATACTCTGAATTAGTATTATTATTATTGCTCCTTTGGTTGTCAGAACATGTGTAAAACCTCCTGTATGGGGTACACAAAGCTGTGAAATGAGCATCCATTTCCCACAATCCACTTTGGTAAAAAAAAAAAAAAAAAAAAGTTGTTGTAAGAGAGTAACTTAAATGAGGAAGGAAATGTTACAATAGGCTTGGTGCTTTGCAGAGTATCTGGTCTCTTGGTTTTGGAAGTTTGAGGCTCTAACACTCATCAGTCTCAACTCTAACTTCAGTAATCAGGTAACTGTAAACTTTTCTTCAGGGAGGATTAGTAAAAGAAATCTTCATTTTGTTTTGTTTGGATTTCTGTCACATTATTCACTTCCAGTAGTTGTCTCTAGTTTCTGCACATCGGTGTTTCTTTTGTCATTAAGTCTAATCCTTTCACAATTTCTTTCTTTCTGTCTTTCTTTCTGTCTGTCTTTCTTTCTTTCTTTCTTTCTTTCTTGTGAGTGGAAAAGGAGCAGCATTCACTGCCATCTACCATAATGTCAGTCCTCTTGCCGTCACCAGATGGCACCAAAGTACAAACAAAAAAGTCAAATTTAACAGATAGTGAATTTAGTATGAGGAGACTAATACTGATGCAATAGGTAATCTGCAAATTTTATGATTATTAAATAATATGGTTGTCAATTGTCAGCTTTTCTTATTGTCGACAAATGTCATGTGCAGAGCCAAACAAACAGTGAACTCATCCTACTTAAAAGGATTATGTGTGTGTCCAAAGCCTGATGTATCTTATATACACACAATTCTTATGTGTTTGTATGCTATGGCTCTACACATGAGATTTGCTGACTATGAGAAAAATATAGAAAATTGACAGTCTTATCCTTAAAGTGGAGAAAGTCCTGATGATTTGATGGGAGGGGCACACCGACCTTTGTGCATTGTACAAGGCAAGTTTATTTCTATAATGCATTTCAACAACAAGGCAATTATTTTAAAAAATTAAAATGTTACATTGGAAATAATTTTAATGGAAAAAGATAAAGACGTGAGTTACAGCAGACCTGCAGTTTTCTGGGAGCATAGCATTATGCTATGTGGAGCATAAAAACTGAACACTGACCTGATCCAGACCACCTGAGACGTCTGGATGGTAGCAGCAGATCAGAAATGTATTTTGAATTTGTGTTAAACCATTTAGTGCTTAATAAACCAACAGCTATATTTTAAAACCAATTCCTTGACAGACAGGAAGCCAGTGTAAAGATCTGAGAGCTGGAGTTATATGATCCACTTTCTTGGTCTTAGTGAGGACTCAAGAAACAGAGTTCTGAATCAGCTACAGGTGTCTGATCAGTTTTTTTTAGGGAGATCTGTGAAGACAGCATTACAGTAGTCAAGTCTACTGAAGATAAACAGGTTTTTCCAAATCTGACATAAATCCTTTAATTCTTGATATATTCTTCAGGTGGCAGTAGGCTGACTTTGTAGTTGTCTTAAATGACATCAGGAAATGACAGAATATGGTCTGTAAGACAAAAGCGTCCCCAGGGGGTTGTAGAAGAGTTGAAGGTGACTCACACTTCCTGAGGATATAATTAAACAGTGGAAACTGCTTATATTGATCACATCTGTCCATTTCAAACTGATCACTATAATGGCGATGTTTTAGATCCTCCTTTACCATTGCTCAACTTAACTTAGAATCCCCATGACTATTTTACAGTTAGCCTGGTATATAAGAGGTCTGAACAGCCCTATTAGGCTTTCTGCTTGTTTAGGCCTCCTCCATAGGAAGCATATCAATATAGTTTTCATACAAGAGTCTCATTTGATAGCAGCCAACACACATCAGTTTTCAGATAAATTTATATTATGTGGCTTCCTCAGCCTATTTTGTTTCTAAGACCTGTGGTTCTTAAACTGTTCTGAGATGCTACCTATCTATGAATATTCTAAAGAGATTTTGTAGTACTGATGGATGAATTGCAGTGCTTAAAACTAGTATTTCTGGTCATAAATTAGCATTTATATCTGTTTATACCCCCAATAAGTTTTTTTCATAATTTAGGTGGGATACTCTCAAAACGTCAGGATTTTGCTTTAATCTTAGGAGGGGATATGAATGCTGTCTTAGACTCTAATTTAGATCGCTCGGTTTAACAGGGACATCATTCTCACTCGCAAATATCAGCTTCAACCTCTTCACATATGATATCAGAATGTAATTTACTAGATGCATATAGAGTGGTCAACCCTTCAGCTAGGCAGTATAGCTTCTTTTCCAATAAGATATAGATCCTACTCATGTATTGATTATTTTTTCATCTCCTCAGGAAACTCTGAAATATATGATGCAACAATGCTTCCCTCTCCTTTGTCTGATCATTCTATCCTATTGGTTAAACTTATTTTATTAAATTCACCCGCAAAAGCATCACGTTGGCGATTCAATACCACTCTTGAGTTGGAAAAGCAACAGTTAATATTTTGTGAGACTACAGATAGATATTCAAGTAGCACACATTGAATTAGATTCTCTTCTTAGACGTAGAGCTGAATTTCTTAAAACTAGAAAAATTTTAACATTTCCAGACCTAGTCATCTTCTCGTTCAGAGATTGAGACATGATGACAAATTGAGGAACCCTTGAGGAACTCACACAACTAATGATTAATGACTAACTAAAAGGGCAAATCACCAGGATGAGATAGTATTCCTCCTAAGTTCACCTGGTGTTTTGGGATCACCTACATAAATTTATGTTACAGATTATCACTACTAGTAGTACTAACTCTGCCATTCTCACTGTTCTTTTAAAACCAAACAAAGACACCACCCTCTATAACAATTATAGGCCTTTGTAAATTTTGAATGCAAATGAAATTAAAATATATGCCAAAGTGTTAGCCATCAGACTGGAAACACATTCCCTCATCTTGTGCAGTCCTTTCTTTAGATGCTAAACTGTGGGAATATCTATGGTATGACAAATCCAAATTTCATTAAGATGATAAAAACGTTATATGCTAATCCCTCAGCTATGCTTATTACAAGGAACATTTTTACATCTTCCTTCCCCATATCACAGCGTTCTAGACAAGGATGCATAATATCACCTTTATTATTTGCCCTTTCACTTGAGCCATTAGCTCAAAGGATAAGGCAGCATCCACTGATTTCTCCAATCACTTTTTGTAACATATCACACCACATATCATTATTTGCAGATGATATTTAACTTTACTAAAATAATATCCTAACTTCCATTCCTCAAGTTTTGGACACTTTAGGATAATTTAGTGCTTTGTCAGGATATGAGATTAACTGGTGAAAGTCATCACTACTTCCATTAAATTCAGTTTTTGACCCCTAAACCAACCTGCGACCTTCAAATATCTGGGAGTAGATATCTTCCCATCCTCATTTTTAATTATAACTAAAAATTTTCAAGGCAATTAAATAGTGTAGAGGCTGACATGAAAAAATGGTTGCTTCTCTCATTTTCCTTACAAGCCTTTATTTCCAGCATAAAATATTATATTCTACCAAGGGTTAACTTTTTTCCAACAAATTGTATTTTGAAGGGCAAGCGGCCTCACCTTAATTTGACAATTCTACAGAGTGGTAGACAGGATCCTTCCTGACTAGCGCTCCCTAATTTCAGGATGTATTTTTGGTCTTTTGTGTTGCGCCCACTATCAATCTGGTTAGACCCTGATGTATCAGTCTCATGGCAGGCTCTTGAAGAAAACCTGGCCTCCCCAAATTGCTTACAAGACTTAATATATTCAAACCTATCTCCTACACACTTCAAATCCAAGCTGGGCCCTATTATGTCTCTCCTTTTATCAGCCTGGTATGTTGAAGAAAAAGCTACTCACTCTCAGTTAAAATGGCATAATCACAGTCCCATTTTTCATAATTATGCTCTTCTTGTAGGAGGTACCTGGTTTTCATTTCCTCAATGGAGTAATCTATTCAATAATAATAGATTAATTATATATAACCTATCTGACTTCTTTTTTCTTATACTTACAACTCAGAGCATCTATGCACGCTCATGGTGTTCCCTGGGGGCAACCTCTCTACACCCATGAACTCCATCTCTTATTTAATGTGGGAATTCAGTCAAGTTGTTTAGTTTACACAGTTTATAGCTTGTTACTGAATTCTTTATGTGGTCCTCTTACTGTTCCCCAGGTGCGGAAAAGAGAGTTTGAACATCTCGGTGGTGAGATCAATTGGTTCACAGTTTGGGATCATTTGGACCGCAAATCTAAAAATCCCAACCATAAGCTTATTCATTTTAACTTTTTACATAGACTTTATCTTACTCCAAGAAAATTCCATTTTATGATACTCTCACACTCTCCAGTTTGTCGTCTATGAACTCAAGGCTGTGTGGGCTCATTTGTACATACGTACTGGGAGTGCCCTGGTGTGGATGCATTCTGGAAAGTAGTATCTTCTGCATTATCAAATCTTCTGGGGGTGCATATTCGTTGTTGTACCAGATTGTTGATTCTGAATGATTTTTCAACACTTAACCTGCCATCCACCAAATTCTCTATTACTGCAGCAGATATTACTGCAGTGAAAAAAATGCTAGCTCTTAGATGGAAACCTTCTCGTTCCCTTTCCTATGCTCAATGGGTGACATCTTTTCTGAGGATTTTGTACATGGAACAATCCATAGCTAGAATACAAGAAGCTAAAGAATCAACTGTCCAGTCATTGGCCTCTGCAATAACAGAGGTTAAACAGAAGTATGTTTTCAATTTATGTTATGTTCAAGTTATGTATTCAATCTGCTCATTTGCGAAAATGAATGCAACTTTAATTGTTATTAGTGTTGATCTATGCTGGAATGTTTTAAACTTGTTGCCCCGTTCTCATGATAGTAGGATATATTATGTGATTATACTTTGTAATTATGTGTTGTCATTTTTGTTTTGTTTATTCTTTGGAAATAAAAACAATTGATAACAAAAAACAATCACACAAACCATCCAAAATGAATGACAATTATTTTGCAAATTCAGTAAATTGCTGCCTGCGTCGTCTTCATTGCCGTTGTGTCTTGTTGACTGTCAGTCAGACAGGATCCTCTAAAATCTTTGATGGTTCATTGACAGTAGAGCAGATTGGACTTTGGCTGTTCTTCACAGTAGAATATTCACAGGCAGAGTTGGGTTTGTGGATCAGCACTTCACTATTAGCTTTGTCAGTGTTGTTTTGAAAGATGACGGTGGAGTAATGCATCGAGTCAGAGGGGTTAGTGGGAAGGTTGGCAGTGGCATAAATTGGCTCCACTGCATTTCCTGAGCCTGTCTCCTGGGGGCGCTCCTGTACCTCCTCATAGGCGTTATCCTTCAAAGGAAGAACAAAAACTTGAGTGAGTAGTTGATATTCAAGCAAAGAATAAGTACTTGGTAGTTGGACTCTGCGTCAGTGTCAGTGTCAGTGTGCTCCCTCAGTAGAATTTACTCACTAACGAAAAAAGTCTGTCATACTTCACAGCTATATGTCTTATTTAGTCATACATATTGATAATGGAAGACTAAACACTTGGTGTGTTTCCATCCACTGATTTTCTGCCATCTATATACTGTATGTGTATGCTGGCTGTCTATGTTAAACATGGTCAAAGTGTTCAGAGTAGGCTGAACACTTATTTTGCAAAGTTACCTCTACTTTCCCATCAACAGCCATCTGTTCTGTAGTCTTTGTTGTTAAGGTTGTTCATGGATTGTTTACATTGTTCACTCTCATATTTCAGATCAGATTCAGGCTCCAACATGAACAGATGTATTTGAGACGTTTATATTTTCAGTAAAGAATGGAGAAAGAGAAGAGAAATCCAACATACACTGTTTGTGTATGTAGCCTCTGTAGCTGGTGAAAGTCTGCTGATGGGCAGCTTGAGGGCTCATCAGGAGGATTTAAAGAGACAGGAGCTAAAACAGCCTGTTTCAGACAGAGGCTGAACTGAGGGGTTGCATAAAGGACCAGTAGAAGATAAATAAGGAGTTTTTAACTGGAAATCATGAAAAGATATTCCAGTAGAGTCACAGAATAACAGCACAGACCTGGACTGTAACGTCCTTCAAATTACTACATGAAACAGGGTTTATGTTAACCGGCACATGCCGACTTTTTGCTGGTATCACGTGTAGTTGTTCAGTTGATGAAAATATCAACGGCCAGAATATCAGGTGGGAAATATACTGATTTCCTACTAAATGAATTAATAGCAAGATATGTTGCCAAGGCATCGTAAATATAAATTTATATGGTATAAAAGTTTGGTTTTACTTCTGCTGTTAAGACACTGATAGACTCACTGAGCGTTTGGTCATGTGACTAAATGTGGCACAAGATTGAAAAGCTGCACACTCCAGCAGCAGCCCTGCACTTTGGCTCCGCATTGACAAAGTGAAACGAACGGATCAGCTCTGAGCTCCACAGAATAAAAATGTTTCTGGAATATTGACGGCGATGTTGGCCATCAAAGAAAAGTCCAGCGTAAACTCTGACAAACAGAAGTGTCATATTTCCATCATGTTTTCTATGTCATCTTTCACTGTTTGAGGTTTGACTGCTGCTCTTAACAGCTAAGACATTTGTTAGTTTGTTGGCTGTCAGAGGTGGTAATACACTAACTGAATCTGAACACTGTAAGTGGAATATTCATAACAAATCTGCCTCACATAGCTAAAGAGAGAGTCTGTCACTGCACTGCAGTGAAAACATAACACTGCATCATTGTGGCCGACTGACATTTATCTCTATGAAACAAGAGTCCCTGGAGCTCTCTCTTATATTTACAACAAAAATACTTACAAATCTGTCATCATTTATGTATTGATCTTGTTTTTCTGACAATATGAATACCACTTATAAAGTATCAACACACACAGACACATTTATACCAACCTCTCTGACCTGCTGTGCTGCTGCTTCATTCCTTGTGTTTCTTGAAGATGAAAATCCTGACAGAAAAAGACAGAAAGCAAGAAAAGAAAGAGAACAAAAAAGGAAATGAATGAAGTAGGATAATTTCAGAATTTTTCGTCAAGTTGTTATCTTTACAGTTGCTTATCTATGTAGCTTAGAATCTATTTTTTAGACATCACATCTTCACAGGATAGAGGAGTACATGAATGTGGTTTTGTGTCTACAGTATGCATGTGTGTGTGTTTCATGTTTAGTAGTCTGGTAATGAACTCCCTTACGTTTGTAGATGAAGATCACAATTATCACAAGCAGCAGCAGCAGCAGCACAGCTATACAGATGATCGTTATTTTTACCCGATCATCACCTGCAAAATAAACCACACAACACATAAAATGTCCAGCATCATTTAAAACACAGTGAACATGGAATTATAACTCAAAGCTGTCTGTGTCATGAAATTTAACAGGAATTTACAGAAATTAAATCATCAAAATGTTTTTCAAATACGCAACATTTAAGGTTGAAGATATCAAATGTGCTTTCTCACCAGATGTAGTTGTTGCTGTTGCTGTTGAAAGCAAAAAAAATGCATTCAGGTTGTACATGTGCATTCATAAATTAACAAGGATAGAAAACAAAAATACAATTTTTCTAAGCCTGACAAATAAAACTGTTTATTTATTCAATATTTTTTTGTTATTTCCTCCCCTTTACCAATGTTTATTAAAATATCAGCCTCAGCCAAAAACACATAATATATCTAATTAAATATTATTTAATTAACTAAACAACAAAACAATGAAGACACGAAAGAAAGAAAGTAAGATGAGTGAATTTGTGGAAATAAAACTTTGTTGAACATCTGGCTTTTTGACATGTCACAGCAGGAAAACCACAGCTGTAAATAATAAAATGAATGATTCAGGGTCCTGGTATTGCACATGCTGGCTCAGTGTCACACTGTCATGATTTACGGTGACACTTGAATAGAGCAGAGCCATTGTTAAAGTTATTAATGACATCTGTACTTTCATACTAAGTCAAAATATCTGCCATTAACTTAATGTGGCTGCTACTTTTTCAGTTTGTTGAGTTTCTTGTTTTGACTCTTAACTTCCTGTTGCTATTGCTGGTTATAGTAAACACAAGTAAAAAGTCCTGATCGCTTCACACAGCACTGTACATTTCTCAAAGCTGGGAACAAAGTTATGTTTGCTGTTAACTAGCTTACTTTATGTTGTTGTAGCTGTTTCTATGATTCAATTCAATTTATTTATATAGCATCAAATCATAACCAAAGTTATCTCTTCACATAGAGCAGGTCTAGACCGTACTCTTTAATTTACAGAGACCCAACAATTCCTGATTAAAAACATACTTGAATTTTTCACAAACGATTCCTAAACCAGATGGTTTTATTACTTTGTTTGGTCTGGAATCTGATTTATCAAAATAAATTAAAGCATCTTTTCACACAAATATGCAATATAACATATTTTATTGATAATATTAGTTGGTTGGACAATAAGAAGACTATGCCTTGGAAAACTAGACTGCCAAGTTTTATAGTAACGTGTCTCCACTTTTTGTTGTGGATGGAAAAATTATTATATTAACACATTTTGAAATGCCACACTCAGCCAACGACTGTTATAAACACAATAAAACACAAATACCAACCTGTTGTAACAGTAACACAAGCAGATATGAGGGAGAAATGATCTAATTAGTGCTGTAAGAGCCAGCCAGATATTTATTTGAGGTGATGCTCCTCCCAGGAGCCAGAGGGAGCATGTTCAGGGCCGGCTGAGCACTTAAACTCTTATAACTAGAGATGATACTTTATCAATAAATACAAACTAAGATCACAGTTGAGTCATTTTCAGTCTGTCCTTGTTGTAGATGAGACAGAACCAGCTAGCCAATCAATGAACTCGCCTTCTGGAGTCACAACAGTCCTGTAAACTGCAGCTGGTCAACATGAAGTGTAACTAATCATGTCACAGTTTATGAGACTGTTGTGACTCAAAACAGTTCATGTATCATCTACTCTCTACTCATCTTACTCTTTGACTAAAAATAACATTCTTGTACTTATTGTGATAACGAGAAATTTTACATATCGTGCAAAAACAAACTCGCCCTTTATTGTAAATCAAACAGTAATCAACACTGTGGCTTTAGCCTCCAACAATCTGAACCAGAGTCAGATTTTGGCAAAACTTGAATTAAAATCTTCAGTCACTACTTCTCTGCAAACCTTGTACATGCATGGACCCTCTTACACATGCAGGGATATTTGCACAATCAGACTTAACCACTACAAACTATGTTTACTCTTACTTTTTTCCTTTGTATCTACTTTTGTGTTTTTATCCTGTAAAGTAAAATAAAATATTGTGGTTATAGTTTATTTTTTATGGTTTTTAATAGTTTTGTATGTAATTCTCAATTTACTGTTTATTAAGGAGATGAGCACAAAAAATACCGTTGTACAGCAGAGTTGACTGTGATCTGTGTATGTGACAAGACTTGAAGTGAAGTCAATTACTGTGTAGCAATAAAATAACACGTCCACTCACCTACAGTCATCTCCAGTTTGTTGAAGAATGTTTTACTGCGTCTACTGTCAGTTTTTTCTGCTCCACACCAGTATGTCCCGGCGTCGTCTGTTGTTATGTTTTTTACAGTTATGGTGATATTTCTCATCTTTGTGTTATCCTCCATTGAAAACTTCCCTGTGTTTGTTTTGGGCTTTGATGTACTCAATAGAGGTTGACATATAGATGGATCTTCTCCTTTACAGATGAATTTACTATTTGGAGCATCTTGTGGGTACTTACACCAGTATGAGAAATTTTGTCCAATAGTTGGGGATCTCGTTAAGCTTGTTATATCTGTAAATAGAAAGACAAATTTGAACTCTTTTTTTGTCATCTCACTTTCTTTATTTCAACTTTCACTTCATGTTATCTGCACACATATTTACATATTTTTTATGATAGTTACATTTTCTGAAATATCAAATGTAAAATGCAAAACCACTTTGTCTGCTGCCAACATCTGAATGTGTATAAATTTGTGTTTACATCTTTTAAATCATCTGTTGTGTTGAGTCGTGTTTCACTGATAAACAGAAAATGAAAGTCAGAAAAAAGCCTCTAACCAGTAGAGGAGAGCTAAATCTGTATTACTCACTTTTAATCTCCAGTAGTATTTTTTTGCGTGAAGCTCTGTAACTTCCTATATTTAATATGACTCCACACCAGTAGACACCAGCATGCTGTGAGCTCACATTACTGATGGACATGTTGAAGCTGTTGGTGTCTGTGAGAGTGAATGTCTCGTTTGACTTTACAGAAGATTGTGTTGATAAAATCTCCTCACAGATTTCATTGTTCTCTTTGCAGATGAACTTATCAAAGGAGTAGTTTTTAGGGAAATCACATGTGATGGTGGTTTGAGCTGTTTCATACGCAGTTTGAGTAAATGGTGTCAGGCAGCCATCTTTCTCTGCAAAGAAAAAAGAAAAGTAAAACATGATGGAAATGTATCATCACACTCATATACAGTAAAGGATGCATCATGTGCATTTATCTATTCATTATATCTGCCTCTCCTGTCCTGTAATGTTTGCTTCATAGCAAATTGATTTCCACTTTTGCTAACTTGGTTAGCTCTGTACAGTAGAAAGTTGAAAGAGAAGCAGACCTCACTGAATGTGAAACATGTTCATACTAGAGTTACTTTGTTGTTCATCTTCAAAATAGACAAGCTTTTTAAATGTACTGACTTAATTATTCAGTCTTCAGGACAAAGATGAATTCTTTTCTGAATACTTTGTACCCTATCACCCAGAGACTAACGTTAGCAGAGCACCCAACCGCACCATGAAACTGAGCACACTGCAACACTTTACAAAACTTCAACCAACTGGAGAAGTGAAGAAAGTCGGCTGCTGTTCAAACTGAAGACAGAACGTTAAAAACAACACAGCGGAGCGCTTTGTTTTTTCCCCTTCTTACTCCAAAACATGCAGACCAACTTGTGTTTTTACAAAAGACATTAAACCAGTGATGTTGGAAAGTAAATGACACTTTCATTTCATTATTATTATACTGAAGAAGACTACGATGCTTCCAAATTAATGCAGTTCACTTTTCTAAATCAAAAAGCTGAAAACACACATTTTTCTCTACTTTTTTTTCTATTAGTCAGACGTGACCTTCATCAAGACCATTTAGTTTAAATGTCAGTTATGTTTCATATTAAAGTTCAGTGGCCACAGGACACCAGTGAATGACACACAGTGCATTGACAGAAGCATCAGAAGAGCTAAAAAATAGTCCTTCTCTTTCTATTTATTGAATCAAGAATTCGTTTTGAATCAATAATCAATTTTGAATTGAATCGTGACACAAAGAATCAAAATCAAATTATGAGATTCCCAAAGATTTCCACCCCAATGGGATAGATATACTGTAATTATAATGTACAAACAAAATACAGATACATTCCTGAAATGTCTTTCAGTGCCTGATGCCTGTGTGTTGTGTTGTTACATTTTTGTTTTCTTCATGTTTTCTTTGTGATGTTTTGTTAAACTTCATTCTGTCTTTTATACAGATGCAGCATCTCTTACCGACTTTCAGCTCCAGTTCCTGTTCATTGTATGACCCAGGTCTTTGGTAAAATTCACATTTGTATTCCCCAGAGTCCTCAGTTTTAAGTTGTTTAATGGCCATCCTGAGATTTTTATTTCTTGTATCATGGTACAGGGAAAATCTGCCGTCCTTCTCCCACACATCCCTTTTAGTGGTGTTTATGATTGTTTTGCTGGATTTAACAACATCTATCTTTTGATATTCCTGATCTGTTATTGGGTATTTGCAGGTGAGTTCAACCCATCCTCCTTCACATCCCTTCACTTCAAAGGCCTCACAGCCTGTTGATCAGACAAAGAGAAAAGTTCCCATCATGTCAGACACTGAAACAATCCCAGAACAGTCTGAATAAGAACCGTATCAACACAACATCCACTGTCTCATCATGCTGGTAAACAGACTTTCTGGATTAATCAATAGATCACAGAGTTGTTCAATTAATCTTGTTGAATGTGTAATTTTATTCGTACATATAGTGTTTTTGTGGTGATTTCTGTAGAGATTCTGAAAGGCCTCTACTCATAAAATCTAAGTTAATATAAATTTATAAAATACTCTGCAGCCTGCCACGGTGTATTTTTCCCCTCCAGACATGTTTTAAGACATAAAAATACTTTTTTCACAAAATATTAAATTACTTTTTAAAAAATCCTTAAAATTACAGCTTTTCCTTTTTCTTGTTAAAAATCCAGAATCTGAAGATGTAGATATTGTTCATTTCAAAAGTCAACTGCTGGACACAACATGTCTCCTCCTTCACTGTAAAGTTCATTCTCAGTGTTTGTGCACTGGAGGCTTCAAGTTTCCACTTCACACTTGTGGAAGTTGCAAACTAGTTGTGAAATCACAAATCATGCTCTTACATAAACATGTTAAACTGAGTTTTAAGGTGAGCTCAGAAAAACTTTCCTCATTCAGCAGATGAACATGAAAACAAACTCTGCACACACATCAATCAAATATCAATATGTCAATCAATAGCCTGGACCTAACAAGTAAAATAAGCCATTACAATTAGTTTTAAGCCTTTATTGTAAATAGTTAAGAAATTGGCTATAAATAATTAATTGAATAGTTGCTTTTGTTAATTATTGTTTATGATCACTTAGCAAACTGTTTACATTCTAGGTGTTCACCCTTGACCTTTAGAAAATCAAAAGGGTCAGTGACTTGAATAAAAGTGGAGCAAAATGTACTTTGAGAATGTTTGTTTTTCTTTGTCAGTTTTCACCTGTGTCGTTTATTAATTATGAAGCTGTTAAAAGTTTAACGTTGCTCTCAGTTTCACTAAAAAACTTTACAGCTTTCACTCATCAGTTGTTTTAAACTGTGTTTAAATTTGAGTTTAAATTCGGTTCACATGAACATTCATGGCATGAACAGGACATAAGCATAACATTCATTAGTCTGTGATATCTGTAATATTAATTAGAGATATTCGATATAAATGATCTTTTTACCTGCAGTTAGTGAGAGGATGAGGAGAAGAAAGCTCTTCATTATGTTTGCCTTCGATGCTGAGATCCTTCGTCCTTGAGTATTAACTCTAGTTGGTTATTTCCTCTTGTCTTGTTGCTACAGTTGGTTTGTCTCAAGTGTCGTGTTTCATGAATTTCTATACATTGACTAAAAATATCACGCTCCACCTTTCTGTCTATCCTTCCTCCTTTTTTTGAGTCCTTTCTCATTATTGCTACTTCATGTTGACAGTTAACACCAAATGGGGAAAAAGATGAGAAAGAGGAAGAATATCTTAGATTTATAAGAAACCTCTGATGAAACATGATGTGTCACAGTGAAAGTAACTTTGTCACATCCTGCCTGGCCTTCTAGGGGTTTTTGTACTTGTGTTTTTATGTTCTTTGGGGTTTCCTGTGTTGCATTTCTGTTGAGTCCTTCTGGCCATATATTTTGCTTGTTGTGTTGTGTACTTGGGTTTGTTGGAGGGCAGCAAACACAGATCTGCTGACCCCTACATGTACTGTAGTGGGATTGTTCATGCAGTAATTAATTAGTAATTGAGTGCTTTTACATTGTTGTATTGTTACTTCTTCCACCACTGAACACTTTCAACAAAGATGTGCTGAGAAAAAACATGTAAAGATGGAAAACTATTCAAAGCCCTATTTTAATATAGTTTGTCTAATTTTACTTATGAAACATCTCATTCAAAGAAATTGCGGTATTGTGCGCAGCTGACAGACAAAACTCATTACACAGTAAAATATAAAGATGTTTGTAATGTTACTGGATGGAAAGAAAAGACAAATTTATCAGATTTGACATGAACATTTAAACCTAGTGACACAACATTTCTGCTGCTACATCTCCATCTAATCCATCACATAAGCAGAAGGTCAGACACAAACTGAGTGTTGCTTACACTTTATTTTATGTCAACTAAATGAAACCCAGTTTTTACTGCAAAGGACACAAAATGGACAAAAAAAACTGCAGAATACATTTAACTCATGTCTATCATAAAATGTATTTTTCCCAGAGTAAAGTCATATTAAAAAAGCCAAATCTTGAGTAGTAAAAAAAAATCGTTTTTTAAATAAAGCTGTGATTGTATAACAAATTTGAACAGCATGAGCTTCTATAAAACACAGCGGCTTTATGAACTATCTCTATAAAAAAAAAACATCATAATAAAACATCTCTTCCAATACAAAACAAGTGACTGAGGGAGAGAAATAACAAAAATAACAAATGGAAATGAGATTGTATTAACCCTAACCCTAACCCTAACCCTAATTTACAGGTGAAGGAAAGAAAGTGAGAACAACAGTGATGATGAGCATAGTTATGTTCAGATTCTCATATGTCAGAAGCTTTGACAATTACAATATTCCCAGATAGCATACAGAGGTGGGCCACTTCAGGCAGTGATACAGCACTGCTGGTCTTCTTCTGGCCCAGACAAAATGGATGTGAGCCTGAACTGGCCCACCTGTAAAATAACAAATGTGGCCCAAATATTCCAAAAGAAATGTGGGCCATTTTCTGGCACAGTTGATAGGGTGTTAACCAAAAGTGGCCCACATATGGTGCAGCAAATGTGGCCCAGTGAACTCTAATATATATTTGGGCCAGTTCTGGCAAATATACAACACAGTAAGCACTGGCTAATCTGGACGTGAGCCTGGGGTGTCCCATATTTGAAATGGTGAATATGACCCAAATATGGTTGAACAGTATTGGGCCACTATAGGTAAAGATGTGGTGCAATTGGTACTGACTAATCTGTAAGTGAGCCTAAAATGGCCCAGATACGATATGCCGCATATGGCCCAAATATTTTACATCAATCTGGACCAGTTCTGGCAAATATATGCTATTGCTGTGGTACATACCCAACACTTTCATCCGGCCCACATACTGCGTGAAATGATGGCAAATGGGGGGTCCACTTCAGTTTGCCAGATCTGGGCCACAAGCAAACCCTAACAATGCCACATGTAAACCAAAAACTAAACAAATAAACCATATCTGGGCCACATCTGGACCACAGTTCATTTTTATTCTGGCCCTGATCGGGCCCACATTCTATATCCTCTTCTGGCCAAAATACTGTGTGGAATGATGGCACTTGGGCAGTCTGCTCCTGTTTGCCAGATCCAGGCCACAAGCAAATCTGGCTTGTGGGCTGGATCTGGCAAACATGGGCCGACCACCCAAGTGCCATCATTCCACATTTGGGCCATATGAATGTGAGCCAGTTCTCGGGTGGCTGTGGCTCAGGAGGTAGAGCAGGTTGCCCACTAATCAGAAAATTTGCGGTTCAATTCCTGGTTTGAGTAAGTCACTTAATCCCAAATTGCTTCTGATTCAGTGTGTTAACGACTGGATTTCCTCTGATTGGTGGGTAATGTGTGTGAAGTGCTTTGAATGATCAGAAGACTAGACAGGTGTTATACTGGCAAACAGGAGTGGACTGCCCAAGTGCTATCATTCTATTTGGTATGTGGGCCACATGAAAGTCACAGGTGTGGATCGGATATGGGCCACAGCAATTTTGCTACCTGGGTTTGATAAAGCTTAATCTGAAACATTTTTTCATGATCTTAATACTGTCTGTTGCCTGCTGATTTAGTAAGTTTTGGTAATAATTAATCTACAGTAACTGCTTTTCCCAGTAGTGTAATGTTTTACTGTGTGTGATAGCATTACAATAACTGACAGTGACTGACAGCATTACAGCAATTTACATAATTAAACTGGACTGAATTAAAATATGTGTAAGTCAATCAAAGAAAATACTTTATGCTTTGAATTAGTATTATTATTATTGCTCCTTTGGTTGTCAGAACATGTGTAAAACCTCCTGTATGGGGCACACAAAGCTGTGAAATGAGCATCCATCTCCCACAATCCACTTTGGTAAAAAAAAAAAAAAAAAAAGTTTATTGTGCGAAACAGTAACTTAAATGAGGAAGGAAATGTTACAACATGTATATGGTCTCTTGGTTTTGGAAGTTTGGGGCTGTAACAATCATCATTCTAATCTATAACATCAGTAATTAGGTAACTTTTCTTCAGGGAGGATTAGTAAAATAAATCTTCATTTTGTTTGGATTTCTGTCACATTATTTACTTTCAGCAGTTGTCTCTAGTTTCTGCACACCGGTGTTTCTTTTGTCATTAGGTCTAATCCTTTCACAATCTATTTCTTTCTTTCACTGTTGTTATTGCAGCATTGGAAACTGGACTATGAAGCTGCTTAGTTTCAACTCATGATGAGAAAACATTTTATGTCATTATTGCACTATAATTATCTTACATTTTATTTTTCGTATCACAAGTTTTCAGCTGACAAATGAGAAGGTGCTTGTGAGTGCAAAAGAAGCAGCGTTCACTGCTGTTTACCACAATGTCGGTCCTCTTGCCGTCACCAGATGGCACCAAAGTAAAAGCAAAAATTTAACAGATAGTGAATTTAGTATGAGGAGACTATTACTGGTGTAATAGGTAATCTGCAAATTTTATGATTATTAAATAATATGGTTGTCAATTTTCAGCTTTTCTTATTGTTGACAAATCTCATGTGGAGAGCCAAACCAACAATGAACTCATCCTACTTAAAAGGATTATATGTGTGTCCAAAGCCTGGTGTATCTTATGTACACACAATCTTTGTGTGTATATGCTATGGCTCTACGCATGATATTTGCTGACTATAAGAAAAATATAGAAAATCGACAGCCTCATCCTTAAGGCAGAGAAAGGCCTGATGATTTGATGGGAGGGACACATTGACTTTTGTGCAAGGCAGGTTTATTTCTATAACACATTTCAACAAGGCAATTCAAAGTGCTTCACATAGAGCATAAAAGCAACATTTGTCACTAGGGCTGCAACCAACAACTATTTTCATCATTGATTAACCTGCAGATTATTTTCGGGATTAATTGATTAAGAATTTAGTCAACAGAACATAAAAAAATTGTGAGAAATGACATTCACAGTTTCTCAGAGCCCACAGTGATGTCTTCATTTTGCTTGTTTTGTCAAAAATGTTAAATATTCAATTTACTGTCGTGTATGACAAAGACTAATTTTCTTTTAATCTACAAATTGATCAGTCAGTTAATTGTTGCAGCTCTAGTTGTCAGTGCTCTTTGGTGGACAAACTAAATGACCTCAGACATTATTATATTATATTTGACACTTCTGTATTGCAGTTCCTTGTTACTGATCAGCTAATATATGAAACAATATACAAGAATAACAGTCTTGAATGGACTCTATTGTTGATTTAACCCTTCTATTGTGTTACGATCAAATTTTACCCATTTTACAGTTTAGATTACATCCTCTACCATGGCCTACGGAATATGATAAAATAAGATTTTATCATTTTTTTCTTTTTATAAATACCTATTAAAAGGTCAAATTTGACCCAGTTGTAATTATGGGTTGTTTATGCAAAAAAATACATATTGAATGATGCCAAACCATCATGAAAAACAAAAAATACAACAGAATAAAAATAACAGTGGCAGTGATATTAAAATTATGTTTCATGCCATCTTGACTTGAATTCAATTGTAGAGGGCCATACACAAATACAATCCCAAACATTTGAGCCATAACACAACAGATGTAACAATAATTGCTCATTTTAACATATAAAAATATAAAAAAAGTTATTTTGGGAATTATGCTGTTTATCATTAGCCTCTCAGGGGTTTATAATGTATTTGCCTTTTCTGTTCATCATAAGCAACAAAATAGATACATTACACTAAAAACCATTTGTACATTGTAAGTTAAATGTGGTCTAAGGTACATAAAATATCAAAGTAAGCATATATATATATATATATATATATATATATATATATATATATATATATATATATATATATATATATATATATATATATATATATATATATATATATATATATATATATATATATATAATGGTTATGGTTAAATAACAAGTCACTTAGCAGATAAAACACGTTTCTGGATGATATTTTTTTTTCCAGTGCTCATTAATGAATTCAGACACGAGTCATATTTGATCCGCTACCATTATAGGTGTAAACTCTTTTCTAAAACATTGGAAGGGTTAAACTGTCTCACAGCTGAGTATAAGGACTCATCTAGTCACTACAAATCAGTCCTGTCACCAAACTTTGGTGACTTAAACAATGTGGAAGTGAATCCTGTTTTAAGTTTACTGGGCCCAGAAACTGAATATCTTGGGGTGTTAATTCCTACAATCTGAGCTGGACTTCATTGTAAACAATCCCAAAAACCATCACAAATCAATGACCTGAAGTCTTAGTTAGTGGGAAAGTTGGCATTGGCATAAACTCTCCACTGCATTTCCTGAGCCTGTCTCCTGGGGGCGCTCCTGTAGCTCTTCAAAGGTGTTATCCTTCCATGGAAGAACAAAAAAGCTGAGTGAGTCGTTGATATTCAAGCAAACAATACTAAGTTACTAAGGTTGTTCATGGATTGTTTACGTTGTTCACTCTCATATTTCAGATCAGATTCAGGCTCCAACATGAACAGATGTATTTGAGTTTATATTTTGAGTAAATAATGGGGAAAAAGAAGCAAAATCCTACATGAAAGAGACAGGAGCTAAAACAGCCTGTTTAGACAGAGACTGAACTGAGGGGCTGCATAAAGGACCAGTATAAGATAAAGAAAGAGTTTTTAAGTGGAAATCATGTAAAGATATTCCAGTAGAGCCACAGAATAAAACTATAGACCTGGAAATGTTTTCTTTAAAATATTGACGTATTGATAGCAGCAAAATGAGAGAAAGTGCCATGTAAACAGACATAGTGAATAAATGATGATGTACATGAAACATAAAAACTAAACTTCACTCAAGCTTCCACTGAAGAGACAAAAACTTTGATGAGGAGACTGTAACGTTCCTCAAATTACTACATGAAACAGGGTTTATGGTAACCGGCATATGCCGGCTTTTTACTGGTATCACGTGTAGTTGTCCAGCAGATGAAAATATCAACGGCCAGAATATCTGGTAGGAGATATGTCGATTTCCTAATGAATGAAATAATAGCAAGATATGTTGCCAAGACATTGTAAATATAAACTTATATTACTTATATACTTATATTATACAAAAGTTTGGTTTTGCCTCTGCTTGGTTTTGACTGCTGCAGCCCTGCACTTTGGCTCGAAAGCAGTTAACACGACTCTGAAAAGTCTTATTGTTTTCTATCTGCTAACGTTACATCCAGCATTGACACAGTGAAACAAACAAATCAGCTCTGAGCTCCACAGTATAAAAATGTTTCTGGAATATTAACGGCCATATTGGCCATCAAAGAAAAGTCTTAGCATAAACTCTGACAAACAGAAATGTCATATTTCCATCATGTTTTCTATGTCATCTTTCACTGTTTGAGGTTTGACTGCTGCTCTGTTAATTACATCATCTCAATGTGTTCTCTTCTTCTGTAATGTTTTAATGGCATCAACTGGAGAATTAGTGCCAACAATAGTTTATCTTGATGACCCAACTCCTAATATTCTCATAACATCAGTGGATAGAACAGCACACCAAAACACATTTTCTGTTGCTGCTGATTTTCTGGAAATTCAGTTCAAATTTGTGCTTCTGTCTCATGTCAGAGGCTCTCCAGATAACAGCCAAGACATTTGTTGGTTTGTTGGCTGTCAGAGGTGGTAATACACCAACTGAATCTGAACACTGTAAGTGGAATATTCATAACAAATCTGCCTCACATAGCTAAAGAGAGAGTCTGTCATTGCACTGCAGTGAAAACATAACACTGCACCGTTGTGGCTGACTGACATGAACATGACATGAGCTCTCTCTTATATTTACAACCAAAATACTTACAAATCTGTCATCATTTATGTATTGATCTTGTTTTTCTAACAAAATGAATACCACCTATAAAGTATCAACACACACAGACACATTTATACTAACCTCTCTGACCTGCTGTGCTGCTGCTTCATTCTTTGTGTTTCTTGAAGATGAAATTCCTGACAGAAAAAGAGAGAAAGCAAGAAAAGAAAGAGAACAAAAAAGGAAATGAGCAGAAGGATGAAGTGGATTAATTTCAGCACTTTAAGTCAAGTTGTTATCTTTACAGTTGCTTATCTATGTAGCTTAGAATCTGTTTCTAATTATCTATGTAGTTTGGTTTCACTGTCCAGGATTTAATTGTGCATCCCCCAGAATGAGCAAAGATGATAGGTCGACAAAATGTCAACTTACAGACATGATAAAAGTCATGTCTACTAACTTCTGATGTCTTAGTTTGTCTGCTTTGTTTTTTTAGACATCACATCTTCACAGGATAGAGGAGTACATGAATGTGGTTTTGTGTGTACAGTATGCATGTGTGTGTGTTTCATGTTTAGTAGTCTGGTAATGAAGTCCCTTACGTTTGTAGATGAAGATCACAATAATCACAAGGAACAGCAGCACAGCTATACGGATGATTGTTACGACACCTGCAAGATAAACCACACAACGCATAAAATGTTCAGCATCATTTCAAACACATGGAATTATAACTCAAAGCTGTCTGTGTCAAGAAATTTTACAGGAATTGATAGAAGTTAAATCATCAAAATGTTTTTCAAACATGTAACATTTAAGGTTGAAGATATCAAATGTGCTTTCTCACCATTCACAGATCCAGATGGTTTTGGTGTTGTTGTTGGTGCTGAAACCAAAACAAAATGCATTCAGTTTGTACGTGTGCATTTATAAATTAAGGATAGAAAAGGAAAAATGCAATTGACAAATAGAACTATTTATTCATGTTTTAAAATCTTTTTTCTTGTTTCCTCCCCGTTGCCAATGTTTATTAATAGATCAACTTCAGCCAAAAACACACAAAATACCTAATTAATGTTATTTAATTAACTAAACAACAAAACAATGCAGACATGAAAGAAAGAAAATAAGATGAGTGAATTTGTGGAAATTAAACTTTGTTGAACATCTGGCTTTTTGACATGTCACAGCTGTAAATAATAAAATGAATGATTCAGGGTCCTGGTATTGCACATGATCAGTGTCACACTGTCATGGTTTACGGGACACTTGAATAGAGCAGAGCCATTGTTAAAGTTATTAGTGACATCTGTACTTTCATACTAAGTCAAAATATCAGCCATTAACTGAATTTCCTGTTTTAACTCTTAACTTCCTGTTGCTATTGCTGGTTATAGTAAACACAAGTAAAAAGTCCTGATCGGTTCACACAGCACTGTACGTTTCTCAAAGCTGGGAACAAAGTTATGTTTGCTGTTAACTAGCTTACTTTATGTTGTTCTAACTGTTTCTATGACTCAATTCAATTTTATTTATATATCTCCAAAATCATAACAAAAGGTATCTTATCACATAGAGCAGGTCTGGACCGTACAACCTGTTGTAACAGTAACATGAGCAACTGATCCTGATGACAGACAAAATACAGAACAGAATAACAGAATCTGCCTACGAGCACAGACAAAAACCAAAGAATATAAAATACAATTCCTGTTTTAAATGAGGTTATGTGTCACATCTGCTGGTTGTCTGGTGACTGCTCAGAGCCAAGAAACACTTCAGCTTGTTGCTTCATATTAGCTTCAGCTTAACTTACATTTGTATTTTTACACAGCACAGGAGAATAGATTTTGTCCCCTTCTCTTAAAAATCTGCTTTAGGAATGGATTTCTTCACCACAGATCACAATTACATGATCAATGACACCTCCAGTGTGTATTTAGGCATGTGAGGCAATTACGTTAAGTGGGAATTTATAAAGGATAAATATTAATTTTAAAAATGTGTAGATAAAATGAAGAGAAACTTCAAAACTGATCAGTTGTTCAGAGCTTTGATTGAACATGTTGCTGATGGAGTCCTGCTGTCACTGCAGCATGCTCATCTGAAGTCTGGTGAAAGAGACGTGCAGGAAATGAAATCAAGAGTATAAAGAACAACGACTGCAGGTGTTCTCACTCTGTCAGTCTGGATATCACAGCTGACTGCTGTTTGAATAGAAAGTCAAACACTACAGAGTGGATGATCACACAAAGCTAATGGCTGTAATGTTGCATGTCTGAACTGTTCAGTCGACTCTCAGCACTTAAATTCTTGTAACTAGAGATGATACTTTATGAATAAATACAAACTAAGATCACAGTTGAGTCATTTTCAGTCTGTCCTTGTTGTAGATGAGACAGAACCAGCTAGCCAATCAATGAACTCGCCTTCTGGAGTCACAACAGTCCTGTAAACTGCAGCTGGTGAACATGAAGTGTAACTAATCATGTCACAGTTTACGAGACTGTCGTGACTCAAAACAGTTCATGTATCATCTACGTTACTCTTTGACTAAAAATAACATTCTTGTACGTTGCACATTGTACAAAAACAAACTCTCCTTTACTGTAAATCAAACATCAAATCATCAATCATCGCATCTGTGGCTTTCTTTTAATGTTAGCAATCAATTAGCCTCCAACAATCTAAACCAGAGTCAGATTTTGGCAAAACTTGAATTGAAGTCTTCAGTCACTACTTCTCTGCAAACCTTGTACATGCATGGACCCTCTTACACATGCAGGGATATTTGCACAATCAGACTTAACCACTACAAACTATGTTTACATGTCTCTTTTTCCTTTGTATCTACTTTTGTAATTTTATCTTGTAAAGTTTTTGTATATTGTGCTTATAGTTTTTTTATATATAATTTTTAATAATTTTATAGTTTTATTATCCATGGTGGTCTGAAAGTAAAGATATCACAGCAGAGTTTACTGTGATCTGTCTATGTGACAAGATTTGAAGTGAATTTAATAACTTTGTAGCAATAAAATAACACATCTACTCACCTACAGTCATCTCCAGTTTGTTGAAGAATGTTTTACTGCGTCTCTTGTCAGTGTTTTCTGCTCCACACCAGTATGTCCCGGCATCGTCTGTTGTTATGTCTCTTACAGTTATGGTGATATTTCTCTTTCTTGTGTCATCCTCCATTGAAAACTTCCCTGTGTTTGTTTTGGGCTTTGAGGTGCTCCATAGACGTTGACATATAGATGGATCTTCTCCTTTACAGATGAATTTATTATATGGAGCACCTTGTGAGTAGTTACACCAGTATGTGAAAGTTTGTCCAATAGTTGGGGATCTTTTGAAGCTTGTAATCTCTGTAAATATAAAGAAAAAGACAAATTCTAATTTCAACTCTTTGGCATTTTTTTCATCTCACTTTCTTTATTTCACTTTAACTTTCACTTCATGTTATCTGCAAGCATATTTACATATTTTTTACGATAGTTACATTTTATTAAATATCAAATATCAGCAAAACCATTTTATCTGCTGCCAATAAAACATCTGAATGTGTATAAATCTGTGTTAACATCTGTTAAATCATCTGTTGTGTTGAGTCGTGTTTCACTGATAAACAGAAAATGAAAGTCAGAAAAAAGCCTCTAACCAGTAGAGGAGAGTTAAATCTGTATTACTCACTTTTAATCTTCAGTCCTATTTTTCTGAGTGAAACTCTGTCACTTCCTTCCTTTGATTTGACTCCACACCAGTAGACACCAGCATGCTGTGAGCTCACATTACTGATGGACACGTTGAATCTGTTGGTGTCTGTGAGAGTGAATGTCCCGTTTGACTTTACAGAAGTTGATAAAATCTCCTCACAGATTTCATTGTTGTCTTTGCAGATGAACTTATCATAGGAGTTGTGTTCGTCAGGGAAATCACATGTGATGGTGGTTTCAGCTGTTTCATACGCAGTTTGATTAAATGGTGTCTGGCAGCCATCTTTCACTGCAAAGAAAAAAGAAAAGTAAAACATGATGGAAATGTATCATCACACTCATATACAGTAAAGGATGCATCATGTGCATTTATCTATTCATTATATCTGCCTCTCCTGTCCTGTAATGTTTGCTTCATAGCAAATTGATTTCCACTTTTGCTAACTTGGTTAGCTCTGTACAGTAGAAAGTTGAAAGAGAAGCAGACCTCACTGAATGTGAAACATGTTCATACTAGAGTTACTTTGTTGATCATCTTCAAAATAGACAAGCTTTTTAAATGTATTGACTTAATTATTCAGTCTTCAGGACAAAGATGAATTCTTTTCTGAATACTTTGTACCCTATCACCCAGAGACTAACGTTAGCAGAGCACCCAACCGCACCATGAAACTGAGCACACTGCAACACTTTACAAAACTTCAACCAACTGGAGAAGTGAAGAAAGTCGGCTGCTGTTCAAACTGAAGACAGAACGTTAAAAACAACACAGCGCTTCGTTTTTTCCCCTTCTTACTCCAAAACATGCAGACCAACTTGTGTTTTTACAAAAGACATTAAACCAGTGATGTTGGAAAGTAAATGACACTTTCATTTCATTATTATTATACTGAAGAAGACTAAGATGCTTCCAAATTAATGCAGTTCACTTTTCTAAATCAAAAAGCTGCAAACATTCACACGCTTTTCTCTTCTTTCTTCTATTTATCAGACGTGACCTTCATCAAGACCATTTAGTTTAAATGTCAGTTATGTTTCATATTAAAGTTCAGTGGACACAGGACACCAGTGAATGACACACAGTGCATTGAAGGTAATGTCTGAAATGTCTTTCAATGCCTGATGCCTGTGTGTTATGTTGTTACATTTTTGTTTTTCTTCTTGTTTTCTTTGTGATGTTTTGTTAAACTTCATTCTGTCTTTGAAACAGATGCAGCATCTCTTACCGACTTTCAGTTCCAGTTCCTGTTTCCTGGAAGAGAAACCTTCTTGGTAGAATTTACATTTGTACTTCCCAAAGTCTCCATGTTCAAGTTGTTTAATAACCATCCTGAGATTTTTATTTCTTGTATCATGGTACAGGGAAAATCTGTTGTCCTTTTCCCACACATCCTTTTTAGTGGTTTGTATGTTTTTTTCTTTAGGTTTAGCAACCTCTATCTTTTGATATTTCTGATCTTCTTTCGGGTATTTCCAGGTGAGTTCAACCCATCCTCCTTCACATCCCTTCACTTCAGACTCAGCCTCACAGCCTGTTGATCAGACAAAGAGAAAAGTTCCCATCATGTCAGACACTGAAACAATCCCAGAACAGTCTGAATAAGAACCGTATCAACAAAACATCCACTGTCTCATCATGCTGGTAAACAGACTTTCTGGATTAATCAATAGATCACAGAGTTGTTCAATTAATCTTGTTGAATGTGTAATTTTATTCACACATATAGTATTTTGTGGTCATTTCTGTAGAGATTCTGAAAGGCCTCTACTCATAAAATCTATGTTAGTATAAATTTATAAAATACTCTGCAGCCTGCCACGGTGTATTTTTTGGTTCTACCACCAGGAGTCGCCAAAGTCAGGTTTTCAAATCCCAGTGGCTTCATGATTCAAGATAAACATCAAAATAAGTTTGACTTTGTATTTTATCCTTGACAAATATTAAGATTTTTATATTTTGCATTCATGTGTTAGTGCCTGTTCACCAGAGGAGTTTTATGCACTCATTATCTTTTCTTTAACTACTGTGTTATAAATGATTAATACTGAGAGCAAAACAGGTGTATTTTTAACCCTACCAGTCTCAGCAACCTGTCCACTGTTTAAAAGAAAAATCCCCTCCAGACATGTTTTAATATGTAAAAATACTTTTTTCACAAAATATTAAATTACTTCTTAAAAATCCTTAAAATGACATCTTTTGCTTTTATCTCATTAAAAATCCAGAAACTCTGAAGATATAAATATTGTTCATTTCAAAAGTCAACTGCTGGACACAACATGTCTCCTCCTTCACTGTAAAGTTCATTCTCAGTGTTTGTGCACTGGAGGCTTCAAGTTTCCACATCACACTTGTGGAAGTTGCAAACTAGTTGTGAAATCACAAATCATGCTCTTACATAAACATGTTAAACTCAGTTTTAAGGTGAGCTCAGAAAAACTTTCCTCATTTAGCAGATGAACATGAAAACAAACTCTGCACACACATCAATCAAATATCAATATGTCAATCAATAGCCCTGAACCTAACAAGTAAAATAAGCCATTACAATTAGTTTGAACTCTTTATTGTAAATAGTTATGTCCATTAAAGTTTGGATGTTTCTCTTTTAAATGGAGAAATAGGCTATAAATAGTTCACTGAAGAGCTGCTTTTGTTAATTATTGTTTATGATCATTTAGCAAACTGTTTACTTTCTAGGTGTTCACCCTTGACCTCTATAAAGTCAAAAAGGTCAGTGACAGAGTTTGACTTGAGTAAAAGTGGAGTAAAATGTTCTTTGAGAATCATAAATGTTTGTTTTTCTTTGTCAGTTTTCACCTGTGTCGTTTATTAATTATGAAGCTGTTAAAATCTTAACGTTGCTCTCAGTTTCACTAAAAACTTTACAGCTTTCACTCATCAGTTGTTTTAAACTGTGTTTAAATTTCATTGCACAGACAGGATATAAACATAACATTCATTAGTCTATAATATCTGTAATCAGGTATTAATGATCTTTTTACCTGCAGTTAGTGAGAGGATGAGGAGAAGAAAGCTCTTCATTATGTTTGCCTTCGACGCTGAGATCCTTTGTCCTCGAGTATTAACTCTAGTTGGTTATTTCCTCGTCTTGTTGCTACAGTTGGTTTTTGTCATGAATTTATATACATTGACTAAAAATATCACGCTCCACCTTTCTGTCTATCCTTCCTCCTTTTTTTAATTCTCAAACACAACTCCTTCCTCATTATTGCTATTTCATGTCGACAGTTAACACCAAATATGTCGTGAGAAAGATGAGAGGAAAAATACCATAGATTGATAAGAAACCTCTGATGCAAACATGATGTGTCACATCCTGCCTGGCCTTCTAGTGGTTTTGTACTTTTTATATTCTTTGGTGTTTCCTGTGTTGCACTTCTGTTGTGTCCTTCTGGTTGCATGTTTTGCTTGTTGTGTTGTGTACTTGGGTTTGTTGGAGGGCAGCAAACGCAGATCTGCTGACCCTCTGGAGGGGCCCCGACCCCTAGGTTGGGAACCAGTGGACTAAACTAGCTAACTGTATATAAAGTAGTGTAAACTAGCTCCACCTCCAGCAGCTACAACAGTAACATGCTGCTCTAACACTGATGCTTCACTATTAATAATCTAGTGATGTCATATATAATAATATATCAGTCAGAGGGACCAAACCACTACTTTTACTGCAATACTTTAACTACATCAAGCTCATAATACTTATGTACTTTGTACTACGTGTACTGTTATGCTAAGTTTCACTGATGTGGAGATTTTTTTTTAAACTTCAGTGTCCAAGTGGAAAACTTTGGTCTATTCAAAGCCATATTTAAAAGCCTTATCCTGCGATAGAGAACAGCGTGTCAGTCTAATATTACTTATGAAACATCTCATTCAGAGAAATTGCAGTATTGTGTGTAGCTGACAGACACAACTCATCACACAGTAAAATATAAAGATGTTTGTAATGTTACTGGATGGAAAGAAAAGACAAATTTATCAGATTTGACATGAACATTTAAACCTAGTGACACAACATTTCTGCTGCTATGTCTAATCCATCACATAAGCAGAAGGTCAGACACTAACTGAGTGTTGCTTACACTTTATTTTATGCCGACTAAATGAAACCCAGTTTTTACTGCAAAGGACACAAAATGGACAAAAAGAAACTGCAGAATCCATTTAAATCACGTCTATCATAAAATTTATTTTTCCCAGAGTAAATTCATATTAAAAAAGCCAAATGTTGAGTTGGAAAATATTTAGTTTTTTAAATAAAGCTGTGATTGTATAACAAATTTGAACAGCATGAGCTTCTATAAAACACTGAGTGGCTTTATGAACTGTCTATAAAAAAACATCATAATAAAACATCTCTTCCATCATCCGAGTCTAGCTCATGTCCATGCTCTCTGCAGGTCCTAAGCCCCCTCCCTCCCCTCCCTGCACGCTCTGGAAGATGGACGCCATGTCTGCATTGGTTCTGATCTGGTTGGCGAAGTCGGCCATGCTGGGGCTCCTCTCCACTTCGGGCACGGCCAGCAGGGCGGCGACAGCACGCATGGCTGAGCGCCGCAGCTCCTCTTGTTTCTCAAACTCCTGCTTCACAGAACCGGCCTTCACCTGCAGGCAGTGGGATTCATTTCAGTGTAGTGGGAACCATCATCACAAGCATTATGACCGTTCTCGTCGATACAATGTGAGATATGTATTTTACAAAAACTTTAAAGCGTATGATCTGATCATTATCAGTGACTCTGCAGCTCCTCTCAGCTTTACGGAGCCTTATAGTGACTTTCAGCTCATTGTTTATCTGTCCAGTTGCAACTTTACTGTTGTGGTTCACTCTCAGCGCTCTCATAACATCGTTTTGGGTCGCAGCAAGCAGCTGTTTTCAGAGAAAAAGCTCTAAAAAGCTACTGCACACTACCTGCTCAGCACCAAACAGTTAGCTGTAGACTAGCTGGTGAACAAAGTGCATTTAGTAGCTAAAGAGCCAGATATTTCCCTCAGGAGTTGATAGAGAGCATAAACAGCTAAATGAGGGTGAATACTGGACTTATATTCACCAGGTGGACAGAAACATAACTTTAAATGAATTATAATGTTGTTCCATACCTGCTAGATGTGGAAATAAGCAACTGTTTGCCAACCAGTTCATTATATCAACTTATATCAACAAAAGTTGATGATATGATGCCAGTGTTGTGTTCACTACTGTTTCTGCTGAAAACCAGGTGACATAAAATCAGTTAATGCAGGTTTAAAGAATTTATAGTTCTATTAAATGAGTAGTTTAGTGTTTAAGATAAAAACTCAAGTCTCATACCCATTAAATATGATGCTACAGCCAAGAGACAGTTAGCTTAGCACAAACACTGGAAACAGTTAGCCTGGCTCTGAACAAATTTCAAAAAACCTGCTTACCAACATCTCTAAAGCTCACTAATTAACGCAGTCTATCAATATTGAAACTATAATGTGTCATTGTTACATTTCAGTTTATGTACAGATTGAACAAACAATATATCTTTAATTGGTGAGATGCTGGTAGGTGGATTTTGTTTCCTTCAGACAGAGCCAGGCTAGCTGTTTCCCTGTTTCAACTATATGTACTGAGCTAAGCCAACCAGTTACTGGTTTAGAGAGATATGGAAGTGGTATTAACCTCATTTAACTCTGTGCGAGAAAGAAAATAAGCATACTTCCCAAAATGTTGAGCTTTTTCCATCCTGGATCTTACACAATACCTATTTTAGTGTTTATATGTAATATATTAAGAGTTATTTACCTTTAAGACTCCTAAACGTGTCTGTGTGAATGTGTTTCTGGTACCTTGGTGGTGCAGGTAGCTTTAAGTGGCTCCACCAGTCTGTCCAGTCTTTGCAGAACAGCAGCAGGACACAGAGAGGCCAGTCTGGCGAGCATCAGGAAGGTCAGCATCTACACAAACAGAAGCACAAACACACGAGAAACACATGGAGAAGCAGCTGCAAGAAGATGAATGAGACACTCATGTCTGTAAGTGCAGCCACAGTTGTTGAAGAGCAACAACCAAACCAGCATCTAACAGGTCTGACGTGAAATTTGCAGACACATTTATATGATGTTTAATGTGCTGCAGCTGAGCAGCTAATTAGCGATTTAACCTGCTAACCGATGTAAGCGGTGCACTTTTTCTTGTTTGGTGGCTCGTTCATCAAGCTAAAGTGCAGGACAAGATGTGTGTTTGTGTTTGTGACTTAGATAAGAAGGAGACTTTAGCAGGAAAGCTGATGTGAGTTGCTGTTCAGAGTCTGTGGCTCTTGTGTTGAGTAGCAGGATGCAATCAGGCTCAGTGTGACCGTCTGCTCTGCCGAACGACATGTTATCGCTTTATTCAATATTTAAGTGGCTGTATAAAATAAAATCAAAACCAAAAACCGTTATATATACGTCTCTGTCTCTTTTCGTTTCAGATTTTTTTTACAAAGGAAAACAAAGAGCAGATATTTACACTGTAGGAGACAAAATAATACAACTGAATTTCAGCTGAACTTTAAAGTTTGTAGCAACAACTGAGCATACAAGATGTGGTCTGGTCTTACGCTTTCTAACCTGAGACGAGGACTGAACTCAAAACTCTGATTTTGATGTTTTCTACCCACCCTGATATCATAGTGGTCTTTGAGTCCTTCCTCCACATGATCTAGAAACTGTAGCACGTCCAGCCCCTCCAGACAGCTGTCCAGCAGAGTGTACATACACTCAAACGCAGCTTTACGCACATCCAGACCATCATCCACAGTGTGTTTGAACGGACCCATCTCCACCTGCACAGACAAATATAAACACTTGCACAAAGCTTTGAAAAAAATAAGCATTATAAACATTTTCCCAACCAGTCAACCCACCTCTCTGATGAGGTCCTTCCTGATCTGGGTCTCCTTGTAGAGGTGAGGCAGCACCGTTGCTAGACGACCACGGATCAGGGATGGTTTGTTATGAGCTGCAGAGTTGAACATCACCAAGGCGACGCGGCGCACGTTGATGTCCTCGTCCTGCAGGGTCTTCAAGAAGTCACCTGCCGACAAACAGATACCATCACAGATATGGGAGAGACTGGGATATGTGTGTGTGTACTTCTGTTTTGGTAATAAGACTTTACATTTGATATATTTTTGTCACATCCTACCAGGACTTTTTCTGTTTTTGAACTCTATTCTCTTTTCTTGAGTTTTCAGTGTTGCATTTATGTTTCCTGTTTTTGTTTTTTTCTGTTTCTCTTGCATGTTCCTCCTGTGTTGCATCATCTGTTTGTTTACTTTAGTTCCTGTTTTATTTTTTAAATATTTCCTCTTTGTGTCTGGTCACCTTTACTTTCTGTGTGCTTATAGTCCAGTTTTCGGTTTGGCCTTTGTTGCATAGAAAGTCTGCAAATATTCAGCAAAATGTTCCTGGAGTCCAGAGGGTTAAAACAATACCTGCATTGTGTATATCTTATTAAAAAGATTATTTTTGAAGATAATTACTTGATTATTAGCTTCAGCTGAACTTTAGGATGCAGTTTACACAGAATGAGGATTGTTGGAACAGCTTTAGACTCTTCACAGCCAGTATAAACAGGAGAAATGATGGAAACTCTTTCAGTGTACATACAGTAGGTGCACGTGACTACTGTTTTAACACAGAATTCAAAAAATTAAAAAATTAAAATTAAAATTAGCTTTGTCCTCACAAGAAAAAAAACAAGTGTGTTTCTGTGCTTGCGTGTCTTGCCTATGCATTCCTTCAGCAGTGCGTCGACAGGAGCAGGTTGGTCAACAATAGTGAACTTGATAGCCGTCACCACTGTGCTGCGAGCCAGAGGAGAACCTGTGAGGGGGCAGGTAGAGTCCTGGATGAGGTTTTTTTAGTTAATGGGTTAGTTGACCTACATAAACACTCACTTACCTCTGATGGTTTCTACTCATGGAGATACAGTTTTGTTTTGTGCCAATCAATCCATCAAGTAGATGTTGAGATAAATTAAAGAATAACTGAAAACTCTGGCCTGCTTTTGTTGCTAGAAGAAAAGTCAGAAGATCATAAAAAATGTATTCTCCAAGGATCTCGAATATCTTTCATAAATGTCATGGCAATCCATCAAATTGTTGTTGAGATATTTCAGCCTAAACCACAAAATTCAACCTCATGGTGGCGCTAGAGGAAAGCTCAGAGGATCCTCATCATCAGTAGGATTCATCCTCTGGGGAACATGAATGTCTGCACCAAATTTCATACAAATTCATCAAACAGTTGTCAAGATATTTCAGTCTGGGTCGAAGTGGTCAACCAACCGACACAGTAATGTGTCTTTCTGAAGATATAGTCCCTTTGAAAGCTGCTGACGCCACATTGATATTAAACTTCACAACAATCTGAGCAATATTTCTAGAGATATTTTTCTCTGGACCAAAGTGTCAGAGCACTTTCCCACCTCACACATCATACCAGCTTTAAGTTGCTGTTTAAGTCTGGGTAATAGTTGTGACGGGTTGACTAAGGTCAGTTTTCCCAGACATTCAGCCACCAGGTTCCTGGTCCCCTCCTCCTGACACTCGCAGTTCTGAAACAGCAAAGCCCAGATAGACTCCACGTGGGCCGAGAGACTCGAGGCTGGACAAGCACTGGACAGAGAGAGAGAGAGAGAGAGAGAGAGAGGAGGAGTGTTAGAAGAGAAGTTTTGTCATTGTTTAAAGAGAATCTGGTTTTATGATAAAATACTGTAAATTCTCATGATAAAGTCGGTTTATAAATAACTGCTGCTGTAGCTGTGTAGTGATAACAGACACACAAACTCATGAACACACACCTGATGACTTCTTTGAGGGAGTGCAGAAGCAGGTACTGTCTTCTTGGCTGGGAGGTGATCTCTTTCAGCATGAAGGGCAGGAAGTCGTTTAGGCTGCCGACTGCCATGCTGCCTAAAGCGCAGGACGCCGCCGTCTTCACCTGAAACCACAAACTAGAGGTTATAAAAACATTCTCTTCCGTCTTCCTATTGATTTATTCATACCTCATTTGGTTACAACCATCCAAGCAACCGCATTAATGATACAGAAAAAACGAATAATGTTATTGTCGATTTTGTTGTTACCATGCCTACAATATATAAACCTTAACAGGACTGTCTGACCTCTAATCTCTAATCTTCTTATTTCTCAACCACCTCACTCAACATGTTTCCTTTCTGTCTCTATTATCAACTATCAATAAAAGAAAAAGAAAAAACAAGACTTTGGAACAAGAAAATAAAAATTAAGCTTTGACATGAAGGAAAGTTTAAAAAGAAAGTATAAATATATTGTTTCTGTTTTCAACATACTAACTAATACTGTATGAACAGAAGGAAGGAATGGCTTGATATGTGGGCCGATATATAATTAGCAGATTTTTTAAACTTATCTGATTGACTTATCTGATCCGATTTGACTGCATGTAAGTCTTACCTCTTCGCTGGTGGAGGAGAAGGCCTCCAGGATGACTCCCTGAACCTCTTTACTCCCTCCCAGACTGCCGTTCCTCCCCACCTCCCCCAGACACAATAAAGCCAGGACACGAGCGGACTCTGGAGAACCCTGATTCTTCACCTGAGGAGAACCAGAGACACCAGATACAGCGACACAGAGACAGAATACAGAAAACCAGGGGCCATATTCAAGCTAAAAGTGGCTCCTAACTGGCCGAGATAGAAGAAACTAATAACAATAAATCCTAACTGTAGAACTTCAAGGTTTCTGGTCTAAAAGTAATTTACAAAACATTTTACTTTTTGATTTTTTTACATTTGAACCTAATTAAAAGGCAGCAGGTGAGCCTTTAATAAAATAAAACAATAACAATAATAATAATGAACAAACAACAAACGATCCAATAACACCGTAGATGACAGTTTGCACATCTCTCTCCTACTAACACACTGAAAAAATGCAGTTTGCAGTCATGATGAATTTGAGATAAATCAGTTGTGAATTAGTCCTCAAACCAACAGTGCACTCCTCACACCACAGTCTGTAAGACCATCCATTAAGTGTACATTAAATAATGACCAACTGCAATAAATATTACAGTAATGAAGCTGATTTCGTGATCATGACAAGTCAATTTTACTTCATTTCATGTATAAAATCTGTGACACAGCTAATATAAAAAAAAATAGTATATATTTCTATTTATTGATCTATCCATGCATTGTATTGATAAATGTTTTGTTTCCCATTCACTGACACTGACCACCACACACTGTATGAAGCTTTCAAAGGTAAACTCTCAGATAGGAACATTTAGTTCTATTTAAAGAGGACACCTAGTGGCCCCTAATTACATAAAGCTGATGTACAGTAACGGTGTTCGACACAAACCTCCTGTATGAGGCTGGTTACTGTGCCTGGTGTCTCTTTGGGGCAGGCGGAGGACAGAGCGGCCACACAGCGAGCGACAGAGTGGTAGGACTGTCTGTGGATGACAGAGCTGTCTGCAGAAGACGGAGAGCTGTGGAACGGCTCCGTGAGAGACTTCAGCAACTGACTGGAGAGGAGAGGAGAGGAGAGGAGAGGAGAGGAGAGGAGAGGAGAGGAGAGGAGAGGAGAGGAGAGGAGAGGAGAGGAGAGGAGAGGAGAGGAGAGGAGAGAGAAACATTATATACAAACTATTAACCCAAAACTTATTATTGTGGGAACATTTGGGCCTAAATAAATCCAACTCATACTTCACCCACACAAACCTGCACTTACCTGTAGCTGAGGTTGCTGGTTTTGGATGATACCAGTGCCTGTAGGAAGGCCACTATGGCTGCCAGCGCACCGCCCTGCAGCAGTGGAGAGTGGACGAGTCTGAAGACTCCCGGCAGCACAGAGGAGCTGATCTTAGCCAGAGAGGAGGGGCAGACTTTGGCCATGCAGGTCAGCAAGGTGACGGACACCTGAACACAGAAACAGAATGTACTACATGTATATTATAATAATATCAATATAAAGAACTTTATAAATTGAAATGTTTATGCAAAGTTCAAAAGGATTAAGTTTAGGGTTCAGGATTTTTTTGTCTGTTAATCTGCTACTGAACAGATTCTTTTGTAGACAGCGCCACCATGTGGTTATTTATGAAGCATTTTACATCTTGGCTTAAAGGGGACATATTCCCCTTTTAGTGATTTTTCCGGAGGAGGCTTCCTGAATCTGAAACGGCCTGTTTCAGACAGAGGCTGAACTGAGGGGCTGCATAAAGGGCCAGGATATAGATAAATAAGCATGCAAAGATATTCCAGTGGAGCCCAAGAATATAAACAATATACATATATACAATATATATGGAAATGTGCATATGTCCTCTTTAAGTAAGAATTTACACAACAACATTTCTTTCTTACTATGACAAGAAACTTTTCTCATTATAACATGTTAAGTTGGTAAGTTGTTATAACAAGAAACTTCCATATGTCATTAAAACATGAAGAAGTTCCACTCAGTACCTTAAGGGACGTTTTTGTCTAGAACTATGTTTAGTCTAGTTTGTACTTCATGACACCTTCTAACCTTCCAGAAATGAGTATATCCAGTTTGAATCATCCCTCTCCCAGTTATCCCAGACCAGATGTCTCTCCTTTCCTACCTGCGATACATGCATGTCGCTCTCATCCACCAGAGCAGGAAGTTCGTTCAACACGGGCTCCAGCGCTGCCGGTTTGATGCTGGCAGCGTGATGCGTGACCAGTGCGGTCAGACACGCCAGCGTGCCGAGCTTCAGCGCCCGCTGGTTCTTCCTCAAGAAAGATCCCAACACGGACAAAGCTTCTGGCAGGATGGACGACAAGTCGATCTGAAGGAGAGGGAGGGAAGAGAGGAGAGAGTTTTTTTCTGTTTTTTAGTCAGTTCTTCATTTGGGAAAGTAATTTTTATATAACGTGGTTGAATAAATGTGTGAAAACATTCATAGTGAACCTTTAACTGAGAGGCAGCGATGAGGGTGATGGTCCTCACTGCTGTCAGCCTCGTAATTTCATTCTTCAGCCTCTCCAGAAAAATCGCCAACACACCCTTCAGCTCCGCCCCCAGGTGATCGCCAAGGTGACACACCATGTGACCCATACAGGAAATAGCCCTTTCTTTCACTTCCTGGTCAATGTCTGTTGCTTTCAGCCTCTTCAGAGTCGCAGAAAACACCTTGAAGAAACAAAAGTTTATGAATTTTTTTTTAACACTGAATAGACCGATAGATTCGGTGTTAAAACTGACAGCAGACTATTATAACTTTTTTTTTATTAGACCTGAAAATAAAAAACAGGCGAGAAAAACTAGAAAAGGAGATTAAACAAGACGAGAAGAGGAAAACATTCCTGCCAAACCCCGACCCGTCGTACCTCTTTAACGAACGGTTTGGGGTCGAATCCTCCCTTCTGATCCGGCGGCCTCATCACTCTGACCAGCTGCTGGCTGACGAGCAGAGCCTCCGAGGTGATCTTATAGAAAGTGTCGTCTATACACGCCACCACCGGCGGCAGCAGCACCTGCGGGGACCACAGCAGGGGTGACGGAAAGAAAATTCTCCACATGAACCCTTCCTTCATATCACAAAGGCTCATTTCTTAAGTTATTTGTTCAAAATAACAAATAAAGAGAAGAAAAAGAAAAAATGTATCATGTATCACATCCAGAGAGTGGTTTTACATCTTCAGACTATTTTAACTGTCTCTCTGCTAAAATAAAGAATTACTAGTCAGTCAGCTATGATTTACTAAACTCTTGGACCATTAATTACAATAATATTTCACAGCTGGGGTGTTCAACAGCCGAGCTACATGGAGCCATGCTGTTTCACCAGCACCTCAGTGTCATAATATAATCCTTTTTAGTGTATGTAAATCTCATAAATGGTCAACATATGATGAAATATCTACCCGTCTGTGTAGAGCCTTCAATATAATCACAGGTTTTGAGAATGACGGTGACTCAACTATTCATGTTGTTGATGCTTCTGTTATTTTATTTTTATTTATTGTTGTTCTGCCTCCTTTTTTCTAATTAAATTACACATTCACTGCAGTATTTTTCTTTTTTTTTTCTTAAAAAAATGACCCAAGACAATGAATTCATTATCAAAACAGTTGGCAATTCATTTTCTGATGCTCAACGAATTGATTCATTGACTAGTCGTTGCAGCTCTACTGCAAAGATCAAGAAGCAAAGCATTAAAAAGAGGTTTAAAGAACCTGCATATGGGGCTGAAAGGCTTGAGGAGGGTGCGAGAGGAGGAGGACATGGAAAAAGGAGAGAGCATCGATCCTCATGGTGGAGGAGGTGGACTTGTCAGTCAGGGAGAAGACGATGCCTGGAGGAAAGAAGGAGGAGGGAGGAAGGGGGGGGGGGGGGGGGGGGGGGAAGGGGGGGGGCAGAAGGACGAGAGAAATAGATGTTGGCGAAGTTTTTAGTGTAAATGAGCGAGGAATAAAAAGGGAGCTGTGAAATGAGGGAGGTGTGAAGTCGAAATGTGAGTGTGTGTGTGTGTGTGTGTGTGTGTGTGTGTGTGTACCAGGTATTAGAGCAGGTATGTGCTGTTCCAGGGCTCCAGGTACAGTGTGAGCCAGTTCAGTGAGGAGACAGAAGCAGCCCTGTCGAGATTTTAAGCTCTTCTCCTTCAGCTGTCTGTGGAGAGCCTTCACTATCACCGGCACCTGCGCCGACGACACACACACACACACACACACACACACACACACATTACCTGGCCACTGTGTCATTAAGAGTTAGAAAACATTACCGAATCTGTACTCGTGACATCACTCTCTACCTGTTTCTTCAACATGGCGACGGCCGGCTCCTCCTCCTTGCTCGCTCCTGTGTCCGAACCGGCCGCGATGAGGCCGTGGTGACTCGATCCCGCTCGCGTCTGTCTCAGTAGCGTCGAAAAAGCCGCGAAGACGTCGGCCCGCACGTTCTCCTCGCGCTCCTTGAATCTGGCGAGCAGGGCGGGGCAGATGGAGGAGTAGAAGGAGAGGAGGAGGTCCCGGCGCGTGTCGATCAACGCCTCGAGGCACTTGATGGAGGAGCGCCGCACCTTCCAGCTCATATCGTCGTCGTCGCTGTACTCGTCGTCGGATTCTGGATGGCGTCACAAGACGAGAGGAAGAAGAAGAAGATGGGAGCACAAAGACATTCAATGTAATTATGTTACATAAAATCACTAAAAATAATTATTTCAAATGACTTATAATTATATTTGTGAAGTTTTTACAGCAGCCTAAAAGCAACACTGAACCAAAAAACAAACCAAACAACCCATTTTAGTTTCTCCGCAATAATTTTAACATTACTTGTAAAAAAAAGTTAAAGAGTTTCTTTTTAAAATCTGACGTGTACGGTTCAGAACTACACCTCAGCTACAAACTAACTCACTTATTAATGAAAGTTTTACTACAACAAAGAAGATGAACAGCGATGAAGTTTCAGCACATATAAGAGGATATGGAGATTATTCCCTATCTTTATTCAAGAGCGTAGTATATAAATTCGAGAGCAAACTTTATTGATTTTACGTTCAAATTTTGTGGGTTGACCAATGAAATGGAGCCTGCCTCCGTGAGCAGAAACTTAGCGAGCGCGCAGAAGAAACCTGAGTGCGAGGAGAAGAGTTGAAGTTTGAGTGCAGGAAATGTGCACGAGCAACATTGTATCCGAGTGCGAGCACACAGTTTGAGCACAAGCGGAGCAAATCTGAGCGCAAGCAGAGGCTGTTTGAGTGCGAGGGGTTTTGAGGGACAAATTACAAAATTTGAACGTAAAATCAATAAAGTTTGCTCTCAAATTTATACACTACGCTCTTAAATAAAGATACGGAATAATCTCCATAAGAGGAACCTTCTGAAGATATTATAGTAAAGAAACAGAAGTAAAAAGTGCTGAATGCATTTCCTTCCTAAAACATCTGCAACACTGAAATATCTTAAAATGCTGCATTGATTTCATATTTACATTGTTACATCCATGTTTTCTATTGCATTACTGTTATTTGCTGAATTTCTTGGCACATTTCAGTCACCTGCACATCACTGGAATAAACTCCACAGGCTACCTTTAACTCCAGAGCAGATAAATCTGAACCATCATATCAATATGAGCTTTTCATAGATTTATCTGTGAAAAGCAAAGAATCCTGTTGACTTGTGACCCTTTGAGTGAAATATCTATCAGATAGATTGTCATGAAATCAGGTACAGATAAAAAAAAAAAAGGAGTGAGACAAACACGCAAACAGCCTCCAACACAGCAAAGTTCCTGATTTTTAATATATCAAATTCTTTTATTTTTTTATTTTTATTTATTTGTCTGTAGACTTTTAGTCCTGTTTAGCAGTAAAATGTCTCACTCAGTGCACATCTTGGTCTTAGTTATTACGGCCCATAAAACGTTATCAGACCTAAAATATTGATAACAACCTCAAAGATGGCGGTCTGGCTCTGCTTTTGCTTCTGAGTGTTTGATATATACTGTCGGTGGACTGAGATGGATGGACAGTAGAAATCCCTCACATGCACACAAACCTTCATCAAACCCGTCTATGTCCATGCTGTCCTCCTCCTCCTCCTCAGCGTCATCGTAATTGTAGTTCGGGTCAAAAGTCATAAACTTGAGACAAAGTTGAGTCACCGTGGAAACATGGGGGGACATTTCCTTTGGACACCTGTCAATCAATCAAAAGGACAACAACACAACATGAGTAATAGAGAAGAGAGAGTGTGTGTGTGTGTGTGTGTGTGTGTGTGTGTGTGTGTGTGTGTGTGTGTGTGTGTGTGTGTGTGCGCGTGTACCTGCGAATAAACGCTTCAAAGGTCTGGAAACAATACTCTCTCAGCTCGTCATCCTCCACACTGGTGAACTTGACCACCATGGGGATCAGCTTCTCTAAATGCTCACCTACACAACAAACACACACATTAAAGACAAGTCCTGTTGTAGTAAAGACTGAAAAAAATGCATCATTTGTCTGATTTGATGAAGAGTCTACAGCCATGCTACTGGCTCCGTGAGGCTGTATTTAATGACAGAGCTGCTTTCAGCTAAATGGTATCATCAGTATGCTAACATGCTCGCAATGACAACACGCTGATGATTAGAGGGTATAATGTTTACAATCTTAAATTAGCATGCTCGCTGCGGGAAAACTGATAGTCATAAAGGAATGTTTTAATCAACACAAAGTGGTCTGAAGGGTCTGAAGCACAACTGCATTTAGAGTGTGTCCAAAACTACTTTTGCTACTTTAACTGCAGAAAAATGATCAACGCGCCAGGCGCATGGTTCAAAGAGGTTGTACTTAAGTCTTTTAATTAATCGTGGGTGTGTTTTCAGCGTAACATGCAATAAACCAATCACAGTGTCATCTTCCATTCCCTTTAAGAGGCAGGTGCGCTTGCGCTTTGGCAGATTGCTATTATGACGGCGCATTTGCCAAATAGTAACAGAGAGCGCTTCTCTGCTCGTGCACAAAGGGAAAGCGCACGATCCATAACGCACACACTGGCCCCTGCTGACCCGAGACCCTCCTGTGGTCCACAGAGCACCAGTTTAAGATCCTGTTCATTCATTTGCTACAGTTTTGTCCTCGTTTAATTACAGCTTTACCTTCTTTAAAATCGTTTTGTTCAGTCACGGAGTAACAGGTCAAATCAGCAGAGTTTTAATTGCTGAAAAGTAAGGAAACCTGATCACTGTAATCTCAAAAATATTAAAGAATATATAAGAAAATAGAAGCTATGCAGATTTATTCCCTTCGTGAGTTTAATAATTGTTTTCACCTCAAGTGCCATTGCTATTTTAACAACATGGGTGCTGAACGGGTCTTAAAATAGCAAAGAGGCTTAGCGCTGATCTGCGCCGGGTGTAAGATAGGGCCCATAGACATTGTAGTTGATCAGAGAGGACCTCTAGTCTTCATGGTTCCTCATCTACTGCTATGTTATGAGATAAGGACTAATTGTTTTTGACTGATAGTTCACTTTGTAAAAACTGCTTCTGGATGCAAATAAAAACTATATAAAGCTCTAGTCGTGGTATTAAAGAACCTCCAGTATCTCTAAAGGCTTGTTTGGTTTTTCCCGTTTGACTTGAACGCAGCATAAAAAAGAAGCAACAGATCTCACCGACTCGATGGCCGCCCTGGCGGCTGATGGTCGCCAGGCACTGGATGTACGTCCTCGTCATTGAAGTGGGCGGACCCTTCGCCAGCTCCGTCAACAGGTGTTCAGTCAGCTGGGAGAAGAGGGCGGGGCTACAGCAGGGCACCAGGTGACCAAGAGCCAAGATGGAGCGTTTCCTGACCGCCATTCTGGAGCTGGTTAACTGATGCAGCAGACGGGTGAGGAATGAATGATTAATGAATGAATGAATGAACAGACAGATGAGTGACTGATAGATGGAAGGATGGGTGAATAAGTAAAATAAAATAAAAAATAAACTACCGCCGTAACTAGGGATTATTTATTTATCCTTATTGATTTATCTGTTGATTATTTTCTCCATTAATCAATTAGTTGTTTTGTTTTCCTGTTAATGTTCTCAATTATTTGTTTATTTATCAGTGTGTGTGTATGTGTATATATATGTATACATATTTTATTTTATTTTTGTTTTTTAATGTTATTATTATTATTATTATTATTATTATTATTATTATTATTATTATTATTATCAAATGTCAGAAAATGGTGAAAATGTCTGTTTCCCAAAGTTTACTGTCATCGCCCAGCGGTTCTCAACCTGAGGTCCGGGGACACGCAGGAGTCCCCAGAAAAATGGAAAATATTTTACTTTCACTTTTATTTTATTAACTTGAAATTAGCCTAATTAGTAAATGTATAAGAATGACTGTTCTGTTCACTGTTAATCTGCGAGTATACAGCACAGACAGTTATGGAATAATTAGATCTTATCAGATCTGTGAAACTACATCTTATCAAATACATGATATGTGTTGATCAGTTTAAGAGTCCTGACACCAAAAATGTTGGGAACCACTGTCATTAACGTTTAAAGAAACCAGAAAATATTCACATTTAAGAAGCTGGAATCAGATCATTTTTAAAAAGTGATTAATTGATTATAAAAAATAGTTGATGATTCATTTAATATCTGATCAATTAATTGATTAATTGTCGCAGCTCTAAATGTCAAAGCACAATATGCCAAAATGCATGAGGATGACTTTACTGTAAGAACAAAAAATACTTTCTTGAGATTATAAACCATACTTAACAATAAATACGATGGAGGTTAATAACGTTTGTCACTGTAATATTAATAAACTCTTAACTTCTTACCTGAGGCAGCAAGCTGGACAGCAGAGAGCTGTGGAAACTGACCAGCGCACCACTGAGTCTGCAGGAAAAATAAAAACATCACAAACATCTGAGGTCCCGTCACGCTATTCAGTGACTGAAACATTTTGTGTTTAATTTTTGCTTTTTTGGTGGATTTTTTTTTCTGTTGAGTCATTGTCTAAATGCTTGTAACAACAGTCCACAGCAATGCTAGTAGTTTGAGCTAAATGCTAACATCAACATCCTGAGTATAATGTTGACCACGTTCACCATATTAGCTTGGTTTGTTAACATGCTAACATTTACTGATTGGCACTAACTACTTCTTTGTTGTGTTAAAACTTTCAAATAAGAAGTGAGTTAGTTTGTAATTGTAGTTTCAGTTTTGGTCAGTTAGGAGTGTACTTATTGACTCTGCACTTATCAGATTTTAAAAGAAACTTATGTTTACAAGAAATGCAAAGTTAAAACTCCTGCTTGGTTCAGACGGAGTGACTGAGTGATTGATGTTTTCCATGTTCATTAGCATTGAACACAAAGCACAGCAGAGGCTTTGTCATTTGTTTTGCAGGTATTAGGTCATAAACCAAAATATTGGACAAATTATACTTTTGACCTGTTGGTGGTGCTACATAAAAAATCAGACCATCACTAAAATGATTAGGATTTCTCTTCTAGAGACCTTTAAATATCAGTAGCAAGTTTCACACCAGTCCATCCAGAAGTTTTCTAAATATTTCAATCACAACCACAGATGTGAACCTGCTGGTGGCACTAAACAGCTCAACAGCTCACTGGAGTCAGAAGACGTCGTCCTCTGTGAATCATGAATATCTGTACAGATTTATGGCCACACATTCAATAGTTATCGAAATATTTCAGCCTGAACCAAAGCGGCTAAAAACACAGCATGAAAAAGTCAAAGTGCATGATGGCAAATGTCTCTTTGCCTGAAAATGATGCTACTGAAATCACATAAAGTTTAGAAGAATCCTTTCTATAGAGATCATGAATGTGTTGACTCTGAACTAACAAACTATGCAAACCGAAATACCTGACCAAGATACTTTGGACCAAAGTTGATCATTGCTTCCTGCCTTTAGCTGGTCAAAATGTCTCATCATGCTTTTACCTTCCCAACATGTCCGACAGGATGTCGAGAGCCTCTAACTGAACTGACACATCTTCCTGTTTCCCCATGGCACCGATCAGCTGGGAGGTGATCTTCTTACACACACTGGCTGTCAGAGTCAAACCTGGAAACACACATAAATATACAGTAACAACCCAGAAAGGAAATCAACTAGAAAAACAAAACAAAAATGTAGATTAGATCATTTTTATCTGAATACGTTTGTTGAAAAATGGTGCAGAAGTTCATGATAAAAGAAAGATTCAAAGATTTTAGAATTATGTTACTGTTAAATATAATTGTTAAATATTTAAATTTGTGTTGCTGTAAGTTCTGCAAAATTCTTTGAAAGCAGAGTGAACATTTTTTAAATTTTCGACTGAAGCAGCAGATTTAATCTCACATGGAAACCTGACATCAAAAGCTGCAGATGTGGACTAAGAGGGAAGCAGAGTTAATAGTTAATAGTTAATAATAAATTTAATAGTCAGTCTTTACCTGATGAAGACGGAGGCAGCTCAGCGATCACAGTCTTCAGTCCCATGCTGGAAATGTCTCTCAGCTGTTCCTTGTCTGACATCATGTTTGAACACAGCGTGTCCACCATCGTCTCCACCTGAGGCTCCTTCACTTTGCTCACCAGAGGTGCCAGACTACAAATCAAACATACCCGCAGTAAACAGTCCGATCATCATCAGTTACTATCGGTTACTCTTCATCAGGGAGATGAAAGACATAAACAACAGACAATAACACAAAGAGAACAATGAAGCAGCTTTTCTCTGAGATTCGGTGTTGGTTTACTTTCTTGGCAACATATTTAATCTCTGACAGATGCTTCTGAAAACAAAATATAAAAATGTCTGTATACGTATTTAAATATTCAATATGTTCATTCAGTTTGTATGAAACCTTTAAATCTCCAGGAGTAATTATGTGAAGTCCAAAATTTTACTTTTAGCAGTTTAATAAATACAGTTTTTAGCAGACGAGCTCATCACTGGTATCAGTTCAGCCATAATATGTTAATGTTCTCATTAAAATCTCATGAAAAGACAAAAAAAAGATAGAAAGTTACAGCTTGAACGCTCTACTGAACTAAAGAGTAAAGACTGAATCAGCTGAACATTTGAACAACTTAACATTTTTTATAATATATATATATATTTGAGTGATTAATTTGTGATTTATTAAGAGGCTGCTGTAACACTATAATTTATCTTTGGGATTAATAAAGTCTAATTAATCTATTTATCTTTCTATCTAACAGTAGTGTTCATAGGACAGGACAATATATTGATATTATATCAATATTGTGATACAAGCCTAGATATAGTTTAGATATTGTATTTTTTTGTAGAGTTTTGTGATACAGCATAAGTGTCTTTTCCTGGTTTTAAAAGCTGCATTACAGTGAAATGAACTTACTAGACTGATTCTATTATTGTCCTTTACCCACTTAGTCATCATATAGTCCTTATTATATAGTCATTATTATATAGTCATCACTACAATTTTGTTGCAATGTTGATATCAAGACATTTGGTCAAAAGTATTGTGATATTTGATTTTGCCCACATCGTCCAGCACTAACTGTTCATATGTTCACTTATTAGCGTGGCGAACGCACTGAAGTACATTTGAACATCAATGTGAGCGCTTAGTTTAGGGGAAAAAGTGAACATTGTACATAATCAGTGACTATGAATCTTCCCAGCAAACACAATAAGGTGGATGGAAGTCTGCTAACGTCACAGGAGTCCCCTGAACATCCGGGGATGATCTCCACCTTTAAGAGGGCTGTACGGCGGGACCGGTTTCCATCTGCAGACCCTAACCTGTGTCCTGGGTGTCTGGGTGTTTGCATGTTTACCATTTCACAGCCAGGTTCTGCACCTCTCCGTTCTTGTCCTCCAGCAGTTTGAGCAGCATGGTCACCACTTTCCTCTCGCTGTCCTCGTCCAGCTTAATGCTGTCCTTCTGGAGCTCCAGCATCAGGTCATTAGTGGCCATGAACCTGAAGGAGACACAGAGAGGGATGAAGTGGGATGATTTAACAGAAAGAGAAGAAGCAAAGATATAAAAATGATCTGCCGAATGAACCATGAATTCATTAAAATATCCCATCACTCCCCATTCACACACACACTCCTGGTGACCTTTTTGACCCCTAGGTTGGGAACCACTGGCCTAAACTAACTGTATATAAAGTAGCTGAAACTAGCTCCACCTCCAGCAGCTACAACAGTAACATGCTGCTCTAACACTGATGCTTCAGTATTAATAATCTAATGATGTCATATATAATAATATCTCAGTCAGAGGGACCAAACCACTACTTTTATTGCAATACTTTAACTACATCAAGCTCATAATACTTATCTACTTTTACTGTTTTAGGATTTTTCATGCAGGACTTTTACTTGTAATGGAGGATTTTTACATTGTTGTATTGCTACTTTTACTCCAGTAAATGATCTGAGTGCTTCTTCCACCACTGTTCAATTCTTTGTTTTGCATTAAACAAACATATTTGATGTTAAATAATCTTGTTGTTGACATACAGACACTCTTAACTCACCACACAGTGACACTTAAAAAGTTGATTGTTGATCATAATAGTATATCTTGGGGGAAAATACATCTAGAATCAAGTTAAATATCTAAAAAAAATGAAAGATATTCGCTTGTGTAGTGAAATGACACACACACAGTCAGGATCAAAAAGTGTCATCTCACTGTCAGACACACCAGCTGCTGTTTACCTGAAGTCTTTGTCAGTGGAAGTCATTTTCTCCAGCAGGTTGGAGATGTGGTAAGAAACACTCGACATCTTGGTTTCTTTGGCACTTTTCACTCTGAAACTTAAAGGAAACGGTCAAATCTGAAGCCTGGGGACAAGAGCTTTAACCCAGCAACATGGCGAGGCAGGAGGGCACAGAGAGAGAGAGCTGCCCGGGGGGGAACTTGACACTTGGAGGGTTCAGATAAAAATAGATGTCAGGTGAAAGTTTTTCTGCTTTATAGCGTCGCCGTGTGGACATATGGAGTCCTGCCGCTGTGCAACCCTATATTTGCAAAACTCTCGCGAGATTTGTTTCAATTGATCATTTTAATCTAAACTATGATCGTTCCCTAACCCTAACCAATAGTTTTTTGTTCTTAAACATAACCAGACTTATAAGTATAACTATTTTCTACAATGACAAACAACTCGCACTATGAAGAAACAACGCGCGCAGATCTCGCGAGAGAATCTCGCAGATCTAGGGTTACCATGCAGGCACGCCCGCTTGTATGGAGGGTGAAAACGGCATCTAAACTGCGATACTGTTAAAATAAATAAATACATCAAACAAACAAATTTGTTTTCTTAAGTTAATTAAACAAAAACATATAACACTGATTTCCTGAAGTTTTCTGTCAAATATCTCTTAACTCTTTATTGTTCAAATTTTAGCAATCAACATCTCTCTTTTAGGCTTTAGGTGTGACTTCTCCAAAAATGCTTTTTGATGTTTGTTCAACATATGCATATTTTATACATAGAGTTGTTCTGGGTTAAATTTGAGACAATGTTGGTGCATTTTTCATGTTCAATATTTATTGATGGTAGTTCTGTTTTATGAAACATTACACAACCTATTTTGAATGTTTTTTCCTCCATAAACAACTGAAAAAAATCTGTCTGTTGTACATGTATATAGAGGTAGTTTTCAAATTCAGTGCTGAATATAGAAATTTTCTCTGAGCTCCCTGAAAATCCCAGTTTAAGGTTTTTTTTTTTTGGTTTTTTTTTGTTTTGTTTTTTTTTTTGTTTTTTTTAATCCCAGTTTAAGGTTTGTTTCTAAGAGCAGGATTTGTGACATCATGACTAGTTTTTAAGCCAATCGTGGTCCAGTCCGAAACTTACACAAATGTGATGTGGAAACTTAAAAACTCCAGTAAACAAACACAGAGAATTAACTTTACAGTGAAGAAGGAGACAAAGTTCTGAAATTAAAAAAATATATGCATATTGAAAGAGTACAGGCTTGACCTGCTCTATGTGAAAAGAGCCCTGAGATAACGTTTGTTATGATTTGGCGCTATATAAATAAAACTGAGTTGAACTGAATGAAATACAATTTTTAAGGATTTGAATGAGATGTTTTTTGTGTACGAAACATATCAGACGCAAATTATTATTCAAACTAGAGTATTTTATGTGCATCTCAAACATGCCTGCAGTGCATCTTTAACGTAATTGAAGTTATCTGATGCAACGTATCGTCAGTATGTGGAACCTTTGCTTCATACTTCCTGTTTCCGCCGGTGGAAAGTGTCAACGGACTCAGTGGGAAGCGGCTTCTGGACTTGTTGCCACGTCGGACCAGTTATTGAACCCGGTTAATTCATTAAATTAAACATTAAATCAGGGATAGTTTCGTGGATCTGCCGCAGTCATGGTGAGTCTGATAACGTTAAATTTAAGCTGCACGTGAACGTGACGGGTAACGGTTGTTGTTTAACGGTTACCGGCAGCTGCTGACGTGTTAGCTGTTAGCAGAGTGGCTAACGGCCGAGCTAACAGAGAAATATGTTTGTTTTATGTGTCATTTTAACGCTAATGTGTGTGTTTGTGAACTCCAGGTTTCCGTTATCAACACGGTGGACACCTCTCATGAGGACATGATCGTAAGTTGTCTTTTGCCGTTTAGCATCAGCTACAGTTAGCATTCATTACAGACTGTTAGTGATTAGAATGTAAAGGTTAGTTTGTTATTGCTAATCACTAAATAGTCAAGTTTCTTCACAACTGAGCGTTAATCTGGATTTTTCCAGTTTTATGTCTCATGTTTGTCAGTTTATGTTGATGCTAGATTTGATGTTATCAGATAAAGACGAGGAAACGTAGAGGAAGCAGAGATTGTTTTGTCACTTCAGGTCTTGACGTTTTGTTTTGTCTTCTTTCAGCACGATGCTCAGATGGATTACTACGGGACCCGACTGGCCACTTGTTCCTCTGACCGCACCGTAAAGATCTTTGATGTCAGAAACGGAGGGCAGATCCTGGTGGCAGACCTCAGAGGGTAAGAACACAAACAAAGCAGGGAGCTAAAGATGAAAGAAATCGCTTTAAATTCTTTTTGGAAATCAGTAAAAAAAAAAAAAAAACAACTATAAAATAAACTAAAATTGCAATAATATGTAAAATAAAAACAAACTTTCTGAGGTCAGGAATCTGAGCTGTAACACCACTATTACTACAACATTTTTGTGTTGCTTAATTTGTCTCACGTTGAGGATATTAAACTAAATATGAGTCTCTTGTTTTTGCGCAGACACGAGGGTCCCGTGTGGCAGGTGGCGTGGGCTCACCCGATGTTCGGCAACATCCTGGCTTCCTGTTCCTACGACCGTAAAGTCATCATCTGGAAGGAGGAGAACGGAGCCTGGGACAAGATGTACGAATACACGGGACACGAGTCGTCAGGTCGGTGGCTCTCTGGTTGTAATAACGTTATGGTCCGAGATCTTCTCCAGGTTCCTCACGTTTGTGTCTCCACGTGTGCATTAGTGACTTTCTCCCTCCATAAAACCAGTGTTGTTTACTTAAATCCCCATCAGCTACTGTGTCGTAACAGTCTTCAGGGTTCGGTCTTGTTCTGAACTCTTCCTCTGTGTGTCTACAGTGAACTCGGTCTGCTGGGGTCCCTATGACTTCGGTCTGATTCTGGCCTGTGGCAGCTCAGACGGAGCCATTTCCCTCCTCACGTTTACCGGCGATCAGCAGTGGGACGTCAAGAAGATCAGCAACGCACACACTGTGAGTTTCTGTGGAATTCAATCACTGAAAGACGTGAAATAATTCAGTTTTTCTATTTCATTTCCATCACCGTGTGAGAAGAAATGCCGTCTTGAATGTTTGAGATGTCTACGTTAATAATATGGATACTGAGCGTCTGATACAGTTCGCTGGGCTGCTGTTGTTCTCCTCAGATTGTGTTTATTCATCCTGTTGTTATTTTTTTGTCCTGCAGATTGGCTGTAACGCAGTGAGTTGGGCTCCCGCCGTGGTTCCAGGCAGCCTGATCGACCAGCCGTCAGGACAGAAACCCAACTACGTCAAGCGCTTCGTCTCCGGAGGCTGCGACAACCTGGTCAAACTCTGGAAGTAAGTTATCGTTCAGCAGGCTGTCTGTGTGAGTGTTTTCACTGGTGAAAGACGGAGAAAACAATGTGTGTCCCTCACATCAAAGAGCCTCCCAAACCCTGTTCCTGCCCCGCAAACATTAGTGGTTTTTAGAGAAAGATATGTTATGTTACATGATGAATGCAAGGAACAAATCTAAAGATGTTATTTAATAAAAAAAATTTAAAACCTGAAGGAAAAAGAGGGAATTTTAGAAGCACATTTACAGGATTTATATGAGTAAGACTATCATTGACGCTGACTGAGTTTGTCACTCAGGAAAGTCTATTTCTTTTAACATAAAGGCAAAAGGAGCTGATTGTTTGTGGTTAATTTGTCACTTCCCGCCCGCAGAGAGGAGGACGGTCAGTGGAAGGAGGATCAGAAGCTGGAGGCTCACAGTGATTGGGTGAGAGACGTCGGCTGGGCTCCTTCGATCGGTCTCCCCACCAGCACCATCGCCAGCTGCTCTCAGGTGAGATTCAGTGGAAGCGAAGGCCAGACTCCTCTCCTCCTTATCAGCAGCGTTTTTATTTAAATAACTGAATTAAGTCTTGATTAGTTAAATAATCTCTAAAGTATCCTGTTGCACAATTAGAAGACGAGTTAAACTGAGCTTCTGTAGAGAAAGTTTTGTCTACTGTCATATGACTTTCCTGATGATGAATGTCAACGAAGTCAAACTATAATAACAAAGAGTTTCTCCTCCCCTCTCCTGCAGGACGGACGCGTGTTTATCTGGACGTGCGACGACCCCGCAGGCAACACCTGGACGGCCAAACTGCTCCACAAGTTCAACGACGTCGTTTGGCACGTCAGCTGGTCCATCACCGGAAACATCCTGGCGGTTTCTGGAGGAGACAACAAGGTAACGTGTCAATAAAATAACACATTGTACTGTTGTTTCCCCCCCCTAATGTAATTATGATTATGAATGACTTATTTTAATTGTTGCTGGGAAACATGCTGATGTTTCTTTTTCTTATTTGGGATGAACTAGGAGTGTTTGTGCTTCCTGCAAAGGTGCAAATAACAACGAAGAAGAGAAAATGGTCAAATATTATGAGATACAAATATGAAATAGACATTCTAAGTAATTGCAAGGCAAAGCAGGGAAGGAAATTCTTCATTTTTTTGCCCTCACTGTCTAAAAAAATGGGGTATTTACAAAATTTTGGGTCAGTTTTTAATGTAAAATGAGGTCAGATTAATTACAGTGATCAGCACCTCAGTAAACATTGTCATTTATAATAATTATCTACAATAATAAGCACATGAAAAGCAAAACAATGCAGGCGGATGATAGGAAAAGCCTTCAGTGTGAACCACTAGATGGCAGCATAAGTTAATGATCATCAGGTCTTAATAATATTTAATGGATTTGTTATATAATTAGATTTAATCAAAGTTCTGCTCGAGGGGGGAAAATGACACATTCAGATGTTCTACAAGTTAAAACCAGTCAAACTTTAATGATTCATCATCTGAACGCCGCAGCCTCCAGTGTTTCACATAATTACAGACTAGTATCTACAAGTAATAAACAAGCTGTAATGAGTCTAATGTTCCAGCTGAAGTTCTGTAACACGTTTTTATTTCATCTCTAAATTTATCCCCGCTGAGGTTTTCAGCAGGAATGAAACGACGCTAAAGACTCGACTATCCGGCGCTGCCTCATCGGACAGTCGCCTCAGTGACGATCAGGACTCACAGCCTGTTTTTACTGCTCGACACCTCGCAGTTATTGACGTCATATAAGCGACAATAACGCCTTTAACTGTAGTCTGAATGTCTGTATCTGTGGGATATGTCACAGCCGTGAAGTGATGAGCCTGCGCGGTGCGGCCGTGGCAGGAAGTCCTTTAACAGGCATCAGACGATCCTGAAATGTCAAGTTTCCCTCCTGAGATTCGGAGGTTTGTTTGTCGGAGTGTGTTTGTCGGCTCGTTTGAGGAACTCTCTGTCGTCTGGAGGGATTTTCTTCTCTTGGAGTCGTGACAGCGGGAGTTGAATAATCAATATAACAATTTAAAAAAACAAAAAAAACTTGCTGTGTGAGGATGTGCACGCTTGGAAGAGGACACACACTAAATCCTGGAGTGATAGTTTAGTTCTCCACAAACACTCAACCGTTACTCATTTCCAGGTGTGACCATGATGCCTTGTGAAAAGCAAAAAATAAATAAATAAATAAACAATAGAAGCCAATGATGCAACATTATATTGGACCTCTGACTTTAGTTTTTATGGCCAAACGTTTCTTTTACACACTGGGCGTTTAACAGGCTGCAGATAATCCTGAAAGATTCACAAAAATCTGATTTTGTGAAACTGAGGCGAATGTCACGTTATAAATAAACTGTAGTGAACGTGTGTGTGATGTCTGACGGCTGTAAACGAGCCTCTTAAACGCTCGTCTTCATATCGTGTGTGTTTTTGCTCTGCAGGTGACGCTGTGGAAGGAGTCGATGGACGGTCAGTGGGCGTGCATCAGTGACGTCAGCAAGGGCCAGGGAGCCGTCTCCACCATCACAGACACACAGCAGACCGAGCAGTGACACACACACACACACACACACACGCACATATCAACACACACACACACACCTTAATCTGAAGTTAAGCGTTAATAAACATGCCGAACATTTCAGCTGATAACGAAACGCTGTCCACACAGATTGAGCTACTTTTTCTAATGTTTTCATTTGAACTTCATCTCGGCTGTTTGAAGACGACATCATGAGTTAAACAGGAGTTCGTTCGGTCTTCTGTTCACTTTATAAATTTTTATCCCAAAGGGAATCTCCACACAGTGTTTGGGTTATTTTCCCTTTCTGATAACATTTAGAAATACAAACATGATTGATTATTACTTTAAATTCTTTTTTTTGTTATCAGATGCACTCCTGTTTCTTGTAGTTTTTTTTCCAGTTTAGTTTTCACATTAACGCTCTTCTCCTGAAACATTCCTCCTCCAATCGCCGGAGAACCGAACCACTATCGCCCCAGGATGACCCCAGCAACCTCTGAAGCCCCCCCCCTCCCCCGTCCGTCATTACACTTTTAACATGTTTGCTGTTTAACCTGAAATTGCTGAACAAGCTTCGTTTTGGGCAGAAAAGCTCCTGTAAAGACAAATCAACAAAGAAAACGACTCGACTGCCTGACGCCCCTCGTGTGAAACGCTCCCTCTCAGCTTCAGATAGAACCATTAAATGAATGAATAAATGATTTATGTAGTAAACTATTAACAAGGTTTAAACGTCAGCAGTAACTTCAGATCGACCTGCACGTTGCTTTTGAACCAGAGGAGAATAAATCAATATGTTGGCAAGACAACCATGAACGGAGTTCAACTGTAAACGGTCTTTGATTGTGTTCTTCCAGTTGTAAAATCAGAAACCATGGATGTGTTTTTCATATTTGATGTAATTAAAAAACTATAATATTGAAAAAGAAATGTCCTCTGTCTTTTTTTAAATTTATTTCTCCTGCAGTCGTTTTACACAATTAACAGAAAACAAACGTGATTGTTCTTCTGGAAGCTCGGAGTTCATGTTAAATGATGTTGACTCATCGTCAGGCGCTGCAGCAGCTATAAGTAACTCTCACCTTACATGACTTTATCTGACAGTGTGCTTGTCAAAAGAATTTCTTAATAACCTTTATATAAATAAAAAAAATAGAGAGAGAGAGAGAGAGGCTGGAACCGAGAATCAAAATTCAGCAGAATTTAGTTTCTTGTACAGGAAGTAACGTTTGGCAGTGAAACACAGGACGAGGTTACAAAGAAAAAGACTCCTGCTAGACAACAAGGTTTTATACCTTTAGTTACAGTTCATTTCTTAATCTATCAAATACAGATTTATAGATATTTATATATTTATAGATGTCTGTTTTCAGTTCTCCTGCCCAGCTGACACCAACATATTTTAATTTCTGCATCTTCCTCTTTATAAATATGAAGCTGAACTTCCTTGAACTTCATCTGATGAGTCTGCTGATGCTGCAGAGTTTCAGTACAAGATGGGAACAATTTATCATGATCTATGTAAAATATTAACACACATTCACACTGTAATCATCATTTTTATAACAGTGATGTTTTTCAGGCAGTTATGTGTTGGACTGTTTATGATTATTCTTTATTTTTAATCCTTTTTGTACAAATTAGACGAACGATAACGTGATCGTTACCTTTAAAGGTGCTGGCAGGTGGATTTTATGCTGACTGTGGCTTCATATTTGCATACAGATATGAGATCAATGTCCTCATCTAACACTTGTTTTTCCTGGTTAATAGTTATAAGTTACAACTTTATTATTAGTGAATGAATTTTGGTAAAATAAGTTAAAACACCAGGGTTGCAGGGCCTCATATGTTTATCTTTGCTTATGTTTTGTGTGTAAAATCTGCAATATTCCCCTCTGAAATGTGGTGGAATAAAAATATAAAGTAGCAAGTAAATGACTTCATAACTAAACTTATATACAGCTCAAATAAATGAAGTCAGTTTCTCTCCGATCACTGGTGATCAAAGAGTTCACAGATCAGTGATCGGCTCCTTCATGGATCTATGAAAAGAGGATGGATGACGCAAGGAAAAAGGAAACTGACGTCTTTAGTTTTGAAGTGATTGGATGAGAGAGCGGAGCGGGAACATTTGTGGGAGGAAATTAAATAAGAGGCTGAACTTTAGAGGAAATGAATCAGATAGTTGATATTAAATGTTTAGTTTAAACTCCGCATTATCTACCAGGCATATGTTTATGTTATTAATACATATTGTGAGCTTCTTCTATTAGAGGAGGAGACGACGTTCAGCTGGTAACAGAATGATTGATCTGTATGTGCAGAAAAATGTCTGGTGATTCATTTAAATTTGATTCCTGATGTGAAAAAAGAGAAGAAGTGTGTGTGTGTGTGTGTGTGTGTGTGTGTGTGTGTGTGTGTGTGAAATGCTGACCGTGCTGGATACTTTCTTCCCGCCACTTTTTACCCGCCTTTTTTTTTCATATGAGTCACTGCTCACCCGACAATGAACCGTCCATCATTTAGACGTCCAGTTATCTTAAAATCTCCTGATCGATTTGATTCAATCAGCTGATGTTTGATCGTTAACAGACTGTAAATACAGAAGTTTGTGGGTTTGTTCTCACATTTAGTTTATTAAATTAAGTTTAGAAACAGTAGGAAGCCTTTGTTTTTCTAATTTAAAGATAATTCATTTAAAATTATATGATGAAGGTTAAATGTGAAAAGTTATTATTCATGTACTGAACTTATGTGTAAATTTAAAGTGCTTCTATTGACTTTCTCCATTTCATCATATTTTATATTACTTTTTACTCCACTACATTTAGCAGCCGTAGTCATTAGTTGCTTGAGATATTTAAATTTTACATACAAAACAAATGATGAGTTTATAAAACTGATTGTTAAAGATTAAACCTTTTGGCTTTGTTGCATTTTAAAATGTCTATAAATTATGTTTTTGAAAATAAAGATTCAGTGTTTATTGAAAGTAAACTTTACCAACACTGATAAGACTTTTTAATAAAAAAGTCCTGAATTCAAATGTTACCTTTAGTGAAAGTGCAAACATAAGGGTCGGGGCCCTCCAAGGGGTCACCAGATAAACCTGAGAGGTCATGAGGTGATTAATGGAGCAGAGAAGAAACGTTCTGCTACACAGAATATAAATTAACTTTATGGACGTTTTATTTAAATGAAATCTTGATATTCTACTAATAACAGGTTTAAACATAAATGAATAGGCTACATGTGTACAAATAACTGTTGATGGTCAGTCTTGTATTTTGCAGAGCTTTTATTGTCGGTTAAGTTGGTTAACATTAACAATGACAAATAAATGAGACTTTTTCTGAGCTCATTTACAAAAATTAAAGCTATTAAGTCGTCAAATGTTTAAGCAAACCACCAAACTGAATACATGATGTAAACTCTGGGTTCTACTTTACTGTAAATTAACTCAAAATGACTAATCTGAATTACACAGAGCACATACATCATAGCATATAATGATATAATAAGACAATTAACCTGCATGTTTTTGGATAAACAATAAAAAAAAAAACAGGTTCTGATCATATTAAAGGACGTCAAAGTCACCGACACTGCAGGTGTTAGACAATCGCTGCCATGGTTACCAACATAACACCGATTAACTGTCAGTTTTACTGTCAATTTTATTGACAGCAGAAAAACAAATGTAATAATCTTCTTATTTCATGCCTCCTCCTGCTTCTGTCAGTCACACAGGTACGGCGGCTCGGTACAAACAAATATGCTGCCAAACACCCGCCCACAGCCAAATGCGAGCGGTGGCCAATCAGATTGTAGGGATGGCACTGGCCGCCCTGACAAGTAAAGGGAGACAAAAGCCAGAGAGGTTGGCAAACACTGGTTTAAACTGGTTTAAGCTCATTTGTTTTCAATGTAAATATTAAAGTTGACATGTAACTGTCAGATAAATAAATGCAGCCGAGTAGAAAGTACAACCATCATGTGTTTCCTCACCGACGCGTCTTTAATTTACACCTGACTGTGTGTGTTTGAGCACCAAACGTGTTGGTTGGCAGACAGACTTCCTGTCTCTCTCTCTCTGACTTTAAACAGACTTTTCTCTGCCGAAACTCTCATAGTCTCAGTTTGTCTGCTGACAGAGTTTCAACCTCTGCAGCTTGAATATTTAACTTTGTTCATCTCAGCCAGATCGGTGAGTTGTTTTTATGTCTATTACGACTAGTTTCCTATGTTTCGATGCTAAAATACTTGCAGCAACTTAAGTGTTAATTTAGCAGCGCTGTGTTATTTCCCACCGTGTCATGTGAGGTCAGTTTTAGCGGGAAAACTTGATGGATTACTGTGAAGCTGCCAAACTGTTGCGTTACAACAAAGCACCAGAGGAGACGAACATGAAGTGACTGTTAGTGTGAATGTGATTTATGGACAAAGCAACAATGTTTTTTTTACCATCTTCAGGCTCCTTTATTATAATAAATAATAGTCTGACCTGTAAAACCTAAACCTGTGATGGTCTAAAACGAGCCCTTCAAAGAGCTGATGAAACTCTGAAACAATAATAAACTGACTTCATGAAAGCTTTACCTCTGAAATAATGAAATAAACTAGCAGATTGTTCAGATTAAATAAGAACAATAAGCAAAAATAATTGATTGGTTTGATAATCCAGTGTTTGTTATGATGACTGATGCAGTGAGAAAACGACACCTTGTTGATGTGCAATCAGAAACACAGATGAGAGAACAAACAGCACTTCTCTGTGGAGTGGTAGTAACATGCATCTGATTACCTGGATTAAACATCACCAGCACCTGTAATAATAATAATAATCATAATAATAATAATAATAATCATGTAGTTACAGACAGTGAGAGGACTGATGTGGATCTGAGTCTGACGGAGCAACTTTCAAAATGATTATTATCATCTTATCATCTGTTTAATTTATTACATTTGATTTACTCAACTTGATTCAGTTTCACAAATCTTACCAAACTATTTACTTAGCTGACATTAGATTTTTATTAGTCTCACATAATCTTAATAACTAACAAGCTTCTTTTTTTTTTAGCATTTTTAAAGATCTTTATTGAACTTTTTAACTGTTTGCCGTCATCATTCATCACTATCTGCTCCTCTTTACCTCTCTCCTGCTTTACTTCCTCTTTCTTTTCTCCTGGTCAGATAACTTTCTATTTTGTGTAAACGGTAGTAAATACAAAGATTGGTTCCCATGGTAACAGAGGCACTAATGAGATGGGACTCTTTGGTGGTGGCGGGGGCGGCGGGGGGGACTTCTAGTCCTGGTTGTGTCTGCATTGGTGCCGCATTTAAAGGGGTATTCCCACTTTTTTTCTTCAATTCAGTTGGCTTTATTGACGTGACTGTATACAGTGCAAACTATACAATCATAGCAAACAAATAAATAATTAAACAATAACAAAACATTGGAGAACAAGAGGGGCTATGGAAGGAAGGTGAGAGTAACACAACAAATGAATTATTAATGAATAAACATTAATTATTAGTCATGTGGGACAGAGCAGGATGCTGCATACATACATTATGAGTCAGCCTTTGAGGCCTCTGTCAACCATACAGGTGCAGCGTTTTGGTATAAACAAATGTGCTGGCCAAACACCCGCCCCACAGCAAGCTGGGAGCCAATAAGGTGGTAATAATACTGAGGTGGTATCAGACTGTAGGTCCCCCGAGGGCTGACTGCTGTTCAGTATGTTGGAATCCCCCTCAGCTGCGGTAAACTGCTGTGACTCAAAAGCCAAAAAGGTCGGCAAACACTGCTTTAATTGTATTTTGTAACAGCAGTAACGAGTACTATCATCGCGTGTTGCCTCACCAGCAGCAGCTTTTGGGGGCAGATTTTGTCCTTAATTGCCTGTTAATCACCTGACTGTGTGTTTGCGCGCCAAACGTGTTGGTTGGCAGACGGACTTCCTGTCTCTCTGATTTTAAAAGGACCTTTCTCTGCCGAAACTCTCACAGTCACAGTTTACCTGCCAACCTCTGCTGCTCTCTGCTGTTTGAATATTTAACTTTCTTCATCTCAACCAGACTGGTGAGTTCTTTTTTTTTTTTCTTTAGTTTGGTTTAGTTTTGTGTCTATTAGCACTAGTTTCCTATATTTCAGTGCTAAAATACTTGCAGCAACTTAAGTGTTAATTTAGCAGCACTGTGTTATTTCCCGCCGTGTCATGTGAGGTCAGTTTTGGCGGGAAACCTGCTGGATTTTGAAAAACATATTTTTGTGGGCTGCAATAATGAAAACATCATATTCAGTTTTCATATTTTTATGTTAAATATCTCTTATATAGTTATTGTTTATATTTGAACCTTCTCTTTTCTTCTTCTTCTTGTATATAATATGTAATGTGTTTTCTGTTTTCTTCTTCTTTCTTCTATTTTCTTCAAGCGTTCAGGTGTAGATCTTTAAGTTTAAGTGATTTAAAAGGGGGAAAAAAAGAGAAAATCCACTTATATAAGTAATGTAAACCAAAATAAATGATATCAAACATGTTACTGTATGTACACATATTAAATACGCACATGTAGACAATTTACAATGAAGCCTTGTGATAAAAACACATTTTCAGAAGCGATCTAAATGAGGATACTGATTTAACAAATCTCTGGTTAGTTTCCTGTTAACAGTTTAACAGACTGTCAGCAGGTCAGTAACTCAGAGATATATCTTACCTCAGTGATTTTTGGTTTGTGTTTATGAAATTTAAGAAAGTTTCCTATGTTGCAAATCTCTTTCTAAAGACGGTTATTGAGGAAATGAAATCACAGTTTGGAGCCGGAGGTATTGAATGGCATTTCCTGTCCACTTAATATTTCCTGGAACAATAACACGGTGCAAACATAACACTTGATTCCTGTTTTGATTCCTTTTAACAGTTCAAATTAGGTTAATCAAGTAAAAAAAATGCTTCGCTCATGGAGACAATCTCCCAGCTTTCATTTCTGGGTGGGAACAAACATCAGTCTTTAGGGCGGCCCTTCATACCGGGGCGGTGACATGCACTTCACTGTGGAGGAGATGGTGGGGGGGGGTGGGGGTGGGGGGGTGGGGGGGGTCATTTCCAGTAAAATGTGTCCTTGACAGAATGTGAGGGCCGTAGGATTGTTAGTGGCCGGTCTCGCTGCTGTTCTGAGCTTTTAGAAATACCCAGACTTTGGTAGGCAGGGATCTCTGATGTCTGGTATCCTGAGACGATGTATAAATGGACTCACCTCTCTGCTATATGCATTACACGAGGCTGCAATTAACAATCAATAAAATGACAGTAAGCTAAAGACTCTTGTTTCTGGTGCAGACTGCTTTCTGCTTTCTCTTCCTTCTTTTTAACACCTCTGATTCTTACTTCTATCCCACATTCTCCCACTCATATAAGGTTTTTTCAAATTCTGAAATTATGTTTTCATAGTTAAAATGAAGATAGCAGCCTTCAACGTCCGCAGGCTCGGATGGACAAGGGTCAACAAAGAGGAAGTGCAGACAAAACTCATCAAGGTAACTTACTGTGCTGGACCGGAGTACATTCAGTATGTTTGGATTTTCAAGTTTTCACTATAGCGTTTTATATTTATTTCTTTCATTAACATATATTTTATTTATTTATTTATTTTTAACACATTTGTTTCAAAGTGTGTTCGTTTGATCATCACTTAAAGTTTGAGTGCCTTCTGGCAGTGACAGTAATTACAAAACCACTGTCTACATGCAGGAGACTACTCTGTCGCTACTGTTGCAGCTCTAAAAGAAGAAGTGATTACACAGGTGGCTATTGTTCATCTGACAACTACAGACAGTTGAATGATTACAGAATTAGCTGAATGAGGGTTAAAAATACTGTGTGCTGACAGCATAGCACTATATCAGTTAAATAAGTTAAGTTAAATCAGCATGAACAACAGCTGATGCGTCCCTATTTGTGACATGTTTGTGTTTCCAACTTTTCAATTAATTGCCAACTATTCTGATAATTGATTAATCATTAAGATATTTTTTAAGGAAAAAAGGATTCCAACTTCTTAAATGTGAATATTTCCTGGTTTCTTTCGTCCTCTATGACAGTAAACAGAATATTTTGTTTACTTTTTCTACTATAATAGTTATTATGTCAGAATGTCGGCTGTGAAAAAGGTCAATTGGTGTTGCTGTTTTCTATCCCAACATATTAGATTGTACTCTGTTATTATATTATTATTATTATATCACTGATCTACTGCCATGTGTTGCATTGTGTCTTGTAGATTATGTCTCGGTACAGCGTGGTGGTGTTGTTGGAGGTGGTGGATGCCAACGGCAGGGCCATGCGCCTGCTGCTCAAAGAACTCAACGACGCTCGGTGAGCTCTCTGCACATGAACAAATACACAGTTTCCCTGAGAAAGTCTTTGGACAGGCCCTCTACACTGAAACAAAGAGGCCATAATTACTTTGCTGGTAGTTAAAACAGTGTAACAGCTGTGGAGTAAAGGTGTGTGTATATTTTAATTATGTAAAACCCAACTAGGGACAATAGTTGAAAATTAGCAATAGCTATAGATTTGAACTACGTTAAATTGTCAAATAAAATAAAACAGTAATAATAATAATAATAATAATAATAATAATAATAATAATAATAATAATAATAATAATTTGTTATTTCTGTTTCTGTTCTTGACAGAATGAACAGAAATAATCCGTTTGCCATGAGGAAGAGTGAACAACTGGGACGAAGTACCTACAAGGAGCAGTTTGTCTTCTTCTACAGGTGGGAGACTCTTATTTTATCAGTGAATAACTCACTCAGAGAGTATTTGTCATTTTCAACATCTCATCCTCTGTATGTGTGTTTGTGTATCTCAGAGAAAATGAGGTGGAAGTGGTCAACGCCTATCAGTATGCAGACGATCAAGAAGGGGATGAGGACGCTTTCGCCAGAGAGCCTTTCATCCTGCGGCTCAGTTGTCCAAAGACAGGTACTGTGTGTGTGTGTGTGTGTGTGTGTGTGTGTGTGTGTGTGTGTGTGTGTGTGTGTGTGTGTGTGTCTTAACTGGGTGTTTTTGTGTTTCTAGTTATCAGTGACCTGGTACTGATCCCAGTCCACACTACACCAACGGATGCGGAGAGAGAGCTGAACGCTCTGGATGATGTGGTCCAAGATGTGAGGAGAAGATGGCGCACTAACGTAGGTTTGATATGAATCAAATAGATATGAAGCATTTCACAGAAGCATTGCAAGAGGTTGCCAAGGTTACAGTTAACAATAACATTTTTTATTGCACAGCATTATGGAATATAAAATAACTGAATTATTATGCTATTTTTCCTTAAAGTTTTTTGTTTTTGGTCTTTTTTGTCTTTAATGGAGTGTCAGGAAATGTGGGGCGAGAGAAGAGGCCCACAAACATTAGGCCCCAACTATTTTTCAGAACGGCAAAGATACTGTAGCTGTTCATCTCATGTAGTATACTGTAGTTTCTGCTCGCTGCTCAGTGGGAAGCCATTGCTGCTAGCAACATGGCTCTAGGGATGGCGATGTCACTCTGTTAGTCACTCTGTCCACCGCTTTGACTGCTTTGACTGGTGTACCAGACTGAAATATCTCAACTATTGGGTAGATGACATGAAATTTCAGACACTTATAGTCCCCAGATGATCCCCTGTTGGACTAATTGCCCTGAACTTTGGCACACACATTCATGTACCCCTTCAGATAAATAGTAGTAACTTTGGTGATCCTTTGTCTTATCATGAGGTCAAAATTTAATTTTGTCCAATACTTCGATTTATGTACAAATACCAGTAAAACCCACAAATTTTATATTTTGTGTACATTTTATTAATATTTAATGTTTTCTAGAAATCCTGAGTCATGACAAAAGCTCATATCATACGGCATAGAGTGAGTTCTTGTTTCCATTACGATCATTGGCAGCATACTGAAGATGAGGAAGGACCTCCTCAATGAAACATTACAAAAGAGTTGTTCTTTCATTATTCTTCAAAAGCAAACACAAGTTGTACCACTAGTTATATGTTTATATTGCCTACAGTTTGTCTTGGTTGTTATATTTGGTGGGTTGTTACTAATGTTTGTGATGATAAATTATGTTGATATTTTTCTGCAGAACATTATGATTTTGGGGGACTTCAATGCAGATGGACGTTACCTCTCAGCGAAAAAGAGGAAAAATATTCGCATCTACTCTGCTGAGTACCACTGGCTGATAGACGAAGATGCGGACACAACGACTAGTGACTCGAATGACCACACCTACGACAGGTATATCTTTACATCTTATTGTGTAGTTTTATGTCATCTAAAGAAATACCTTTCAGAGGAAGTTGTCTCAGTCCGGTGCCAAACAAACACACTTAGCACAGTGTTCAGTCTGTTGCTAATCCAAGCTGTTACGTCCAGTTTAGTCCAAAACTACCTCAGTGTCCACCTTCTGTCACCATTGAGGAGCTCCACTGCTAAGCTCTGCTGATTCTGTCAGTAGTGATCCAGTCTAGTCAGTTCACTTTGAAGATTTGTTGATAGTTTTGTTCGGACATGTACTGTTTTGATGGAGACTGTTTCTTTGGTAGAAAGCAGTGCACTGCAAGTATATCTCTTGGGATTTGAATTGACATGGCCAATCTCTCACTGCACTTTCTGCCGACAGGATCGTGGTGTATGGAGATGACCTGTATGAGGCCATTGTGCCTGGTTCAGCTCAACCTTTCGACTTCCAGACAGCCTACCGCCTCTCTAATGCCAATGTAAGGCTGTTTGGTATTTTACATGGAAATGTTGGACAGCTAGAAAACTTTCATACAATAAAGTTCACAAACACATTTCACCTCCATGCTTTAAAAAGATTTATGAATTGTTTTCTTCCAGACCAAAGCCATCAGTGATCACTACCCAGTGGAGGTAGAGCTAGAGCTCATGGAGGAGGTACGTAGTGGAGGTAGAAAAGGAAAGGTTAACATTCAGAGGGAAATATTGCACTTTGACACGTGATAATATAACAAGCTTTTTAAATACAACACATTGTTAGAGATGAAACCAATGGTTTCCAACCTTTTTTTTTTTTTTGGCTTTTGACATCGGGGTAGTTGGGGTCACATTTCAGATGTGAAAGATTATTTCAGATGTGAAAGATTATAGAAAAAGTCCAAAAACTCAAAACAGATTTGTGTATTTGTGATTTTATCTTCTTTCCTCTTCCATCTTATAACCTCTACAAATGAAATAGTTGCCTATTAATTAATTGATTCATCAAATAATTGTTGCAGCTCTAATGTAAAATCTTAATTTGTACTAAAGCTGTCAGATAAATATAGTAGTATTGCATAGTTTTTTATTTATTCATGTGCTTAATTGTACTTAGTTACATTCAACGACTGTCTATGAACGTAACCCAGGCAGCAATTACACTTCCTGTCACAAAGTGATTAGAAATCATTGGTATTATGTAAACATAGATTCTAGCAAACAGGTTTGCTTTCAACTCTTTCATCCTCAGCTTTCTAGAGTCACATTTGTTGGGGAATAAGCATTTAAGAAACTTCTAAATCATACAAATAGAGGCTCCAATGATGGATGCTGATATCTGAAGTTAATCCTGATGATGTTTGTGTCTTTCAGTAAAACGACCTCTAACAGGACCACAGAAAAAGAAGGATGCCCTGAGAACAGCAAGAATATGCATTGCAGTCCATGAAAATGTATGGACGCATTGAGTTTAAATCAATGTGATGTATCAAGTTTGTTGTTGATGTTTTGGGGTCCTTTTCTATTTTTCAATGACCATTAACGTCAATATGGTCCTCCGATGAAGCTATCCCTGTTTTTACTTATTCACAACCACTAACTTACACTAACAGGCTGGTTCACTATCTTAGGCTGTGTCCAAAAATCATTCCCTATTTACTACAAATTTTATTCATTCAACACCATTTGAAACCTGCTCTTCTTGGCCCGAGTTTCCCAGCCGGAGCTTCGACTTTGAGAGCCGCCACATCAGACTGTTTCAAGCTTCTTTTTTTAATTTCCAAATGTAACACTTTTTAATTGTTGTTTTTTTTTTTTAAACTTTTGTTGCTTTTATATTCTGTTTTAATCTCTTTTATGATCTATGTAAAGCACTTTGAATTGTGTTATACAAATAAACTCGCCTTGCCTTGCCTTGCCTAGGAAGTTGTCTGAAAAAGCATAAGAACAGTCTCACAGGCTGTCGACTGTTTCTGTATGGGCTGAGCTAATGAGATTTAATGTGTTAATTGCTTAACTTTAGAGCTTTAGTACTAGGTAGGAATACTAGACTATATATAAATATGGATGATGCATCTCCACTTCCTACCACTATGTAAAACTGAAACCAAAATATCTCCTTTCCGGGAGCCGCCATCTTGTTTGTTTTATGTCATTTGGAGCCAGAGCCAACGTAGTAGAGTCACCGCTGTCAATCATGACATCACACCCCCTTTTTATATCGTCAAAAACAAACTTATCAGAAAAATGAGCACTAAAGTTGATAAGAGTCAACTTTATTTATAAAACACCTTTCAAAACCAGAGTTACAAGATGCTTTACCATGCAAATAAACACGAGGGAAAAATAAAAGGGAATAAAAATGAAAATAAATAAAAGGTGTAACAACACATAATATCAACATAAAACAATGAAAGCATAATAACTACACAGAAGTCAGATACAACAATATTCTTGTTGGTATAATTGTATGAGAAACTCTGATTCAGTAAACATTCAGTACGTTTAATAACGCTGAGAATAGTTAAGAGCCAGAAGTCTCCATGAGTTTGGGCGAGTCCAAAGTTGTGAAAATAGCGGGGGTGTTTTGAATACACCCCAGTTGTTTTCACAGGTAGTTTGTTAGTCTGTCCCCCCGCTGCAGGAAATAATGGATTAATCCCAGAAAGCTGCTGATGCAGCACTTTTCTCCTCATGAAAGTAACACAGAGATTAGTCGACCAATCAGAATTTAGTCTGACGAGAGCGTATCAACCAAATAACCAATTAATTGACTAGTCGACCAGCAGACCTCAGCCCTACAAAGTTCATGTGATGGTCAAGGAGGGCTCCCAGGTTTTGTGAGGTTTGCTTGACATTAACGGCAAAAGGACCAATACACTGCTGTACTGTTTCCATAATGCTCTCAGGGCCGATAATAAGGACTTCTGTTTTGTCAGATTTAAGTTGGAGTAAGTTAGCACCCAGTTCTTGCAAGATGTTAGATAGTCTTGTAAGGTGGGGAGTTTGCTCAGGTCATATGAATTGACAGAAAAGTATAGCTGTGTGTCGTCTGCATAGCAGAAAAGAATCGGCCCAAGGATTGAACCCTGGGGTACACCACATGACAACCAAGCAGGAGAGGACATGAAATGATCAATTGCCACAGAAAAACTTCTGTCTGACAAATAGCAGGCAAACCAGCCAAGGGCGGTCCCAGTTATACCCACCCAATGCTGGAGCCTTAAGGAGAATAGAGTAGTCAACAGTGTCGAAAGTTTGAAGAACAAGAACAACCTAAAAACCAAGAACAACTAAGAATGACAGAAAACATCTTTGGGAAAAATTTACATGACATGTACTTTAGTTTTTTGAGTTTGGCTGATGTTTGCTAACATTGAGGAACCGGGATTTATGACCAATACTGCAACCAGCCACCAGGGGGCGATCAAGATGTTTTGGCTTCACTTTTGGGGAACTGTTATGACTTCCATATTTATATACAGTCCATAGTAATAACTGAGATTGGAGGTATTTTTAAACTTTGGACAGAGCCAGGCTAGCTCTGCTTCCAGTCTTTATGCTAAGCTAGGCTAAAAACACTCTCTGTCTGTTATCGATCTACTCAACTGACTCTCACAAAGAAAGCAAATTACTGTATTTTACAAAATGTTTGAAGGAATACACCTTTATTTTGATGATACCTGTCAAATAATATCTTTTGTTTTAGCAGACAGGTAACAGAGCAGTGTGTGTGTGTGTGTGGTGAAAGCAGAACATACTTACAGACAGGAAGTGCTTACTGGCTAAGATAAAAGATAGTCTGTAATGGTTTGCATGCTTCTACAGAATATAAATGCCGTGTGTGTGTGTGTGTGTCTGTGTGCGTGCCTGTTCTAGGTTTGTGGCTAACAGACGCTTCCTGTTTCTTGGAGGTTAGATAGCTGTTCACTGTTTAACTCTATCATTCTGCTTATGTCAACCAGACCGGTGAGTCATTCTTTTATTTGCTTTACTCTCCTACTTTTATTTACTGAAAGCTTATGTTCAACACTGGAACTAATTAACTGCCGTGTCTTATTTTGCAATTTTACACTGTACTGTAACACCTGATTAAAGGAAATATCTATTAATTGTGACAGTATTTGAGTAAATTGCTCTTGCATATACTAAATAAATACTAAAAATGCTGTTTTGTGACACTGCAGCAGCATTATTGTGGATGCAGAATGATGTGAACCTCCAGAACTCAATTTTAAAAAGTAATGTTGCTTTCAAATTCACATTGTTAGTGACAGAGGCAGGTGTTATGTTAAGTCTGGCATGTGAAGTGTTAATGTTATGGGAGTTATAACAGTTCAGAATGTATTATAGTGTGTAAAAAAAAGTGAAAAACTCAAAGGTTTGATTTGAAAAAATATTGTAAACAACATATTGTAAAGTGTAAAATGGTGAAATATTGAAAGAGCTGAAAGTTTATGTGAAAGTGAAAGAAAATACAGAGAAAAGTCCCATCATTCATATAACCTTTCAGTTTGAATTGTGTTAATTCATCAAATATCAAACTAACCGTCAAGTTTATTACCTCCCCTCCTCCATTGTCTCCCCTATGAGCTCTGTACTGTTTGCTGTATCTGATATCGCAGGTCCATAAATAATAAGTAGTGCAAGTGGAGCCAGACAGCTGACTGCCAGCTGACATGTTTGTTCTCATCAAAAGCGATTAGCCACAGTGTTTCTTTTATTTTGGACTCTCACACTTCATTAACCTCAATTTCCTCTTTTTTTCTGCTGCAGCTCTCCTTTTTCATTCCTCTATCTGCTTTGTTTCTATCTACAGTTATGATTAGCATGTCCTTTATGTTTATATTCTAAAACAGTGGTTCACAACCTGACGGGTTATCCAAAGGGGTCGTAAAAAAATGACGGGACAGGAGAGGATACAGAAAAGAAACATACAAAATTGTGATATTTTTTTTTCTGTCACATGCCAAAAAGGCTGAGAACTACTTCTCTAAAATATCTCTCATCATTTTTCTTAAAAAAAAAAGAAAAAAGAAAAGAAAAAATGAAGATTGCAGCATTCAATTGCAAGAACCTGGGGTCGAAGAAGGTCACAGACAAGACCGTCGTCCAGTATCTCACCAGGGTAACTCCTTCATAATCATTTTATCTATGTGTGATGTATCCTGTCTAAATTAATCTCCCACAGTGTAATTTTATTTACTAAATGCCCTCCCGGTTTGCTGCCTTTACTAATTCTGTATGTTCTTACACAACATGTTGTTCCAGATCATGTCCCAGTACAGTGTGGTGGTGATACTGGAGGTGATGGATAAGAGCGGTGAGGCCATGGAGAAGTTACTTCGAAAGCTCAACAACACCAGGTGAGTTTTCTGCGCTGCAAAGTGTGTGTCAAACTTGATCTCATTTTCTATTTTCCACAATATGATTTTTAACAGCATCTGAACTTGCAGTACACTTAATCTGTACTCACTTGTAGAATTTGCAAATTGTCAAGTGTTTACTTGTGTTACATATTTGTGGTAAATACCACAGTGACTGTCTAGACGTCTGGAAGTCTATCAGATATGGAAGTTTCAAAATGCCTAAATAATTAAATTAAGTTAAATTTAGTACACATGGTTATTTGTATTTCCTTTTCATGTATGCAGTTACTTTATCGTAATTAAATGAAAAATGTACGTTAAATGATAATTACCTCGTTGGCCTGAATATAAGACAACCGTGATTATGAGACAAAGACCCCTTTCCAACACTTCTTATTGGAAAAAGACTTTTTTAAAGATACAGCACGTCCTGTTGGAGAAGTTTCCCAAATATACTATTAATCCAAGAATCCTATTAATCCTGGAAGCCTTTTCTCTCTTAGAGCAGAACATAAACCCCACATTTATGCATGATTTCTTTCCTCTGTGGTGTTACGAGAGCCTTCAGAAACTCCTGCAGGTTAAACCGAGCTAACGAAACACTTTTAATGCTGACTGACTCCAACAGACTCTCTATAAACACACTGACAGGAACTACCCTGCCTATAAGCGTGCCGGCCCGTGGCCCGTGGCCGTTGTCGAGAGCACCAATTGAGGGAGGTTGCACCAAATGAGTGGGAAGTGGGTTTTTTGTGGGTTTTTTTTCTTACCAATGGGTCTTCTTTTAAACCGCTTTTGGAAATGCATACATTTCTCCCTTCTTAATGTTTTTCCATTAACTTACACGAGTTTTCATCTGGTTTGATTTTCCAAAGCCTTACTGTTCTGTCAGTTGTTGCACATCCCCCACTTGCCTTTTCATCACAGTCTGATTCAAAAGAAAAAAAATTCTCTGTTTTGAAACAATGATATGATCAACAACTTTTGAAACTTGACCTTTTGTTCTTTATAATCATATCGAGTATCTGTATGCAAGACAGAGCATGACCTGGCTTAGGTCTATAACACTGGATTTGGAAATGGTTGTTATAGACTCCATCTGTTCAATTCAATTCAATTCAGTTTTATTTATATAGTGCCAAATCATAACACAAAGTCATCTCAGGGCACTTCCACGCTCTTGAATTTGCAGAAAGAGAAACCCAACAGTTCCCCCCACGAGCAGCACTTGGCGACAGCAGGAAGGAAAAACTCCACTCCCCTTTAACGGGAAGAAACCTAAAGTAGACCCCGGCTCTGGGTTGGGTTGAGAGAGAGAGAGAAAGAGAGGGGGGGAGGGTGTACACAATGAAAGAGAACAGCAACAACAACAGTCAGCAAGTAGCAACAAGCAGCAGCAGGAACAGCTCAGATCTGTGTCACTACAAGGCAAATAGCCATGTTGGTGTTAAAGCTAACGGTGTGTGGGTGTGGATGAGGGGCCCAATTTGGAAAACTTTGTCCCCCAGTCCGTGATTCCTAATGGCTGGCCTGGACTGGGAGGACTTTGTCTGTGCTGGAGGTACCATGGTGGTTTAGTCTGAAGTTCTTGGACTGGAGGTTTGCACCCTTTTCAGGGGGCATCTGATCTAAATCTTCAGGGGCCCTGCTTACAAGTTGATATATATTATATTTTATATTAACGTAGCCTCGGGAGCTGCAGGAAGCTTCCTGAGGCTGACCAATCAGAACAGAGCGGACTCATCATCTCAGGAGGCGGGGCCTTAAAGAGACAGGAGCTAAAACGGCCTGTTTCAGACAGAGGCTGAAATGAGGGACTGAATAAAGAGCCAATAGAAGATAAATAAGGAGTGTTTAACTGTAAATTATCCAGAGATATTCCAGGAGAACCTCAGAGTATAAATATATGGAAATATGCAGAATATGTCCTCAACAGTAACAGTCACATCCAAGAATATGAGATGACGCCCCACTCTAATAATGTAATTAGAACTGAGTGTCACAGCATAAACGCTCTGGTCTCCTTTAATGTTGTTTCTCTTTCCGTCAGCGCTGCCAAAAAGAGTCCCTACACCATGACGGCCAGTTCCCAGCTGGGACGAGACGCCTACAAGGAGCAGTTTGTTTGTTTCTACAGGTGGGAGAGCCGAGGTGGTCTAGAGTCATTATTTTAGTGGTGATAAAGGTTTTAACTGTAACCAGCTGTTGTTTATCAAACATGCTTCTATAAGTTCTTATAGATTTCACATACAGTCATCCATACAAACACATCGATGTCTCATCACATCTGTGTGTGTTTGTGTCTCAGAGAGGATGAGGTGACGCTGACGGACACTCACCAGTACGAAGACAATCAACTCGGAGATGAAGACGCCTTCGCCAGAGAGCCGTTCATCATGCGCTTCAGCTGTCCAACTACAGGTACACCAGTGTTTCTATGTGTTTATTTAGCTGTTTGTTTGTGTTTTTTAGGGTGTATCAGAGTTCTGCATCTGTGTATATATCGTTCCAGTTGTGAAAGACCTGGTGCTGATCCCTGTCCACACCAAGCCGGACGACTCGCTGAAGGAGCTCGACGAGCTGCATGACGTGGTCAACGCCATAAGGAAGAAGTGGAAAACTGATGTAGGTTGGATAATCTGTGTCATATAAATTAAATATTTAGGATTTATTGCCTTCCTGACTCAGAATTTACTGACTAAACGCTGAGGTGATGCTTTTCCAGCTGTTACACTTTTGTCAGGATACAGTATTATAGAAGGAGATTTATTTTTATGAAGGTTTGGTTTGGCGAGTTCAGTTATATTTGTTGGGATTTAGGAACTACATGAATGTATATGTTTCCTGTAGTGTTGGTAATTGTTTAGGTTAGTGGGGTGATACACATAGTTCTGTTGGCATGAACTGAAGAAGCTGCTTCAGTTCATGCCCCAAAAGTACATTTGATGCTGTAATTATCAAGTTAACAGTTAATGCTAAAAGTGACCAGCATTACAGTTTTATGTTCAGCATGTAAAATAAATTTAAAGCAGGTTTGGAAACCAATTTTAGCTGAGAACAGAAAGATTTTAAGCTCCTGGTGTGACAAAGTGTTGCACAACAAACACTGTTTTAAAGGAAAAGCTTGACATTTTTGGGAAATATGCTTATTAGCTTCCTTCTGGAGCATCAGATGAGATGAAAGCTCAGCACAGAGACTTGAAACACGGGGGAGGAAACAGTTCTGTCAAAAATAAGAGCACCTGTAACAGTTTGTCTGCACGGGAAGTGTCTCAGTCCTCCGTCCCACACGCGACGCGGTTTCTGTTTCAATCAAATCAGCCCACTGCAGCTCGTGTTTCCTCTGTACTTTATGCTGCCATGAGACAGATGTGGTTTAATTTCAACACCACAAACTGTTCTGCCCTCTGCAAGTTTGAGACTGTTGTACATTTACATGATAAGATATGCAGTATGTAAATAAGTCTGATAAAAAATGAGACCAAGACTGTGAACTTTATTGGTCTTGGTTTTTACTGTCATGACGCACTCTGTGACACACACTACTTGTTTATTATGTATTTAAATTCATTATCTTGTTGCTGGGATGTGAGCCAAGTTTGGTCATTTATAGAATAATTTAATGTTTACATTTTTGATTAAGTTTAAATTAGTGTTATTTCTCTTCCAGAACATTATGATTTTGGGGGACTTTAACGCAGACGGACGCTATCTCTCCAAGAAGAAGTTGGAAACGATCCGCATCCGCCCGGCTCCCTATCATTGGCTGATCGCTGATGATGTCGACACCACGAGTAGCAACTATAACGACAACACCTACGACAGGTGAAACGCACAAAGCAGCACATCACAACAACAAAAAGGGAAGGAACAAATTGCGTGGGTGTGATTAATGGTGGTAATCTCACTTCATTAAACATTGTAAGCAAATAAAAAAAGTCATGTGATCCACAAATAAATAAACAAACAACCACAGAATCAAAAGCAAAGATAAAGTAGGCTGCACAAACCAAGAAAAGAGATGTGTGTGAGAGAGAGAAAGGCCAATTATAATCAGATATGATCAGTTTGAATGGTTGTTTTATTATTATTAGTTGTGTCATTAGGCTGGAAAATGCTTTATAAGGGAAGTGAGGCAGGCTGATGCGAAATTTTCAAAATAAAAACACATTATTTTTTATTTATGTTAAAAATTGTAAGGATCTTGAGCTGATTGATTAGCGTCATCATCCGAGTTGATTTTTCTGTTGTTTTTAAGCACTTTGTGAGCTTTTAAAAGACTGTGATGTATCTCCTCGCCAACAGGATCGTGGTGTACGGAGACACCATGCTGGACGCCATCGTCCCCGGATCAGCCACGTCCTTCAACTACCAGAAAGAGTTCAACCTGACTGATGAAGAGGTGAGACATGTTGGTGTTAAGAAGTACAACTTCACACCTCTGATGACGATTTCAATGTATTTTAAAGGAGGAACGTTGGCGTCATTACTCACATTAATCTGCTTTTCAAAGACTCTCAGTATCAGCGACCACTATCCGGTGGAGGTGGAGCTGAAGACGGATAAGAAACGGAGAGCACCGAGACAGAAGAGACAAACTCAGCAGAAAGGTATCGACTGTTTTACTGACATCAGTGATATATACAGTATAATAGGGATGCATGATATTGGATTTTTTGCCGATATCCGATATCCAACACACTGTTCCTGATTGCTGATGCCAATACCGATATAGGCACATATTTTTTTTCCCAGAGACACCACAGCTATGGTTAACACACACTCTCATACACACACAGAAAAACAGCTGAGCCAACCAACACACAGCAACCAGCAGCATCTTTGATCATATCTGCTTCATGAAATAATTTTGAAGTTTTTTTTTTTCCAACTTCATCCATTTCTAGACACATTTGATCACATTTTCTCAGTCTGTGTTACCTTTTGGTTGTTATAGCTCATTATCAGCTGTTACAAGTTACTGCACTTTATTCCTACATAATGATAATAAGACACAGAAGGAAAGTGATAAAAGTCAATTATAAGAACCAAAAATTAGCTTTAAAAAGATTAATTTGTGCAGATGAGATTAAAGAATGTGACGTATCGGTCTGTCACTATCCTAAACATTGTGAAATAAAATATGATAATAATAATAATAATAATAATTCAGTGTTGGATCTTGAAACTTGAATATAAGTAAATCACCAGATTTTTCTGAGTGACTTGTAATGCAGGTGAAAGGTCAAAAACACGTCTTTTTAATCACTGTTTGAACAATAACATGGAAAAATGCAACCACCAACAAACTGTATTTGGGAACCAATGTAGATAGAAAAAAAATAAAACCATCAGGAGAGAAAAAGCCCATAAAAGCTCATCAAATGTGTCGTTGTAACATCAGCTAACAGCTCTGGACTGGTGTTGTCTTTGCTCCCAACTTTCAGCCAATATTCATTTACATTTTTACACCATTAAATGTGTGCTGAATGATCTATTAGATCCTGTTTGCATTGTTATTTGTATGTAGCTGCTTCCTATGAGGACTTAATGTCACTGTGTTTCTTCACAGCAGCTTAACAGCCAGCTTATAATATATATATATTTTACTGTAGCTACTAATTCATTTTTACAAGAATGTGAGTCTGAATTATTGTGTGGGTTTTTTTTCCCCATTACACTTTTTTTTCACAGTTTCACAGTTGTTTTCAGTAAAACCCTGCTGTCTTCAAGTATTTATTAACTTAGCTTAACTCAAGAGTTGTGCACCTACAGGCATAGTGAGGCCAGAAAAAGTCATTTTGAATAATAACAATCAAGTGTTTTTGTTTGAAACATGTATTGATATTCATGCTTTGGCTTTGTCCAGCTGAATATTCATGTCTATTACATATAGATACCATCAGGAACCATGAGTTCACTTACAGAGGAGCAATATTTAGATTCCTCCTCTTGTGATCTTTAATCTGGTTTAAATCATAACATGACATTTAACAGCAGAGCTTCTATTTTTTTTTTTTAACATTCACAATATAAAGTCATACAGTTGTACAGTTTGTAATTTTTTTATTGTTTTTTTTGTGAATAATTGAGGTGTAATTTAGTGGTTTCCAATCAGCATGTCTTTGTGTTGTGGGAGGAAACCCACGCAGGCACGAGGAGAACATGCAAAACTCCACACAGAAACGAGCAGAAACAGGCAGGTGGAGGTGTTTCTGTGGGGCCCGCGGCGCTGATCGCTGAGCCCACGTGCCGCCCTGAAGGAGGTTCTTAGGAAAGGTGGAGGAGGGGGAGAGAAGGGGAGAGGGGAGAGGAAGTAGAGGTAGAGGGGGACAGGAGAGAGGGTGGGGGTGAGGAGAGACAGCGGGGGTGAGGAGAGACAGCGGGGGACAGGAGAGAGGGTGGGGGTGAGGAGAGACAGTGGGGGACAGGAGAGAAAGTGGGGGTGAGGAGAGACAGCAGGGGACAGGAGAGACAGCAGGGGTGAGGAGAGAGGGTAGGGGTGAGGAGAGACAGCAGGGGTGAGGAGAGAGGGTAGGGGTGAGGAGAGAGGTTGGCAAAGAGGGACGAGAGGTGGAACGGAGCCAGGAGAGAGGTTGGGGGTAGAGGACAGGAGGGAGGATGGGGGGTGAAAGAAGTGGAGGAGTGGAGGGAGGATGGGAGTGAGAGATGGAAGAGTGGAGGGAGGATGGAGAGAGGGAGGATGGAGAGGGGGAGGGGGGGTTCAGCTCAGGCTGAACAACCAGCGTCTTCCTCCACCTTTCTGCTGGTGTTATTCTTTTTTCCGAATATCCAGCTCCAAAAGTTTCTTTTCTCCTTGCTCTCTTTTTGTTTTCTTTCCATCCTTTCTTGTTTATCTTTTTTCTTCCTCTCCATTTTCTCTTCTTTTTGTCTCTTCTTCTCCATTTTGTCCTCTTTAGCTCTTTGTTTCTTTAGCTCCTTCTCCTGTTTTTTTCTTTCTTTCTTTTCTTTCTTATCCTCATTTTGTTGTTGTTGCTGTTCCTCTTTTTGCTTCTCCTCATTTTCTTGTCGCTCTATGTTCTTCCCCTCGTTTTCTTGTTTCTCTTGCCTGTCTTCATTTTCTTGTATCTGCTCTTGATTCCTCTCATTCTCCTGCTCTGTCTGTGTCTCCTGTGTCACCTGGGCAGGAGTCGACAGTATGGTGTTCTCTGTCAGACATCTGGCTGTAACGTTGATGCACTCCTCCCTCCAGGAGCGCTCGATGGCGTCAATTTTGATTTGATAACTTTCCTTTAGGGAGGAGATTAGCGCATCGCTATCAGATATTTCATCTTTCCTTTTCTGGAGCAGATCAGCCTGTTCCCTGTCTTTTAACTCCAGGGAGGAGATTAGCGCGTCTCTCTCAGATATTTCAGCTCTGCTCTTCTGAAGCAGTTCAGCCTGTTCCCTGTCTTTTAACTCCAGGGAGGAGATTAGCGCATCTCTCTCAGATATTTCGTTTTTTCTCTTCTGGAGCAGATCAGCCTGTTGTCTCTCTTTTAACTCCAGGGAGGAGATTAGCGCGTCTCTCTCAGATATTTTGTTTTTCCTTTTCTGGAGCAGATCAGCCTGTTCCCTGTCTTTTAACTCCAGGGAGGAGATTAGCGCATCTCTCTCAGATATTTCAGCTCTGCTCTTCTGAAGCAGATCAGCCTGTTGTCTCTCCTTTAACTCCAGGGAGGAGATTAGCGCATCTCTCTCAGATATTTCAGCTCTGCTCTTCTGAAGCAGATCAGCCTGTTCCCTGTCTTTTAACTCCAGGGAGGAGATTAGTGCATCTCTCTCAGATATTTTGTTTTTCCTTTTCTGGAGCAGATCAGCCTGTTGTCTCTCTTTTAACTCCAGGGAGGAGATTAGCGCGTCTCTCTCAGATATTTTGTTTTTCCTTTTCTGGAGCAGATCAGCCTGTTCCCTGTCTTTTAACTCCAGGGAGGAGATTAGCGCATCTCTCTCAGATATTTCAGCTCTGCTCTTCTGAAGCAGATCAGCCTGTTGTCTCTCCTTTAACTCCAGGGAGGAGATTAGCGCATCTCTCTCAGATATTTCAGCTCTGCTCTTCTGAAGCAGATCAGCCTGTTGTCTCTCCTTTAACTCCAGGGAGGAGATTAGCGCATCTCTCTCAGATATTTCAGCTCTGCTCTTCTGAAGCAGATCAGCCTGTTGTCTCTCCTTTAACTCCAGGGAAATTAGTGAATCTCTCTCAGATATTTCGTTTTTCCTTTTCTGGAGCAGATCAGCCTGTTCCCTCACCTTTAACTCCAGGGAGGAGATTAGCGCGTCTCTCTCAGATATTTCATCTTTCATCTTCCGGAGCAGATGAGCCTGTTTCCTCTCCTTTAACTCCATGGAGATCATTGCGTCTCTCTCAGATCTTTCATCTTTCCTATTCTGGAGCAGATCAGCCAGCTCCTTCTCCTTTATCTCCAGGCGCTCCTCCAGGCTTTTGATAGTGTCCTTATTGTCGCTTAACTTCTTGGACACCACTGTTTGATACCATTCGTCCCATTCCACAACCCGCTTTTCAGCAGTGGTGAGGCGGGTTTGCAGATTTCTGCAGTCCCAGCAGGGACGCCCTCCGGCTGGTGGTCCCTGCCGGTTGGGACGCTGGTTGGGATGCTGGTTGGGACGTTGGTTGGGACGCTGGTTGGGACGTTGGTCTGGACGGCGTTCTGAATGCTGATTTGATGCAGCATCAGCAGTTCTGCCGTGATATCTTATGTCTCTGATCATGTTTATAATAAAACAATGTTAAGAGGTAGTAAATAATAAGACGAGTACAGTGGTCTGTATCGGTAGAGAATAGTTGCGTGCAAAAGACGGTCTTTGTTCTTTGACGGGCGGTGTATCACGAACACGATGCTTGTGTCGAATGTGAACTGAAATGAAACCAGCTGGTCTCACTCCTATATACTGGGCTAAATGATTCCAGAATCTGACATCATCAAGTTTTCCTTTGACTGTCACAAAGATCACATGTCATGACATCATGAGTTCCAAGAGGCCATGTGACCTGACAGCAGATATCAGATTAAAAAAATAAAAGTTGGATTCAAAAATAAAAGTGGGATTAAAAAATAAAAGGTATCAGATTTTTAAAAAAACTTGAAATCTTTGAAGCAGAGTTATATTGATGTTGACAATTAAATGACTCACTAATGATCACTGAACCAGCTGTTTTCTGCTTTGTTCTGGAAACTGATTCATCAAACACCGTTAAGTTGAACTTGCTTTGTGACACAAACCCTTGACAGTTAAAGGCTTCTGTCAGTGTTGGAGTGATATTAAAAAAAAAAAAAAAAAAAAAAAAAAAACCTCGGTCATTGGTCATCATAATTCAAAAATGAGTGCAATCATTTCAGACCTCATTGTCACATCAGCTTGACAATATTTAACCTACTACAATATTTGCATTGTGTGTATGTCAGAAAGATTAGTGTCAGCCTAAAAAATATGACAAACTGTTTTGCATGAATAATGTAGTGTGTTACTCCATCACTGCACAGAGAAAAAGTATCCAGCTACAGCAAAGCAGCCATGCTGATGTATGAATTTGGTCCTAATTACACTGTAACCCCAAACCTTAACCCTTACTCCAGAGCAGAGGGTGGCGGTAATGCATCTAATGGTTGCCAAATACGATCCGATGAGGTGCCGATAATATCATGCATCCCTACAGTATATAATATATTTATGTTTTGCTTTCACCTGGACCAATTTGCATAGTGGAGGAACTATTTCATCAAATTTTATTTTGCTTTTTCTTGTTGAAAAGATTAAATGCTTCATAAATCTCACATGTATTTATTTAAATCATCATAAATTAACTAAACTGAATATTCACTGGGTGAGAAGCAAGACGACCACCAACAAAATGATATTATACACATGTTGTGGTGTTTTTTTTCTGGATGCAAAGTTCAAGTGTTAGTTTTTTTTCTATTGTTTGTTTCTAACAGAACCACCGAAGAAGAAGGCCAAGCCAGCAGGAAGGAAGACGAGGAGTACGTCAACCAAAAGGAAGTGAGAACGGTCGACACGGTCAAGAGACGACGTCTCAGCAAACTATATCCTGATATCAGCTGAGCAGATTGAATGTAATCAATCGATCATTTAAAAGTCGCATTATTAGAGTTTTAGTTCACTCTGCTTCAAATGATTTTGCTTCTTAGAGCTGAAATCTTTCCACACGCTGCGTCCGTCTTCAGAGGTGACTGTAACTATTTAAACTTAAAAATGTGAAAAAATTGTGTAAACTGTGACTTTTATTCTCACTAAGCAGGTCAGTTCTTCCTCTGTTTTTTATAATAATAATCTATATAAGATAAATGTACTGTAGCAATGAGACTTTAATAAAAGAAAACAAAATAAATGCAGTTTACAGACACCAGCTTTAAATAGAAATATCAGTCAGAATACAGCTAAAGATTATAAGATAAAGGTTATTAAAGATATTTCTATTGTATTTTATGACTGAATGTAAAGTTGAATTGATTTAGAAAGTGCTAAGTATTTGCTTATGTGCAACAGTTTGAATAAATAAAGCAGATTTTTTAAACTTTTTTTATTGTCCTTTTCTTCTTTGAGCAGATTGATTTATATGCAGAGTTTATTTAATTTAATTCGTCTGCAGTTTGAGTTTAACTTGTGTACCAACAAGCACGAGTTGTGACATCTAAACTAGTCTGGAGCCAGTCGCTGTCCGGTTTGCAACTTACACAAGAGCGATGTTGAAACTTGAAGTCTCCGTTGCACAAACACTGAGAATGAACCTTACAGTGAAGATGGAGAAATCTAAATATACAGTAAACGGATGCGTTCACATTGTTGTGGATTTTTTCTGAGCTGATGTCGGCAGTTTTCAGTTTGAAGAAGAAAAACCAAAAGAGGAGTTTGCTGAAAATTCTGGGAATCTTTGTCTTGTTTCGTCTGGCAATGGTCTGTATTCTGGCCTTGGTTTGCCGGTGAGGCTCCTGGTTATCAAACAGTCTTTATCTCCTCTTTGAGAAGACAAAAGTACAGCCTGACATTTTGATCAGTTATGGAAATATCTATAACACAAAAGGATTCTTCAGGTCCACAAAAAACACTTTACCGTATGTCCCCCTATTTAACAGTTAGTAACAGCAGTGAGACAGTTTTAATGCTTTATAACATTATAATGTAGTTTAATGTTTATTAATGCACAGTACTGATCCACAATTCAACTTCTCCCATGAGAACATATTTTATATTATTATAAATATATTATCATTTATTATCTGTTCATACAGCAGCCTCCACTTATGGGTGAGATATAGCTGTTGACAAATACGTTAATTAACATTGCAGTGTTTCCCCTAGGTTGAATGGTTTGGCCTGACGGGGAGTGTGTGGGTCATTAGGCTAGGCTAACCTATTGTTGCTAACTTTGGAGCTAACCTTCACTTTTCCAGCAGTTGGGGAAACAACAGACGTGACTTTTCATGGTGTTGACAAGCTGCAGCGTTTATTAACTGACACACTGTAGTCTGTACTGTACATTTACTGCCAGACTGACAACTTACTGCTGCTGCTGCTGCTAACCGTTTCCTCTGCTCCGTTAGCATTAACCGTTATTTCAGACTCTCTCTGGCTTAACCACTCACTGGCTAAGGAGTTACGCTACCTGCAGTTTCCATGGCGATGACACAGCCGTTAACTCACATTTCGAGACAGCGCTGCTCAGCGGCTTCCAAACGCTATTGGTTTAAGAATAAATGCATATTTGGCGTTATTTTTGACATTCAAAAAATATTTTTGGCCTGGCGGGGGTTCTCATTGACCTTATAAATGCTAAATAGGGAGACTTGAATTTCCCCTATTTTGTAGGTAACAGAAATTCAGACACAAATTATAATTCAAAGTGTATTTTCATATGTTTTAAAACATGTCTGGAGGTTATATTTAAAAAAAAAAAAAAAAAAATACCTCATAATAGTATTTAAGGTCTCAAACAAAGTTATAACTGTACTACTGAGGAAGTTATAAATTACAAGTTACATTTTGGGGAGTAAAAGTTGACTTTTTTTTTTGTCCACCTGCACCTTTTAACTAACTTATTTCTGCCACATTTTCCCCTAAAAATGTGAATCACTGGATATTTGACACCACAGCTTCTCTCCTCCTCCTCTGACTCCCACCTTCGGGAGGTTTAAAAAACACCTGAGACGCCTCTCTGTGCTCGGACATCTCACACTCACCTGCCCACTTTCCTCCTGTCGTTGATTCTCTGCTCAGCTTCAACTCTTTTTTATTAAGTTTTCCATTTTATTCATCTACTTAATAATCTTCATTTCATTGCAAACTTCTTTTTTCTTCCTCTGTTGTTTCCCTAGTCTCTCCTTCTTATAGCCACATCTCAGTCTTTCCACCACCTTTCTCCTCTGCTTCTTCTTCTTCTCCATCCTCTCCCTTCATCTCTTCACCTCTTCTTCTTCTCTCCATCATGAGTCTGAGTCGTACCAAGCGAATCAGCTCCAGTAACTCCGTCCGGAGCAGCAGCGGGTCGAGGAGGCTGAGCGGTTTCGGTCCAGTTCAGGGGGGTTTCAGCGGCATCTCCCTGAGCAGCAGCTCTCTGTACGCCGGCACCAACGGCCATCACCACGGCCTCGGCGCCCCGCTGGCGTCCCTGTCGGTCAACAAGAGCCTGCTGGCCCCCCTCAACCTGGAGATCGACCCCAGCCTGTCCATGAGCCGAGCCCACGAGAAGGAGCAGATCAAGAGCCTCAACAACCGCTTTGCATCCTTCATAGATAAGGTAAAGGGACGAAAGATGAAGCAGCTTGAGTTGGTTAATCAGTTACAGAAAACGTATCTGCAGCTATTTTTATAGCAATAAATATTTTAATTGTTCATGTTCTCTGGTTCCAGATGATAAGATGTTGTGGATTTGCTGCTTTTCTCTGTTTAACATCATTGATTACCTTTAAGTGTCAGTCAGTCAAAGACAAAGGAAGTGATTTGAAGGTGTCACCTGCAATTTTACACGATTATTTTCAGTTGTTGTATAAAGTTTTATTCACTGGACTCTTTAAAAAAGGCATGAATGAGGGATACAATTTAGATTTTGTGGTTTTGCAGAAACTAAACATCCTTTAAGTTTCAGCAGCATCTGTAGAAAACATTTGTCTAACTAATAAATCATCATTATAGCATGAGCTTCCAAACTAACACATGAATAACCAGCGACAAACACTAATGTTTGGTAAGTTTCACATCTTATGATTTGATAATTTGCTTTCCTCATTAACCAAACGAACACTGACAACATTTAGACATCGCCGTCTAGGCCAGGGCGTCGTGGTTTTAGTTACCTTCACTTTTTGTGAGAGAAAACCAAACTTGAAACGTTACCTTTACGTCTTTGTTCGGTCATTTTGTGACCTTGAATCCTCTATCAAAGACATCCATATAAACAACATCTAAACCAGCTGAAACCAGAAACCATTAGACACAGATAAAAAAAAACTGCAAGAGCAAAAAACGTCTTTGACTGCACTTTAATCTGGTTGTAAATAAAACATCGTTGCTGATGTTGCTGTTACATTAGCAAAAGCAACAAAGCAATGAATTAAACATCAGTCAGAGTTTAAGTTAAGAACACGAGCTAAACTTAGTGGAGACCTGCATGAGCTCACAATAATAGTGCAGTCTTATTTAAAACAGACTTTAAAGGTGTGGGGAAGATTTCTGACTAATAGCTGTCATAAATATTCGTGTTGAGGCTCCTGAAGAACAGAGACGGCACACATTTCCCACAGAAGAAGTGACCGGCTCAGTGATAATGTAGGACATTGATACCCTACTTAGGGGACATCTCCGCTTTCTCACGGAGTAGGTAACACACTCCCACAATAGAGGCATTGTTGGCTTCTCACATCAGCAGAGACACTCTTCAGGTGCAGAGAGACGGAGACCCGTCAGTCCAAAATGTACAAAATTAACCTTTTTCTTTCTTTTTTTTAGCTTTCTGGGTGCTGATTTAAATCAAATGAATCACAAAGAAGTGAAATGTTTATACTGATATAATCTGCAGAGTATATTTATTCAAGATTACAACACTTTGTCAGTGTTATGAGCAAATTGCAGAGGAGAGTAGGAGAAGTTTTAATGATGAAATGACTGAGAAAACATATTTTTATATTTCACTGCCATCCATCTTTACTGCCTGAAGAGCATTTTTGAGCATCTGGAAATTGTGCAGAAACTGGGTTAATTCCTTATTTGGTACCCAAAGATGAATTAATCTTGGGTTTTATTTATTCAAAATGCTCTCAAGGGTGTCATTATCTATTTCAGATTTTGAAAGTATTGAAATGTTTTGCATTGTTGAAAGTAAAACACCAAAATAAGAAAATAATTGGTCCCAAAAAAAAACTGGTAGTTTTGCTGAAAAGCACACCCATCAAATCAGTTTCAGTGCCGCAAGACAAAATATTGTGAAACCTGCCAGAAAACATTTGAAAGCTCGTCCATCTGTGAAAGAGATGCTTGACGTAACTTCCCAGCTAATAGGCGACACACAAAAGAGTCCTTGTTTGCTCTGGTTGGGAGTCACAGGAGCTCTTAGCTGCTGGAAACGTACCTGAGCTCTTCTGTTAAAACCAAAGTGAGGTTCGCTTATTCAATGATATGAATTCAAGCAAGAGGTTTGAGTTTGTTTTTCATTCATACACACTATCTTTTGGACATTTATGGCAGTATGACCACCTCTCTTTCTGCAGCCGACATGAGAAAAACGATAAAAGCCAAAGTCGACTGATTAATAAACCGACCCTGCAGTTACCAGTGTAATCCAACCCCACCTTGCCCCAACGGCACTGAAACATTAACGAGCTTGTTCCCTCATGCAAAGAAATAATTAGTCCGATGCAACAGGCAGGCAGGTTTTATTTGGTGTAGGATGATAAACCGGTTTAAATCTGAATGAAGGTCAATGACCCAAGATCACTGGGAATGTAATAAGCATGTATTGATGCAGGTTGTTGCAGAAGTGACCCACATTTAGACCTGAACTATCGATAAAAACAAGAGATTTGAAACCTTAAAAAAAGACCCAATGAGTCACTGAATGCATCTGGGATTTAAACAGCCATTTAAACTGTATCAGTGGTATTCGGACACTGGATATCTAAGCTATCTGTCCCATTTCCGCCCAATAGAGCGGGGTTGTAACCTGATAAATCAGGTCAGGCACGGTGTGGTTGTGTCTCAGAGGCGGATTATTCTGCTCTGAACAGAACGCAGGCTTTGTGTCGGGATGTATAATGGATGGCGGTGGATTAAACCCGGCCGCAGGGCAGGAAACACGAGCCGCGCAGACACAAACCTGGAGTCCAGTCAGGTGTTGATGTTGAGCTGCTTATCTGCTGGAACGATGCAGCTTCTTTCCTTTGTTTTCTTATCCAAAGAAGACGTTGTTCACTGATGAGAAGAAAAGGAAAAGACCAAATGACCAGTGTTGTCATGTCAGCACAACTTGTATCCTGTCACTCTCAACATCTCAGACTTTGGTTCATGTGTTGTTTACTGAGTAAATAATAGCATCAGAATGAGAAACCGGTTTATTGCCAAGTATGTTTGCACATAGAAGGAATTAGCATCGATGTTGTGGTGCATAACGACGAAAAAATAATAGTTAAGAGAAAATACAGCCACTATATTTGTATTAGTTTATTCAAAGATCAGATCAGCCATATTTTAGATGATATAAAGATAAATATCTGGAGACAAATATTACTAATAAATGTAGCACTAAGTGTCTCGTACTGAAACATCGGTGTAGCAGTCAAACTGTTTACGTGAACCTTTCTGGTTTGTTTTGGAAAAGTATATTTTTTCTTCCTTTTTAAAATCTCTAAATCAAAATATCAGTGAAAAGGCATCAAGATACAAACTTCTGTTAAGATTCATTTTTTTGTTTTGTTCTGTTTGCTAGTCAAATACTCAGCTGGATGATAAGAAACCAACCAATGTCAATGTTTACTAGCGTCCATTTAGCAATATTTTTTACGCTAAATGTGAAGCTGAGCCAATAAAAAGTCTGTAAAACCACCACATGTTATTTACATTTTGTTTGTTTTTTTATTACAGATTAAACAAACAAGATATAACATGTTAGTTATTAAGCTTTAAAGGAGCTGGTAGATTTTATTACCCTTTTACAGTCAGACTAGCCGTTTGCTTCTGTTTGCTAAGCTAACCACACTGATAGTGGATTGATATTGTCACTGCTTTCACTTCCTGCTGGACTCCCTCTGACATCCAGTGGTTAAATTATGCTAATTTAGGTTTTGACAAACCAAAACCCTGGTTAACAACATTAAACACAAACAAACATATGTATACTGTCCTCTAATATGGCTGCTACGGGACGCGTTACAGTAAAACCCTCTAATTGTGGTGTCTTTCCCGCCTTCCTCACCCTCAGGTGCGTTTCCTGGAGCAGCAGAATAAGATGCTCGAGACTAAACTGGAGCTGCTGCAGGTTCAGGGGGTGGGCCGATCCAACGTGGAGCCCCTGTTCGAGGCCTACATGGCGGGTCTGAGACGCCAGATGGACCTGGTCAACAACGACAAGACCAAGCTGGACGGGGAGCTGAGGAACATGCAGGGCCTGGTGGAGGACTACAAACACAAGTAAACAATGTCACTGTGGTAGCGAGCCGACATCTTAGTAAGTATTATTTGTGTAATGAAACACACGGCCTCCCGTCTCACTAACCTCATAACGTCTCTGCTCCAGATACGAGGAGGAGATTAACAAGAGAAACAACCTGGAGAATGACTTTGTTATCCTAAAGAAGGTCAGCAGACACATTCAGTCATATTCATTCATGTGTTACAGGTGTGGTGAGTAAGATGAACCACTTTATTGTCCCTTTAACCCCCATTGTCTCCTGTCTTTCATAACCACATGCACGAAAAACCCATAAATGCTTTGGTAACTTTCCCCGTCAGCGTCACATGGGAACAGGAGCTAGAGGCAGTTTTCCACAATAAGATACTTTGACAATTTACCAACTCAGAAACTTATAAGATATTCAGACATCTGACTTCTTGACTGTATTTTTTAAGGTTGGTTCCCACCCTTTATTATAAAAAAAAAAATAATATCTTTATCTATATAGCACCTTTTAAAAACAAAGTTTACAAAGTGCTTTGACAGACACAGGAAACAATAACAGATCTGACCTTAAGAAGATGGTGATCAGAGACAAAGAGAGACAATAAAGAAATGATTAAGAGTTTAAAAGAAAGATGATTAAAAGACAACATCACATAAAAGCGAGTCTGTAGAAACCGGTTTTTAAGAAGTGATTTAAAAGAAGTTACTGAATCTGCGAGCCTCGTCTCCTCAGGCGGGTCGCTCCAAAGTCGAGGGTCACCTTTAGATTGAAGCCTCGACTTTGGAACAACCAGAAGGACCCACCTGAGGATCTGAGGGTGCAGGCTCATACAGGGTGAACATATCCGTTATGTAGCTTGGAGCTTCAGACCCAGACGTGCTTTAAAAGTGATCAGTAAAATCTTAAAATCAATTCTAAAACAAACAGGGACCCGATGGAGAGAAGCCAGGATCAGAGTGATGTGATGTCGTCTGTTAAAACCAGTAAGAAGCCAAGCTGCTGCGTTCTGAACTAGTTGGAGGCGAAACAGGGATTATTGTCTCAAAACCCCAATTTTAGGTCTGAAAATCGCTAGCCAGCAATTAAAAATAAAGACATTTCTTTGATATTGAACACATTTTTAATGACGGGGTTTTAAATGAGGAGTTATGATATGATGGCGGTCATTTAAACTCACCTCGTCTAAGTAAATGGTTTTGGTTGTATGTCGCTGCAGTTGGTTCATTTAGCTAGCGTTACCTAGCTAAATGAACCAACTGAGAAAGCTAACGCTAGTTCGCTAATATCTTTAGACTGAAGAGTAAAAAGAGGTAACAATGGTCGATATATGTGACTTGACACTTTACATTTCAATTAAAAAAACATGCCAAATACATCAAATTATAAAACTATATGCTGATAACGTTAGACTAAATGACCACATGTGGGGAAAACTTTGAAATAAGTTTCTGTTTCTCGTCTGTTGCGTCTTAACTTCTGTCCCGACGCGACACAACGAGGCTGCAACAGTAAGATTAAAGATTCACACACGCACTTCTCCGTAATGTTTCTTTGTCCGTCTCTTGTGTGTTCAGGACGTCGACTCGGCCTATCTGGTGAAGGCAGATCTGGAGGATAAAGTGGGAGCTCTGACCGATGAAATCAACTTCCTGCGCAACGTTTACGAGGAGGTACTGAAACGTCTTAATAACCCTTTGAACCGTAAAGGCGATGAAAACGGTTTATGATTTACCAAAAACAGTCACCTTCCTGTATTTCTTTTTTTGCACACTTGATTCATTTTCCCCATTTGGTATCCACTTATTCCCTGGAAACCGTTAAAGTCGGGCTGACCTTCAGTTCATTGTTCTGTCGACTTCAAACGTCAGCTGCCTCTGGAAAGTTTTTATATCAGCCAACGGGAATCTTTTTTTGGTTGTTGTTATTGTTGTCTATTGTTAGGTGTCTTTGAAGAATTCAGAATTACATAAAAACCCTAAAATAACTTAAACGTTGTTCATATTGTCCCCTAAAGAGCTAAAAGCACAGCGCCTCACAGAAACGTGTCTGTACATGAAGTGTTGGAAAATGAGCTAACAGTTTATTTTAGTTTGTAATATTATGATTGAATGACTCTGATATTGTTGGTCATGTCCGCTGGAAACATTTGTCTTCTTACATTTATTTCAACTTTTCTTTATTTGCAGCACGTTTCGTTGTTGTCAAAGAGGGGAAGAATTTTTCTGACGAATGCACCATCGCTTTACTTTAGTTAAACACAGTTTGATTATGTATTTTACAGATTTATGTTAGTAAAATAAATGCAAGTGACAGCACACATTATGAAAATGGAAAATTATAGATATAGCAAATATGATATTATTATGTCAGGATTGTTCTCTCAAACAGTAGAATAGCTTGAACTCATAGAAATACAATTTTTTATATTTCAAAAGGTGTTTTGGAGGTTTCATCGGTTCTTGAATGAGTCACAAAATGTTTTCAGTTCTATAAAATTAGTGTATTTGACAGTTTAATGTTGCACAACCAGGATGGGTTTGTTTTTGATGTTCCTTTTTGTTCATAATTATGCCTCTCAATAATCAAACAACTAAACTGAAGCTGTAATTCTGCATCTTAAAGTCAACTAATCACATCATGTCTTCAACAAATATTTCAAACTGCTCAAGAAAGAGACACGAAACAACATCCAAACTGACTTTTTCCAGCCAATAATTAGTCCTGTAGAGTCTGAAAATATTATTTATAATCATTGTCTCTCACATGTGACGTTATGTTGTGTGACCAGGAGCTGCGTGAGCTGCAGGCCAGCATCAAAGACACCTCGGTGGTAGTTCAGATGGACAACAGTCGCAGCCTGAACATGGAGCAGATCGTAGCTGAGGTCAAAGCTCAGTACGAGGAGATCGCAGCCCGCAGCCGAGAGGAAGCGGAGGCCTGGTACAAGAGCAAGGTAAAGACTCGGAGACGTTGTTAAATCGTTAAAACTGCAGGACTGGTTGGTTTGGTGACACCAGCGAACAATCTTTCAGCTGGTTTGTCAGAAGTACAGCAGCTGGTGTATCTGGTTATAAGCAGTTTAACAGATGATCATTGATGTTCCTTCTGTCCGCAGTTCGACCAAATGTCGGTGCAGGCCAGCCAGTATGGAGACGAGCTCCGCGTTGTGAAGGGAGAAGTGGGCGAGGTCAACCGACTCATCAGCCGCCTGCAGAGCGAGATCGAAGCCGTCAAAGCGCAGGTACACAAACACACTCAGACATTATTATTATACATCATGTTAGGAGATAACTGCATCTACCTTAACATCCAGTTTATTTTCTTTTACTAGAACTTTTACTTCAGTTCGCTCCAGATGAACAGCGCCCTCCTTTTGTTTTGTGCTGTAAAGCGACAAACGTGATCTGAAATCTCACGATGTGTCGGAGCACTACGAGCTGCTGATCTGTTTGTTCACAAGAGTTATTTTTTATAAAACTGAAGTGTTGGTCAAAGTTTCCAGCCTGAAGGAAAGAGGCTTCACTGCTTCTTTTCTTATTCTCTGTAGCTCAAACACCATCCTTTAAATACATGTTGTGTGCAGACATCGTTTCGATCTGATGCTGTTTATTTCTTATGATTTCTCCATCTTTGACTTCATGTTCTTCCTAAACAAGGTCAAAACAGATCATTCTTCTTTTAAAACATACTTTATTGCAAGAGAACACAATTTTCCACTTGTTTAAATTGCATTATTTCTGCATAAAAAACATATATAACATAAAAAAGAGAAACATATAAAGGAGAAAAACTATCATATACATAATTCTGATTTCCAAATTCTGTTTATTGGTTACTTCAAATATTGTAAAGAGGGCAGAAAGAGTTTTAGTCAGTTTATAGTTATTTGTTTCGAAGTTTCAATTCTGATGATCATATATAAATATAGATATTTGTCTATTTCATGTGTGTTATACCTGAAGTAACACAGTTTTCTTCAACCTCTCATGTAATTTGAAATATTTACCTAATTAAGATTATAACTGATTGCCATTATTTTAAGCATATTATACATTAGTTTCATTTATATTAAACATTACTTTATAATACATTCTTGTTTTCACTACAGCTTCTCCAACAGTCGAAGAATAACTTTATTCATTCACTCAAAACAAAGTTACAAAGTGCAAAATAAACAAAATAACACAAAGTAAATAAAATCCTAAACATAAATAACATGATTAAATATAGACTAGTCCGATACAGCCTGGATGACTTGTTGTCCCCCCTCAGCGCGGCAGTCTGGAGAACCAGCTGGCTGAGGCGGAGGAGCGTGGAGAGCTGGCCGTGAAAGAAGCCAAAGCTCGGACCAGAGACCTGGAGGACGCTCTGCAGAGAGCCAAACAGGACATGGCCCGACAGCTCCGAGAGTACCAGGTGAGACACGAGGACGAGGCGCACGGAGACAGACGGGAAGCGTACAGCATCATATTCTCAATGTGTAGTAATATATAAAACCAAACGGATCTAAAACTCCTTTCTGCCTTTTTCCCTGTTCGCCTGCAGGACCTGATGAACCTGAAACTGGCTCTGGACATCGAGATCGCCACCTACAGGAAGCTGCTGGAGGGAGAGGAGGACAGGTGAGAGGAAGGAAGGAGAAGGCGTGATGACGTCTTGTATGTCTCTTCATTAAAACGTGCCCACTAACTTCCTTTCCCCTTCACCCGCAGACTCGGACAGCAGTCGATCCTCAACATCCAGGCCGTCTCCAACTACAGTAAGTAACAAACCCGACCAGGAGACACCCACCATGAAGGACAAACCTGAACCAGGTGTAGACGCCTGAACCACATCCTCAGTCATATAAACATCAGTCTTTCACTGGAAACACATGTTGATCTTAAATTGCAAACAGCAGAAGTGGAGAATTTCTGTTTATCTGTATTTAATTCGATTGACATAATTAAATATTTTATTCCAATGTTTGATATTTCTTTTCTTCAGGTGTAACAGTAGCTTACTGGTCTATAGGACACATACTGGGAGCTCATTTCCTGTCTGCTCCTCTACTCTCAATAACGAAAAAGATGATCTAAAACAAGCCTTTTGTACTTTTTTTTGCTTTTGGAAAATGAGATAAACATTTTAATAGCTTTTCAATAGATCAACCGTATGGATAGATTTTTGAAAGCTGGTGAATTAATTGCTTATTGTTGTGTTTTACACAACAGATACCTTCTCAGGTGCTTTCTGAAGGTCTCATATGCCAAAGATAACTGGACTAATTAAATCATATTTTAATTCATTGTTTAATTGGTGCAGCACGCAGAACATTGTACTTCCTGTTGTTCGTACTTGTAACATGTTTCTATAACGTGGCTGTGTTATTCCTGGTGGGATGAAGTTGAAAGTGTGTATTTATTATTTGGGAGCGAGTGTGTGTCCAGTTATGATAAACGCAGCGAGAGCACCGACTCCGTGAGGAAACATTACTTTAATATGTAAAGTATCTTCTGTCCTGATAAGAACGTCGTTTGTACAGCCGCTTTCTGTTCACACTTCAACGGAGCATAAAACTCACTTTTACAGATCTCCATTTTGATCTCTGAACACGTTTCAGGAGCTGTTTGTACTGTTTGCATTGTTTTCAGTGACGTCAGATATGTGTCCGATTAATTAATTAATCAGCAACTGCTTTGATAATCGAATAATCGTTTTCTCTTTCAACCAAAAAAGGCTAAATATTGTCTGGTTTCAGCTGCTTTTCTTTGTCATGTGCGACTGAATTAAAAATATCGAGGTTTTGAATTGTCGGTCGAACAAAACAAGCAAACTGACGACGTCACTGCAGGCTGTGAGAAACTGTGAATGCCATTTTTATCACAAATTATTAACAATGTATAGACTAAATCTTTCTATCTGTCCCTCTCACTCTCTTTTTTTCTTCATCTTTCATTCTGTGTCTCCACTTTTCTGTTTGTTTTCTCGGTTTTTTTCTCATTTCCCTGCCTTTCTCTCTCTCTCTCTCTCCCTCTCTCTTTAGGTACTAGAAGTACTAATGGCTACAACCACGCTAACAGCAGCTCTCCTGCTCCAAAACTGCTGATAAAGACGACTGAGACCAGAGATAACAGCAGATACAGCTCTCACTGAGAGGACACACACATATAACATGCATGTACCATCATAATTCACACATACATAAACACACAAAAGCACACACACACACACACGTCTACAGTTTCGTTATGATTTTCTAACAGGTATCTTAATGTTTGCGGGTGCAGACGGGGCCTTTAATTACTAACCTTTACTTAGAATAAATGGAAACATTAAGTGATCTATGCATCTAAACGAGGGAGATTAAATGGAAATAGTTCTGGGAATTGTTAATAGTAAAAGCTGAACACTGTAACTGTCGTTCTGTAATTGACTACTGTATTATTTTCTATGCTCGTGTAATCTGTGGTGAGAATATAAGAATCTAAAACTGTTGTAGTCCAGTAAATCATATTTTGGGGATATTCTAGTTGAGATGTTGTTGTGATTTATAGTCATCAATTTTGTATCCAACCCAGAATTTTTGTCTCTCTAATTAAGAATTTGGTCATTTGTTTATTTTTACGCTGAAGGTTTTGACGCTGTTATCAGATAAACTAGTGATCTTCATCTAAACGTGTAATAATTGGGTTTAAGTTTCTTCGTTAGATTTTCAGCTGTTTCTTCCACAAACACAATAAAACAAACACACTCTGGAGCGTTTTTTGTCGTTTGTGCTTTTTTAAAAACTTTCATGTTGGAATTTAAAGTAATACAATTATCACTCTGTTTATAATTAACACGTCAGGTTTTGTTATATAAAATCAATATGGAGCTCATTTGGTCCTAAAACCAAACATGTGATTCCTGTTTTTACGTTCTCCTTCTTCTGTATAGATTGATGTCATATTGGCTATTATCAACATTTGCTAAAAAAATAAATAAATAAACTGCTTTAAATTTGGCATTTATGATAATATATCTTGTATTTAAAAGGAAATGTTGATGTCCAAGGCCGTGACCTTTATTTTGAAGCCTAATTGACTCAAAAACCTGTTGCAGTTTATTTTATTATTACAGATATAAACTTATATAAACAGATGTAAACTTTATGATTAATTATAATGTATAAATTTCAACAATAATAACATTTTGACTGCGCCTCTTAACTCCACTGAGTAATGTTAGTGGTTGTTGTATGAGGTATTGTCCTAACTTAGAGGACCTGATGCTTCTGAAAACAAAGGCTGGATCTCTCCTGACAGTTTGATTTATTATATATGTGCATTTCCTGCAGGACTACTGGATTATATTAGGCTTTATACTTAATGCTGTGTCCACCTCACAGCTGCTCTACAGTAACATCTTACCTGTGTTATTATGGCAGAGCACTGACCTCTGGTGGTTACTTTATGTAGTACACAGTTGAACAGAGTACTTGTACTTACACCTAAAAACAAGGGAGTTAACCAAACCGCAAGCTTGAGTCAGCTTCTCCACCTAAAGGATTTTGGCTAGTTCTGGTTTCAGACACCCCTTTCCACAGCCAAACATTGCATTTTTTTTTTGCAAACATTGCAAAAAAAAAAAATCTTTGCTTTTTTTTAATAGTTATTCTCATAGATAAAATAATAAAAAGGCGTCTATTTACAATTCTGATAATTTGAGAAACACACAACATGTTTATTTAATCTAAGACTGAGGCTGTGAGACTGATGTTAAACAGATATAATGTTTACATGTTCACCATCTTAATTTAGTACAGTAGCATGCCGACATAATTAACACTGAACACTAGCTGAAGCTGCTTTAGTGGGATTTATTCTCTGGTGACCACAAATGTCTGTACAAAACTTCATGACAATCCATCACTGAGATACTTCAGTCTGGACCAAACGGTGAACCAATAACCAGCCGGCATTGTGCCCCAGTTTGGGCCTCTCATGTGGGCCTATCAGCAGACACGCAGGTCATGGAGGTAACTGTTGGTTTCTGTGAAAGATTAGTAACAGTAAACGGTTAGTAAAACCCAGGTTTTGAGTGTTAGATGTTGTAGCAAAAGCCTCAACACTGTTTAAACCCACTTTCAGATTTGTGAAACCTTTATTTTGCTTACAAAAACAGAAAAATGGTGATTTCACTGCTCCAGATCACACTAGACCAAAAACCATGATACTTAGACTTGTCAAATCTGGACGAGATTAACAAGGAGACTCCAGATACTCATTGAAACACAGTTTCAGATTTGTGAAACCTTTATTCTATTTGTGAAAACTGAAAAAAGGGTGATTTTTTTTTCCCCATCCAGAACACATTAGACTACATTGTCCGATCTGGATTGTTAAGATTTGACTAAACCTAGTGTTAAGGCTTTTGCTATGTTGTCTAAATCTATTTCCTAAGTGTAAATGGAGCAAAAACAAAAAACATAGAATCAGCTGCTAATATCATTATTAATAATATCTTAACTTTCTCCTTAACCCAATCGGAAGCTTTAGCGCCGAAAAATTGAAGGTTACCCGAATGGCACAAACTGCGGCTACCATGCTGCTAGCATGAAAGCTAATACAAACATTACTAAGAGTTGGACTGTAGCTTTGCTGAATATCAATAATAAAGTGGATAAGTTGGGGTGTCTTCCTGTCTGTTTCATTTTATGCATATTCGTATCTATATGTTTATTCGTGTATTGTGAATTAACCAAACATCAAGTATAGTGAAGAAGAGAAAGTTTTGTGCGTCCTAACGGTCGGATCACATTGAGAGCGTGGATGTAACGGTTGCATAGTGACGGTTGCCTGGTAACGGTTTGCTGGAAGGAGTACGAGCGCAAGAGAAAGGGGGTTGGGCGATCGGCTCTCGGCACCCGGGACCCGACGCTCCCCTCTGCTCTGATTGGTCACTGGCTTGCAGTTTTCGCGCCAACGCGCTGCATTGTGGGGATGGGTTAGCGGAAGTCCGCTGGTCGTGGAGAAGCTGGAAGCTGAGAACTGCGGTTGTGTTTTGGTGTTTCGGAATTAACTTTGCGGGGTGTAAAAACTTAACCGAAACTGTAAACTGTTGAGTTTGTACGAATGCGGGGAGAAGAGTCGTCGGATTCGGAGTCGGGGAGGATGGAGGAGAGCTCAGTGCGGAGGAGTTTGGAGACGTTGTGTCAGGAGCTGAACATGGACGAGCAAACGGCCACTGAAGCCATGGACAACTTCACTGCCATCTGGGATACTTACACACTGGAGGTAAATAATGTCCTCACAAACCGTCCATTGACTCAGCCTGCGGGGAAACTTCCAACTTTAACATTTACATTCAACTATCTGTAACTTTGATCGGTCTGTAAACTGCAGCAGCGAGGGACACAAACACCGAGTTAAAGGGCTGCTGGTCGTCCTGATGTTATCTAACTTACTTGTTTACTTTAAAACATTTAGGGACCGTAACTATTAAGTATATTACTGCCAATCACAGGTTCCCAGAGCCATAAATAACGACTTTAGATTGTTTACTTCTGGCTGAAAGCCAAAAATCTCAAAATATTCACTTAATACACGACTTGAGACATACAAGAACAACAAACTCAACAGCTATGATGAACCATAACTAAAGCTGCAACTATCAGTCAATGGACAGAAAATTAATCTCTAACTATTCTGAAAAATTTAAAGCAAAAATGCCAAAACAGTTGCTGATCTCAGCTTCTCAGATGGAGCATTTGATGCTTCTCTCTGTTATAAATGATTGTAAACTGAATGTTTTTGGGGGTTTTTGGCTGTTGATCAAACAAAGAAGTTAGAAATGGGCATTTTTTTCTAAAGAGACATTAATCAGCAGACTACTTAATAATGAAGAAACCACTAGTTGCAGCCTAGTAGTAATAATAATGATGATAAATGTTATTTATGCACCATCTTTCAAATGCTTCAAGGTGATTTAAATGGGAAAATAAACTATTAGTTTATTATCGGTTAATATACTGATTCTTTTCTTTATTGATTGTTTGTAATGTGACACTTTCAAATGTCTTGTTTTGTCTCACCAACAGTTCAAAACACAAAGCATTTAGTTAAAAAAAACAGAAAATGTTTTGAACATTTGGAAGACTGAAATCTAAGAATTTACGCCACTTTTTCCTAGAAAGCGAGAAGATGAATCCTTGAGCAATACTGCTGCAGATGAATCATTGCAGCTCTGAAATCAAAATTAACGCAACTCAAGACTTAAATCAAATGATGGAAGATAATTAAAAGGACAAAAATATGAAGAGGAATTAAATATACTACAGTTTATTAACATAAAACAGGCTGAAATAACAGATGAGACATAATAAAGCTGGAAAATAAAACTAAAATAGAGATTTTTATTAATTTGTTCTGTCCAACTGATAATACTCGATATATTACCTTTTTTTAATCCCACACAAGGAAATAAAGTCTCTCAGCAGCAAATGTATACTATATATATTATATACATTATGATCATCTACTACAAATATAAATATAAGGTACTATACACTGAGCTTGACTCGGTTGCACGTGTTGTAGTTACATTAACGTAGCTGCAGGTTGACGTAGCGTCTCGCTGGCTCTGCTATCAGGTTAAATATTATAAATCAGATTAACTGACGTGCTCTGACATGACAGCCTCTCTGTCTGTCTGTCTGTCTGGACTTCCCCCTGTGAGACAGGTAATTGCCCAACACTGGGCCAATGATTACATCATCATCATCATCATCAAACGCAGGGATCAAAGTGAGTTTACAGCCACAACATTAATTATGACTTTGCTGGATGGCGGCAGGTAAGAGGAGGAAACAGCAGCAGCAGCAGCAGCCACACGCAGCTTAAATGGCACTTTACACTTCATTTATCCTTCACAGTGAACAGCTGCGGCGCTCCTGTGTCACTCCACAAAGTGTCAATTAGCAGTTAACATACTCCAAACTATTCATTAGTCACTGCGGTGGCAGAAAAATAACGTTTAATAAGAACATGTTAATGTGAGCTGAAGCCAGTGTCTGATATTTTCTGTGGTTGTAGCCGATACTGACGATGTTAGAGGTCAGTACAGATACAGATACAGATACAGATACAGATACAGATACAGTGCTGGTCAGATGTGTCTACTGTATGTTAACGAGGTGGTTTTAAATGAAGACAATGATACTTTATTTTATGCTTCAAGTGTAGAGCTGCAGTTAATGATTACTGTAATTTATCTACAGACATTTTTATCATTAACGGATGTTTTATCTGTAAGATGACATCATAATCATAATTTCCCAGAAGCCAAAGTGACGTATTGAAGTAGTTAATTTTATCAGACTAACAGTATAAAACCCAAAAGATGTTGAATTTATAGCTATACTGAACAGGGAAATGAAGACAGCACTCATATTTGAACAGAGAGGGAACAGCAAATATCTTTCAAACTAAAAAATAATTGCTAGTGAATTATCTGTCAGTTAATTGATTAATATTTTCAGCTCAAATCAAGCGACTTCTACTCTTGAAAAGCTCAAAACCAGAGTCTACTATTGTCTATAAATGAACGTCGACCTGATTTAATGTTATCTTTTTAAAAAGGTGTCAAACAAACACAGATTAGAACTGATGTTTTTGTCTTTTTATAATGTTTTTATTCAGATTTTCATTTATAATAATATTTTAAATGTTCAGTCAAATATAAATCTGGGTTCATCTGTGTCCTTTACAGCCTCATTAAAAACATCTGCTAAATATTCTGCAGGTTAAATCAAAAGAACCAAATGATCAATAATATTTTAACTCCACATGTATCTGTGTGTGTTTTGTCTTTTTTTAACATTTTCATGCTGTTTTATGTTTTTGTCGTCTGAAGCCTCTCGTCTTCCTGTTGATGTTTATCGTTGTGCTTGAAGTGAACCAGCGATCGTCTGTTAATGAAGACTTTATGATAACTATCCTCTGCTTTTCTGTGTTCGGGGTGAACTTCACTCTCACAGTTTAAGCGTGTATGATCGTCTTGTGTGTTTTAAACGATGCATGGCTGCGTGCCGTCTCTCTGCAGGGCGAGGTCGTCCACTGGCTTGCCTGCTCGCTGTACGCTGCCTGCAGGAAAGGATCCACTCCCACGGTGGGCAAAGGGCTGATGGAGGGAAACTGCGTCTCTCTCACCAGGATCCTTCGCTCCTCCAAACTCAGGTCAGTCGCCGTCGGCTCCGCAGCGCTCACAACAAACGATAAAAAAAAAACAACCTAAATGTAAAACACATAAAAACATGTTGGTAGATTCTGTTGGTTTTTTTTAAATGTCTGATTGTGAAGATAAAACTCAAAGATCAGGAAGTGAAACTAAAGTCGTTTAATCCTTTGAAGAACGAGATCAAAAAGTATAAAAGCGTTTGCCAAACAGAAGCTGTATTAAAGCACAAAACCGCAACGATAACGGAAATATCGATTCAGGAAACGCACTGCGGTGACTCGCACGTTCAACAGGAAGTCGAGATGAATATAGTAAAACAGTCAAACTGAAACGTTTAATCGATCGACAGGAAATGAATCAGCAACTGTTTTCTGTTTCTGTTGATTGTTGTCAGTAAAAATTTAAATAAAATAGTGAAAAAAGTGCATCACAACAACCTCAGAGCTCATTTTAGTTTACTCACAAATATGAGAAAACAAAGAAGAATTTTGCTTTTAAAAAAAATGATCAACAGAATATTAATAGATTTATTTTTGTCTCAGAAGACGAGTTGTTGCAGCTCTAAATATAATATTTAATTAAAATATGAGAAATTACAACATATTTAGGGTTTCATAATAAAAATATAAACAATTTCAATCTCTTCCTGGTTGCTGCTGATTTAATGTTTAAACTTCTTTGTTATTATTCGTATCTTCATGAAGCTTCATTCAGCTTTTTTATTTTATTATCTTTGGGTTTGTTTTTAGACGTTTCATTCACAAACATCCAGCTTTGTTTCTTTTGTTGCTTTTCCAGCATTAAAGGTTTTTTTTAATGTGTAAGAAAGAAATTAATTTACTAATTTTCATCAAGTGCATTTTCAGAACAGTAACGAATTGTAACCCAATAAAAGAATAAAGAATAAAAGACCCGATAAAAGTTTGATGCGTTCACGTCTCTAAACGGCGTCTGTCCTTCTCCCGCCTCTGCGCTCCCAGTTTGATCCAGTTCTTCTCTAAAATGAGGAAGTGGGCCGACATGTCCAACCTGTCGCAGGACTTCCGGCTGCGTATGGAGCGGCTGGAGCGCAACTTCGAGGTTTCCACGGTGATATTCCGCAAGTTCGAGCCCATCTTCATGGACATGTTTCAGAACCCGCAGGGAGGCGAACCGCCGCGCCAGCCGCGCAGCAGGAAACACAGGCATGACACACACACACTTACACACACACACACACACACACTCTCAGCTCAGTCTAACCGTGTGTGTGTGTGTCGTCTCTCCGGCTCTGCAGGCGGCTGCCGTGTCACATCAGCGATGTGTTCAAGTTCTGCTGGACGCTGTTCGTCTACACCAAAGGTACCGAGAAACAAACCGTGATGGCATCAGTGTGGCTGTTTTTAAAAGCAGCTATAATCAATATTTATTGATAAAAAAACAGTGTATGAAACGTGTAACGTGTTGGGTGTGGCTCAGAGAGATTAACCTGCAGAGAATTATCAGCCACTCTGCAGCTCCTCTCGACTTTACAGAGCTTCAGTTTCAGCTCGTTGTTTATCTGTCCGGCTGTTCTGCTTCACTCTCAGCAGCTCTCATGGCGTCGATTTGTGACGCAGCTGTTTTCAGAGGAAAAAAAAAGCTCTAAAAAGCAGCTAAAGAGCCAAAAGTTTCTCTCAGGAGAAAAAACAGAAGCTTAAAGAGAGTAAATATTGGACTAAAAGTCACCAGCTGGACAGAAACACGACGACTCATGAATGATAATGTTGCTCCGTAACTGCTGGATGAAGAAATAAGCAGCTGTTTGCTAACGAGCTCAATATATTTAACTTTAAGGTGACGATGTGTCAGAATCGTTCTCACTGTTGTTTCTGCTGAAAACTAGCAGACAAAAAAAATCAGTTAATGCAGATTTAAAGATAGATAAATAGATAGATAGATAGCTTTGTGTTACAGACTTGTATTTCCAAATAATGTTGAACTTGTTGGTGTGTGTGTGTGTTTGATTGTGTGTGTGTGTGTTTCTGTTTGTGAAGGAAACTTCCGTATGATCGGCGATGACCTGGTGAACTCGTACCACCTGCTGCTCTGCTGTCTGGACCTGGTGTTCGGCAACGCTCTGCTCTGCGCAAACAGGAAGGACCTCATCAACCCGACATTCAGAGGTCAGACTCACCCTCTGTGTGTGTGTGTGTGTGTGTGTGTGTGTCTGTGTGTGTGTGTGTGTATTAATACCAGGTGTAAATGGTGTCAAAACACACCTAAAAGCAGAGAGAAGAGTCACAGAAGTAAGAAATAAGAATTCCTCTGTAAGCGTGTTTATACCAGCGTGTACGCTTACACTCGTGTACGATACTCTTGGACTCTGTAGCTGCTCCATGAACGTCTTGACAACACAAAGACACAAACAGTACAACCTCAGTCATCCCAACACCAACAGTTACAGTTAAAATGACCGTACTGCACACATCAAGTCATGATAAAATGTCACTGTAGTGAAATAACTGTAAAAACTGTGTGTGTGTGTGTGTGCAGGTCTGCCCGCTGTCTTCCGCGCCGACGGCCACGTCTCACCCGACGAGCCTCCTCCGTGCGTGTTGGAGAAGTTGTGCGAGCTCCACGACGGGCTGGTGGTCGAGGCGAAAGGCATCAAACAGCACTACTTCAAACCGTACATCCAGAGACTCTTCCAGAAACAGGTACGTTCACCAAACACACACACACACACACTCACTGCTCCGTCACACGCTGTCACGCTGTTGTAATCACGTTTATCTCTTTTTTTTTTTTCCAAATCAGATCCTGAAAGGTAACGAGGAGCTTCTGACAGAAATGTTGGATCCTCAGAACTTTATTGACAACAAGTAAGACGATCAAAGAATTAAAGCATCACTGCGTCGTCTCTTTGTCTACATACCGGTGTGTTTAACTGTGTGTGTGTGTGTGTGTGTGTGTGTGTCTGCAGTAAAGCCATAAACAGGGAGTACGAGGAGTACGTGTTGACGGTGGGAGATTTCGACGAGCGCGTGTTTCTCGGAGCCGACGCCGACGAGGAAATCGGGACTCCGAGGAAAATCGTTCAGGAGCCTTCAGCCGGCCAGACGGCGGCTCAGAAGCAGCTGCAGCAGCACGTAGAGAAGGTGCAAACACCGACTAAATGTTTATATGCTGGTTATATTTTTACCAAACCAGCAATGAGGAGATAAAAAGGCTCCGTTATTTCCTGGATCAGCTGATCGATGTCGTTTAAAACAGACAAGCAGGAGGGAAGAGTGTGTTTGTTGGTTGTCGGGGACGATTTTAGGCAGCGGATGAATCTACATTTGGTGCTTTAGTGAGTGAGTGAAGGAGAAGAACATGCGATGTGTAGAGCTGCAACAGTTAATCAATGAATGTATTAATTTACCTGCAAATATTTAATTATAATCAATATTAATTTCTGTTATTTTTAAACGTTCTTTGTTTTTAGCTTCTAAAATGAGATGATTTGCTGTAATAATTTGTCATTTCATCGTTTAATCGAGAACATAATCAGCAGATTGATCAATGATTAAAATATTGAATAAATGTCATTGATGTGTTTTTACAGTGTTTTTATCAGTCTATCTATAAACACACAATACTTGTTAGTAGATCAGTTAATTTGGTTAATTAAGTTAATAATTTCATGGTATTATTGATAATTACCAGACTCTTTAAATAATAACCACCATAAATAGAAAAACACACTTTGCTCCTTTTCAACCAAATAGTTCAACTTTAAAGTGTTTCTGTTTGTGTTTAATCGCACAAATTTGACCTGAGACGAATTTTTTTTAAATGACGTCAGTTTGTGAAAATCAGTATCAACGACACGTCGTCCTTTTGTTCTTTGTATTTTCTGCAGAAGTCTGTTAATGAATGAAAAGGAGTTCGGCTGGAAACACTCGACTCCTCCTCTGCTTACATAAATATTTATTTTTGTTTCTTCTGGAGGAAAAATGTATTTGAAGAACTGGAAATGAAGTTATTTTATCTTTTTAAAGTGTCTGATGATGTGAACGTTTCCATGTATCTAATTTTTTAAGTAGATAATATATATATATATATAAAGTAGAGACATAATTAACATCATGTGAAGAAGATAAACACGTCTCTCTCTCTCTCTCTCCCCAGTCGGGCTCTCTCGCTCCCTCCACCCCGCTGACGGGACGAGTCTACCTGAAGGAGAAGGACCTGCTCGTCACGCCCGTCTCCTCGGCGACACAGAGCGTCAGCCGTCTGCAGAGCATGGTTGCTGGGTTACGGACCGCCCCCAGCGACCAGCTGGTGCAGATTTTTAAGTCGGTTCTGTTTCTTTTTTCTTCAGATTCTGAGTTTGTTTGTTTTTTTAACGGTTTCTTGCTGCTAACGACGTTTCCTGCGCTGCTGTTGAAGGTCGTGCACCAGAGATCCCTCCGACTCCATACTGGCCAGAGTGAAGACGCTGGGACAAACCTTCAAAGAGCATTACACCAACGACTCGGAGGACACGTCGGGCTCGCATATAGGTAACACACACACACACACACACACACACACACACACACACACACACACGATAAACGATCATCAAAATAATTAATTTTCTGCTCTGATCATCGTTTATTTCTAAAGTTGGTGTCACTGTCATCCATCAGAGATCCTTGAAGAATCTCTGCAGTGAATAAATGTTTTTTTTTCTTTGGTTTTGTTTCAGATTTTGCGGAGAATCGTCTGAAACTGGCGGAGATCCTTTACTACAAGATCCTGGAGAACGTGATGGTTCAGGAGACCAAACGGCTGCACGGCAAAGACATGAGTGTAAGACGCTGCGACGCCGAGGTCGACTTAATGTTAGAAATATGCTGCTGTTACTGAAATGGTAGAAAAAGTCAATCACATGTAAAAACTACAAATAAACAACAAACTAACAGAAAAAAAGCAGCATTTAAATGTCATAAAACAGTCTGAACTGAAAGGTTCAGCTTTTTATAAGCTTTCTAGCAGATTTGAACTTTATTATTTCATTAATTAGTGTTTTTTAAGTGAATGAAGCTGAAATGATTCATTATTTAGTGGATTGAAAGAAAACCGATTAATATTTCAGTAGTTTTTCATACAAAAATGCCTGAAATGTTTGTTTCAGCTTCTTCAACATGAGGATTTGCTGCTTTTCTTTGTCATATATGATAATAAATATTAAATATATTTAAGTTTCAGACAGAACATTTCAGCAAGAAGGCGATTCAAAGTGCTTTACAGAGATCATAAAAGGCAATAAAACAGAATATAAAAGCAAAAACTATTTAAAAGTTTTACATTTGGAAATTAAATTTAGAAAAAGAAGATAAAAAGGAAATAATAAGGATAAAAGAAGAGAATAAAATAAACTAAGATGAATGTTTTTAACTTCCATGAATCAGTTTTTATTCACTTTTATCTACAGGAAGTAGATTATGCCCCAAAACTATAATAATAATAATAATAATAATAATAATAATAATAATAATAATAATAATAATGTAAACAAGGTAGAAAATAAAAACATATTTAGTAGTTTAACATTTTTTTCTGTTTCTTTCTTTCCTTTATTTCTTTACGTTGTCTCCAGATGTTTCCGTAATCATTTGTTGACATGTTGTTGTTTTCTTTTATCTCTGAATAAATAAAATAAATAAACCTCTGTGTTTTTGTTTTTTTCAGGTTTTGCTGGAGCAGGACATCTTCCACTGCTCTCTGATGGCGTGCTGTCTGGAGGTCGTGTTGTTCTCGTACAGCTCACAGAGAACTTTCCCCTGGATCATCAACGTCTTCAAGCTGCCCTCCTTCTACTTCTTTAAGGTAACACACACACACACACACACACACACACACAGCGAGGAGTCTGTTTTAATAAAGAAACATTTCACTGATCAGACATGTTTGATGCCTTTTGAGCTGCAAGACGATGATCAACAGTTACTATCAGATGCTCCAGAAATGATAGACAAGCCTTTTATATATTGTGTGTGTGTGTGTGTGTGTGTCTGTGTGTGTGTGTGTGTGTGTGTGTGTGTGTGCGTGCAGGTGATCGAGGTGTTTATCCGCTCAGAGGAAGGCCTGTCCAGAGACATGGTGAAGCATCTGAACCTGATTGAGGAGCAGGTCCTGGAGAGCCGAGCGTGGACGGCGGACTCGGCGCTGTGGAGCGCTCTGCAGGCCGCCGGGAACAAAGTCCCCACAGTGGAGGAGGTCAGTTAACGCACTTCCTGTTCCCTGCAGCACTTTACATAGTTAGTTACTGCTCCTGCAGCTGTGAAGACGTTCAGATAAACACACACCTGCATTTACAAGAAACATGTAAACATACTTAACAGACGACCTTTGAACTCTGAACTCTGGGAAAGTCTTTCAGTCAATAAGTGTTTTTTTTAATTTAAAAGAAGAGATTTCTACCAACAGAACAAGATTTTCTGTTTCTATTATAAAGTTTGTTTGATGAATATTCTTCATTCTGACGCACTGATCTCATTTTCTCATCTCGTTTCAAGATGCTTTCAATAGAAAGAAAAGAAATCCACTGACAGCGAATTAATTCTCGAACCAAACAGGCAGAAAAATGAGAATCTGAGACACAAATTATTGTTTTATTCTTCTGTTTTTGTCTTTAGATGATTTTAGGTTCATGTTTTTAATTTGTTTGTGAATGAAGGATCATAGCAGCGGTCTGCAGAGATGTTTCTCCTTCTCCTTCTCCTCCTCCTTCTCCTTCTTCTCCTCCTTCTTCTCCTCCTTCTTCTTCTCCCTCTTATTTGTTTTTACTTCACTTTCTCTTTGTCGTATTTTCCTCTTCATCGTCTTCATCGTCTCTTTTCTCATCTTTTCGTCCTCAGGTGAATTTCTCCTCCAGTTTAGATACTGGTTCTGGTTCTGGTTCCAGTATGGGGGGTCAGTCCCACCTCCCTCTGGTCGCCTTGTCGCCCATCATCCACCCGCGCATCCGGGAGTTCAGATCCGGTCTGGGCAGCGCTCGCAAAGGTGAGTCATCACTCAGGTTCGAGCGCATCAACGTTACGTATGTGTGTGTGTAAAATCATCTTCGTCATCTTCGTCATCCTCCCTCCAGACGTGCCTCCGTCTCCGCTGTCGGTCCACGACAGGTACAGCTCGCCGGCAGCCGGCAGCGCCAAACGCCGTCTCTTCGGCGACGACCCTCCGACCGTGACGTCGGGAGGAGCGATCGCGGGTTTGAGCCCGCTGTCGTCTCCGGCCAAAAGGCTGACGTTCGGCTCCAGCAGCACCCTGAAGATCGGACCTCCCGGGACCCAGACCACCACGGTCCTGAGCATCCCGCTGCAAGGTAGAGACGCACGATGACATCACTAAACACACACAACAACATAAATAAACATGAACTTCCTGTGTCGGAGCTTCGCTTTGATCCGTGTGTGTGACTCTCTGCAGGAATGAGCAACGACCGCACCATCACGCTGATCCCGGTTCCTCCGTGCGAGTCCTCGGGCGCCGTCACCGCTCAGTTCCTGTTGACCGCCTCCCCCGGCCGCGCCGTGCCCGCTCCTGCGCCCTCTGACCCCCAGACGGGAAGCGGCCGGCCGCGACGCACCGGATCGCTGGCTCTGTTCTTCAGGAAGGTAAGAAAATAAAAAAACAGGAGAGATTTATCATCGTCGTCGTCGCTGGTACGAATGATTTATTATGAAATTCAGATATTTATGATTCGCTGCTGATCGTCGTGATGTTTCAGGGATTTATTAAATATTTTACCAGCCATCAAATAAACATCATATAAGCTCATTAATTGTTTAGTTTTCATTCATAAAGCTGGAAAATGTAAACGAATCTAAAGTTTGTTGTTTTTCTGATATGACAAAAATTAACAGGCAGAAATTATGATTTTTACTTTATCTAATTTATTATTTGCTAACAGCAGAGCTGGACTAGCGCTACGATGAACGTTGTGTTTCTGACCAATAAGGAGACTGAACGTTGTCATGTGACTCATAGTGATCCATTTTTTTCTCTCAGTGTGAAAAGAAACTCGAGTTTATCAGATCAGAGTGAAACAACTGTAGGTTTTTCTGCAGCAAAGCGGTCACATGACTAACAGGAGAGGTGGTCATGTGACTGTCAGAGAGATGTTATATTATATAAAATATTATTACATTAATTATTTTGTCTATAAATTGTCAGAAAATAGTGAAAAATGCCTTAAATTATTACTAATTTATCAAAAAGTTTGTTTATTTTCTGTTAATTGACTAATCGATTGATTGTTGCAGCTGCGACTCGTCTCATCCGTGTTTATGACTTCCTGCTGAGCTGTGTTTTCTAGATGACGGCAGACGCAGACCGTTTTTTGACTCGTCCTCTGTGTGTCTGCAGGTTTATCATCTGGCCAGCGTGCGTCTTCGGGATCTGTGCGTGAAGCTCGACGTCTCCTCGGAGCTTCGCGGGAAGATCTGGACGTGTTTCGAACACTCGCTGGTTCACTCGACCGACCTGATGAGAGACAGACACCTCGACCAGCTGCTGCTCTGCAGCGTTTACATCATATGCAAAGTAAGAAAAGTCGCTTCACCTTTAATTAAGGAGGAGGAAGTGTCGCCTCACAGCGGCTCTAAACGCTGCTGCTGAGCTCCAGACCTGATGTGTGATCAAGAAAAACCTTCATGTACAACATCCTCAGCACCGAGTATCTTATTTTATTCACTAAATCTGTGGCTGTAGTATCGATTTTAAATGTTATGTTGTTCATTAATTGTTCTCTCTTAAACAAGAAGCTGCTGTTTCCATTTATATTAAAACATCCAGTAAAAACACATTATAGCAGAAAACTGACGGTAAACATGCATCTGTACTTCAAACTCATGATTTAATATCTGTGTATGTGTCCACAGTGAGATTCAGGTTTGACTTTATAAACATAAACATTACTTTTATTCACCAGGCGGCAAGTTTTAAAAGAAAAAAGAGTGAAAATGATGTAAAATGTTGTTTTCTGTTTCGACGTTAATGTGATTCCTCTGATTCCTTCCTGCAGATCACCAAAGAGACTCACACCTTCCAGGACATCATGAAGTGTTATCGCAGCCAACCGCAGGCCAGCAGCCATGTGAGACACACACACACACACACACACACACACACACACGCACACACACACACACTGCAGTGTACAGGGATACAGCACTATATGGCACAATATTATAATATACAACACACTAGAAAACACTCGAATGCATCATAAAACAACCAAACTAACTGTTATTATAATAATAATAATGATAATAATATGACAAGTTCTGAGAAAAAGACAATGAAACAATTGACATTTAAAATAAAACTGAGATAAAAGACAATAATTTCTTTATTGTTTATTAATATAAATGTTATTGTAACGGTGTGACACAAGAGTTTTGACGTGTGATTGTTTTACTGAAACAGGAAGTTAAAACTTTGACTAGAAAAAATACAACTGGAAACTTAAAATTGATGTGTGTGTGTGTGTCTGTGTGTGTGTCTGTGTCTGTGTCTGTGTGTGTGTGTGTGTGTGTGTGTGTGTGTGTGTGTGTGTGTGTAGGTGTACCGCAGCGTCTTACTGCGTCACACTCCCAGAGAGCAGGTGGCGGACGAGAACATGGAGGTGGATCCTGCGTCAGGCGGCGAGTGTAAGATCACACATACAGACGTTATATCAGCTGATTATTACAGATGTTTGTTCCTCAGTGAAACGCTGTTAGATAAAATTATTATTGATTATTTATTATTAGTAAAGAACTAATTATTATAGATTATTTTAGACGCTGCTGGACTTCAGTAAGAATCTTTTCATGTGTAAGAACCTTTAACCTCATGTCTGTTGCTAAGTAACAAGAAATCACAGGAACAGAAATGAGAAATTAGGTTTGAGTTGATTTAAAAAAAACTGAAAATAAATGTCGGAGAAGCCCTTTTTCCTTGTTTTCTTTTTACTCTGTTAAATCCATGTGACACTTCAGGGCTGCTACTAACGATCATTTTAATTATTGATTCATCTCTGGAAACTTTTTTTATGATCAGTTAGCTGTCTGGTGTTTAAAATGTCAGAAAAACCCGACCAGCTTCAGTTTACGATGTCATGAGAATATTTCCACTTTGCAGCAGCAGGAACCGATGAATGTTTGTCGTGTTTTATTTAATCAATGACTTGAAACGATCGATCCGTTTGTTCCTTCAGCTGCGGAGAAAACCAATCAGGTCTCGGCGGAAGCGAACTCCGACCAATCGGGGGAGGAGGAGCGCGGTGACCTCATCCAGTTCTACAACAGCGTCTTCGTCCTGAAGATGAAAAGCTTCGCGCTGCGATACGCCACCCACGACAACCGGGTACGACCCTCGACGCAGCGAGCCCGGTTCATGATGAAAGTAACGGTTAACGAACGGCTACATGACCTAACTGTGTGTGTGTGTGTGTGTGTGTGTGTGTGTGTGTGTGTTTCGTCCCCCAGGTGGACGCTCCTCCTCTCTCTCCGTTCCCGTCGGTTCGGGCTCAGCCTCTCTCTCCTCGCCGAGTCTCTCAGAGACACTCGCTGTACGTCTCCCCGCACAAGAACTCCGCCGGCTGCCTCACGCCGAACTCCTACACCTACAGGATCAACAGCAGCCCGTCGAAGGCAAGAACACACACACACACACACACACACACACACACACACACACACACACACAGTTTCATTACAAGCTGCTTTATTTTTAATTGTAAAGATTTTGTTCCTGACATTTAACCAGCTGACATTAACTGGAGTCAGTTTGTCCCTGAAACATTCAACAAGTGAGAAACACTTTTGTTTCCTTTTAATATTTGAGGCTTTAAACACATTTCATGGTTAAGTAGTGATGCACGATATTGGATTTTTTGTCGATATTTACAACTCATCGTAGCTGATGCCGATATATGCAGTTTTCATTCAGTTTATTAGACAGTATTAATGTTTAGGATTTAATCTCTGCTCCTCACTCCGGAGCAGAAGTTGGCGATAATGCAACTTAAACGGTGGTTGCCATCTGCCGTTATAAACCAAACAGAAGCTTTTTTCCCCAAACAGAGTGGTACATCCTGTCAGCCGAAGCGTGTCCTATCTGCGCTGATTAACACAGCAGCTCCTCCACAGACTGTTTCTCCCTGACGGTCCCAGTGTTTCCTCCGCAGGCTCCACTTCACTCAGCTGCTTCTTCCCACTTTAACCTGAATAACAAACCTCAGTGCTCCACATTGAGAGCTGGGGCTAACGTTAGCTCAGAGGCTAACAGAGGCTAGCTGGCTGTGCTTCTTTCCCGTCATGCTGCAGCTAACGCTCCGCTAGCTTCTCAGCTAACGTTAGCCCCGGTTTGTTATTCAGGTTAAAGTGGGAAGAAGCAGCTGAGTGAAGTGAAGCCTGCGGAGGAAACACCGGAGCCGTCAGGGAGAAACGGTTCATTGAGGGAAACACAGTCAGGCAGGGGAGGAGATGGAAACATATCGGCTGCTCATAATCGGCAGAAGATGCCGATATTTCATTTTAGAGCGATACCGATATTGTGCCGATAATATCGTGCATCCCTAAAAACAAGGACTTTTTTTTCTTTGGAAAATTCAAAAAAGACTAAAACATCACACATCTGTATCTTTTTTTAGACGTACATGTACAAAACAGGAGAGCAAGAAAAATAACAGCTGCATCATTCACCATATTTTAAAAAATAAAAACTTTCCCTCCTCGATCTCAGGATGTTAAGATTAAACGTTTAATCAGAAAACTACAACACAACTTCTGCAACAGTCTGAAGTTTTGTCATCTAAATTAAATAAATTCTCGTCTGTAGGTTTTTTATGCAGTAAGTTGAGCTGCTGTTGTGATAAATTAAAGATTCCTCAGATGTTTTTACCTCAGCGGAGACAATCAGCCTTTCATTTCTCATTTCCTGTGTTCCCTCCGGTTGCTGCAAACTCGACACTTCCTCCTTGATTACCTGTTGTTTGATTAATTCAGTATCATTTACATTTTGTGCAGCACAAAGCCGAAACTCCTGGAAGCTTCAGAAGAGCTTTTTTTTCTCAGGATGTTTTACTCTACAAATGAAAAAAACATTTAAACCAGAAACACTCAGCTCTTCAAACAGACTTTAGGTTTATAAATTACCTCTGAATAGAAGAGAAAGATCATAAAACACAGTGGAGCAACTCCTGCAGTTCAGCTTTCTGGGTATAAAATGATGATTACACTAAAACTTTATATCCTAAAGTTCACTCAGCTTCATCTGCAGCCTCCCAGTTACTTTACTGGTAACAACAAATATTCAAACCAGCTCATAATTCAACCTAAAGTTCAGGTTCAGATGTTTAAGTCCCCTGAGATGAAGCTTTATTGAGTTAAAAATGATATAAAACAGAAAGAAAGGAGAAAATTCTGTCATTTCAGAAGCTGGAAACTGATATTTTTTGGCATTTTTGCTTTAAAGAAGTCTAAAAATGTCTAAAATTAATAATTAAAATAGTTTCAGATCTATTTATTGTTGTTAGAAGCCACTTTTCCGTTTTAAAATGTCTCATTGAAGTGAATGAGGGGCCGTTACTGTATTATTATATGTGCACAAACACAATAACGTCGTCGGCATATACAGTAAACTTTACTCTCTCTGCTTCTTCCTCTTCCCGTCTCGTCTCCGTCGCTCTTTTCCAGGAGTTATCGGACATCAACCGGATGATCCGGCAGGGCAGCGTGAGCAGGAAGAGGGCGTTCACCATGGAGGGAGACATGATGATGTCATCGGCGTGCGACTCCCCCAGCAAGAGGGCGTGTCCGGAAAACGGCAGCAGTCCGGACGTTCTGCTGAAACGTCTGCAGGACGTCGTGTCGGAGCGGCAAAGTCACTGACGGGACAAAAAAACAAAAAAAAAGAGACATGAACATTAAAACGTAATGAAAACGTTTTTCATTACAGAACTGGAAAAAAAAAAAAAAAAAAAGCGTCTGAAGGCCGAGAAGACGAACGCGACCCTCGGCTGGAAAGAGAACGGCTACTGGTGGAGAAATGTTTTATATTTTCAGGAAACTTTTCTCAGTTTGTCTTTATATGTTATGACCTGATAGTCATAGAGTCTGTGTAGCATACGATGGCAGGATTCATGCCATTTTGTTTTATCCAAAGCAGCGTCTCATTCTCCCTCCAGTGTTTTCAAAACCCCCAAAATTCAAACTTTGATACAGATAAAAAATAATAATAATAACAATAATATCTAAAATGAGATATCGGAGCCACTGAGATGCTTTACGTCTGCTAACTGATTCTTCAGCCGTTTCACTTAATTGATTGAAAAACTTTGCTGTTAGAATTAATTTTAAAGTAGTTTAACGTCTCACTCTGCTGCAGTGATGTCACAGCGGACTCCGGGGTACGCTGTGACATCACGGTGTACGCTGTGACATCACGGTGTACACTGTGACATCACGGTGTACTCCAAGGTACGCTGTGACATCATGGTGTATTCAGAGGGTACGCTGTGACATCACTAGGGTACGCTGTGACATCACAGTGTGCTCCAGTGGTACCCTGTGACATCACGTTCTGCCCCGGGGTACGCTGTGACATCACCAGGGTACGCTGTGACATCACGTTCTGCCCCGGGGTACGCTGTGACATCACTGTGCTCCAAGGTACCCTGTGACATCACGGTGTACGCTGGGGTACGCTCTGACATCACTGCTGGGTGCGGTCAGCCCGATGTAGCTGCTCTTTAAACGTCGAATCCTCTCGCAGTTGGGGCGCTGAAACAGATTTCACGTCTGCTGATTTGCATTAAAAAGTCCAAAATACACATTTATAGATAATCCGACATGAAATGCAGATATTACAGAAGAAATAAACACTCGAGCGTCTCGAGTCAATTCATTTATAAGCTTTTTATGTTTTCGTTTCCAAGTAAGATGTCATTATTTTTGGTTGCCATGGTGTTTCCCTTTTTAGCCTCGTGAAACTTTCACCGTGTAAAAGTAAAATAACAGTCTGACTTTTTTTTACCCGGCGTGACAGTTCGGTGAGATTTGAAGCCTGAACGTGTGTAAATAGTTTCCGTCATGACAAATCAAGCTGCGTCGTACATTCGTCAGTATTAAACTAAACCTGCTGATGTTTCTACTTCCTGTAGAGATTTTATCACGGAAGGGGAAAATGTTTAATTTTAATCTTTTACTAATTAGTTTTATTGTTTCTCTTTTAATGTTTTTCTCTTTTATGGTTATGAACCATTTAATGTATAATTGTGTAACGATTTAATGCAAACAACAAGAGTGCTCGTCTGAAGTGGCGGCATTTTTGTGTGTATGTGTGTGCGTGTGTGTGTGTAGTATCTACACTTTAATGATGTGTGTCTTCATTCACTCAACAGTACTGATGTTAGAAATGTAACTTTACAGGTTTTAACATTTAATATCTGCTGTTTTGTTTTGGTTTTTTGCTTAAAAAAAAGAAGCAAAGTTGTAAAAAGGAGACTCGGAAACTAACTGCTTATTGTAAAAATTCAAGTAGATTTTGCTAAAAAAGTACAATAATGGACGGAGATGTGAGCAGAGCGCAGGTTTGTATCACTGTGGTTTGTTTACTGAACACTCTTTAACCTCAAGGACATTTGTATTTTCTACAAACAGTCAAAGGTTTTGTACAATAAAACATCTTTTCAACTCGTTCTGTGTTTTATTCATGTGACTCGTTAACGTTTCAGTTTTTATTTTTATGTGGTTTGTGACGCTGTGGAGACAGAAAACATGCACATGGAGCTGGTTTTAACTGCACAGATGGATCTTTATTCCAAACTAATCGTCTCGTTCTGGGTGTATTTGAGTCATAAATGAGAATATTAATAGAAACAAATCACTTCCTGTACATGGAGTCAAATATAATGTGCACACTAGGTGAAATACTGTAAGAAACATTTATATTCCCGTTAATAACATGATGATCTTTAATAAGTAAGCATCATTTCACTGCTGATATATAAAAACACTGAACCAAAGAAGATGTACTATTAATAAAACAGCTCACATTTAACTCATCTGCATCTGTTTTATACACAATTTACCCACAAAAATCCTTTTAAATAATAAAAACAACACCAGACTGAGCTCATTCATTAGTTGCAAACACACTTTACACTGAAATTAAATCTGTAAAACTTATAAAAGAACATTTTAAAAACTGTGAAAACATATTGAATATTCAGGCAGTTACTCAATTAACAGGAAGACTCTCACCTCCACCTTTAATTATTCAGTAACATACTTCCACACTCAGGCACAGTTTCCTTAAAATGTACTTGTTAAATTTTGTGTTTGAAAGTCTGAATGTGGTTTCACGAGTTTCAGGATTCAAATTTAAGTCGAGAAATCTAAAAAAAACAAACTTCAGTCTTTTCTTTGGGAACATGTGACCTGATAGAAAGCTCCAAAGCTGCTACTAAATGGACTTATGATTAGATTATTGTCCCAGATCAAGGTTTTGAAACAAACATCAGCTTTTAAAGCCAAAATGGATGAAAAACTCTAAAAAAAAATATGAAATGTGAACCATTTTAACTGGAGATTTTACATGTAAACTAATTATTCAGTTGTGCTAAAACATAAAAAATCAGGAACCAGTTTGATTAATCTTTTGATAGAGTATGTTTCTATTATATTTATGCACAGAGGAGCTTTCTGATGGATGTTAATGCACCTTTTAATTATGTGTTTTCAACTGGAAAAGCTCAGAAATTACTTTATTTACATTCAGTGGTTGTTAAGATGAGTTCAAGTGATCGACATCATGAAGGATTTTTGGCTTCTTTCACAGGAAAGTGGACCTAAATGTATTCCACTCACTTATTTACTTAATAGTTTGCTTAATTTTCAGCTCTCTGACACGTTTAAACACTTTAATGTGTCTGCGTGTAAATATCTCTTCAAATCATGAGCAGTTTAAACCTGCATTTCTATATTTATTTATTGCCTCTCAGCCAACTGTAAACACACACTGACACATTATCACCTTATAAAAAGTTGTTATGCTGAACATGTTGAACACAGATTTACACTTGCAGCAGATGCAGAGCGAACATTAGCATTTTAAAGCCGTGTTTCCGGCCACCTGGCAAGAGATTTATCAGCTGTTTGGTTCATCAGAGGTTTTTTTTTTTTCTTTCTCTCTCTGATGTTGGAAACTGATGAGACTGAAGCAAAAACCAAAAAGCGAGGAGCTGAAAGACGCTAAAATGCTCCCTGAAGCTGCAGAGCCTGGTGATAACTCTGTCCACCATGTTACATATTGTCATTTCATCAATTATTTATATATATAAATATTGATTACATCACTAAAGGTGACTGAAGACTCGTCACTTAACGCAGACTGACCTGAGAGGAAAGGTGTTCAAGAGAGAGAGAGAGAAAGAGAGAGAGAGAGATCATTAATAATGCATCCTCTTGGGCCTTTACCGCCCGGTAACCATGGCAACCACGTCAGTTTCCATTCCTACCCTTCTAATTTTTTTATTTTTATATATATATTTTTTTCTTACCTAAAAAAACTAGTTCTCAGGTTTTATTTATTTATGGTTCTTGCTCTGGACTTGATCTGCCAGCACACAGATCCTCCATAAACTAAAGTTGTATATGTAGTTTTTTGTGTATATTTATCTCTTTCTTCGTCATCTTGTTGTTGTCTTTTTCTATTTTATTGCCATCTTGTTTCTTCGTTTAGCTGCTCTGACACCTGCAGCCAAAACAAATGACTACACGTATTCTGATTTTTTTGTTCGTTTTGTTGTTGTTGTTTTTTTTACTGTTTAAATTGCACATTTCCAGACTCTTGTGATTGAACTGTCACTTTACATTTCACTGTATATCCTGCGACGTGCATGAGATGAATAAAAATCCTTTAAAGTGCACAATTTAAAAAAAAAAAAAAAAGAAAGAAAGAAAGATCCAGAGAATATTGCAGCAGCAGGCTCTTAGAAATTGAACACTGGGAAATAAAAGAAACCCACAATGCTTCGTATCCTCATGAATACAATATCCTTTTCCCCCGTTAGACTGAATACAATGGACGGATCTAAAATTAGCAGCAAAGTATTGAGGCCACCTCTGGAAGGAGCCGCCTGTGAAAAGCCTCTCAGTGGTTTTCTTTCTCCGTGCAGCGACTCTGACACGCAACACTTCCTCTGACCTTACGTTTCCCCTACAAGGTGAGCGGTGATAATCTGCCCCGAGGCGGGAAAGAAACTGATCCCAGCCGCCGTGACATGAGATTATTCTACATTTCACAGGCTGCTGCTTTTTTTTTTTTTTTTTTCACATGGATGACTTCTCACCGACAGCCGGTGCTTCCTTGGAGGCGGAGACGGAGCAGCAAGTTCAATATATGGTAGTTTGTTGTAGAGAAAATCTGTCTGTAGATACAACATCAGTCTGTGATGTTTTATTCGGTTTCTTTTATCAGTTTCTGCACACATATTTTTCATGTACACGTATTTTCCCGCCTTTAAACTCACGGTGAAGCCCCCCCTTTTCAGATACACTTGTCAGTTTTACATCCAAATCAGTTAGAAAGTCTTTGATGTTTCATGGTTTGGTCCTTTTAGCTTTACACCAAAAAAAAAAGAGTGTCAATCAGTTTATTAGCAACAGATGCACCGAGTGGCTCCCTGTAGTCAGTCATTCCCAACATTAAAGATCCCCTGCAGACACACATCAAGACATAAAAATAAAAAAAAATACTCTGCTTTGACCAATAATGTGTGTCTAATGTGGGTTTTCCACAAAAAGATAGAATAATTACCACGTTAACGTCCTTAAAATTACACCCAGAATATGTGAATATACAAATATATTTCATTTCAGGAGATGTCTCCTCCTTCACGGTAAGGTCCGTTTTCGGTGTTTGTAGACTGGAGGATTCAGGTTTTCACTTCATACATGTGTGGAAATCGAAATACTGGACCGGGATTGTCTCCAAACTAGCTCACAAATCCTGCTTTGAAAGTTCAATGAGCTCAGAGAAACTTTCCTCCGTCAGCAGACAAATGTGAAACCAAAATTTATCCAAATAAACATTCAAACAGATATCAATGCGGCTCACACGTTGCAACACGGAAACAACTTCCAACCGCCATAGACCACGTAAAACCCAAAATAACCACATAATAAATAAACATATCTGTGATTTACTACAATGAGAGTGTCTGAGAGACTGTCCTGATTCATTGCAGAAGAGGATAAAACGGTGCATCAAAGCAACGTTGCTAAAGTGGCTAAAAACACGAACATAAAAAAACTGATATATTAAGCTTGTTTATATATTGTAAAAGTTGTAAAAGGTTTGGTAACATATTCATATATTTATATATTGTTGTTTCAATCTGCTCTGATGATTCGTTTGCGACTATTTTTTTCTACGTTGACTACGAGCTGACGTCGGTTCGTCACACGCCGTCCGTTCTGTAGCCTTGGTTGCTAAAGTGGTTGCTAAGGTGGTTGTTAAGGTTTTTCCATGTTTAGTTTGTGTTGTCCGCTTTTGTATTTCAGCTCCGACATGTACGTATGTATTTGAGAAGTTGATATTTCAAGTACGAGTAGTGAAATTCTGTCGACATGGCTTCCTGAAACTGACCAATCAGGACAGAGCTGGCTCATCGGGAGGCGGGCCTTAAAGAGACAGGCGCTAAAACAGATTCTAACCTGTAAATATCACGCAAAGATATTCCAGCAGAGCCGCAGATTAAAAACACAGAGCATGAAATGAAGCGTCCTCTTTAATTATCTTACACCGCCGGCTGTGACCGTCACAATAACTGTTAAACGCCGCTGTTGTATTTATTACGGGGGCAAATCGCTGTTTATGTCGCTGTAAACACAGATCTCATCACCCCAGCTGTGCAGCCGAGGATGTTTCCCCCTCAGTAAAAACCCAGCAGAGTGTTTCACAGCAGCAGATGTACAAGCTGTGATCCGGCAGATGATACAGAGGCAGAGACCAGCAACAGGAACATGACCCACATGTTCTGGTGTAAAAAAAAAAAAAGATTGTAAATGATAGATTTGATCATTTTATTATTGCCGATTTTTTAAAATAAAAAAGCAGTCAAGTCTGCACTAGATATGGGTTGCTATGGTAACAGGTATGGTTTCTCTGTGGTGATTATAATCTTTGCGGAGTGATTCATCTTCTGAAACAGAGACAATCTTCGCAGTGAGGAGATTAAAACCAAAGTTAAGACACCAAAATCCATTTTCTATGTAATTCAAAGCAAATATTGATGTGTTGTTTATTCTAATGAGATATTTTATCTCACTGTGTCTGTTCACAGGATTTTCCTTTTTACATTTCTGGACAAATGTTGCTTCCAATCACATCTAATAATGACAATAATAATAAAAAGCAACAGAAAATACAAACAAAACCAACCAGGAAAATGTTCCCAAACTGAATAAGGGAATAAGGTAAAAATACATTTTCAGAAGCAATATGTATATATATAAATAAATAAAATTAAATATTTAAAGGAGGTTACTCAGGAGGGATTTAAGAGAAGATGCTGATTCAGACTTTAGTCTTGTTCCTGTCAGACGACGTCAGACTCTGTTCAGGTTAGTAAGAAACCAGTAATCCAGAAATAATAGAATATAATAGAATATATAAAAGCCATAATCTGTAATAAACTGGCAGCTAACGTAGAGACATTAAACAGGTTGTTGTTTTCTAGTCTGGCTGCTGCCTTCTGAACATTTATATATTTGATATTTTATTCTATGTTTTCTGGTTTTTGTTAATAAAAAAACACAAATATGAAGATTTGTCAAAAACTCAGACATGACATCATGTTTTAATGAAAGCTTATATGCTTTTAGCAAAACCTCAACCAACTGGCATCCAGATAAAAATATGATTAGTGAAGAATATAACTACAATCTACAATCATTTATCCATTGGACTGTCTTCAAAACATAGAAATGTCAACAAAACTGAAAACCTATTTGTTGATTTCCTTGTTTAAGGTCTAAAATTGACATTTTAAATGAACCTGGCCTTTGAAGGAGATGATATTTGACTCAATGTAAAACATAAATCAATAAAAACAAATGTTTTTAATGATGTAAATCACAAAATCTGTAGATAAATTAGATCTAAACGACTCCTGGAGGCATCCTCCTCCTCCCCATTTTACCTCAACTTTCAATCCTTTATCGGTTAAACGTGCACTGCAGAGTTTATTTATTTATTTATTGACGTGACCTCCGCTCTGTCCACGTCTCATCGCTCCTGTGACTGTAAGAAAAGGAAAAAAACGCCATCAGCTCCTCAGACACCAGCAGAGGAAACCACGGGCAGGTTTTGCGCATGGTCAGTTTCACCCCGGTCTCCCTCTCCTCCTCTCTCTGCCTCCCTCTCCTCCTCTCTCTGCCTCACCTCCCTCTCTCTGCCTCTCCTCCTCTCTCTGCCTCACCTCCCTCTCTCTGCCTCCTCCTCTCACATCATCCAGCAGCATCCATCTCTCCGGATGTCCACAGCCGTCTGATCCCCGCCTGGTTCGCGGCATCAGCAGCAGGTAAGACCCCCCTCCTCCTCCTCTCCTCCTCTCTCCTCCTTCTCCTCAGCTGTCATCCCCATCACTTCTCCCCGATCGACTCTCCGCGTCTTCTCATCAATATCTCTCCCTCCCGCACATGATCGATGCAATCGGCGGTGTTTATTCGGGATCCAGCGCGGGGTGGATGCTCTCCTGCCTGGATACGGAACCACTGAATGCATCCCCGGTGTTTTCCCTCCGGAGGGATCGACACTTATGTCGCTGGGTTGCATATTTATATATATATATTTTTATATATTTTTTTATATAAATAAGCTCATCTTGTGACTCGGACTCTGCCTCCTCTTTCATCCCGCGTTATCTGCAGTCAGGTCGGGATAATTAATAACGTGTCTGTCGGTGTGGTGCTTATCTGCTCCGGCTCATCCTGATATTATCTCACACACGCAAAGACGGAGTGTAGTGGTCCAAGGTTTTTTTTTTTTTTTCTATTTTTTTTTGGCGCATCCTGAGGTCACTTGGTGGTGCACATCAGAGGGTGAATGACACCTTGCTCATGGGCACCCAGGCGGCTCCCGGCGGGGCCACCAGAGGCTGGATGCGATGATAAATGGTAACTGTGTCAGTGGGCTACTTTAGCCCGGAGCAACCCGGAGATTAACCGGCTGAACGGTGGTGTTTTATGAGGGGTAGATGCAGAAATAACAGGGGGGGAAATTGCACCTCAGGCTTGGTGAGATGACAGTTTGTGTAAAGAGGATAGTATATATGGCCTTGTAATGTACAGCTACAGCTAACATTGGTGATATATTGGTGGTAAAGGTGTGTAATTATGTGGAGGGGCACTAGTGTGATCTATCTATCTGTGTAAAATAACTGGGGCCATTAAAAAATGTATATATAAATGCAGGTTTTTACGCTATGTTGCACTGTTATCTTGTGTTTTTATGCACCTTGCCCTTTCTACACCTGTCCAGATGTGCAGATGTGCAGTGTGTGTGTGGGTTTGTGTGCCATAGGCTACTTTCACAGACAAATTTCAGACTAAAAAACAGTTAAATGGGGATAAAAATGTGTCTCAGGTTGGGAAAAAGCTGCTTTTTTGGGGGGCGGGTGAGTGGTTATAAGGTTAACGGGTAAGTCTGCAGGAAATGAGTGTAAGTCTATGTGACGTCCCCAGAAGTGACCTAAGTAAATGTGTGTGTGTGTGTGTGTGTGTGTGTGTGTGTGTGTGTGTGTGTGTGTGTTATGATGATGAGGTGTCACAGACCGTTTTTAGGATCTGATTTTAACTCTCCGTTGGGGCTCAACAGGGGAGCGACGGAGACAATAGCGCTGAGCGGAGGCAAAAATGGAAATAAATAACGACCAAGGTGAGATGACTGTGATTCAGATGATTTGTCAGTGTGTGTGTGTGTGTGTGTGTGTGTGTGTGTGTGTGTGTGTGTGTGTCTGTGTGTGTGTGTGTGTGTGTGTGTGTGATGGATTAATAGCCTGCTGGTCTGGCCGGTTCTCTGGGGAAACAGGCTTTTCTGCTGCAGAATTGCTTGATTTTGGACAATTTAGGAGGTTATTTTGTCGGGATGGAAAATCCTATAATAAAAGGATGAAACGTCCTCTATAAGTATTAAACTATATAAGAGCATTTAACTAAAAAAAAAATAAGGCTACGGGTTACTAATGTGTAGGTTTAGTGTCCAGAATATTAATAATGTAAGAAAGATACCATAAATATGCCATGAAATTACCCGCTATTGATCTACCTATACGTCCCTGCGGATCACTGAGGGCTAGATTTTAGTTTTAAATTGTTACAAATCAGCGTTCAGCAATTAGATTTAAGGTTTTTTTCAGCATCATTTCACAGGTGTGGGCCTGTATTCTTCCAATATTTAGCATTTTGAAGATAATTAGTAGATGAAACTGTTTCTTTTAAGACTTTATCCAACAGTAAAGGTCATTTTTCTCATTAATAAGTGAGAAACAACAGAATTAAAGCAGCTTATATTGACAAAAAATCACTCGTAAATGCACTAGCAGACTACAGATGTAGCTGATTTGTGAAAAATAACAAACTTCACTTTCTTCAGGGGTTAAATATTCTTCCATATTTCCATATTTTTAAATAATAAATCCTTTTTTTCCTCTTTTTTTAGTGAGAATGATGCCGAGCGGCGGCGTTGTGAAGACATGAGCACATCCGACAGATTTCGATGGAGTCCTCTTTCAACGCCGTAGAGCTACGGGAGCTGCGGGGCGGAAGAGGCCTTTCCCCGACGCCGGCCGCAGCGCCCTGCTGGACGGCAGCGGGCAGCGCCGCCCGGGGGTTCGAGAACGCCTCCTACCTGCAGGACGAGGAGCAAAACCAGCAGCAGCAGCAAGCGGGAGCGACGAGCTGTCCTCCCTCGACTTCAGGCAACGGCAAGGTTGGCGCCAAAAGTTTGGTCGTTTGATAGCATTAGCGCCCCCTACTCTGCCTCTGATTGGCTCTGACCCTGATATTAACCTAACCAGCCAATCAGAGGCAGAGTAGGGCGGCCCTCAACACCCAATAACGCTATTTTAGTAAAGCTAGTTTTCTCATTTTAACCTGTTGTGTCTCCAGAGATGTTTATTATCTTCCCGGAATAATTAAACGTCGTTGCATTATTTTATTTTTTTTATATGGAAAACAGTCGTTGAGGGTTCGTTGCTTGTGGGCGTCCGAACAGAAAACAGGAGACGCGACACTAAAAGCCTCCTGAGTGCTTCCTAATTAATTATCACTCACGTTATTGTTGTGTTGAGCCGTAATAACAAGTTTAATGGACGGAGCTTATGGTAATTTATGCTTTGGCCGCAGCACATTACAGAAATGTCACATATTTTTTTTTTATATGAATTATGTTATTATTATTATTCGTGAGCAACTTCTTATTGCTTTTCCTGGTGTTGTTTGGTTTGTTGAGGCTACAGGGCAAGAATGTAAAACAAAAAAAAATTAGACTCATGAATCAAAAACACAGACGAGACGAGTCCACGTCTCTGTTACATCAAAATAACAGAACAAACAAAAGCAGCTCGTACCGCTTGGCTGCAAAGAAAAAAAGAGATTTTTTTTAAACTAATAATTGCTGCGAGACATATTTTCTGCTGCTGTCAACACAAACAGAGGCTGCTGTACCTCTGCATGCACGAACATAACAAAAACCATCAGCACAAGAGTTACTCTAATCACATTTTTACCCTTCCTGCTTTTTACACGCAAAGAAAACTTGGCTGCAAATAAAAATAAAGTCCTGAATCCTAAACAATCAGGTTTCTGGGCAGGATAAACGGGACCGAGCCAGACCGCCTGAGCTCTCAAACCCCATCGATCCGAGTCTTTACTCCGCCAGGGAGGTGAATTACAACCGACGAGGACGCATGACAGGTTACACGGTGATGTCAGTACGTGTCAAAAGAGGCCACGGTTACACAACGAGAGATTAACTGCTCTGCAAAAAAAAAAAAAAAAAAAGAAAAAAGCAACACCTGTGACGAAATCATGAGCAGCATAACAACATAATATGATTTGAAAGGCTTTAATGTTATCAGATATTAAATGAACCTCTGGAACGACTTCTTCTCAGATTGAAGTCGCTTTTTGTCATAAATGATCCCAAAAATGTTGTTTACAAAGAAATCTTTTTCAAAAGAGGTTGAATTGCACGTTGGTTTTTTAAATTTTTTATTTATTGGTGGCAGCCAAAGTGCCAGCCTGATGCTCCTGCACTGAGATGTGTGTGTGTGTGTGTGTGTGTGTGTGTGTGTGTGTGGTCCAGGTATTCCTCACGTTGTGGGGGCATAGATCTGTTTACACACTCATGTTGTTGCAAGTCCTCTTAACCCTCAGGAGTCTTCTGGACGTTTTTTCATACTTTTGAATTTGCCTTTATTTATCACTTTAAAAAATGTTTAACATGCTGATGTTTGGTATCGTTTTTTTCATCATCTATATGACCAGACAATTATTTTTTCACTTTAACATACTATATCCCGAACCCTGACCCAAAAAACACACAAAATACATAAAATCCAAATTGTAAAATTGTCGTATTTTGACTCTAAGAAACACAAACATGTTCAACGAAGGTTGCAAATGTGAACATATAATGATAACACTGAGATAAAATCAATCAATCAATCTATTTAATGCGATATCCGCCACCGTCCCATCTCGCACGCTTTTCCGCATGAGTAAACATCAACGTATCTCCGTTTTTACTTGGTCAACACCAAAGAAAAACTGGTGCAGAGTTACGTAAACATACTACGCTAAATATTTCTGAATGAGTGGATATTTGTTGTTAATTCTGGCATTAAAACATATTTTTTTGGCCTGGCGGGGGTTCTCGTTGTTATAATTGTAGGAGAAACACTGATTCAGTAAATGTTCAGTAACCGTTGAGAACAGTTAGACCCAGAAGTCTCCGTTAGTTTAGGCAAGTCCAAAATTGTGAAAACAACGGGGGTGTTTGTTAGTCTGTCCCCCCCTCCGCAGGAAATAATGGATTAATCCCAGAAAGCTGCTGATGTAGCACTTTTCTCTTTATGAAGGTAACACGGAGATTATTCACTAATGAGGATTTAGTCGGACGACAGCGTATAGACCAACTAGTCGACCAGCAGACTACAGCCCTACTTCAACGTTTCAAACTGCACACTGTCAGACATTGAAAGACTGCAGCTTTCACGTTTTCTTCATCTTTCTGTGTTTGTTCTTCTTATTTATGTATTTTTCTTTTTAAATTCTTCATAAATATCGTTTTTATTCCGGGTCGTGTTGTTTTATCTTCCTCTTTACCTTCTTTCACTTTTTCTTCTTCTTTGTCTTCTTTCTTTCTTTCCTTCTTGTACTCAGCATCAGGAGCTCTCCCCGCGGTCGTACGATGAGGAGGAAGGAGGAGGAGGAGTAGGAGGCCAGGAGGAGAGCCAGGACTTCGCCGAGTTCAACCCCGCCGACGACCACTCGGCAGATTACGGCTTCATCTTCGCCCTGGTGTTCCTGGTGAGCGGGATCGTCCTGGTGGTCATCGCCTACACCATCCCCAGAGAGGCTAAAGTCGACCCGGACTCCGTGTCGGCCCGCCAGATGGAGAAGTTGGAGATGTACTACGCCCAGCTGGGCTCCCACCTGGACAAGTGCATCATCGCGGGCCTGGGCTTGCTGACTCTGGGTGGGATGTTCCTGTCTGTGCTGCTCATGGTGTCCATCTGCCGGGGAGAAATGTACCGGCGCAGGGCGGCGTTCGTACGTCCCAAGAGGACTTACGGCTCCATCAACCTGAGGATGAAGCAGCTGGCGACCGGAGAGGCGGTGGGAGGCGAGGGCGGGGACGGAGGTGAGGAGTTTTTGGTAGAACGTGCAGACGCGAGGAATAACGTACAGCAAGGGTCTCGGCAGGACTCCAAAACAGAAGCAGGACCGAGCAGGCATCCTCCTCCTGCCGCCGCCGCCGCCGCTTCATCTTCTTCTTCTTCTTCTTCAGCTGCTGCACACGGAGTCAACTAGCTGCCCTTTACTTTCACTCTGCGACTGTTTTGCCTTCCTCCGAGGTGATCTGAGTTCAGAGCGGGGATGCAGGATGGTGCAGGTCGCCATTTGTGCAGACGGGGGAAGAAGCACATCTTGAGCACAAAGGCTCTCTCCGCCGGAGCGACCGAGATTTAACCCAGAAATTTTTGGGGGGGATGAAGGTAAACCATATTTATTCTGACCAATCACAAGGGATGTGTGACTTAACAAGTAGAGGGTGTGAGGTAAAGCCTACGGCGGTGTGGATAAGAGCACATTTGGAGATGAATAGTGGTGTCAAAGATTAGAGTTCCAGTATTCAATCATCGTATGTTAATCAGAGACTGAGTTTTACAATGAAAAGCACATTGTGTCCTCCAGCTCTGGGGGGTGGATTGCACCGCATGAAAGCAAGATTAACACTTAATTCATGAAGTCCAGTGTTGATACTCGACTATCAGGTGTTCGACTTTTAAACCTAGCCATATTTCAAACCCGTAATCACAAGATTAACCTTAACACACAGACAGTTAAATATCTGACTTTTCATGCTGCTGCTGAGTATCATCGGAAATCTAGTAGATGGAAAACGGAGCGTCGTTATCGGACCGTCTAAGATAAAGTGTGATGGAAAGTGTGATGCTAGCTCTCGCGCACATAAACAGACTTTTCTTTCTTTTTTTATTTCACTCTGGTGTGACGTCGACTTTCACCACCAGCATCAGCAATAAGCAGACGCAACAGTAGAAGAAGATACAGCATGAAACGACCCTTAAAACCATTCACCAGCCGCCCTTCAGCGACCAGCAGGAGACTAAAGGACGCTCAGTTTAAACCCGCGTTTAAGCCACGTCCTCGTCGATTTATTACGAAGGCGTGAGCGTCGCCATGAAACTCTGCGGCTCTGCTCGGCTGCTTTTAGCTGCTTTTAGTGTCTAGTTTTGGCTCACAGCTCGGATCAACTTCTCCATATGAAAGCATCCGGAGGTGTTGATTAGAGCCGGAGAGGTTCTCGTTATATCAGGACACTTCCCCCTAATATTATGATTTTAATCTTGAAGTTTTATTACTTTTGTTTCTTGAGATATTATATGACTTAATCTTGACTTTCTTCTCAAAATATTCTCATTTTTTCTTATAATATTACGCCTTTATTTAAAGTCCTCTCATAATATCCTCACTTTAATTTGAAAATCTCACATTTCTCTTTCCAAACAGCGGCTCTAATTATCACCTGAAGTTAAATGAGCGACCTGCGACTAGAAAGAAAAGACGGACGAACCGGCTGACACGAAAATGTCATAACAAAAACATATCACCCGATTTATTTAAGCAGTCAAAGACTGATATTCATATTAGAGTCAGCCGGGTCTGTAACCATAAACACGCTGTACAGATGTTCACTGTGTGGTCGACTGAACGTAATGCAATGTCACAGCGAGCAATGTTCCTCTGCACGTTCACCGAGCATCGCTGACGACCGCCTTTAAAGCGAAAGTAGGGAATTTATGACCAATAAACTGCTATATCTGTCACTAAAAAGTCATTAAATCTACGCAAAGGTGTTTTCAGAGTGTTTATGTCTCCTTCCGGTGAAAGAATTTGCTTTAATATTTGACATTTAAAGACACCTGGCTGTGAAAACAACAGCAGAATCAGCTTTAACTCACTAACAAGGACAAAGGCGATATGATAATAGACCTCTCTTCTAAGACAGGGAGAGGTAGGAGGGAGACGGAGACAGAGAGAGGTGCAGAAGTGAAATGAGTCACTGCTGAGAGCGTGACACACATTACCCAGAAAGCATTGCATCAGCTGTCCGAGAGCAGAGCCCCCTTCTCGACACTCTCTGCCTGATTTGATGCCCTTACTCGGTAATAATTTTTGTCCTCTGCTTGGCGTTGTTTTGTAAGCCTCTGTGGTTTTATCCCTCGCCAAACGCCATAAGGGATGAGAGCAGCGTCGCCTTGGTTGCAAATCAGTTTTTATCACAGTGGAAACTAGAAAAAAGTTTAAAAAAAAGAAGAAGTGACGGTGTGTTTCCATCACAGGAACGTCTCCGCTGGGGTAAATTGATTTTTCAGGAGTCAGAACAGAGTAATTTATTTTGGAATTACACGTGTTTGAAGGTTGATCTCAAGACAGCTGGAGCAGACGTGTGCAATTCTGCAAAAAAAAAAAAAAAGAGAGACGAGGGACGAAACTTGAAAAGAAAAAACCTGCGAAGGCGTGAAAAGTCGACTCCTCCAACAGTTCCTCTCCCCGGCGGAGTTAATTAACATCGCCGCCGCTGCTGCTGCTGCTGCTGGTGGCTGAAGGGTCCACAAAAAAAAAAAAACACCCACCATGAAATGAAATGTTGCTTTTTTAACACGTCACATATCCGACGTCTCATGCTGCATCGTGACTAAAAACTGTTGCGTCGTGATTATTAATCAGCGTTTCCTGCTTGTTTGTGTCATGATGCGAGTAAATATCCACTATCAGCAGCTCCCACACTTGAAAAACACGTATGAATGACGATATTTATACAACATTTAAAGCTCTTGAGTGTTTAGCGGATCATAAAACGTGTAGCTACGTGCTACGTGCTAGCCGCTGCTGTTAAAAGAAGTTACAGCTGCAAGTGACTTCGTGGTTTCATTTAAATGGAAGATGAGCAATTAAAACAATCAGATATTCCCTAAAATACATTTTAAAACAATTAATTCAGACTTGGGCATGAAATAGTAAACATCGAGGTGTCTTCTGAGTCTTTTTTTCTATCCGACTGCAGCTCTCGAGTCTGGAGAAGAAGCTGGTTTTGACTGGAATGAACCTTTAACGACACAGCGCCTACTCATTTGTATTATATGTAAACAGATATTATTATTTATGTCATGTAAGGGTACAATATGCCTTAATGAGTAAACACAAACACTGTAAATTGTGTATACGTAAATATTATTATACTTAAGGTCTGTATAGTGAGCCAATTAGCCAAGGGTAATGTAGCTACACACACACACACACACACACACACACACACACACACACACACACACACAAATGTCCCCATAATTCACATTGTGGCTATGTGACGTACGAAACAAATGTCCTCATAAGTCAGGGGTCGGTTTCACAAAGATATTTCACACTTCATGTTTTTCAACTATCAATTATTTTCATTATCGATTAATATTGTTGAACTCCTTTAACCTCCCGAGCTTGTATTTTTAATTTCTCCTAGATAAAAACTAAGCATCGTCTTTGAACAGGAAGTAGTTTTGATGTCCTAATATGGGGACAATCGGTTTATTTTACTGTGAAACACAATTAAATCACCAGTGTGTAAAACTGTTCTGAACATTTCTGTGCAAAAACAAAGTTTTAAACAATGAAACATTTGTTCATTTTTGTAACTCTGTATGAATTTCCCCTTGCTCCATTTTATCAGATCAGCCTGTCATACATATTTGCAATAGTAACACATCCAACACAATACTGGTCCACTTTCGTCTTGGGATCAGGTGTTGAGTGACTTGGCCGTGATGTCCGCCATCTTGTTTTTACATTGAATGGCGTACTGTGGTTTTGCTACCACTAGATGGCACAACAAAGCGTCTACTAAAGAGGACAACAAGTCTTAGTAAAGAAAAATGACGTGAAGCAAACCCAAAATGTAAAGTTCCCATATGCAGGAGGTTAACTGTTGAATTCCTCTGGGCGGGAAAGTTTCTTAAGTCTCGATTTACCCAGAATTCACGGCAAATTAGTCCTAGTAAAGAAAGTCAATAACTAGACAGCCTTGTCCAAAGCATTAATTACTCTCTGGAGTCTTGTTAGTTTAATCTAATCTTTGTGAAACCAGGTTGTGTGACTTGTGAGGACGTCTCGAGTCCAACTTTATACACATACGCTGACTTACTAAACTAATATCCTCCTCATAAGTCAAGTTTGCGGCTACGTGCTTGTGAGGAGAACCTTGAATCTACTTTAATACACTGGCATATTAAAAAAATGTCCTCACAAGTCAGTCTGTGGCTGTGTACAGTACTTGTGAGGACGTCTCAAGTCTTAACTTTATACACGTAAACTGGCATACTAATCAAAAGTTGTGTATGAAAAATATGTACCACGTTTTTACTTCACAGGACAAATAAACTGTAAATATTACATGTAGACATGTCGGATGTAGAGGACCAGCAAAGCTAACGCTCAGAAACCAAAAAAACGCAACGCAGGTATGAAAAATTGGAGAAAAAAAACCTCGTCACAGTTCGCCGGATTTCTTTCTGTGTGCAGCTTAACAACCTCAGCAGCGATTTAACAACAAAACACAAACAAAACACAACTCGGTCGTAAGAAGTTGAGCAATACGAGCAGCTGAAGAATCATACTATTCACACTAATCAAATAACAGCTGATAGAAAAACATTAGCGTTGAATGGTTAGTAGATATTAGCGCTGCAGCTAACAACGATGTAATCTGCAGATGATTTTCTCAATTAATCGTTTTTGTCAAAGTGTTAGAAAGCTGTGAAATTAAATAATTATTATTTCAAACATCCCTAGGTGATGTATTCAAAGTGCTTGTTGTGTTCAAGAACAGTCAAATACTATCTGATATAACAAAACCGTACAAGAAGCTGGCAAATATTTAACACTTTTGCTTGAGAAATGATGAAAACAATCAATTAACTATCCAGCAAGTTGACAATTAATACACATTTTCTGTCTATTGACTAATTAATCTACTAACCACTGCAGCTCTAGCATACATACAATAAATAAAATGCTAACTGTTAATGAAAAATGATGGTTAAAAGAAAACTAGCGCACAAAGCTTCCCAAAAATGTTAAATAACTCGATTTCATCATTAATTAATTTACTTATTTCTGTCCTTGAAAGGTATTAAAAACACATTAAGGAGCAAAATGTTTTATAATCTCTGTTGCAGCAGGTTAAACTGGTGATTTTGGACACTGTGTCACAGGTTCGATCCCGGCTACAGTCTCTGCTGATGCGTCCTTGAGTGAAAGACTCGTCTCTGGCTGCTTTTAGTGTTTATATGAGAGGGTTTCGTGGCTCTAAATCAGCGTGGTTGGTGATGGATTGATTAAATTACAAGACAAGGGGTTCCTGCACTCTAGATTAGCAACGTTTCAGTCAACTGCAGGTTTGGCTCAGTCAAATATCCACAGGAAGGAAATGAGAGATGTTTACAGCAAAATGACCAGTTACATAATCATCTAATCATTTTCATACGAGTCAAGATGTCTTTTAAAAACATTAATATGAATACGAGCATGACTGAAGGAGAGTTTCACAACCTGTCAATCAATTAGTCAAAGATAATGGATCTTAAATGCCACATCAGCTTTATGCTTGAATGTGTAAATCTGTGTTCACACCACATGAAGAGCTGGTGAACTGCTGTAACTAGCGAGCTAACCGCTAACTCGCTAGCCTAGTTAGCCACAATAGCTCTAGTATTTTCTCTAAACTGTCGTGTTCACTTCCCTTAGCGTTTAGTTCACCATTACACCCCATTTTGTTCAATATAAAGTCACTGAAGCGGGAAAACTAACTAACTAATGTTAACCCACCTTGCTAATGCTCAGTTAGCAAATATGTTAGCTTAGCATGGTCGCTAAAGGGACACTAACATTCAAAAGGTGTAGTTTGTACCACTGACTCCTTTCTCATCATGTCTGCTCTTTTGTGAAACCCTTTATTCTCTGATAGAGGACGTTTAATAAAAGCTAATAAGCTACGATAACTTCCTCCATTTTGGACTCTCCGGTTCCCCTCAAAGGCTAGCAACATCAAAACAGCTCGCTGTCGGTCAAAAGCACAAATCTGTGGTCAAAGTTAATCAAAATTCAACTTGATGTACATGTCATGTAGTTTTTGGACAACAGAGCTCTACAGCACAGAGGAATAAGATGGTTTTGTTCTTTTAATGAGATTTTTTTTCAGTAGTAAAATATAAAATATCACCAGACTTGTCATTTAATACAATAAAACCATTCAGACACATTCAGAGATTCCTATATGGAGATACACGATAATATCTGATACTAGGTTTTAAGATGATAATCAGGGCTGCAACAAACTACCAACTAATTATTGATTAATTTCTTGATCAATTGATTAGTTGTTTTATCTATAAAATGTCAGAAAATTGAGAAAACCCTAAGATGCAACATAAAATGTTTTGTTTCGTCTCAACCAACCATCCACAACCCGAAGATATTCAGTTTACTGTCGAATAAGATGAAAGAAACCAGAAAATATTCACATTTAAGAAGCTGGAACTGAAGGATTTGGGCTTTTGTTTCTTAAAAATTGCTCAAAAATCATCAAATTGCTGATTGTAATTTTATCCATCAACTAATTAGTTAATCAACTAATTACTGCAGCTCTGCTCCTATCAGTCAACTTGTAGATCAGCAGCATGAAGTAAAGCGTATAAAGATCCAAACTTTCTGTGATTTAGGAGAGACGTGTTTGGGAAAGAGAAGCAGAAATCAGAGCTTCTGTGTGAGAGTGAAGTAAAGTGAGTTAAAGAGAAAATAAGATGCGAGGGAGTCGATAGGATGCAGCGGAGTCCCTGGATGACGGGAGGTGACTGTTGAAGAGATGGATTTTCAGCTGGCGGGGGGGGGGGAAGACGGGGGAGAGTGACTCTGCATGAAGTTAAATACTTTGAATGACACATTCAGGTTTCCCACTCGCCTGTAGGAGGCCCGGAGTTAAAAGACAAGAATCAACAGACACAACTCAGTTTAAAAGGTTTTAATGAGCTCCAAAAAAAATAAAAAGTTCCTCCAACGCTGATTCTTGTCGAGAGTCGTCGAGCGCTGAGAGATTAGGGCTGCAGGTCCTCATTAGTGGGAGAAACAACAGAGCAGCAGAAACACAATGTGATGGAGGGAATGATTGTTCTTCTCGGATAGATTCAGGTCAGGAAGACGCAGACGGGAAGACTGAAGATTACTTTTGTGGAAGAACTCCGCACCTCTGTTTATATTCGATAAGAGTCGACGTCTGAGTTCAAGCATCACAGGAGATTCTCTGTTAAACCTGAGCTCATATATTTATTATTTATACTTTTTTTTAATTAGTTTTTGTTCCCGCTAACAGGTCTGGGAAATGTAATCTAGAAAAACTGACATTTCAAACACAGAGACGACTTTATTTGCTCTAGATGAGACAAAGAAACGCATGAGAACATAATCTCTGTTATTTAATGTCAGTGATTTATGCAACATGCTAAAAAAAAAAAATCTTATAAAACAAATCTTCAGCCTCAAAATAGCATTTCAAAACCAACTGGTAAAAGAAAAAGTGGAAAAAAGAAGGTAAAGATTTGAGAGTTGGTTCATATAAAATACATAAAAAACAGTTTAGAGTTATAATGTTTTTATTTCTGTCTGCCTCTGATAGTCCAGTACAATGAAGGTGAATAAAATGTTCTTTCTGGCATCAAATCAATAAAAAAAAAAACATTTTTAAAGTTTAAAACTTGTCTTTTGATAAAAGATATCCCCATAATCAACAGAAGACACTGTCAGCTGTTTTTAAAGACACAGTTTCCTCGTTAGAAAGCAGAAATTTGCTGCTTTGTCGTTTTTACAGTGAAATATTCTCACGCTGAGACACGTTCTTCGTATCCTTGCACAACAATACTGCCGATGCATTTCTTTTATAACCATTACTATGTGATTATCACTGTTCAGAGAGCGCCATAAACACATCACACACAAGAGAAAACATCTTTTTAATGCTCAAAAAGAGACACAAAAGCAGCACCAGAGAACCGAGCTGCTCCTCCGTCAAGCTCCAGTTTCTCTTGTCAGGACTTGTTATGTTAACGTCAGCGAGTCGACCCACCGGAGTGCAGCTAGTTTATAGTACTGGAGTCTGCTTTAAATAACATGCTTTTGTCTCGTGGTGATTTTAGGGTTTTTGCAGGATACAGAAATACACATTTCACTGGTCAGTTTGGTTAAATCCGAGGCGATCATGGCGAATTAATGCAGTGAGTGATTTTACCATTTAGCAGAATGTGAGAAGAGGTCGATGATTATCGTCATAATACTGTTAACTGTTATATTTTTATCCACCACATCCTTAAGTTAAAACTGTTGACCTTATGAATATGTTTCATAATCATCTAATCATTTTCATATGTGTCAAGATGTCTTTTAAAAACATTAATATGAATACGAGCATGACTGAAGGAGAGTTTCACAACCTGTTAATCAATTAGTCAAAGATAATGGATCTTAAATGCCACATCAGCTTTATGCTTGAATGTGTAAAGCTGTGTTTACGCCACATACTGAGGACTGGTGAACTGCTGTAGCTAGCGAGCTAACCGCTAACTCACTAGCCTAGTTAGCCACAATAGCTCTAGTATTTTCTCTAAACTGTCGTGTTCACTTCCCTTAGCGTTTAGTTCACCATTACGCCCCCTTCTGTTCAATATAAACTCACTGAAGCGGGAACACTAACTAACCGCCTTGCTAATGCTCAGTCAGCAAATATGTTAGCTTAGCATGGTCGCTAAAGGGACACTAACATTCAAAAGATGTAGTTTGTACCACTGACTCCTCTCTCATGACTGTCTGCTCTTTTGTGAAACTTCTTCTGATAGAGGAGGTTTAATAAAAGTTAATGATGACAAGCTAGCAAATATGTTAGCTTAGCATGGTCGCTAAAGGGACAATAACATTCAAAAAGTGTAGTTTATACCACTGACTCCTTTGAAACACAGGAAACAGACATGCTGTCGTTTCCGTTTTCATTCACTTTCATTATATTGTGGAAGAGGCAGAAATCTCAGAGGAAATAAAACAACTAAATTTTAAACTTTTAATGAATTTCAGAGCTCGTTGAGGTTGTTCTCAGCCGCCACGGCACTCACACGTCTCCTCCTGAAGGCCTGTTGTGTCGTGTGTTACTGATGATGCGCTTGCATTTATTCCCCCAGCGCCGGTGTGAAGGTGAACTGTTCACCTTATGAATATGTAACCGGTATCAGTATAGAAAGACGGCAGCGAGAAGAGAGCAGAAGAGGTGAGAGGAAATATCAAACGTTGGATAAAAGAAAGGAAAGTGAGTGGGGAAAGAAAAGTTTTGTAGAGGCAGATAAAGAGTTTCCGCAGTGACTCATAAAGCAAACAAGATCAACAACAAAGAAATGAATAAATAGAGGAATGGATGGGAGGGAGGACCATCTGAAAAGAGCAAAACCATGTTTCTGTTCTTCTGTGACGCTTCTGAATGTCAAGACCGAACATGAGCACCTTGACCAAAGACACCGAGAAAATCAATCTTTATTCTGTCGGCAGCAAGATGACTCTGTTACCATAGAAATAGTCTATTTATATCACCGACTGTTGGTGGAGCGCTTCTCCGATGTCATGGAAAGTCCTTGTGAGGAGAAGACAAGAGGAGACAATGTCATAACTCCCCGACGAGGGAAAAGTAAAAGACCAGAGGAGACTTTGTGGGAATAAATTACATGTTTTTAGTTTAAATCATCTGCAGGTGGAAGTTTAACTCGCACAAAATGCCGCTGTATGGTCTGAACTTTAATGGAGGCCGCAGGAAGTCACGAAGACAAAGAAATAACCTCGCTATGCCAGATTAGAAGATGAAAACTTAAGCATCTGATTTAGATTTTTGTTTATTTGGATGTGAAATTCAAATCAAAAAGCAATTTAATAGCGTAGTTTGAGCGAATTTTGGAAAAAAATCTCTAAAATACACAATAGAAAAAGCATCATCTACAAGAGCTTTCGGTAATTTAGTTTCATTTATGAGTCAATAAGGAAGCAAAGTTTCATGATATTCTGGCAGAGACGTCGTCCTCATTGTGTGGTTTTGTACTCTGTGTTCACATGTATAATTAAGAAGTGTGTCCACGACCGCAGCCTTTTATAGTTTGTTACCTTTTAAGGTGAAGCAGCGTTTACTTTACTCGACTTCGCCCCTGATAGTTTGTGTTCATAATTTGTAAGCAGCTCAACCAAAAAAATAATATTTCCTTCTCAAATTGCTTTATTTGAGTTGTGTTTAGAGGGAAAACTATTCAGTATTTCACTTTAAAAAAACAGCAAGAGAGAGAAAAATCAGAACAATAAATATGATTTTTGTAGCAAGAATACTTTATGTTTGTCTTACAACCCCTCAGATTCATCTCACAGCTCGAATCTGCCTCTACAACACCAGAATATTTTTCATAAACATAAACATAAAATCACTTTAGGGAAATATTTACCTTGTTAATGTTAAGATCAGAGAAGGAAAGGTGTTAATGCAGACCTGCTCTTGTAGTTTCTTTTAAAAACTTTCCGCCATAGTCGTTGTAATTTGTTCTTAATCTGCTGCAGATCTGAGACTTCACATCCTGATAGAAAGTTTTACTCCTCATGAGCTTAACTGCATCTCACATTTGCATATTTTTTAATTTAAACTTTTTTTGTCCACTAAACCTATAGCGAGCACAACACCGACATATCATCACTTTTTAAGTTGATATATTGAACAGTTGCTTTTATTTCCACATCCAGCATTCACGCAGCAACATTATCATTCATGTGGAGTCGTGTTTCTGTCCACCTGGTGACTGTAAATCCAATATTTACTCTCTTTAAGCTTCTGTTTCTGCTCTCTAACAACTCCTGAGGGAAATATCTGACTCTTAAGCTGCTAAATGCTCCACTAGGTTCACCAGCTAGTTTTATTTTTTAGAGCTTTTTCTCCTAAAACAGAGCTGAAACTCGCTATAAAGCTCCGCGGGCTGCTGCAGAGTCGCTGATAATCCTCTGTAGGTTGATCAATACGAGCCACGACCAGCATACTACACACTCTGACACTTGATACATAAGGATGCATCTGAACACGACGTTAAAAGCAAACATATAACTCACAATTTAATCTACAGTATATTCTTATTTGTAGAAAAAAAAAGTCTCCTTCTGTCTTCTGCGTGCAGGTCGGAGGTCAGAGGTCATTTACAACACAGTGTTCCCTGCAGCTGCTTATAATTCAGCACTTTACTCAAGGACGCTTCGGCACCGTTCGGGGTTTCGACCCTGAGCTTGACCTCATTAATCACTACACATCCTGCTGCTTCAGAAAATATACAGAGAAGGTTTGCCAGCGCTGTGAAAACAAGCTGCTGCTGAAACTGTAACCTTAATATAAGCAGATTTTATCAGCCGCAAAGAAAGGAAAGGGAGGAAAATAACACCTTAAACACGCTTCAAACAAAACCGCCCAACAAAAAAAAAACACACACCCGGACTGAGCTGGACGCTTCCCTTTATGTACAGTGAACAATATATGCACAACAAATGTAACACACAGCAGTAGCATTTTACTCAGACTCAATGAATGTACCAATCAAAAATGCCGTTCTCTGCAAGGTTGGCGGTGGCGCCGTCGCAGCAGCGTCACGCAAAATCACAATATCTGTCGTTCACACATTTAAAACAAAAAAAAACAAAACAAACAGTCGAGACGTAAACAGTCACATGATTTCAGCGCCTTGGAAACGATATTGTATAAACATTCCTGCTCTGTTTTTTTTTATTTTTATCATGTCTTGAACGTACAGAGTTAATAGATGTATAGTCAAAGCGATATTTCACACAGGTGGAAAGGTGTTTTTTTTCATCATTTTAAAAAGCCACAAGTGATTTATGACCTTTATTGACCAGGAGAGCTGCTCCTAGAAAAGTCTCTGACACAACCTGCCGATCAATTAACGCTAATTAAAGCCCTAAATTGCAGCCGGATTCGAGTTGAAGCATTTCTTGATTGTAATATTCATACTTCCCAGGAATATTTCACTCTCTCCGCAGTAAATTGTTTGGTGAAATCGACAGTAATCATTCACAAATCTGGTCTTTCCGATTTAAACCAATGTTCGCTGATACTGTTTTTATAATTACCTTGTTGTGTGAAGTCATAAAAACTCACGTATCGCACCTTTAACTTGTCCACAGTTTTGTTTTCCTGGTGTCAGCAGCTCCTGCGTCAAGATAAAAGGTCGATGACACAAAGTAAACTTTAGTAAACTAAAAAAAAAAAACACTTTTTAGAAAAGTGATGATGGAGAAATTAAAAGGAGGATTTGTTGTGTTCGCAGTACTTTAAAACACTTTCAGCCTTACAAGTAAAAGCAGGAAACCAGAATGTGACAGACGCCTGCGGGTGCAGCGGCAGCGGCTTGAATTCATGACGGACGACTGTTTGTGAATTTAAATGTAAAAAAAATGTTTAAAAGGAAACATTTCTGTCCAGGTGAAATATCGCTCTAAGAAACCAGAATGAAACAATGAATATTCAAGTCTATGAAATGTATTAAAAGAATGAAAAACCATATATAAATATATGTATACATATATATTACGTGGCCTGAGAAAGACGTCGTGTGTCCGTTTGTGAATCAAGGATGTGAATCTTTTTTTTTTTTTTTTAAATCGATATATGACAATGAAAGTAACATTTAGCACAGAAGAAGTTTAAAGGGAGATTTAAGGGATACATCACTTTTATTTTGAAGTGATTTTTTTTCTTTTCAGCTGCTGGAAATGTGAACAGATTAAAAGTTGTTATGAGCAAAGAAAGCTTGTACAGGTGTTCGTGTTTCTGCAGATATTTGACTGAGAAAAGTGACATATCCCTTTAATATAAGTGAAAACCAGGGTCTCTAGACTGTTAGAAAGCAGATGGGGGTTATTATTTTCTTTTTTTCCCATTTTAAAACATGTCTATATTATATTTTATGACTTTAAAGTAAACTCAAGCAGCTTTTTTTTCACTATTTCTCCCCCATTTTTCTCTTCACGTGTCACCTGTGGACATGAAATCTGGGGTTTTTCCAGTGAAGATTGGTAAAACAATGAGCCTTAAACCTTTCTGTACTTCCTCTGCGATCAAATCATAAGAACAAAATGTGGATTTTGAAGCACAGACTGAACCATTTGATGAGATTGTAACAAAAAAAAATGAGAATATTTGAATACTTTTGTTTTAACCATGTTTTAAAAATGGCTGAATGTGTTTTTTGCTTCTTCTTTTTTTAAAACTCTGTGGCTCCGATTTTAACAAAATAAAACACACAGAATCTAAATTTATTTCCACATGAGAGATCAACTTATGTGTTCATTTCTGTCTGTGACAACATATTATTTGTTATCTTTCACTGTTTCCCTGCTTTGATAACAGAACAATCACAGTCTGACTTAAAATGGTTTCAACTGCACAGACCAACGGTGTATTTTGTAAAGAGCACAGTTACATGTGTAAGATGTATTGCAGTGTTTCCCCTATAATAGTACAGGCCTGGCGGGCCGCCATGACAACGTGAAAATAGACCAAAAATATACTTTTTGAATGTCAAAAATAATGGTAATATCCATTTATTCTTAAATCAATAGCGTTTGGGAGCCGCTGAGCAGCGCTGTCTCGAAACGTGAGTTAACGGCTGTGTCGTTGCCATGGAAACTGCAGGTAGCGTAACTCCTTAGCCAGTGAGTGGTGAAGAGAGAGAGAGAGAGCGTCTGAAATAACGGCTAATGCTAACGGAGCAGAGGAAAACGGTTAGCAGCAGCAGTAAGTTGTCAGTCTGGCAGTAAATGTACAGTACAGACTACAGTGTGTCAGTTAATAAACGCTGCAGCTTGTCAACACCATGAAAAACGTCTGTTGTTTCCCCAACTGCTGGAAAGGTGAAGGGGTTAGCTCCAAAGTTAGCAACAATGGGATAGCCTAGCCTGACAATGCTAAACCGATAAATAGAAAACGGAGAACTGTGTAGCTGCCTGCTAATCCCCCCGCCAGGCCAAACCTCTCAACCCTAGGGGAAACACTGTATCATATCGTCACCGGTGTTTCTTTGTGAAGCTTGTTAATCATTATTTTTAAGTGGAAGAGTTGAAGATAAACTGAATTAACGACACAAACAAGCCCCCCTCTTTGAAAGCATTTAATTTGAAATCGAATAAAGTTGAATGTTGTTTCTGTAACTGAAATGAAGATACATATTCTCACTTTAGAGATTGATATATAGCCTTTATATATATATATATATATAGGTGTGTGTGTGTGTCATCATTTGGAGAAACAGGCCCATCTCCTCTGTTTTTGGTTTCCCCACTCATAGATTAAAAGACGCTGCTTTGTGTGCTTCAGGAGGCCGAAGAATCTGCATGTTATTAGTGTGTGACGCTGTAAAAAAAAAGGTCTGACGCCTTGTTTTGTTCCTGTACCGAGGAGCTCTTTATGTGTTGACGATGACGCTGATTTCTTAAGTCTTGATTTTGTTTACGTGACCAATAAAAAAGTTCTGTTTTTTTGCTGTTGTTTCTTAACGTCGTCTCATGTGTGTCGCTTCTTTTTCTCTTCTCTCTCAAAACTTCAGCTCAACCTAAATTTGCATGCGAGCGGGTTCAAAGGTGAGGAAGACATCTTGATCCGCAGCTGTGGAGGCAGCGACCCGGTGTTTGTGTGTAAATGTCCCGTCAGAGAGAATCTGCAGGTTCAGGACCTACAACTGAATAGGTGGTTTGACCAGATGGACACATAGGAGCTTTTTCTAATCTGGTGTCTCTATTCTCATTTGTTTGCACTTTTCAAAACTGTCACATATAAAAAAAAATATTGATCTTTTATGATGTGACAGCGCTGTGGTTAAGGTCTGGTTGGGTTCAGGCACAAAAACCACTTAGTTAAGTTTGGGGAAAGATCATGGTTTAGGTTTAAATGATGACTTTAGGGTTAAAGAAGTATGTCTTTCAAAACCAAGAGGTGCTTTACAATGCAAATAAAACAAGAGAGAAATAAAATAGAATAAAAATGAGTGTAACAGCACATAACATCAATATAAAAGCAAAATAAATACACAGAAGTCAGATAAAACAATAAAAATGCAGAGACTAATCAGATATTATTCACTGAAGCGAATAATATCTAAAGAAACGTGATGTGTGTTAAAGCTGCTTCCTTAAAGCTAGGCCACCTCTTCATCGTCATGGATACGATAATAACCACAGGGTTAAAGGGTGAGTGGACGATTGCAGTTACGCTTTTTTTATTCCTGTTTTGTTTTTTCATCTTGAAAACAGGAAACTCTCTGCTGTCTCTCCTCCTCTGGATGAGGAAACCTGTCCACATAACGTTTATTTATATACGTCGTCCAGACATAAATACTACGGCTGCTAGATGATGGCAGACGATAGATCGATCACTCAAACATAACTATCAGTTGTTTTGGTGCGACTCATGTTACGACCTATTGTGTTGTTTGTCTTGGGAGGACGTTACGGACACTGGCTCCAACAATCTGAACCTCCTTACTGCTTATAAGTCACCCTGATATTTGGGAACGTAATATATTTATTATACATTACAGCACCAAAGAAAAACACTGAAATGTCGTGAAATGACCCGCCACATTTAACGCTTTGAATTATATCTGATTGATCCTCGTGAGGCTCTCCGAAGTCGTCCTCTCTGGTCCAGCCAGTCAGAGAGAGGAGGTTGAGATTGACCTCTTGTTCAGGAAATATAGTTTGTTTATATTCTTGTTTTATAACTTCATAGTGAAATAATACCAGCAGCAGAGAAGAAGAGATGCAAGGACATTGACAAAGGTCAAAGGAAAGGTTCGCAACTCTTCAATCGTGCCTTAAAACAACAGTCAGGCGTCCAAATGAACACTTGTATGTACTGCATACTGCCTACTAAATGAATGATTAAGTATCCCATCACCAGCTCCAAACTGGCCCTTGAACTGCGTTGGTTGAAAAGTGGTGAATTAATGCAGGACCTCTTAAACTTTTACTTTTTCTATTGCTCCAGTCCTTCCTCACGAGCCACTGGAGGTCAGCATTAGTGTAAATTTAACGCTGAGCGGACTTTAATCTCGCTCTGAGAAGTGCTAGGTTGAGTGATGTCATCGTCTAGACTTCCTCTAAGTGTCCTCCAAACCTCTGACCCCCCCCAAAAAACTCTTCCTCCCTCTCCTCTCTGCATGACGGCTACAGACTCCTATGGAGAGCAGCGACTCTCCAGAGAAGACAGCGAGAGATTTATTACCTCCATCTGAGACCTGCTGCAGTCTCGTCGTGAGTGTGTGTGAGTGTGTGTGTGAGTGTGAGTGTGTGTGTGTGACTTCAGAAGGACTTGTGTTACTTTTTTGTGTGTTAAAGTGTGAGGTTAGTTTGTGGAGCTAATCCATGACAACAACAGAGTGTGTTTAAGGATAACAATAATCCAGCTGAGCGTAACACACACACACACAGCTGCAGGATAACACAGGTGCCCTACACCCATCTGTCTGTCCATCTGTCAGTCTTTCTTTTGTTCCATTTTCTCTTTTTCTCTTCGTTTCTGTTCAGCCCCCCCCCCCTTGGTCGTCTTCCTGTCTCCTCTGCTGACTCTGTTTCGTTTTATTTATTTATTTTTTAAATTATGTTTGGTCCCCCGGAGCTGAAGGCTCAGCGACTGCAGTCATTAACTGATAGAAAAACCCAGACGAGCAACGTAATAAACTTTAATAGGAAATGTTATTTAGGACACGCAGCACATAAACAAGTTCAGTCCTCTCTTAGAATGTTGTGGAATCCGGAATGCTGGTTGCTATGGATACCACTCAACACTCCAATCACTTTAAACTGCCAGCACAGCAACCTCCTGGTGTCACCATAGCAACCATTGCTATAGCTACTGCTTCGTAATCCCCCCACCAAGGAGGACTTTAGGGACCACTTAGCACTTTAGTAAAAACTTAGTGATACCCTAGCAACCCACCCTAAAACATCCTAGCAACCATTTCTAACATCTGATTAATTGATTTGAAACGCCGTCATAACCACCTAGCAACGTCGCTGAAACTTTCCGACTCGTACGGATGCATCTTTGCGTCAGTTTGCGTTGCCTTGGGGGCAAATTTAACGTCTTTCCATTGACTTTATATGAAATCACCTCTAAAATTTGCTCTTCATTCTGTCCAACATCTTTTTAAAGATGTTTTTATGTGTTCAAAAGTGGAAACACTGGAAATTTGGGGAAAAAAAGTCCAAATATCACAAAAAAGGATGCTTGGAAGGAAAAGTTGATGTATCGATACGGTGACAATGGAAACAGGAGCTAAACAATGACTTAAATTGCATTTCCATTACATGGTACTGGCTCAACTCAACTCAACTTTTTTGGTTTTCCATTACGAAAAAGTACCTGGTACAACTTTTTTGGTACCAACTTTTTAGGTACCACCTCCGTTGAGGTTCCAAAAAAGCAGAGCTGGTACCAAAATATGACGTCAGAACACTGCAGACCACTGATTGGTCAGAGAGGATCGTCACTGCATCATCAACGTGAAGCAAAACCAAACCCGCCATTTTTAAATAGCCAAGCTCCAGCCGCAAATACACATCTACTATTAACGTGATGGTACAGCAACCCGCAATTCCACGCCGTGGTCAGTTGACGCGGTACAGACGTTCCTCTGTTTGGTTTCCGATGAACGGATCCAGTGGGAGCTTGATGGAGATGACGTCATGGGAGATTCATGCGCCGTTGCTAATGACGACGATAGCTTGTAATGGAAAACGACACTCAGAAAAGTACCTGGTACCAGAGGCGAGTTGAGTTGAGCCTATACCATGTGATGGAAATGCGCCATTACAGAAAGCATGTGACTTAAACATCCCTGAGGCTTTTGTTTCTGCTCGCTGTGGTTTACCTGGTCAAGGAGGATCGTTACAGTAACGCTGGGACACCTGGACAGGCCTCTACCAAGACTATAAACGCCCTTCTCATCCATCAATCTCTCTCTCTCCTTCAGGATCCACATCTCTCCCAGTTTTTGGTTTGTTTTGGTAACAGAAACTTCCTTCCCGTCTTTGTCGCACTCATCGAGCCGGTTCGTGACGCTTTCCGTGCCGCTGAAGAGATGAAACATGGCGCTGCTGCTTCTTCGTCACCTCTGGTCAGCGTTGCGTCTGTATAACCAACAAAACGCAGGAAGCTGTGATGTCAGCTGTTTGTCCATCATGATGTTTTCCATCAATTCAGCTTTGACTCTTAATATTCACAAAACAGTAGTGGATGGAAACACACAGATGTAGAAATATCAGTTAAATTTTTTTGCTACACACTCGTCTGACGCAGCTTTTAATTCCTCAGCTGCTTCACAGATCAGATTATTTGATCCTCTGATTTATTTCACTTTTGACTTATTTTCACTCAACTGTAATTTATTTCCTTCGTGGCAGCAAAACACGTTAGAAGAACCGTAAGAAACCCGCAGACTAGCGAAACACTTACCGCTGATGAACTCTTAAAGGCACACTACGACTGGACTTGAAGAAACTCGCTAGCCTAGCAACATCGAAGCTAAAAACATCCCATGATGCAACACATTTTATAGCAGCAGGTGTTACCGGTACCCTGCATTTAAAACGAATACCTGCTGTTGTGGATGTCGAGACCTCTAATATAACCCCCACTTTTCAAATGCAATGTGTTATATTCTACCTAGCAACCACATAGCAACCACCCGGCAAAACCTTAAATATGACCCATTAAAAGCCTGTTTAAATACGACGTAGTGTTTTACTCATGTTGAGCCACCGTCCTTCAAATGTCTGCAATTGTTCCTGCTGTGTAGGCTGTCATCTCTCTCTCTCTCATTATAAACACTGTGTCCTTTTGGAAGATTTTGATTTGAAACAACAGCTCGCATGTCTCTTCTTTTTTTTTTTTTGTCACTTTCCCCGTCCAAGTGTTTTCATTCGTTCCCTCCCCACCCGGCCTGTCGACCATTTCCCCACCAGAGAAAAAAACATTATTCCTGTTTCTAACCCGCAGAGCCAAACTGGTTTTCAACCACCTGCTGAAAAGTTGGTAAAAATACGGTTGCTTATCAACTGCAACAGGCTCGCTGCTGTCAGGTGAGCACGCCGCTGTCAGAGACCTCTAATTAAATTTAACAAGAAGCATGTCAGGTGAGTCTCACTGAGCCGCGAGTCATGACCTCACTTCATCCTCCAGCTCTCATTTTTACCTCCCAGAGACATGGGGAAAAAAAGGGCCTGCGGAGACTGTTTCTATGGTTATATAAATTTCAATTGTCTTGTGTTTTACAATATCCTGGAATAATAATAAAAAAAAGTTACTAATTAAAAAAAAGGAGAAGAGAGACAGCTGAGTTCAACCTTGACGTTTTATGAGTTTTTAAGCTGCATGTCGACTCCCTGAAGGCGCAGAGGAACAAGTTAAACACAATCAAGGGTCAGATTAATATTTTAGTCTGCAGGTTTTGAAAAAAGAATAGCTGAGAGCAGAATATCACATCGTCTGAATACTAATGAGACTAAATGGCGAAGCTCGGAGAGGAGAAAGAGGTAAGACTAAATGAACAACCTATGAATCCAACGAGCGTGTGGATGCTTGCCATGTTGCCGCTGAGAGGACAAACATTTCCTGTTTGTAAACCAGTCACCGTTTTATCCATTTTACATGAGCTTTGTGCGGGAAAAGAACATGAAAGACGTGACGGATGCTGCCACGAAGATTGTGAAATAAAGAGAATCTGATATGGTTGTTTGTCACCTGTCTGCAAGAGAAATAATGAGCTTGTTGAGCTGAAAGTAATGAGCAGAGAGATATAAATAAATAAATAAAAAGAGTGAGAGAATGAGAGAGACAGACTGGCAATCAGGAGAGGGGGGAATAAATAAAAGATGCAGAAGGACAGTTGAGGACATGCATTACAAACAAAGACTGAAGACGTTTGTTTTTTGTTAAAGGGGAGAAACATAAAAGTTTCCTCTGTGTGAATATATGTTTTTAAAAAAATAGAGGAGATTAAAAAGAAGACTTTAAATAATTAAAGGTGGAAGTCAGAGAGAAATGGAGAGATGAGAAGAAGATCAGAGTACAAGAGGAAGGACGAGAGAAGAAAGAGGAGGAACATTAAACCAACCAAAAGTCTCAGCTTTAATTTGAGTAGTTTTACATTAATACAGAAAGAACTGAACTGTGTGGGAGATAAAAACCATTTAACACATGGAGCACAAAGTTTAATAAATAATTTAGTTGCAGTCTTGTGTGTGCAGGTGTGCGAGTAAAGTACTTTAGTAGAAGTTTAAATGTACTTGTACTTTAGTTGAGTATTTCCATGTGATGCTACTTCCTACATTTCAGAGGGAAATATTGTACTTTCTACTCCACTACATTTATTTAACAGCTTTAGTTACTTTTCACATGAAGATTTGACACAATGGATAATATAACAAGCTTTTAAAATACAACACATTGTTAAAGATGAAACAGCAAAATCAAAGATATCAGAACGTGGTTTCCTCTTGTAAACAGTAACAGTGAGTAGAGGGTAGATCTCAGCAGGTTGATCTTGAATAACAACAACCTGCAGGATTCAGAGGAGCAGCTGCTGCAGACTGATAAGACCTTCAGAAACGTCACATTTCAGCAAAAATCAAAGATTAGAGAAAAAGTCCACAAACTGAAACAGATTTGTGTATCTGAACTTTGTTTTTTCTTCTTTCCTCTCCCATTAATCATCTCACGACCCCTCAGATTTATCTGCTGAGGGGCCCCGACCCCTAGGTTGGGAACCAGTGGACTAAACTAACTAACTGTATATAAAGTAGTGTAAACTAGCTCCACCTCCAGCAGCTACAACAGTAACATGCACACAGCAGCTTCACTCCTGAATCCTGCAGCTTGTTTCCACTCAGATCCAGCTCTCAGATGGGAGGGGTTGGACTTCAGAGCTGAGGCCAGAGAAGCACAGCTGATCTCTGACAAACTGCAGTCACCAAATCTGAATAAAGAATAAATTATGCAGATAAAATGTAATTTATTGTCCAACTATGATCTCATCAATGAGCTTTTCCCTAAAATGAGCTGAGTGACTTTGTCATTGTGTTATTGTGGATCATCATAATGTCGGCCTTCAACTGTCAAATCTGTAATTGGAGGATTAAAGTGAAATCAGACATCTAGGACTAGAACTTTGTAACATTTCAGCACACAGAAGACTGGACAACAACATTATTTCAGGTTTTTATTAGATGTGTTTGCATGAGATAAACTTCATCAACTGTGTTGTTCAACCAACAACAGTCCAAACAAACTGTACAGATTTCTAATATTTCAAACTTTTCAATCAATGTTTCCACAACAGAAAATTCAAGGAATTGTTCTTATGAATAAATATAAACTACAGGATGCAGATTAAAGGGATCTAAACAAACTACGTCGTCTTTCTTCTACCAATCAGAGGAACCATTGGAGGAAAGAAGGTTTAAAGAGAAATTAAAGGTTCAACAGATCAGATGTTGTCTCACTACGTCGTTTCCTCTACACGGTATCGACTTGCCTGTTTCAGACGCCAATAAACAAGACAAAATATGAGATTAGATTTAATTAAGTGATTTAAATCCGTCAGTTTATTCCAGTTTGTGGGCTTCACCGTCAGTTTTTTATAACTTTCAGTACAAATATGATAATATGTAATAGATTTTATTGTAATAGTTTGACATCAAAAACATTTTATATATTCGACAGTTTGTCTGATCTGTTGATGTATATTTAAACACCAGTTTTAGAAAAAGTTACACATTAGTTATATGAAATGAACGATTAGAAAATAAACCCTACTTCTCTAAAATTAAAAAAAAAAAAAAAAAAAAAGGCAAAAATATTATTTCCAGGCAACTAAACTAGATCAAACCCGACCCTGAAGGAGGTGAAGATGAAAACGTTTCTCCCTTCTGCCTCCTATTGGCTGGTAGACAGGACGTCGCTGTGAGTAGCAAACAGGAAGTAGAAAAGCAGGAAGCGCTGCTTGTTACTACATGAACATGTCGTCATAGCCGGGTGGCGGCATGTGGTCTGGATCCGGCCTAAAAAAAAAAAAAAAAAAAAAACACGGACACACGACAATGTTGTTACTGTCATATACTTATTTATTATTTAATAACTCAATACTTATATTTATCTAAAAGACTGCACACAAACTACAACCTGAAAATGAGATAAAATGGAGATTAATTCATCCTGAAATCATTTTTTTTATGTGCAGATGCTCAGCAGTTAAAATAATTACAATATATACACGTAGCAGCAGCAGTGTTTGATTAAATTAAATGCTAATGTATCTATCCAAATAAAACGCTGTGACCAAGATCGTGTTACTTTCTCTGAATACTGAAGGTGCTCGTTAAAAACCTTTAAGTTGATCGTCTTAAATGATTGATAAATGAATGAAAGTTTGACTGAAGCCGACATCATCTGGCGAGAAAACTGAAGAAACCTTCAGTCCAGTCGTGATCGAACAGAGTGGAGCTTCTTCCCTCAGAAACCATCTTTGGTCGTGAACAAACACCAAAGACTCCCAGAGTCAACGTTCATTAGCGACGGCTGATCTAAACCTGCATTGATTTATTTTAATGTGCAATGTTAAAAAAAAACCTTCAAAGTTACACTGCTGCACTGCATTGCCTCTGCAACAATAAGGTATTTATTTTAAGTATTTTTTAACAGTTTGGACTCGTTTTTTTTTACACATTTTTATGACAACGCTCAATAAATTCATTCAAATTTTTATTATCAACAAATCACAGTGTGCATATGAACATGTTTTATTATAAGACAGACTTGAAAAATTGTGAAGGTTTGGATAAGTTAAGATATTGTCCTCTTTAGTGATGGAAACATGACCGTGTGTGTGTGTGTCTCACCCCGGTCTGTGTCGCCCGACGGGTCCGAACGGGTCAAAGCGGGCTCCGGGGGGAACGGCTCCGGGAGGCAGGATGTCCGGTATCCCGCTGGAGGGGTCAAAACCAGAGCGAGGATACCCCGACCTCAACGGGTCAACGATCATCCCGCCGCCACCACGAGACCTGCAGGGGAGGGGGGTCAGAGAGAGAGAGAGAGAGAGAGAGAGAGAGAGAGAGAGAGGTTTTAAGAGAGGTTTCAAACACTTTTTCCTCTAAATTTCAGTTTCATGACTGTTTATTATTATTAGAAAGTAAAAAAAGTTCAAACCAATCAGCGAGTTTTATTAGATGGAGGGAGTAAATAAGGGACGATCACCTTGTACGTGAACATTAAACGGTAAGCACGAGCTTACCGTTGTCATCACAACAAGGCATAAAATTCACATAAGGTGTCATTAAGTGTAACCGTGGAGCATGTCTGCACATCAGTATTTGTTTTTGGTAGAATATTATATATTATTTATATATTAAAAGTCCATTTTGTTGCCTTCTTTGTTTTAAACTCATCTTTCTCTTCTTCTATCGTTTTAAACTCTTCAGATGTTTGTTTTCTTCTTCGTGTCTTTTCCCTCTGAACTTCATAACGAGAAAGCTTTGATGGCTGTTTCGTGTCTTTCGTGTTGCTATGGTTACAGGTTGCGGTAGCGGACGTTGGTTTTAAGAGTATTCACCCAGACCAGAGTATAAGACTGTTTAAACCTCCTAAAGTTTAGACAGACAGATTCTTTATTGTCAACGTAAGTAAGAAGACACATGAAAACAATTAAAAAGTGTTAAATTTGTGAATAAAAAGCAGCTAAAAAGGGAATAAGACATACAACAAGACAATAAAAGTATGTAGAATGTAATTAGTGATATTTTACCTTTCAAATTAAAAGAAATAAAACTCACTAAGTAGGTGAGAGAGACATCTGTGACTAAATCATCTGCAAACAATCTATATCTGTCACAACCTCGGCCGCTGGTGAGCCTCGGTGTGACGACGCTTCAGCCTGTTTAAGGGTCAATAAACGAGCTTTAACTGATGAAAACATTAACGTGGAGACCAAACACAGACTCGGCGTGTGCTGCTGGATCACTTCGGTTTGGTATTTTCCCCCCTGCAGGGCTCCTTCCTGATGCGTTTGTGCTTCATATTTAGCCGGCGGAGGGAGTCTGGACGAGCGCCAGTAATCCGCTGCTGTCTGTCTGTCTGTCTGTGACTGTGTAGACTCTTTATCCCCCAAAATCCCAGATTAGAACAAAACCAGACTGATGCTTAAATACATATCTGAAAATGACTTCCATAAAATCATTTGTAGGATTTATTATGAGGGACGGACACAGAGAAAAAGAGATTCAGACTCACCCGAAAGGATCCAGATCTGCACCTCCAGCTGCGAACGGAGGAACCATGGGGTCGGGCCTGAAACACACACACACACACACACAGATAAGAAACTGTATATAAATGTGCATTTTCTTTCCAACCTACACACATACACACACTCGTAGCAGCATTATCATTCACTCTCATAATCACAGAGTCATATTTCTGTCCTCCTGGTGTCTGTGAATCCAATATTTACTCTTTTTTTCTTTTTTAACTCTGTCTCTGCTCCTAAGGGGAAATATCTGGCCTCTTTAGCTGCTAAATTCTCCAATATGTTCACCAGCTGACTGTGTACTGTGAACTGAGAGTGAACCAGAACAGTAAAAGTCGCAGCCGGACAGATAAACAATGAGCTGAAACTCGGCTATAAAGCTCCGTAAAGCCGAGAGGAGCTGCAGAGTCGCTGATAAACATATCACTACGAGCCACAAACCAACACATCATTTGATACATTAAGAACATATTTAGATTATGGCAGCTTTAAAGTTTATTTTGACGTAAACCTAAATCTTAAAGCTTAACATTATAGACGTCTTTGCCTTATTAAGGCTGCAACTGACAATTACTTTCATCAGGTTGAATGGTTTGGCCTGGGGGGGGGGGGGGGGGGGGGGGGGGGGGATTAACACATTTCTCCGTTTTCTATTTATCGGTTTAGCGTCGTCAGGCTAGGCTAACCCATTGTTGCTAACTTTGCAGCTAACCTTCACTTTTCCAGCAGTTGAGGGAAACAACAGACGTGACTTTTCATGGTGTTGACAAGCTGCAGCGTTTATTAACTGACACACTGTAGTCTGTACTGTACATTTACTGCCAGACTGACAACTTACTGCTGCTGCTGCTAACCGTTTCCTCTGCTCCGTTAGCATTCACCGTTATTTCGGTCATTTCAGACTCTCTCTCTCTCTTAACCGCTCACTGGCTAAGGAGTGGCCAACTGCAGTTTCCATGGCAACGACACAAACGTTAACTGACGTTTCGAGACAGCGCTGTTCAACGGCTCCCAGACGCTACTGATTTAAGAATAAATGGATATTTGGCGTTATTTTTGACATTTAAAAAATATTTTTGGCCTGGCGGGGGTTCTCGTTGACCTGTACTATTATAGGGGAAACACTGAGTTTCATTATCAATTAATAGGTTTGTCGTTTGGTCTATAAAGTGTCTTGTTTCGTCCACAACTCAAAAGATATTCAGTTTATTTGAAAGAGAAGATTAAGGAAACCAGAAAATATTCACGTTTGAGAAGCTGGAATCAGATAAATAAATGAAAAATAAATGACTAATAGATTGTAAAAATAGATGGTGATTCATTTTCTGACTCATTGTTGCTTTTGTTCGTAATTAATGACACACAGAGGCCAGTTTTTTTTGTTCCAGCAGAAACATCTGGCACTTCTCCCATTTAAATAACTCTTTGTTTTTTAAATAGTGTTTATGTATTTTAAATGATCATTTTAAATGTTCACTGTGTGTCCCTGATGTTTGTCCTCATGTCATATTGTTTTTAACGCTATGCAGTGAAGCCAAACATAATAACGTTCCTAACAAACAAACTAACTAAACAAATAAAAGAAATGAATGGATGAAAAACACTGTAGCAGCTGTTTGAGTTGTTTTTTCTTTTTTTTTTTAACTGTGTCGTCTTTCTTTTTGAAAGATCCAACCTGTCTTCAGATGTTCCTGATCATTCCTGTCGCTCCATCTTTTCAGTGTTCAAGGTTGTTTTAATGTCATTACATCAGTTCTCACAATGAGAAGCAGTTGTAGCCGCCTACATGCTTCACACACACAGACAACATGTTGATAAATGTTAAAATATTTACATATAGAAGACAATAAAACTATTAAAATGTCAATGAAACGGAACAAAGTAGATAAAAGTAGCACTAAAAGAAGAAACGTCTTTATCTCCGTCCAGATCTCCTGACTGTTTCACACACTTTCAGCTCTCCTGACTCCGTTTTTGCTTTCTCATTCATCATCTCTCGTCTCCTCGTCTCTCTCTCGCTCCTTCGTCCTTTCTCTCCCTCTTCTCTGCTTTTCTTATTTTATCTCCCGCTACGACTTTCCTCCTCACGCTGTCAGATTTCGGTTTACTTTCTCTCCGTCATTTTGATCTCTCCCTCTCCCTCTTTCTCTCTGTCTCTCTCTCGTCTCTCGTCTCTCTCTCTCTCGTCTCTCTCTCTCTCGTCTCTCTCTCTCTCTCTCTGAGGACAAGGAGGCGACAGTGGCGAGGTCGATAAAGTGCTGACATCACCTCACATCTCATCTGATCGGGTCACAGCTAAGCAGACGGGGGGAGGAGGGGGAGGCAGATGAGGAGACAAGAAGTGAAAAGGAGTGAATCTGACCTGCAGCTCACACACACACACACACACACACACACATACACACACACCTGGTTGTACTTCTATGTACTTGTGAGGAGCCTCGTTGACATAAAGCACTCTCTCCCTCTTCACCTGAACCTTAAAGTCACATATTCTTTACATTCTCAGCCTCTATATTTATATTCTGGGGCTCTACTAGAATATCTTTGCATGATTTCCAGTTAAAAACTCCTTATTTATCTTCTACTGCTCCTTCATTCAGCCCCTCAGTTCAGCCTCTGTCTGAAACAGGCCGTTCTAGCTTCCTGTCTCTTTAAGGCCCCGCCCTCCTGATGAGCCTGCTCTGTCCTGATTGGTCAGCTTTCAGGAAGCTAAAGAATTTCTGGCCACTCCAGAGGCAACGTCAACAAACCATTCACACAAACAATAGTAGTAGGATTTCTCTGATGGCCAGCAGGGGGCGACTCCCGGCTGCAAAAGGAAGTCACATTTTATAGAAGTCTATGAAAAAATGATCCACTTCTCTCTATTATTATCTATTTATTATCTCAGTAAACTGTTTGCTAATGAGTTTATGGTCTCAGTCGCTTGTTTCAAGTCTTCTTCAGTACAGAATGGTGTTCATTTAGTAAATTATGGTCCCATTTAGAGTAAAATAGCCGATAAAGCAGGATATGCTTTAGGGTGTTGCGACCTTGTGATTGACAAGTCGCTACCATGGCAACAATGTCGGTTAGGTATGTTACATATAGCTGTAAGCTGTTGCTATTCTAGTGAAAGTTAATTGTAAGCATTTGGTCTGTTTGTTTGCACTAAAAGCTTCTTTTTCTACAGCTTGTCCCCCTCACGTTTCGGACCTTTAATCATGTTTAACATCATATAAATAACAGAAAAGCAGAAAAAGCAGAATATTTGCTGGTGATTTTGTTATGTTGTTCTTATTGTCAACAAATCTCAAGTGAGTCAAACTAACAATGAGCTGATCTGCTAGCGTATCAAAAGCCTGATCGATCTTCTCCTGTGCTGTAGATCTCAGTTTTTGTCTATTAAAAACACGTCAATGAGTCACAACGCTGCGATGACGACTAAAAGCCTTACACTCAACCCTTATCCTACACTAAACATGAACCCACTTCTAAGTTTAACCCTAAAACCAACACTACAACAACCCTTTGAAGTGAACTTTCCCAACGTGAGGAGCAACAACAACGTCCTCACAAAGATAGACATACACACACACAAACACACACACACACACACACACAGTTCTGGCCAAAACTTCCTCAGTCACCCTCTCACTGCTGTAAATATTGAATAGATACTGCAGTGGCGCGCACACACACACACACACACACACACACACACACACACACACACACACACACACACACACACACACACACACGCTGCTCTGTCCTCATTTACTCTCTGCAGTTGTGGTCGACCAACAGCGTCTAGACTTTCTACAAACCGCAACCTCAGCATGTCGTGAGGTGTGTGTGTGTGTGTGTGTTTGTTTGTAGTGTTTTTGTTCTCCGTCACACCGGTCGACACACTCGGGATGAAAACAGGACGATTCGTTCTGAGTTTTTGCTAAAAGCTCGACTTGTCCAGAGCGGCAGGAGACGCCGTTTAGCTGCAGGTCTGATGACGCTGACTGATGTCGTCGCATCGCTTCTCATTTGTAGTTTATAGATGTTGAAAGTCTTCCAACCACGGATGCAGCGTCGGAGGCGGGGCTTCGTTCATTCCTATGAAAGTTACTCAGTGGTTCATGAAACCAAAAAAGTTTGACTTCCGCGCATAAAATGACCCGGATCTTCCAGGATCACTGCCTGGCCGAGTCTGCTACTTCCTGTTTAGCCCTCCAGCTAACTTGAATGAGGATAAAACAATTCAATCATGCGGCTCTTTTAGGCTTTCGAAATGTGATCAACACCAAATAATCATAAGCAAAAAATATTTAACCCTTTTAAAACCACGGGGATCACCGCTAACACCGCGGCGCATGTGTGTTTCAAATTACCGTAACTCCTCACTACTTTGTGCAATTTTAATCATTCAAACTGCTCCTGAAAGCTGTGAAACAAACGGGCGCTTTCTGATGCTATTACATGCATTACGGTAATGACTGAGTGCCGTGTGGGGAGAGAGGCGTTTGTGTGACAGAGCTGGAGAGGATTCAGTCAAACTTTTGGTGTTTAACTTTTGGAGTTTAGCGAAGTTTTAGAGGTTTATTCTGAGTAAATAAATCCGAATGTTGTAAATAATGGTTTTAGTATTTTTTCCTGATTCAGAAAGCCCCGTAAGTAGCGAGGAGTTACGGTAATTTGAAACACACATAACCAACATAACCTTCAGCAGGCAGGAGATGATATTTAAGACTTTTTATTTACTCTTTACTTGAGGAAACTAAATAAATGTTTTAAAATCAAACCTGTATTTAACCTGAAATTACTATTTTAGCTTTTAGACGACATTTATTTTTATAGTTTCACGTGTGTCGCAGCTTCCTGTCGTTACTGACCAGTGCGGCTGCGTTCCCTGGCGAGGATGTCTGTTGGGGATGCGGAGAGGGTCGCTGTCCTCTCCTCTTCGTCTCTGCTGCTCCTCCTCCTCTTCCTCATCCCTCCGACTCCTCCTGTCCGTCTTCTGTCCCTTCGGTCTGTCCTGGGAGGGAAGCAGCTGAGTCCTCACCTTCTCCGACAAACCGTCTGCTTCCTTAAATACACTGCAAACAATAATAGATCTTTATTTTTTTAACTTCACTTATGGAAATTTATCAGCTCTTCACTACGTTATTTAAACATCTGGTTGGTGAAGAACCGGCTCTTCATCACTGGTGAATAAATGCTGGGATTTTACACAGTGAGTCAAACACCGACCTGTCAAAGTTGCGTAGCTGGTCGGCGTCCACGTGATCGCTGATGTTCACCGTCAAGTCCGATACCTGCTGTGTGCTGGAGTTCTTCACACACACACACACACACACACACACACACACACACACACACATATATGTAAATATATACAGTGCACACATGAAAAAAACAGAAACATTCGAGAAAAGTTTCAATACTAGATTTTTACTGACCTACTGAATATTAAAGGTTCCCTGTGAAGATTTTGATCTCTATAGAAACAATCACGATGTTTGTTTACAGTCACATTCCCGAATGAAAACCTTCATACGATTATAAGTGTTTATGTCTCATTTATCTGTTTGGTGCTTTCATATCTCTTTAATCACAACACTTTCACTAACTTCACGCTGCGTTGGAGATCTTATTTACTCGTTTGGGTCAAAGACTAAAGAAAACACAGCTTGACCCGAAACTAGCAGTTAGTCAGACTGTTTATTAGAGATGCTAAAAAAAATAAATAAAATAAACACAGCAGAAACATCAGATAGGACGGAGAACCGTGTTTATCTATATCGCTTTAAACGTTAGTCAGAAATATACAAAATATAAGCTGCCGTCAGTCGTCTACCTGGAAGTGACTGATGTTGTTTTTAGAGCATCGTCACGGTGATTCGGTCTGTAGAGAGCCGAAGTCACGATGTCACGTCTGGTTAGTTTCTATAACTTCTGTCATTCAGTGTTTCTTTCAACTGTTTTTTCTGGAGTTTACTTATTTATTATATTCTGAGAGTGAAGTTGAAACCTTTGTGATTTTAAGAAAGTTAAACCATGATGAACATCGCAAGGAGAGAAAAAAACTTGCAGTTCCAGTGAGGAAACTACAAGCTTGTCAGTGCAGGTAGTTACGACGCTGTATTACAGACAGGAACTCGCCACAACCCTCATTCATAGTCTTGTCTCCTCTGTCCAGCTGTGTCACTCTGTTCCACTGATCGATAGGTGGCGGCAACATGCCAGTATAATGCAGCAACGTGGCAGCAGAGGCAGAAGAAGAAGATCATGACTGCAATGTCAACAATGCAGGTTTTAAAACATTTCAAATGTATTCAATGTGAAATGTAAAAAAATAATTTGTGTTTGGAACTAGACAGAGCGTCTTTAAAGAGCAGCATAACAGCTGGAAATCTCGTCTTTGCTGACCTCCGGTGGTCAACACGAGCTCTCACCTTGCTGCAGTGATGTAGAACGCCGCTGTGACATCACAGAGCACGCCTCTGTCCGCACCCAACAGCGCTGTCAGATGTGGTCAGAGGGGCAGCGAATGATTACAGGAAACGTATCCAGGTAATAACACAGGTGATTTCATTTGATTTGTTTTCATTGCACGTATTAAAAAACACTCACAAGTAGATTTGTGAGGAAAAATTCTGTGTATAGTAACGTCTAAAATCATCTCAAAACCGATCAGCTATCTGTCTGATAGCAACTTAGCTTCTGGAGGCAACGGCCAGTATTTCAGGGATCCTGCAGGCAAAGACTTCCTCTCCATTAAAAAAAAGGCTAAATCGTCATCAGAAGATAGCTGATGCGTTCTGAGATTGCATTTCTTCTGCTCTCCACACAGCTGCGTGCAACCAAAGCCCGCTCAAATGTGATTGGTCAACACTACTCGCACTCGGAAAGGAAACCAGAACACAAAAATCTTGACCGGTTGCCAACAGATTCTGCAGATATCTGTTTATAGAGATTAAAAACCAGGCAACATAGAAACTCAAAAACAAAAAAAAAGTCCCCAAGTAGGAGGCAGATGTGGTTTGTTTGGAGATCAAATCAAGAATATAACGCTGAACCTCAAGAAAACCAGTAAACACAGTTTCTGGTTAATTTACATGTGGATGTTTGATGTAATGGTTTTCCTGCATTAGAAAAAAAGCAGCAGGATCCTAAATCAACTTTTAAAACATGTCTGACAGCTGGCGGCAGTGACGTCGGGGTACTCTGTGCGTCCGTGAAGAGATTTGTGTTCCTACCATCAGGTTGAAGATCAAGGTGGAGTCCACAGAGATAGCTTTGAGCAGTAACTGGACGTCTCCGTCTTTGGCTTTATATCTCAGACTGTACAACTCCTTGTTGCTGCTCCAGTCGGCGGGCAGCAGCTCTGACTTCTTATCGCTGCTGCGGGGCTGGAGGTGGGATGAGAGGGGGATAGATACAGAAAAAAAAAAAAACAGAGAGACGGAGAAAAAGAAGGGAGATAGCGGAGGTTAAAAGGACAGCGAGAGTGTGTATTATCATGACAAGCTCATCAGAATTTCTATGGAAATAAAACCTTAATGTTTAAGTTTAACTGACCCCGAGCGGCACAGCATTAGCTGACGGAAAATAACATTTATTATTCATATTTCTACAGCTGTCCTTTATCTATAATGCTTCGAGGATTACAGGTGAAGAAGGAAAAAACCTGCATAATATTATCATTATGATGGGAAAAACGTATATATTTAACAACTGAAGTATCAGCAGACTCTTGAAAAGGTTATTAGAAAGAATAAAAACAAAATGATAAACTTTGAACGTGGGAGAGATATTTTGAGTCAGGGAGAGGACAAGAGGATTATATATTATATAGACAGTAATTTTTTAACTACAACAGGAAGCTACTTTAACTCATTACCCTCTTTTTTAATAATAATTAAGTTTTTAAGCTGCTGACTGAGCTTCCAAATGGGAAATAGGGTGATTTTTTTGGTTTTGTTTGGTCTGTTATGTTTGTTTTTCATGTATGTAGCTGGTGGTGTTTGTTTGGTAGGTTTATCTGTGTAGACGTTTTATTATTTGGTCTTTTAATTGTAAGGTATGTGATGTTGTTTTGTGTACATGCTTGTGCCCATATGTTCAATAATAATAATGATGATAATAATAATAAAAAAGATGACATGATAGCTTTAAAAGTTTGACGTGAAATCAGTTTAAAGCTACTGGTTTGTTTGTTATTAAACATGAATAAACATCAATAACTGACGTTGGTTGCGCAGCTAACTGGTTTTCATTAGCAAGTAAAGAGTGAGTCAGCGACTAATGTTACGGAACCCCATTACAAAACCGGATTGTTTAATCCCTTCCTGAGCTGGACAGGACTGTAACTTATGTAAAAACACACCAGAAAATCTTTACACGAACAGCTAAGAGCCTTTCTTCAGTTCGGCGTGTGTTTGATCCACAAAGCGATTCATGTTTTAATGAAAACCAGCTCAACTTCTGACCATCTTCATAAACATCATATCACACAGCGGGCAGCGAACAGACTCTTAAAGTTAATATTTTATCGAAAGCTAGTCCTAATTCATAAATCTTAAATATAAACAGATTTCTCTAAAAGTAGCGACTCAAATTAACGTTACTGCAGTGTTGGCGGATGATAAAGGAAACGTTAAACTGCCGGTTTTTAAACGGGGTTTGGTGTAACGTTGTAAATCGTTGCCATTACGTCAGGTTGTCGTTAGCTAACGTTAGCTGATTGAACTCACCTCGTCTCCGGATCCGATGCACCTGTATCCGCTCTTTATCATTTCCCAGTGAACGAAACACACGACGGCGTCCTGTGGACAGCTGATGCTGCCGGCCACGGAGCTGTACAGCACCTCCAGACCCGCCATGTCTCTAATCTGCACCAACTAAAATGTCAACATTCGTTTTTGTTGCTGCAGAAAAGAAAACGAAAGTCTTGACAGTCAAGCCGTGACGTCAAGACGCCAGCCACGTTAGACACTTCCTGTCTGGCGCTTTCAAAGTAAGGGTCAAAATATGCTAACATGAAACGATAATTAAAAACTATATATGAATAAAGTCTTTTCTCTTAGTTTGAGCTATAGATTTTAATAAAACACAAGTCATATAATAATAATAATAATAATAATAATAATAATAATAATAATAATAATAATAATAATAATAATAATAATAATAATATAACAGCAATGAGGCAAACAATTGCGAGTTAAAAGCAGTTAAAAAGCAAATAATGTAATGATGTGTGAAAATTAATTCTTGATATTAGATATATTTTTTGTCAAACAATAATAATGTTCGTTGTTTCTAATAATAGTAGCAAGAAAGGTGTTGAGTTGTACTTTCTGTGGACATTTCATTATTTTTTACAGGTCAGAAAAAGCTTTACTCTTATTTTTTAATTTGTGATAACCATCAATATTTTTAGAAACCTTTATTCAACCAGGATGTATCTGTATCCTATTAAACGCTTCTATACTTTGTCTTTGACTCCTGAATGTGTCCGTGGATAAAAACAGACTTAATCTGACCGAGTTTTATTTTAATAAAAGGAAAGTGTCCCCAGCAGAAAATCAGTGGTATATTGTTTCTAACTTTACAGAGCTTTGTCAATCGTGTTTTGATCCAACACGTAAAGAGTCCGGCAGTGAGCACATGCCCAGACTTTAAGTTCCGCTTTCTAAAACTGCAGTGGCTCTTTGAGAAAGATCTCATTGTTTCTCTCTACTGACTTTGTGAAAAATGTGTCAAATATAGAAAGAGTCATTTACTTAAAACAAAGAGTTAGAAATGAACAGCTAAGATGGGCAAAAATTCATTTTCAGCTATTGAAGCAAGCAACAGAGTGTAATTTTAATTCTAATTTTAAAATATGAATAAAGGGACCAGGGATGATGGTCCCATTGATTATTTTAATTGTCCGTTAATCTGTTGATTATTTTCTCAAGTAATCAATATAAGTTTTGTCAATAGAATGTCAGAAAATGGAGGAAAAATGTCAATCACTGTTTCCCAGAGCACAAGGTGATGCCTAACTAATAATGGTAACTTTATTTGTATAACACATTTCAGGACAAAGTGAAATAAAAGAGATCAATAAAAACAGATAAGAAGAAGAAAATAAACAAGTATAAGTAGTAAAAGTATAAGAGAGTAAAAGAAAGTATTAACAAAGAGTATTAAAGAAAAGTCGATAGAACTGGGATATGTGGATAAAACATTAAAATTTAATTAATAACTGAGGCTGGATTACAGTAAGAAACTGATAAATGTGAGGTAGTACAAATGTGTTTTTAGCTACTGAGTTTGTTTCTCTGATATGTGTTGGGGGGGGGGGGGGGGGGGGGGGGGAGTGACAGTTTAAAAACAGATTGTAGTAGCTTTAAAGTTTATATTAACATAAGTCTAATCCCAAACCTCGCCATTATAAATGACTTGTCCCGTTAATCATCCAATTTGGACTGCAAGTAACAATTATTTTCATTATCAATTAATCCCATCGATTGTTTTATAAATTAACAGGTTAATGTTTAGCCTATAAAAAGTTTTCTTTTATCCCAACAACCAGCTCACAACCCAAAGATATTCAGTTCACTGTCACAGAAGAGTAAAGAAACTAGAAAACATTCACATTTAAGAAGCTGGAATCTGAGAAATGTTGACTTTTTTTCTCTAAAAACAGACTCAGAACGATTAATCTATTATCTAAATAGTTGGATATTAATTTGACAACTAATAGATTAATCTAATAGTCGTTGCAGCTCTGAATAAGACACAAAAAAGCTGATAGAAAATGTTATATATATATATATATTTATCGTGTTCAGGGTCCCTTTGCGGCGGCGGACTTCATTTCCCGTCGTGCCTCTCGCAGGGCGGAGAGAGGGCGCTTCCTTGTCAAAATGGCGGCTCCTTTGACTCTACTTTTGATTGTGGCGGTTACAATCCGCGCTGCTCTCTTCAGATCCAGTTTAGCGGATTTAATTTCAGAGAGAGTGGAAGTGGTGTCTCCGCTGACCGCTTGGAAGAGAGGTAAGCCGGGGTTCAGCAGCTTTTTGGGGACAATTTTCAGGCTGAAACGCCGCTGCGGCTGCCCCCCTCTCCTCGGCGCTGCTACCAGAGCATAATGAGAGCAAAGTGGGAAACCGGTTTAGCTACACAGACACAGCTTTGTTTGGCTAAATCCACATTTAGACAGCTCGCTAACGCAATATTAAAGGAAATATCGCAGCTTGGTTTCTGTCAGGGATGATTTAAAGTAGTTTTGACTCGTATCTTCTTGTTGTTTGTAAGTAAAAATGGTTGGTGATTGTGTTTGACTGGTTTAAAGATGCTGCAGCAGCGACCTGCAAAGCCTGAACTGAGTTTGACAGGCTCAGAAAAAAGGATGGAAATGAACCGAGTACTTTCCTTAAATGCTGCACTCATGCACAGTAATGAATTACTTGCATTTCACATAAATGTCTCAGATTTTGAGAGGATTTGCACTTCCACTGCACATTTTTTTGATGAGACTAATCTGATTTTTACTGCTGTACTTCCTGTAGTAAAAGTCCTGCATGAAAAATCCAACTACAGTAAAAGTAGATCAGTATTATGAGCTTGATGTAGTTGAAGTATTGCAGTGAAAGTAGTGGTTTGGTCCCTCTGACTGAGATATTATTATATATGACATCATTAGATTATTAATAGTGAAGCATCAGTGTTAGAGCAGCATGTTACTGTTGTAGCTGCTGGAGGTGGAGCTAGTTTACACTACTTTATATACAGTTAGCTATTAACAGGTGAAGTGGAAACTACAGACCTGCAATGTTTATTTATTTATTTTTCAAATTAATTTAAAATAGATCTGTGAGCCTGTGTGTAGACAGCAAATGTAGCGTGAGCAGCAGCAGCATCGTCTGCTCCGTCTGTGTGTCTGCAGCGGGAGGCGTTCAAGTACACTGCTGAGCGTAGGACACTCGCATGTTGGAAGCGCTCAGAGCACACTGTAGTGATGCTTGTAAGTTTGAGTGCAGACAGTTGCGTAGATTACAGCTGTTGTGTGTGACATAAGTGTGAAAAACACATCGGACTCACTGAACACTTTCCTACAGCCCGAGAGGACCCAAAAATATTCAGTTCACTAATTACAGGAGAGGAATAAATAAACCAGAAAATATCCCTATTTAGGAGGCTGGAACCAGAGAATTTATCTTTTTTTTTTTTTTTTTTCTTCAAAAATAACGATTAATAAATTATCAAAATAGTTGATGATTAATTCGGTAGTTGGCAACTAATTAAATGTTGCAGCTCTGTCTTTTTGTCCATTAGTAAGTGAGGACTAGTAGGTTCTTTAGCTTTTGACCCCGATGAATACACAGTTGTGTTGAAACGTTTGTCACGGCGTTCTTCGGTCTTTTCACATCATATGTTTCTCCGACCTGAGAAACGTCTGATCAAGCTGTGTGTTGCTGGAAGATTATTTTAATACTCATATATGTGAATATTTGCTCTGTGTTACACTCGGAGATGAACTCTTAAACATTGACCCGCTTCATTTACGGTCGATTTGAACGTTCTGTTGTTGTTTTCTGATCAACGGCCTCCTATTTGTGTTGATCCAAAAGGTTTAAGTTGTGGGATTCACATGTAAAAAAAAAAAATTTCAGCAGCACTGTGACACTACGGTTGGTTGTAAATGCTTCTTTCTCCTTATTAGATGTAACAAGGTTATATTAGAGTCACTGTGATTTACAGGAGCCTTGTATTTATTTAGTTATCTGCAGTAGATTTGATGTAAACCATAGACTGTATAAAGATAGATGTAAACAGGGTAAAGCTGGGCGATATGACCAAAATCTCATATCACAATATCGCACATTTTCTGTAAATTCAATGAATAAATATATTATATAAAAAGACCACATGGAAAGGCCTGTTTCTGATTATATACTGGACAAATAAAAGCTAGTTACTCATATTTGATTATTTTCTCCTTTTTATTTTAAAAAGCATCGTCAAATTACGACAGATATTGCTGTAAAGTCTGATTTAAGACACCACGATATAAACAATATAACATAAAGTGAAACAATACATTTTTATATCATCATATCACACAGCCCTACATCAGGGGGGGCCAGATGCGGCCCAGGGACCAGTATTTGCCTACCACTGATTTAAAGATCAGCTGCAACTGTAGTATTATAATTATGTGTTCATCTGTTTTCTCGATGAATCATTTGTTGTTTGAAATGTCAGAAAATAGTGAAAAATATCCCTCACAGTCTCCTGAAGCTCGAGTTAACACCTTCAAAATAAACTTCCCCAAAAACCCAAAAGATATTCTCAGATTTCAGGAGCCGAAACCAGTTGAAACCGGTGCGTTTAAGTACAACAGTTAATCACACACACACACACACACACAGGGCTGCGGTGGTTTGTGTGGGGAATTACTGCAGCACATCCCTTCACATCATGAATTGTTCATTAGGCAGCTGTAACAGGAAGTGAAGAAACGCCGCTGTTAGAGATCAGAGAGAGGATGAAGACGACCCCGGGCTGGTGACGAGAGTCTGTCGTCTCCCTCTGAGGAAATCCTCCTTTCTGTCTGTTTACTGCTTTTACAACAACGACTGAAGACGCAGTATCATTTCAAATATAGTAGATTAAGTAGTAATTATTAATTTCCTTTTTAGTTCTGGGATGATTGTACATATTTCTCCAGTCTGTATTTCAGGGATGATGTAAAGCATCTGTACTGGATTTGAATGAGTTTATGCAGGGTTATTGGTCATGTTACTGAAGGGAAATCCTTTTTAAATTAATAATAATAATTTAATTTAGTATAGCATCTTTTATTTATATATATATATGGTGGTAAACCAAATACATTTGGACTGTCAGTTGGACAAAACGAGACATCTGTGTATTTTTCACTATTTTCTGAATTGTTTTACATAAAATTATTCACTCTTGGTTAATCCAGGAAGCAAGAAAATAACCTGCAGATTAATTGATTATGAAAATAATCATCAGTTGCAGCACTGGTGATGAAACAGGCAAACATTTCTTTTTAATTCAGACATTTTTTCACTATTTTCTCACATTTAATAACCCCTCTTCGTTTTGAATTTCCCCTCAGCTGAACTTCCTTTCATTAAAGCCTTGTTTGTTTGTTTGTTTGTTTGTTTGTTTGCAGTGGTTGAGGGTTTGGCTCTGCTTGATTTAGGAGTCTCGCCGTACTCTGGAGATGTTTTCCATGAGGTGAGAGATACACAAACACAAACATGTTCGATTCTGTCTTTATGAAATATGAGCAGCATGTCCGTTATACATGTTTGAGTAGCTCTAGATAAATGTTTTATGCTCCCAGCAGCGCCTAAACCCTAAATGTCCCTTTTTTCTCTCTTCTCTTCAGACTCCTCTCATCATTTACCTTTTTCACTTTTTGGTGGACTATGCAGAAATAACATTTATGGTGAGTAGAAAGAGGCAGTTTCCTGTATTTATAAGCCAATAAAGGAGTGGCATTTTTGGTCTGGATCTATTTTAAGTGTGATCCGGTGTGAATTCCAATAAATATTCTCATCTGAGCTGGACTGGAAATGACATTTTAAGCATTTGGTTTAAAAAAAAAAAACAAAAAAAAAAGAAGTAGTTAATGCTGCGGATTTGCTCTGCTGAATATAAAGGAGGATTTTATGGGAAGAGAGCCGTGATGGGAAAGCTCTATGTTTAGTGAAACTGCTCCACTGCGATAAGGAAATTCAGGCCTTCAGTGATTTGTGGAAAGAAAAAGAGTAAACAGTGTATATTTTATTCTTGTTTATTCTCCGTCTTTCTCTTGTCTCTTGTTTTTTTTGTAGTTGGCTGATGTAATCACTGCCGTGGCTCTCTACATGGCAGTGAAGGACTACAACAAACAAGTGGTAAGAAAACAGAACGCGGTCTTCAGAAATACAGAGAAATTAATCCTGGATTTTAAGTAGTTTAGAGCTAAAACTGATTTTATTGTCTGAGTAGAAACAGTCATTAAAGCTGTAACATGATACAGACGATGTAAGAAGAGCTGCAAGTAATCAGTTGATTCATTTCTCAATTAATTGATTAATTATATAAGAACAAACATGAAACCAAAACAATTCAGCAAATTCTCACATTGGAGAAACCAGAATCATCAAATGTTTGGTGCTTTTATGTGAAAAAAACCCAATCGAGTAATCGTTGCAGCTATATTTAAATTTAAATAAACTTTATTGGCATGACAGGACAGATCAGAAACCTATATTGCTAACCTATAAAGCAGTACAGAAAATTATAAACACTGGCAGATGATTAATATTTAGACAATAATATGTAAATATAAACAGTAATATTAAATACAATATAATAACACAGATATAATCACACAGAAACATTTAGTACAGCGCTTAATATATTTTGTAGATATTACTGTAAACTATAAATGTAGGATTATTGATTTCAACTACCTCAAAATTAATATGTTGTAACTATATTCTTATTTGACTGTTACATGACTGAGTTATGATCAATAAATAATATAGTCCACACAGATAAGATGTGTTTTTATTATTCGTAAATTAAAGTAACTGAATCTTTGGTATAGAGTTTGTTATTTAGTGTTTATGAGTTCTAGTTTTTTGGGGGGTTTTTCTGTCCTTGTAGTAAAAGTGTTGTTGTTCTATATGATGTCATTTCAGTTCAGGAAACAGAAATATGCATTGGAGGCAGACCGTTACCCTCACGACTGTCACGAGCTCATCAGAAGCCCCAAAGAAATGTACTACATCCCTCTGAAAGTCGCCATGTTGTGAGTACCTCGAACCTCCCGGAGTGACTTTAAACACCAAACATGTTTCCAAGCAGCAAACGCGCAGTTATGTCTGAGTTTATGTCTTCAGAGATTCTCCATATGTTGTCTAGGGCTGGTCGACTAGTCGATTAGTTGGTCGATATGCTCTCGTCCCACTAAATTGGTCGAATAATCTCCGTGTTACTTTCATAAGAGGATATTATATGTATATCCATGAGCTACATCAACCGCTTTTTGGGACTAATCCATTATTTCCTGCGGCAGGGGGACAGACTAACAAATTACGTGTGAAACAACGGGGTTGTATTCAAAACACCCCCGTTGTTTGCACATCTTTGGACTCGCCCAACTGAAACTTCTGGGGTTTTTTTAAAGCTGTTTTCAACGGTTACTAAGTTTACTAAATACTGAATGTTTACTGAATCAGTGTTTCTCCTACAATTATATCAATGAGAACCCCCGCCAGGCCAAGAAATATTATTTAATGCCAGAATTAACGCCAATTATCCACTCATTCGGAAATATTTAGCGTTTGGGAGTCTGTGCAGCGCTCTTCACGACGTGAGTTAACCGCTGTGTCGTTGCCTGGGAAACGAGTAACTCTCTGAAGTAATACGTCATTGCGTAGTATGTTCGCGTAGCGAGTCGGACACAGAGAAAGTGACGGTGGATACGAGTGGAGCAGAGGAAAAGGTTAGCAGTAAGTTGTCGGTCTGGCAGTAAATGTACAGCACAGACTACAGTGTGTCAGTTAAATGCTAAAAAGTCACGTCAGTTGTTTCTCCAAGTGCTGGAAAAGTGAAGGGAGTTAGCGCCAAAGTTAGCAACGATGGGTTAGCCTAGCCTGAAGACGCTAAACAGTTGAAGTATGTCTGAGTTTATGTCTTCAGAGATGCTCCTTACGACTTCTTGTCGGGGTCTCGTCAGGCGTCTTAGATACAGAATAATTTGTTCATTCACTATGAGACAAAACACAGGATGAAACAACTTAGAGAGAGTTGCAAACTGTGAGAGTCTGGAAGTGTAACTCTCTCAGTTAATGTAACAGTCCTGTAGGTTTATATTCTGACCACCAGTTTCATTTATTTAAAATTCCTTTGAAGCAATGATATTAAAAAAAACTATTAATGTAGTTTGGATTATCACACTGCTTCACATTTTTATTTTCTTCCTCTCTTGTTCTTTCTCTTCTCACAGTTACCTGTTGAACCCCTTCACCATCCTGTCCTGCGTCGCCAAGTCCACCTGTGGTCTGAACAACGCCGTCATCGCCACCTTCATCCTTTGTACAATAAAAGGTTTGATTTTAACTACAAGAGTCACACAAGAAACACACTTTAACTCTGTTGTAACAACCATTTTGAAAGCACAGGATGATTATGTAACACTAAGTGATTATTTGATTGACTGGTTTGAGCAATTCTCTGTTTGTTTGTTTTTGTAGGAAATGTTTTGCTGAGTGCCATATTTTTGGCTTTGGCCACATATCAGTCCATCTATCCGCTGACTCTCTGCGCTCCTGCACTGCTCTATTTGATGCAGGTATGTTTTTGTTTTTTTAACATTATTGAGGAACACAGACACTGTCTTATATGGGTACTTTAGAAAAACACAAAATAAAGGGATAAAACTCAAGTATGTAAACAAAGACACAAGTGAAGGAAATGAGTAGAAGCACAAAATTTAAAAATAAAAGCATAAAAAAACATCTTCACACCCTCATTTTTAAACTTAAATGTGCAGTAAACACATTTTATTATAAATATGCAGAACATACATCCAGCTTGATAGATTTATAATACTAGTGACTGTAATATGTGCACAACTACAGACGTCCGTCTTTCTCTATAGATAGATTTATTTTTATTTCTGTGTCATGCCAAACATCCGACTCGTCCCGCAAACGATTACGTGATTGTTTTATGGGTTATTAATACCAGAACTGATGCAGCCTGCTGGTTAAGACACACATCAACTGTCTCTCTCTCTCTTTCCCCTTTTACTTCCTGTCAACTCTCTTTACCGTCACTTTAATAAAGGCTTAAAAAATCCCCCCCAAAAAATATAAATATAAATAAAAAATAATAATTCTAAGCATCCTATGCGTACTATTTTTATCCCACATGTCTGCACGAAATGAGGTTTCATGGCTCAGAGGAGAAGTCTATATTTTTAATTCAACCTTCATTCGCTCCTAAAATCTTTGTTGCAAAAAAACATGCACAGAATCACCTAAATGATCAAACGCTGTCCAACAAAGGTGTGTGTCCAAACAAAACGCTGTATTATTTGTTATAGATTAAAATGTTTTAGTAACATCCAGTCCTTATCTGCTAAACAAATCGTCTCCAGTTTGAGGCCACATAGACATTTGGGGTCGATGCACATTAAACCCTTTAACATCCACTCGGTTGTAAGCGGGAGCATCGTACAGTAATGAGTCAAAGCGACTGGCACGATTTGGCCAATCGGAGATGATTAGAGAGGTTCGAGTGACTCCACAAACATAAAAACTCTGCAGCGCCCGTAAGGTTCAGCTGAGAATTATATACATGTTGAAAAGACGCAGCAGGTTTGTGGAGCTCTGCATCGTTCCGGCATAAAACACGACCTGATTATTGTTTTTCAAATATGACTCATTATAGACGACGAGCCTCGTTTGAACTGATGTAGTTTTGTTTGTATTTTAGCCAGATGATGCTAAACAAACACATTTCCAGAAACTAGAAGATGTTTCCTGTCAGATGAAGCCTGATACACACAGTTCTTCTGTTTTTAAACTTTTTGGGTGCAACAAATAAGTGAAAATACTATAAAAAGGATGGATGTTAAGGTGTGGAACAGATTGTCTTTATTCTCCTCATGTTTTTGTTGATCTTCCCACTTTTATTAATATCTTTTGTTCTCCTCCTCCCTCTTCATTTCACCGTCTCCCTTTTTAAAACAACAATCCATAATATAATTTCTTGGATCCGTGTTCACTAACGTCACATCTCTGCGTCTCTCTCTCGTCTCTCCAGCGTCAGTACATCCCAGTGAACTTCCGGCGGGTCAGCTTCTGGTGGTTCATCGCCCAGTACGCCTTCATGTACCTCGGCAGCTTCTTCGTCATCATCGGCCTCTCCTTTTTCCTGCTGGGCTCCTGGGACTACCTGCCCTCCGTCTACGGCTTCATGTGAGTGTTGAAGAGCTTTAAAGAAGCCTCTAAACACACAGAATGTAAACTTATGGTAATGTTTTATATTAAATAACATCATGGTGAAAGCTTTAAAGCTCTAATCTGTAATTATTCCTCATTTAAAATGTAGACCAGACAGAAGCTTCTCTCCTGAAATCGTCAGGTTGTTGTCACTCAGGTCTAGACCTATGTTCTATATGTTGTTGAGTTGTTGTCATTTTAATCAAAGTAACGGACAGTTTCATTTAGTCGCCTGTCAGTGGCGTCATACCTCCTCTACCAAAGAGTATAGTGCACAAGATGCATGCGTCTGCGCCGTGTTTGTCCGCTACAATGGCGTCTAGCAAAGAGTAACTTACACACATACAAGATAATACATGGGCTTTGTTGTGCTTGTTCCACACAAACTGTTAGAAATGGACTTTTATTCAGTTTGAAGCCACATTTTCATGATAAATTTAGCTGGTTTTTAACTTGATCTTTTAGCCGCAAGAAGGATTTTAGTCATTGGACGTCTGGATCTTAAGTTATCAGAGAAATAAACTGGGCAAACGTTAGCAGCAGCTCGCTCGAAATTACATGTCGTGTGTTTTAAAGAGGGGTTCACAATTTAAGGATATACGGCTCCGTCTCTCTGTCTCAATACGATGGGCGTTAATGATGATCTACATGGTGTGCTGATTGGAGTCAGATGTAACATTATTATTATTATTATCAGTCATTTTTAGCTCATCAGAGTTAATATCAGTGTTTCAGGTCATTTAGAAACTTTGCCATCGTTACACAGTTTGTCCAGCAGAGGGCGCTGACGAGTCCATCAACTGTAAAACGTTCCTCTCAGCAGCAAACATCATCATCACAGCTTCTGTTAAATATCTAATTAAAAGGCTCCTAATGAAACATTTTGTCCACACAATGTGTTTATTTTGGCTGGTAAAATGTCACCAGTCTGCCGTCCTGTAGTCCTCCAGTGACACCGTCTTGTCTTCTCTCCCTCCAGCCTCTCCGTACCTGATCTGACTCCAAACATCGGCCTCTTCTGGTATTTCTTCGCCGAGATGTTCGAACACTTCCGCCTCTTCTTCCTCTGCGTGTTCCAGATCAACGTCTTCTTCTACACCATCCCGCTGTCCGTCAAACTCAAGTAAGTCCCTCCGGCTGTCGCACCTTTTTTTTTTTTACACATCCCGTCAGTTTTATAATCATTTCCTGGAGAATTTCAGAGTAAGAGACAAACAACTGTGAACCCAAATATGATCAGTCGGCACCAACTAAACTTTCTCATGATTAAAAATCGGCCGTTTAAAAACCTGCAAATGTGTTTTGAACGTGTGACGTCACGCCGCTCGTGTCTGTGTTTCAGGGAGCATCCGGTGTTTCTGATCTTCATGCAGTTAGCGGTGATCTCCATCTTTAAGTCGTATCCCACGGTGGGCGACATCGCTCTCTATCTGGCCTTCCTGCCGGTGTGGAGTCACCTGCACAGATGTGAGTGTGCAGAAAAAACATGGAGGATTATTGTTTCAACTCTTTTACCCCCACACATGTTATGCAGCTCTGTTAATATCTCTCTTCCTGTCCAGTCTTGAGGAACATCTTCTTGGTGTCGTGCGTCCTGCTGGCCTGCTCGGCTCTGTTCCCCGTCCTCTGGCACCTCTGGATCTACGCCGGCAGCGCCAACTCCAACTTCTACTACGCCATAACACTGCTGTTCAACGTGGCGCAGGTAGGAACGTCCGCACGGTCCGTTAGCGGGATGTTTGGAGACTGTGGAGGATCTGTGGTTGCTTCCTCCTCTTCTCAATGAGGGAGAAAGAATTTGTAATCTGCAGCATCTCTAAGATCAGATTGTTTATTTATTTTTATTATTTATGAGTGAATTCACTGAAACTCTCGACGTTTTCTTTCCTCTCAGATTCTGCTGGTGTCGGATTATTTCTACGCCTTCCTGAGGAGAGAACATCATCTCACCTACGGACTCTACCTGAAGAGGAAAGACGGCTCCGAGGCTACACTAGTTCTTAAATAAAACACACACACACCTACACACACACACACACACACACACACTCCTGCACACACACACACACACACTAACACTCAAACCACCTGGCTGGCCGCCTCCACCAGGAAGGGAGAAACTGCTCACGGTCTCAGTTCTCCTCAAAGGGAACAAACAAACAAACAAACAAACAAACAAACGGAGGAGGATAAAAGGACTCACTTCCTGCTGCCACAACAAACTACACCACAGACACATGTTGGATGTAGAAAGCGACTGAAACATCCTCCTCCTCCTCCTCCTTCCTCGTCTCCTCGGAGCGCTCTAACTCGCTCCCGCCACCCCGGAGACTGTCGTGACGTCACTCTTCATCCCGCAGCTCCCTCCTGGACAGCTTTTATTTTGAAAAACCGTCACCCATGCAGGTTTATTTTCTTTTTCTCTGGAAGGAAACTTCAGCTGCAGTTGGTGTTATTTTTATTTTGGTTCCTCTTTAAACACCAAAAAATGTCGGAAAACTTTGATTGATCTGATTTTTCCTGATCAAACTCTCCCACACACGTCTTTTTTTGTTTATCTGATTACATTTACGTCCTTTTCTGTCGTCTTGTCTCTTCTCTTTCCATCTCGTGTTCACTAATAACTTGATTCACTCGTGACGTGTCAGCAGTGTTTCATCTCAACGCCTCACACTAAACCTGCAATCGCATCGGCTGCCTACTGATGTCGAGGAAAAGGACGGAGACACGGGAACGACTGAAGCTCAGACGGCTCCTTTTACTGCCTGATGATGATAAAGAAGTCCGACTAAGACAACAGTGAATGTGTTTTTAACAACTTTGAAGGTTCAGGATGTGTGAAGAGCAGAAAAAAAAGCAAAAATCACAACATTTCTATCTTTTTTTTTTCTCTTTTTAAACAAACAGAAGAAGATTTAAACAAACCAACAACTACAAATGAATCTCATAACGGTTAAAGTTTCATATTTCCCCTTTTTTTAAAAAAAATTTCTGCATGTTGAATCAAATCAAAGTTATTTAACGACGTCACGGTTGAATTTAAAACATTTAAAACGATTGTTAGCGACGTCAGAGTTGAAAGCTGACGGTACATTTTTGTCCAACGTGCCACGAACGCATCATAAGCATGAATGATTTTCAATTATTCCCACATTTAATTACTTCTCTCTTTTTTTTCCACATAATCAGGAAACAGAAACTAAGATGTCCGTGACATGCTGATAATGTTTTTTGCCTTTTTTCTTAGAAGCTACTGACGTACAGTTACTGTGCAAAAGTTTTAGACGCCAAGTTTTTATTCATCAATTAACAAAGTGTAGTAAACAAAAGAGACGTAAAGTAAATTAAACTGTTAAACCAGCAGCAGTTCTCGGTGTTTCAGGTTCTCAGCAGGTCGGTCATTCCTGCGTCTTGGAGAAGTTTCCACAGTTCTTCTTCTTCTTCTGTGGATTTCGGCTGTTTCTGTCTCTTCCTGTTAATCTCAGACTGACTCCATGATGTTTCAGATCGGAGACCGTCTGCTGCAGGACGATCAGACGCCTCCCCGATTACGTTACAGAGAAGAATCTAAAACGTCTGAAGCTCCTGAAACTTTTGCACAGTTCTGTATTTCTACTCTAAAAATGTTTGATTTGATCAATGATTTAATTCACATCCTTAAAAAAAGCCTTAAACAGCCTCAGATGGTGATATTAAGATTGATCTTTTGTTTAAATATTTTACTTTATATTAAAAAATATGAATGAATGAGTTAAAACATGAAGTCCGCAGGTAAATGTTTTTGTTTCTGGCCTCCATATGAAAACGATTTAAGCAAAAACAGAAGTTTTTATTTAAGATATTTAGAAATCTATAGAAAATAAAAATGTTTCTTTATTGTAAATAAACAATAAAAAGAAACAAACAGATCAGCCTGTTCAGCTTTCTCAGATGCAATTTTTTTTTTTTTTAACCCCTCGTCTGTTTGATACCAATGAGTCGAAGGTAATTTGTGATATTTATTTATTTGCTGCACTGAAAACTTTACAAAGAGATTTAATTTTTCTTTTTTTTTTGTTTCCTATAAAAAGGAGGAGCTCTTATGTTGTTTTGATACTGTGTGTGTGTATATATATGAATGTTTTGTTTTATTACAGATGCTGTGTCTGAGAGGGGCGACGTTCAAGCTGATGAATGAATGAATGAACATGTCATAAATGATTATTATTATTATTAAACTGGAGGTGTTGGTTTACTCCTGTCTGCTTTTTAAATGTCAGTACTGAAGTGTGGGAGGTCACTGATAAGACCAGCAACATTTCCAAAATAAGATTAAAGACCATTATGAATTTGAAAAGAAAAAAGCATAAATAAACATCATGGCAGTTTAAATTATTTGGGCTAATGTTAGCGACTGTAGCGCTAACAGTTCAGGTGTCATAATACACAGCATTAAACTTAGTGAACTATTGCAACAATATATAATAAGACTTATATGTTAATAAGATCTTATAATAATCCATGACTCGGTAAGAGGCAGCTGTCAATCAACGCCCACACGGCAGATTTCAAAGCTGCTAAAAGTCTTCAAATCTTATTAATGGAGCAAAATGACCTGGAGACCTTTACAGAGACCAGAATGACTATTAGAAAAAACACAGACTTAGTATATCCAGAGAATTTATTCAGAAGGTAACAATATCTGGTACTGATTGTTGAGACATTTCTGTTTGGACGCAGCGCTGCTAGCATGGCTACAATCACACCTGCTAAATTACATTTGTCTTTTTACACATTTCCTCATCATAAAAAATGTTTTTTCAGAAGATTGAAAGAGAACAACAACAACAATTAACAAGTAGCAACAGCAGAAACAGCTGGCGAAGGGCAGAAGAAGGATGCCAACACACCAGCATGGTTTATGGTTTATGGAGCTTCCTGTGGATCAGAAAGCACAAAGAGCTCTGGGGAAGAAGTAAAGTTAGTAACAGGCATTAATAGTAATAAAATACATAGAGATGGAGAAGAGGAGAGAGAAGCTCAGTGGAAGTCCCCCGGCAGTCTAGGCCTATAGCAGCATCACTAAGGGCAGTCTAGGCCTATAGCAGCATAACTAAGGGCAGTCTAGGCCTATAGCAGCATAACTAAGGACTGATCCAAGGCGAGCCCGATCAGACCTAACTATACGCTTTATTTATATTGATAATATTTGGTAGGGAGGTGCTAATTAAGAGTAAGACATCCTTAAGTAGTTTAGTTAGGATGAAGAAATCATAGAAGTTAACATGATACGTATTTTGGAAATATTGATACCATACATTTTGTTGAAATGTTAATATGCTATGTATTTCACGTGTTGAAACGTACATATTCAATGTTTCTGTGGTTTGCCGAAACGTACAATGCCAACGTTTTATTCTGGTGACCAGGCTGTCTGAGCAGTGACCAAACTGACGGGCGAACTTTGTTTCCATATTTGACAGAAACTAGATAGCAGCTAGCTAGCAGCTAGCAGTCTGCCTGTTTCCAATCTTTCAAACTTAAATATCCCCACCAAACATGTATAATGATATAAAAATACTCTTTTTATAAACAATAACATGTCTGATATGTTTTATTCCACACAAAAAATAATTACCACATTACAATCCTGAAAATCACATCTAGTCTTTCTCCCTCATTGATATATAATAAATTCAAGAATCTATAAATATGTACAGCCCCTAAAAGTCAGGTTTTCAGGGACTTCAGAGAAACTTTCTGTTTTCAGCAGATTGATATGAAAACCAAACATCATTCGGCTCAGAGAAGCTCAAACATCCAACTTTAGGAACAAGAAGACGAACATATATTCTCATCTGAATATAAGTGTATAAATGTTTTGTCTCAAACTATTTCTAAGTGATAAGTGGAGTTCTTGTGTCTGTTTTTGGGAATCAGGATCGTCTTCTCTGCAGCAACATGAACTTAAATAACACTATAAGCTTTTGAACTGAACTACTTTTGCGTGCCACAGTCGTGGTTTATGTTGTAAATCGACCAAATTACTCAGAAGAAGCGCGCCTTTCCTGCCAGCTTTATCTCATCATCTAAACAGCAGTGTCAACCACCAGCCTTCCTCAACTCTGACTTCAAACCACAAATAACTTTCCTACATGTGTCACTTCAGAAAAAAGGTCTGCTTTTGCATTTTTATTCTCAGATTTAGCTACAAATCTAAATAAAGACTTTTCTTCATCAAGTTTTTATGTGACTGGGAAAAAATACACTAAAAAATATAATTGAATTCTTTGAAATGTATTGAAATATAATTGGACAATAATAAGAAACATTAAACAAATTATATAGTTTTACTGCTGCAGAGCATTTAACGCATACGGATGCATCATGAAAGCAAAACCAGTTTCAGTAATCAGTTTTTCTATCTTTTAAATCTTAAGAAATGTTTTTGGGGTTTTCCTTTTGAAAAGCTACTTTACAGAAGTTGGTTTTATCTGTTTTACCATCAGATCTGATGATTTTATAATATATAGTGTGAGTATTTACAATATAAATGTGAGTATATAAAGTATATAAAGTTCTTGTATGGTTTCAAGGAATTTGGGGTTTTCTGTAAAATCAATAATAATCACATATGTAAAAATGAACAGAAAAAAACAAACAAACACAGTATTCTAAAATTTTACCTCATTCATTCAAAGTTTATTTAAAATAATGCAAAAACAAAAATATACATGCTGAATTCTTTGGTATTAAATGCAACATTTTACCCAAAAGTAAGTTATCACACTTACAGCTGTCTTGAGAGTATAACTACAAAAGTACATCTTAATGTAGAAAAAACAACAACAGTAAAATAATACAGTAAAATTCTGTGAAATAACTTTTTTAGTCATTCACATCTTAATGTTGAACAACTGTGAATACACACTTTTACTAGATGAGAATACAATATTAAATAAAAGAATAATGTGTAAAACAACCTTTTATTTAAATGAGGTGATTTTAAAGTATTTCTTCAAAGTTTTCTGTTTTTTGTGCTAATTTATACATTTGTTTAACATTCTAGCTATATTTCTATAATTTTAATTAAATAATTATAATTATAATTTCTATATTTTTATTTTACAACAGTTGGATTGTAAAAATGCAAATAATGTCTACAGTAAATATCTATATATTTTCTTAAATTCTCTGTAGAATAAAGTTTTCTTTACTGTTATTTAATGGTAAGTGTTTGGCAGACCTTGTACCATTTTTTTTTACTATTTGTTATTATTATTATTACTTTTTTTTAAATTCCATTTAAAGTTTTGCTGTAAAGAAATAAAAAAAAAAACAATTTGCTGTGTTTTCATGGTATTTATACAAATCATTTACATCTTAATGTAGAACTACTGTGAATTCACATTTTTACTGGATGAAATTGTTTCAAATGTTTTATTGGTTTCCTGCATTTCATCCTCCTCAGGGAGCATCAAATCTTCCTAAATCTATTTAGATCATGAATGCACCAAAGAAATGGTGATCTGGACTTTTTATGTAGGTCACGTTGGTCACGTTGGTCACATTGGTCACTTTGATCGCTTTGGTCATTTTCACAAAAATGTAACAGCCTTTACACAAATTAAACACTCCACCCACGTAACTGCTTGATACATCGTCTACTTCATCTGTATTCTGTGAGTATTTTTTTGACTCTATGAGGGTTATATCTTTAGGGTAATAAGGACTTAAGATCTTAATAGAGTGCTGAAATCTGCCGCTGTTTAGGAAGGAAACCATTGAATAAACATAGTAAAATCCCTCCTTTTGGACTAGAAGCCTCCCATCTTTGTAGTCCATGCCACACCCTTGATAGTCACGCCACTGCATCGTATCACGGTGGTAATCAACATCTGAGGGGAAAAAGACACAAGAAAATACCAGTAATGAAAAGTTTAGTTTGGTTAAAGAGAGAGGCCGGTCATGCAGATTCTTAATTTTACATATTTTTATTTGCAGATCTAAACTCTAAACACAGAGAGTCATCTTACCTTGTAGAACTGCGAATGGTTTGCAGGACAGGTTAAGATTGGGTCCTGTGTCAGGAACACAAATACAAATCAAATTTTTGAAATATGAAAATTAAAAAGAAGATAACATTTTTATGAAAATTAATATATGATGTTTGATATATTCTGTACCTGATGTGGTGTTGGAGGTCTGTGTCTGCAATGGAAGATAAAAACAGAAACTGCTTCAGTGTCTGGATTTACAGATTTTCTCTTTCTGTTGATGCATTTTTTGTATTTTTGTATGTGAATTACATTAATTTTTGTGTTTTATATTCAGAAATCTGTGTCTAAAGGACAAATTGGATAATTCTATTAATTTACCTCATACAGACCTAAAGATAAAACTGAAGGTGCAAAAGTCAAAAACATAACTGATACTCACAGATATGAGATGGTAGAGACGGTTGATGAAATAGGCCTCTATGGTGAGGCCAAACAGTGCCAAGTTCACCAGTATGAGGAGCGGGGTTCGTGCTGCTTTGTAACAACGTCGCACCTTGTTTGACTTTCGTGACCCCGGAGAGATGTTGACATTGCCGTCTTCCACAGACCCAGAGTGATACCGGACGTCAGCTTCTTCCATTCCTGTTGCAGAAATATCCTCAAGAAGTGTCGTGAAGGGTCAAAATGACAAACCGAGAGCGAGTCAAAGAGGTTTTTTTGGTTGAATGTCACTCAAAAAACACAGAAAGACCGGAAGACTCTTCTTTTTTTATAAGCTGTGGAAAATTACAGTCTGCAAAATGATCAGAAGATAAGCATGCACAGTTTACCTACTGCTCGATACCATGACATTTCCTCTTTATAACTAATCTCGAAATCTTTCAGCTTCATACAGACACTTACCATGCTCAAAGGTCATGTTTCCTCATAAATGTGGACCGAAATACACCAACACATTTTCACCACATCTTCCTTTTCTTTACAGTCAAAATGTGGATTTAAATGATGGATGGGGTTAGCTAGTCATCCAGAATCACATTTGATATATTTCATCTGATGGTCTTCTCATATAATCTCTAATAATCTTGCTTTTAATTTGACAATCTTACATTATTAATTTCTAGTTGACATTGTGGGTGTATGTGATGTGCTGTTGTGTGTAGTTTTGTATTTTGTATAAAGTGTCCTGTGTGTTTTCTGCTTTGTACTGTTTGTTATATGTTTTATTTATGAGGGACTGCAGATGAAAAATTAGCTTTAAAGCTAATTCCAGTACATCAAATGTTAACATTTATGTTTAAAAATGTACATAGTCCCGATAAATACATCAATAAATTACAATTACATTACATGTGCCCAAAACAGCACGTCACCCCACTGCTGATATCCCTCCACTGGCTCCCAGTTGCTTCCCACATCAAATTCAAAACCCTGACATTCGCTTACAAACAGCAACTAAAGTGGCTTCTGTCTACCTGAACTCCCTCATTCAGGTCTACACTCCCTCCTGCTAAAGACACCTATACACTTAATGGACTATGTCTACATCTACATCCTATTGGGCCCAAACTTTATGGCACTTACTGGTGTTGTTGTTTCCTGACTACATCCCTGCTTATGATGTATCAGACTCATATGTACGTCACTTCTGCTAAATGAAAAATGTAAATATAAATGTACTATTTTTTGTAATTAATCATTTACATCTTCTAGGCTGCATTTAATTTAGAAATGTGGACCCGGAAGTGGTTTATACTGAGGTGGAAGAAAGTGAAAGTAAGTGAAGGAGGAAAACCACTAAGCAAAAGCCAACAGTATCCTTTCAGTGAGGTGAATCTTTGAAAGGAGGCAGCGAAAAGGATTTGAACGCGGCCCAAATATTCCCGGGAAAAATACCACGTCATAATCCCCGCCCGTCGACGTCCGCCTGCTACAGCGCTCAGAGAAGGGTGCGTTTGTTTTAATTTACGGGCTGCACCGCTTTAACTCACAGGCGTCGCCGCCAAACGCACCGAACAAGCCTCGTCCGTGCTGAATTTAAAACCAAACGCTCTCCAAAGCAAACCGACCAATCATGGAGCGCGACGTCATCGACTCATTGGAATATTCATGACATTTCGCGGGCTTTCAGTACCACGTGGTTGTTTCGCGCGAAAAAGCGACTCCCGGCCGGAAGAAGAAGAAGTTTCTTTACAAGAGGCAGAAACAGACAGACGTGCAGCAATGGCGGTGAGTTAAAACCATTAAAAATCAGATTTATACAGACTGAAATATGTTTTTATCTTGTTCATGTGCCTGCTGAAGAAATGAGAAGTTAAATCAGGCGGATTTATTTTTGTAGTTTGAGTTTCTTGCAGTAAATAAAGTTTGTCAGCATCACAACAATGAAGACAGAGACGGGATGAGTTTTTCTTTTTTCAAATCTGACCAAACCATCGACTAAAAATGCTTTTGAAGTTAAATCTGCACATAGTTATAAATATATTTTCTAACTAATGTTCAGTACTGCGAGCATGAAGAAATAATGTGTGATGTATCCGCTTTGTTTGTCGTCCTGCTGACTCGCCATGTGGCTGTTAGATTAAAGTCAGATTAGATCAACTACAGAATCGGTTTTTAAGCTGATAAAATAATAAAATACAGGCGGTCACAGAATAAAGGATAAAAACACACACTTAACATAAACTCAAAACTCACATCATTAACCGAGTTTCCAGCTACATTTGATAGAAGTTCACAAGTACATATTTTCTCCCTTCAAAGTATTTATCCGGTGATTTATTCTAATTAAGCATTTTCAATCTTAATATTTGATCATTTGACCTCCTGTAGCTGTTTTTTTCTCCACATGAGCTCCAGCAGTAGCTTTGTTTCTGTCATAACTCATTTTCTCGTTAATATATCTCATATTTAGTTTCACCCAGAGATCTGTTACCATGATAAAGAGATCCAGATGCGCCTAAATCAACTTTTTATTGTGATTGTTTGTCTGGCGTTACTTCATCTATTGATTTGCATTGTGTTGTAATGACGGAGAGCAGAGACAGTGCTGCCATATTTATTTATCTGACAACAGTCAACGATGGAAAACTTTCATCCTTTTACTCAAGCTTAAAGTAAAGATGCTGAGCTGCACTGAGTAGTCGATCAATCAACGAGCAGATCAGCAGAAAGTTGAAATGATCCGGTTCCAGCTGCTCAAATGTCTTCCGGTTTATTTATTCGTCCACCATCTAGAAAATAACCAACAGATGAATCACAGCCTTATAATGACGTAAAAATGCAAAAATAAAAACACTCTTGCGAGTAAATGTGAAGCTTTCAAGAGCTACAAATTAGAAAATACAGAACTAGTAAGTAGTAAGATTCAATCAAAGACAAACGACGCGTTGACATTTTATTGTTGTAATTAGTTGGAGTCAAGTTTATTTTATGTTTGGTTCATATAATTTTAATCTGCAAACTATTTGTATCTGTTAAAACTAACTATAAATATAAAGTAGCATCAAATAGAAGTATTGAACTATAAAACTTTAAACATATGTTGAATATAAAATATACGACGTTTGAAGTAGTCGTTGATCCTCGTCGTTGTGTTGTCAGGATTCCTCCGAGTCGTTCCACATGGCCACCAGCCCCAGCCGAGGCCCCAGGAGAGGAGACCTGACCTCCAGCCCCGGCAGAGACCTGCCCCCCTTCGAGGATGAGTCTGAGGGGCTGCTGGGGGAGGGACCCCTGCCCGGAGAGGAAGAGGAGGACGGAGACGGAGAGGAGCTGATCGGGGACGGGATGGAGAGGTGAGGATGGAAGATGACCTTTTTTATGTCAGCTGGTATCTGATCCGTCTGTCGTCTCAAACTCCTCTTCCTCCTCTTCCTCTGTGTGCAGGGATTACCGTGCCATCCCGGCGCTGGATCAGTACGAGGCCGAGGGTTTGGACCTGGATGACGAGGATCTGTCGGAGCTGTCGCCCGGCGCCCGAGCCGCCGCCGAGGAAGCCATGAGGAGGAGGGACCGGGAGCAGGGCGTCAGCGGGCGGCTGAGGAGAGGGCTGCTCTACGGTGAGGAAGAGCGGCTGGATGCGGATTGAGGAAGGAGATGATGACTCGTCTGGGTGAAGTTACTGATCGGTTGTTATTCCGTTTTGTTGTTTATTTAGATAGCGAAGACGAGGACGACGGGCGCCCCGCGGCCCGGCGAAGGCGTTTTCTGGAGAAGGCGGCAGAGGGCGTAGTCGATGACGAGGAAATGATCGAGAGTATCGAGAACTTGGAGGACATGAAGGTTCGTTGTTGTAATAATAAAAACAAACGGTCAGATCCGTCGTGTCCGGCTGCGTTAATCCCCTCCCCCCTCCGTGTCTGCAGGGTCACACCGTGAGGGAGTGGGTGACCATGGCGGCTCCACGGCTGGAGATCTACAACCGATTCAAGAACTTCCTGCGGACGCACGTCGACGAGAACGGCCACAACGTCTTCAAGGAGAAGATCAGCGACATGTGCAAAGGTTGCTCCGCTTTCCTACTGTTTTTTCCAGATACGTGACGACGCGAACGCGCTGATGAATCTTCGTCGTGGACGTTTTAACTGATCGAACCAAAACTTTTTTTTATTATTATTCCAGAGAATAAAGAGAGTCTGGTCGTCAACTATGAAGATCTGGCAGCCAGAGAGCACGTGTTGGCCTACTTCTTACCGGAGGCTCCAGCTGAAATGTTGAAGGTGAGAATAGTTTAGTTTCCACAGCGACACTTTTATTTTGACGCATCATTTCCTGCTGTCATGCAGTAACGTATCGATGCCGGCTTTGTGGGTCATGTGAGTTTCTGATCTTTGGCTCTAAACAAACTTGTCTGTATTATATTTGTTTGTTTTTGTCAGGTGTTTGATGAAGCAGCTAAGGAAGTGGTGCTGGCCATGTACCCGAAATACGACCGCATCGCACACGAGATCCACGTCCGCATCTGCAACCTGCCGCTGGTCGAGGAGATCCGCTCGCTCAGGTAACAAAAAACCAGTCAGAGTCTGGAGGAGAAACTCGTCATTTAAAGCAGCAGTAAACGTTTTAACCTCCTCTTCTTCTTCTTCTTCTTCTTCTTCTTCTTCAGGCAGCTCCATCTGAACCAGCTGATCAGGACCAGCGGCGTGGTGAGCAGCTGCACCGGCGTCCTCCCGCAGCTCGCCATGGTCAAGTACAACTGTAACAAGTGTAACTTCGTGCTGGGACCCTTCTTCCAGTCCCAGAACCAGGAGGTGAAGCCGGGCTCCTGTCCCGAGTGTCAGTCCCAGGGGCCGTTCGAGATCAACATGGAGGAGGTGAAGAAAACGTTTCCTGTCGCGTTTGTAGAAAAAATATTGTTTCCTTTTTTTGGGTGCATTTATGGATATACTGATGTTATATATTGTGTGCGTCTCCGTCCTGCAGACCGTGTACCAGAACTACCAGAGAATCACCATCCAGGAAAGCCCCGGTAAGGTCGCCGCCGGCCGCCTCCCGCGCTCTAAAGACGCCATCCTGCTCGCCGACCTGGTGGACAGCTGCAAGCCCGGAGACGAGATCGTGAGTAGATATAACATCACAAACGCACGGTTAACCCTAAAAACTGGAATAAAACATCAAGAGACGTGTTGCAGGAACGTTATAGATGCGTTTCTGGAAGTGATGTTTGTAAGACGACTTTCTAACGTTAAAAAAAAAAAAGTTTAAAAAGTCACAAATCGTTTCTGCTCCGATCCTCAGGAGCTGACGGGAATCTACCACAACAACTACGACGGTTCTCTCAACATGTCCAACGGCTTCCCCGTGTTCGCCACGGTGATCCTCGCCAACCACATCACCCGCCGAGACGAAGGCGTCGCCGTGGCCGAGCTGACCGACGAGGACGTCAAAGCCATCGTCGCCCTGTCCAAGGACGAACGCATCGGGGAGAGGGTGAGAGGAGACGAACAAAAACGATCACGTAAACGGATGATACAGCTGTGCAGATGTTTCCTGACTGTCTCTGTCACATCTATAGATCTTTGCCAGCATGGCGCCGTCCATCTACGGTCACGAGGACATCAAGAGAGCTCTGGCTCTGTCGCTGTTTGGAGGAGAGCCTAAAAATCCAGGTAAAAACCACAGAAGAAGAAGTCAGACCAAACCGTATTTGACACTTTGGTGGCGACTTTTAATCTATTTTCTTGCATCATCAAACAGATTTTCCTCGTTTTATTTAAGCATCCTCACAGATACAGTCGTAATAAACGTGCGTCTCTCCTCCAGGTGGGAAACACAAGGTGCGTGGAGACATCAACGTGTTGCTGTGTGGAGACCCGGGAACCGCCAAGTCCCAGTTTCTCAAGTACGCAGCGACTCTGAACGCATGAAAAAAAAGATCCGTTTTAATATTATTACACTTAAAATGATGATTTTCAGGTTTAATGCAAAATAAAAGTGAATCATGAAGCTTTTTTTTTCCTTTTCTCTGCAGGTATGTCGAGAAGGTGGCGAGCCGCGCCGTCTTCACCACGGGTCAGGGCGCCTCCGCCGTCGGTCTGACCGCCTACGTGCAGAGACACCCGGTCAGCCGCGAGTGGACGCTGGAGGCCGGAGCGCTGGTGCTGGCCGACCGCGGCGTCTGCCTCATCGACGAGTTTGATAAGGTGAGCGGAGAGAGACGAGACACCGGGGATAAATAATAACAACAACAATAATTATTCTGTTCGTTCAGCCTGAAGACGAAACAAACAAACAAATAAATAAACTCGTCTCTCCGTCCTCCAGATGAACGACGCAGACAGGACGAGTATCCACGAGGCCATGGAGCAGCAGAGCATCTCCATCTCTAAAGCCGGCATCGTCACCTCGCTGCAGGCCAGATGCACCGTCATCGCCGCCTCCAACCCCATCGGTAGGAAACGAGCACGCCGGCGTCATCGTCCGTTTAACATTTATGATCACTCTTGATTAACACGACGATCAGATTTTTTTATTTCACTATAACGTTAAAAAGCTTGATTAGAGGTTAAAGTTTGGTCGGTGTGGTGCGTTCAGGTGCAGCTGGGAGCTCAGAGTTGGTTGTTGAACGTGTTTTTAAAGGTTCGCTGTGGAGTTTCTGACCTCTAAAGAGCGACGGTGCGCCAGTAAACATGGATGTTAACCACTTAGGCTTTAAAAGACATTTAGCATATTTGTTCGACCTCAAGAAAACAACACATTTCAGTGAGTGAACGCTGAACTGAACTCCAAATAGCATCTGGTTGAAATGAGTCAATTAATCAGTTGAGAAAAAAGTTAATAAGCAAATATTTTGACCAAGTTTCAGCGTCTCTCTGATCAGATTTACTGATTTTTTTAGTTTTATGTGATAATAAACTTCATATCTTTGGTTTTCGACTGTTGGTCGGACAAAACGAACACGTTTCATCGACCAAATGATGAAAAAATAAACAAATCAGAAGATTAATTGATAATAAGTTAGTTAGTTTGTTTGTTTACAGTCTGTTCTGATCACCCTGTCGTTCCCGCAGGCGGCAGGTACGACCCCTCGCTGACCTTCGCTGAGAACGTGGACCTGACGGAGCCCATCGTGTCACGTTTCGATGTGCTGTGTGTCGTCAGAGACACTATTGACCCTGTACAGGTACGCGCGCACACACACACACACACACACACACACACACACACACACACACACACACACACACCTTTTAATATAAGCCTTTAATTACAGCGTGTCTGTCAGTTAAACGACCGTCCCGAGTCGTGAATCCTCGGAGGAAGTGAACCCGATTTAAACTGTGCTCTCATCATCTTTTTTTTTTTTTCCTCTCGAGCAGGACGAGATGTTGGCGCACTTCGTGGTCGGCTCCCACATCAAACATCACCCTAGCAACAAGGAAGGGGGCGTGGCCTTGGAGGAAGTGGTTCTGCCCAACACGTCGGATGTGCCGACCATCCCGCAGGAACTCCTGAGGAAGTACATCATGTACGCCAAAGAGCGGGTACGATGAGAGTTTTCATATTTGTAAAAGTGGCACCTTGTATTAAATGAGTTTAAGTATTTTAACTTTAAGTTTGAGTGTCGGTAGTTGACTTACATCCAGATTAAATCTGTTTTTATGATGATGTGGAAGAAAATAAACACTTATATTTTTGTGTATTTCGTGATGCCGTCTGACCTCAGAAGCAGTTCGTGTCATTTTTATCCCTTTTGTGTCTTTAAAGCTGAAAGTTTGGAGGCAAAAATTCAGTTTAAAGTGATTTTAAAATGTGAAGTTTGGGTTCTTTGGTTCTTGTGTCTGCAGGTTCATCCCAAACTGAACCAGATGGATCAGGACAAGGTGGCTCGAATCTACAGCGACCTCCGTAAAGAGTCCATGGTGAGTCCTGGTTCTCGCTGAGCTCAGGAACCAAAGAAAACCAGACCAGTAAAACCCCGACCCCCTTTAAGATCCACGACTTTTAATCTCTAATAAAACCTGAAGAGATTTAAACTGAGAAAGAAATCAAACACAATATATATTTATTTACTAAAACCCTCAGCAGCAGTCGTGTTTGAGCCTCTAAATGTGTTGCTGCTGTTTCTATGACGATAAAATGATTAAGAACTTTATTCAGCAGCTATTTTAATAGTAAATTAATCATTTACGTTTTTATTTTTAAGCAGAATTGTTCAGCATTTGATGGTTGAAGTTGTTAAATGTGAGATTTTGCTGTTATTTTTTTAACTTTTATGATTGTGAATTAAATATTTTTGAGTTTTGACATTTTGTCTCTGAATAATAATCTTCTGTCGTTGGATATTTTTCAGTTTTCTGCAGTTTTATAAACTAATTGATTTAACGGTTAACGACGTTGACGCTGGTTTGTTCCCGCTAACAGGCGACGGGCAGCATCCCCATCACGGTGCGTCACATCGAGTCCATGATCCGCATGGCGGAGGCTCACGCCAAGATGCACCTGAGGGACTACGTGGTGGAGGACGACGTCAACATGGCCATCAGGGTCATGCTGGAGAGCTTCATCGACACGCAGAAGTTCAGCGTCATGAGGAGCATGAGGAAGGTGCGTCGCAGGTTTTCAGTTCAGACGGGATCAGAGTAAAGATCCTCGGTAACGTCTTCGTGTTTTTATTAACTGTGTCTGTGTTTCCCGTCCAGACGTTCGCCCGCTACCTGGCCTTCCGCAGGGACAACAACGAGCTGCTGCTCTTCATCCTCAAACAGCTGGTGGCCGAGCAGGTTTCCTACCAGAGGAACAGATACGGAGTTCAGAACGACACCATCGAGATACCGGAGAAGGATCTGCACGAGAAGGTAACGACGCCGCAGTGAGATCAGACTGACGTCACGCAGCAGGAAGCTCAGACAGTCTGCAGAGATTAAAAGATAAAAGGATCTATTTGTGCTGAATGTTACGTCACATACAATCAGATTATTCTCTCATTTGTTTGTTTACGATCAAATGAGACGAAGAAAAGCAGCAAATGTTTTATTTTTCTTATAAAAAATGATTCAACGATTAATCGACTGTCAAAATAATTAGATTTTTCTGTCGCTGCACTTTTAATATTCAGTTTATAAATGCAAACAGCGTCGGCTGTTATTAGTGTTATTACAGATAAAAGAGGCTCGGACTAAAGAGAAGTTAACGTTGACACATCCTCTCCTCTTCCTCCTCCTCCTCCTCTTCCTCCTGCAGGCGAGACAGATCAACATCCACAACCTGACGTCCTTCTACGACAGCGACCTTTTCCGCTCCAACAAGTTCAGTCACGACGGCAAGAAGAAGCTGATCCTGCAGCAGTTCTAACAGCCTCTTCCTCTTCCTCTTCCTCCTCTTCCTCTTCCTCTTCCTCCTCCCGTAAACATGAACTAAATTTCAGGACCAGAAATGAGATGTTTGGAAGATGCCTGGAAGGACGTTTGTTCAGCGCGAGTGACGTTTTCACCCAAAAGAAGATCAACAGACGACGTTTCTGCTCCATAAATTCAAAAATTAGTGTTTTGAGGTTTTTAATAAATGGAGGATCGTTGTAGTGTTGCATCTGTGGTGACGGGAAGTAAATGTTTTACAGTGGATGAAATGAAATGTTACGCTGCGTCACCACAAACGAGAGCAAAGATATGGAATTAAAAAAAAAAAAAAAAAAGGAAATAGTCCAATGAACAGATGATAAATCTTCTCAGAAACGTCTTTCTGTCTGTTTCAGCCCTCAGGTGGGGCTGATTTGTAAATAAATGTACATGTTTGTGTCTGTATTGTTGAAAAGAACAAGATTTATTGTTTCTGTTAGTAGCTGTTAAGATGCAGGATGTATTTCAGATACGTACTGACGTTAACAAAAGAGCAGAGAGAGAAAAAAACCCACATGTAAAGTACTTAAAGAGGTGAAAATAAACCATGGTTTCGCTGTTTCTACTGTTGGAATTGACTTGATGATGGATTGTAGGTCTGTTTTTTTGATATTAAACTTGTATTTGTTAAATATTCGTCTTTTGGTCTGCTTCATCTCCTACAGGGACTCTCATTAATGAACACTTGCTCTTTAATTTGGTGTCTGGCAGTAGATTTTAGCGGCTAAATGTGTTTTTACATGAGTTTGAGCCCAAATCGCCAACCTGGAAACAAAAGTTTGTGAGGAAGCTTTTAGCCAAAGTGTGAAGGAGGCAGATTTATTCAGAGCAGTGTGACCAAAATAAAAAACACAAACCTCAAGTGTCTCCAAACATGAAAATAAATCAGTCGATCCAGACAACTGTACTTCTCACAGGGGTGCTGTGTTGTTTACACACATCATATTCTTTACCATAAGAAATAATAAGTACAAATCACAGAAACACTAAGAAATCTACTTGATATGAGTAACTCAGACCGCTGAAGCCTCATATAAGTGTCAGATAAATGTTTAAATTCTCAAGCAGGAGAAAACAACACCAGTAAATGCTGTAGTAATGCCCTTGTTGTTGTTGTTGCTGTGCTCTTGTATGTTTTGATTGTGGGGGACTACGGATGCAGATTAGCTTAAAGGTAATCCTGCTGCAGTGCATCATTTATACTTAAAACATCCAATAATTCAAATAAAGCTAAGTCTGATCTTCTGAAATGAAATATATTTGCATATATTTTCTGGAATTTTTAATGAGAAGGAAGGAAAAGATGCCATTTTAAAGATTTTAATGAGATAAATTAACTTTTTTTGTTGTGGAAAAACGATATCAGACACACATTATTATTATTATTATTTTGCATACATCTTAAAACATGTCTGGAGGGGATCTTTAAAAACTTGTCCTTTAAAACACATTTATCAGAGAACTTTTCCTGATTTTACTTGAGTCTTTTATTTCTTTAATTTTCTTTTATTTTGCATCACTGGAATAGTTTCTTCTTTTTAAAATATAAATCTATAACTATAATGTGCTCAAACACCAAAAAAGGGATTTTATGAGTTAAATAATTCACATAAATCATTTTCCCGTTAAGTACCCTTTATATTGCAGATAATAGTGACAGCACACAGTCTCTACTTGTGTTGTGATGATGATGATGGACTAACGGCTGAGTTAGTAACGTTCGTGACTCCAATGAAGATTTTCCAAGTTTATTGCTTACAGGCACTGTGGGAGTCTGGTCTCAGTAAAACTATTTAATATGAATAAAATCAAAGGAAACTAACAATACTAATAAGCGATTCTGTGACGAAGCTTCAGTTAATAACCGTTAACCGTTAAATAACAGATTAGACGGCCAACGGTCGAACGTTGACCAGGATCAAAGACTATTTTACAAATAACACGAGGACACTATTGATCCTGATGAATCAGTTCACATTGATAATCACTCTGAATGTCAGTAGAGTTATAATTAGTGATAAAGTCTCTCTCAGATCAGCTGTAGTACATTAATATTTACCGTGGTCTCACCTGGTCTGACTTGTTCCCCCGGTGATGCTTCATAGCTGCATCGTTACCATGGATACTGTGTAGCCGAGTATTACAAATGAAATATAAGATAACAGCATAAAAATGCGAAAACAACACAAATATGTACACTTTACAACTATTAAATAAGGATAAAATAAGACATATCAGACATATCGTGACCATTTAAAGCTCAAATGATGCATTTAATGTAACATGCAACTTTTTCCAGCTGTGTTGCAGCATAATCTGTAACATTAATATACCATTTTCTGAGCATATACTGTTTATTGATATTAATATGCTATCATACATTAGTGCAAGTCATGTGGTAAATTGTGTGTCATTGTATTTCTTTATCGCTCCATAAAAAAAAAATACGAGGAGCACTTGAACGCAGCAGGGTTAACCCGCATCACTGCGCAGGCGCGACATCTAGCGGCCGTTATGAAGAACTACACGCAGCTGTCGGCGGTTATTTCCAGCCGACGGTGGTGCAGCAGATCAGATGCTGCTCAGACCGCATCTCTGTCCGCACACACAGCCTGCCTGTCTGTCTCTCTCTCTCTCTCACACACACACACACACCCACACACACACACACACGCAGCACCGGCAGCCATGAGCGCGTCGCTTTCCTGACGGCCTCCATTCACATCCAGAGCGCGTCTGCAGCCTCCTCAAACCTCCGCGATCCGTCCTGTCCATTGAGATCCGAGCAGGGCAGCGGGGATGTTGTGCACTGCAGCAGACATGGCTGGCCTGCTGCACATCACGCTGATAGGTGAGTCTTTCTCTTCATGTATTACAAGGCAGATTACACTGGCCATTAAACAGTGATTCAGGGTTTTTAAAAAAAAAAAAAAAATAGGATGCACAAATAATTCACAACAAAACAGGAAAATCCTTCTAGAAAATGAGAGAAGATTCATCTTTGGAGACTTTGCAGAACATCACAACGGAGCAGAGCACACATTTTAACTCCCTGTAAGATTGTAAATGTGATTTTTAATGCCGTGCAGTGGCACTAAAAGTCAACAACAACAACAACAGCAACAACAACAACAATAATAATAATGTATCCAGCAGTAATCTGTATTAATGACCTGGTTCAGGTTATATTCTGCAAAGTAGATGCTCAGGCTGAATGTGTGGGAGGCGCAGAGTGCACTTAAATCAGAGCACACACACTGCAGTGTCTCATACACACACACACACACACACACACACACACACACACATATATATATATATATACCAGGACCTGCTGTTGGGCACCAGATATGTTATAAGGAATCATCATCATCATCATCATCAACACATGAGTCAGCGTTCATTGGGCCATCAGCAGTTTTGCACTGTCATGGATAATAACGATTATGTTGTTTTTTTTCTTGTCATTGATTATGTGATGAACTAACGTTGTTGTATAATTATAATATTTATAATAATTTTGACTATTTTCATCATCAATTAATCAGATTTATGTTTCTCGATATTTTCAGTCTATAAAATGTTACAGAATAGTGAAAAATGTCTTTAAAGTGTTCATTCCTAAACCCCAAAGATGTTTCATTTACATTATAAAACACAGGAAAGTAGAGCTGCAATGATTAGTCGATTAATTGATTAGCTGCCAACGATCAGATCGAATCATCCAGTCTTTGAGTTGTTGACTGTCGGTGGAGACAAAATAAGACATTTTAAGACGTCATCTTGGGTTTTTTGGGAAACAGTGATCAACATCTTTCACCGTTTTCTGACATTTTAAAGATTAAAATGACTAATCGGTTAATCAATAATGAAAATAATCGTTAGTTTCTGCCTCAGAGAAAAGCAGAAAAGGCTGAAACTAGTTAAAAGAAGGAAGTTACTTGAACAATAAGTTGCTTTGCAAAAGTGTTGCTGATTATTTTTCAGGATTAATTTCAGCACTAATAATAATTAGAGACAATCATCATTATCATCATCACAACCCTCGACATAATGATACTGTAATGTTTTTATTTTAATGCACATTTTGCTGATTGTTTATCAGATGAACACTGTCTGGCTGCTTCCCTGCAGAGCTCATCAGCAGCAGCAGCAGCAGCAAAAAAGGAGTTTCTTTGTTTTTGTGTGTTTTTGATATTTTGCAGCTTCCAGCTCTTTCTGGTGAAATCTGGAAATTCAGCTCTTGTGTCTGAGAAGCTGTGCAACGTTTTTAAATCCTACAGTTTTGTTATTGGTTGTAAACTCAATACAATTGTTCTTTGAAGTAGATAAAATACTCTCTTTTTTGGTGCTAATCATAAAACATCTGTGACAAATCTTCCTGCTTTTCAAATATGGAGAAAAAAAGAGATTCAGGGTGAGGAAGCTGTGTCACCGACCTCTCCATCTCTCAGTGGGTTGGGGTGAAGGGGATTTGGGGGAGGGTCCCAGTCCAGCATAATCTGATCTGAGGGGTGTTAAAGCACGGAGAGAGGCGGCTTAAGGGGTGACCCCCCCCCCCCAACAGACACAAAATGAAAGCCAGAGACTACAGGAGCAAAATGTGGCCGCAGCATCAGATCTACCGTCAGGTTTTTATCAAACGACTGCTGCGTGTGATCATTAACTGAGTGTTGGTGGGTTTTTTTCAATTTGAAGATGTCACCTCAAGTTGTCGGGGCAACTGTGTCATTTTTCACTATTTCCTGACATTTTCATAAACAAAATAGTTGATTAATCAATAAAACTGTGTGCAGATGAAGTGATAATTACAAATAATCACTAGTTGTGGTCTTCCTCTTAGCAGATAAAATGATTTATTGACATTTAATATTTAGATCCAAACTGCTTTGATAACAAAAACAAGTGAGTGTTCTGGTTTTCTCATCTTGTCCTCAAAGGAAATGTTGATGTGAAGCATCACAGAGCCGCCAGATAAACACGAGCGAGCTGCAGTTAACTAAATCACACTGTGTGACGTCTGGTATTGACGATCTGTTTTTCCAACCAGCCACGATCATTTTCTCGTCGAGGGCTTTTTTCTTTCTGCACCTGGAATCTCAGGTTCGTTGTGTTTGATGAACTTCTGGAGGGTCTCTCCCCTCCGGTGACCTGCTCGCCCCCCCTCAGTGGCACCCGGCCGCCAGCATGGAGCTTATCTGTGTTAAGCTGATAAAGCTAACTCAACTGTTCGATTCCTCCAGCTGGATGGATGCTGGAAGACTTTTCTGAAGTAATTACGCTGCAGAAGTTGCCTTTGTAGACAAAATTTCCAAGGTCGCGGTGTAGCGGTGAAACCAGAGTGTGCAGCGTGAGAGAAATGGACTTTTGTTTGTTTTTATTAGTTTTTTTGGACAACACTGGAGTTCTACGGCTTATGTGATGATAAATATAAAAAGATAGTATAACAACACCAGAGATGCGACTCTTCAGTTGATTAATCGATTAGTTGCCAACTATTAAATTGATCGCTAACTATTTAAAAAACATCTAAATTCTCTGATTCCAGCTTCTCAAAAGTGAATGTTGTTTGGTTTCTGAAGTCTGCTGTGACAATAAACTGAGTATATTTGCGTTATGGACAAAACAAGACATTTGAGGACGTCATCTTTGCTTTTGGAAACAGTGACCAACATTTCTCACCATTTTATGGACTGAACAACTAATCGATTCATCGAGAAAATAATTGTCAGATTAACTGATGATGAAAATAATCAGTAGTTGCAGCCCTAACAACAGCTTTAACGTAGCTTATGTAGTTTTGTTTAAACAGCTTTTTTACCTACTTAGCAGCAACAAGCTGTAAACTCAACACCAGTGGTCATGGAGCAGCACAAGTGTTTCTGACCACATCATGAAATTAACTCCGATATTTATTATCTTTAAGCTCTGGCTTTGGTCTCCACCAGCTCCTGAGGGAAACATGTGGCTCTCTAGCTGCTAAATGCTTCACTATGTTCACCAGATAGTCACTAAATGTGTGCTGTTTGGTTTATCAGAGCTGCCATTGGTATCAGAGATAGTAAACTGGTAGGATACGTCTCTTTTGAGCGTTTCGGTGAAGAAATTAGACTCCTTTTTTTAAAAAACGTCTCCAGTAAACAATCTGCGTGTTTAACGGTCATTTATTTCTGCTTTAGAACATAAATGCCTCTAAATATAAGCAAGTTTCAAAAAGTAGAGAGAGCAGCAGTGGTTGAGTGAATGAAGAGAGGGAGCACTGGTAGCGAGAATGTCAGTGAATCAGATCAATAAAACGTTATTTTCTGATTGTTTCACAGCGGTTACGTTCTAGAGGATAAATAAACACACCCCCCCACCACCATAAACACCTCCAGTGGACCCTACACCGCACTGAACCTCGCACCGCCTTATTTGGTCTGGTTTGGCACTTTTCTGACGCTCGTTCTCTTGCTTAACCACTCACTCGCTTACGTACTGCCATTTTCTTTAAAAGGAGTTACGCTACCTTCAGTTTCCATGGCAACAACGGTGTTGCTCAGAGGCTCCCAGCTGCAATTGATTGTCGAATAAATGGATATTTGGCATTATTTTTGGCATTTAAAGGGCCCGCCAGGAAACACCGATGTTTTCCATCACTTCATCTTCGACTGTCGCTCAACAATTACATCATTGTGTTACGTCATCATCTTCTTCATGTGTTTTACTGCCCTCGTAAGGAGAATCAACACCACCAACCGTTTACTTCAATACATTCCTCAGTCCTACCCTCAGAGCAGAGACTTCCTGTCACCTGGAACTGTTGTACAGGAACTAAATGTGGTCTTTTGTTTACTTCCTGACTGTTATGGATAATCCATAACTGACCAGGACAACAAAATGTCAAGCTGTACTCTCCTGTTCTCTCAAACAGAAGATAACACATCATTACACGCGTTGTTTGATAAACCAGTAACCACGGCAAGCCAAGGCCAGAACGCAGGTCATCGCCAGACGAGACAAGACAAAATCCAAGATACAAATTGAGGTCATAGATTTATGATTCGGGACTTAATTCTCTTATTCGCTTAAAGGCTGGTTTTTGGACTGTCAGGGTCAGACGAGTTGAGACATTGTACGACCAAGACGAGTCTCTCAAATTGTCTCCCTTTCAAGGTTTTTGTCATTAAAGCATTTCCAGAAACTTTCAACAAATTCCTCTTTTGGTCTTCTCTTCTTCAACCTGAAAACTGCCAGTGTATCACAACACCGAGTTCCTAACAAGGTTCTTGGTCTTCTGGGAAAGTTCATGAAGCTGAAGTTCTCTAAATAACTGTGTAATCCGACACAGTGACCATCTCCAAAGACAGAAACAATGGACATCATGCAAGAACCGATCATACGAAGAGATTACTTCATGAGAGGCATGTCTGAGTAATTTAAGAACATTTTTGGCATTCATTTTCTCGTATTTCTCGTACACTTCTCAGTGTGCTTTGTTTTTGTCTGCTGATTTCTGTAAGCAGGACTTCAATTCTTGTTTTTACTCTTTGGGAACATTTATGTGAATGAAAGTCACAAACAGAGCAGAACAGGTCGCCTTATGGGGACATTTTGGGGGCACTTCTGAGTTTGTTGACTTGGAACAATCATACGAACAAACCTCACAGAAATAAGTAGAGAGTTTTAGGATAAGAATACGAAAATGTTCTTGCATGAGGCCCAAGGTGTCGTCTGACCTTAGAGTTAAAGTATCATCCTCTTGTCCTCTTGTTCTTCCGGGTATACGAGTGAATCGTCGGCATACAGGTTGAACTTTCAGTCGTCCTCTTTCTCGTGATGGACTTATCCCCAAAGCTACTTACCTCAAGGTCAACCTGTCATGCTTTTTAGGGGGGAAAAACAAGAGAGGTAGTGCTCTTTATCTCCATTGATTGTTTTTTTTAGTTTGGACAAATCAATCACAGAGTAAAGTAGAGCTCAGCACAAAAAGCACAAACTAATACTGGCAGGATCCGAGGCTCCAGTCACTGTTTATTTAGTGGGCAGAGCATTTCAGTACCACTGCATTAGTTGTACTGTACGATCCTCTGAAATATATCTCCAGGGTGTATGGCACAATAACGCTGCATCAGGAAGTGTTCTTTAAAGAGAGACAACAGTGCACACGCTGCAAATTTTAAACCATCTTTAAGCTTTTAATGTCCCAACATCTTCCTCTCCCTCTTCAAACAAAATATTCACAAATCAAAGTTATTAGTTTCGTCGTTAGTCGGCCTCTGAGGATGTTTTTGGTCCTCAGATTGGTGGAAATCCAAGCACACACACACACACACACACTTTATCAACATGCAGTTATGTCTACACAGTGCTGACTTTGGGGTTTTGGGAAGGAGAGAGGAATTAAAACAACTGCAGCACTTCTCCACTGGGTGATGGATCCCTCAGGCCCCGATCAGACAGAGCGCTTTTTGCAGGTTGCAAAACACGAGGCGCACCACACTGCCTTTTATGTTGAAGCCTACAATTGAAAAAAAGAGAGCAGCTTGCTATCACCAAATCACCTATCCTTAGCCTGACCGTTACTTTGGTGTGAAGTAAACTCACTCATGGCCTTCTGTTTTCTGTTCAGATCACAGTAATTGCGGTTGGTAAAGTCACACAGCTCCTGGTAACCATCAACAGCCACCACTAGTTTGTTCTCCGTGATTGTTATCTCCGTTTGTTGTCGCCACCACTGCAGAAGGCCCGCCTCTCAATTCATCTGATTGGAAAACTCGAGGTGTTCAGGGAGCGAGAGGCGCGAAAGCAGCAAACGTAAAGCTTCAATCTCATTAAAAACAATAACAAAAAGCCGCCCCAGGTTTTAATCTTTCTCTCTTCCTGTTCTTCCCGCCTCCTTAACTTCCATCCTCCCTCTATCTTTGGACTCGGTCGCTGGACCGGTCATCCACAGCGAGCAGTGGGGCAAGCAGGACATTTTATAGGCCGCTGGTTTTCCAAACAAGCACTTTTTAAAGGTGAACTAAACCTGATTTTTACAGAAGATATTAGTGATAGCAAATAATCAAACAGCTTATTTTGTAGCCGAATGTTTATATTAAATCTTAATATTTGTAATATTTTTCTGTCTTTGTCATCAAATCCATGAAAAGACCAAAAAACCAAGTGTGAATTGATCCTACAAATTATCTGTGTAGCCAAAACCTTTTAAGGCTTATTTCTCTGCGCCATATAGAGCTCCAAAAAATATTAGCAAGATTAAGAGTCATTAGCATTTACACTAAAACAGAAATGGCTGCTTTTCAAAGCATTTCGTTTCATTTCATCAGTGACAAATCAATTCCCAATCAAAAAAAAGTCCACCCACATAACACATTATGAGACAACGGGCCCCCATCACTCCTCCCACAACGACAAGACAGACCGCAGCCTCGTCATTTATATTCGTTTCGCGTCTCTGTCAGTGACATTTTGCAGGTGAAGCAGAACTGCTGTTTGTCAAAAACTGGAGCTGAACTTCAGTATTTATTTTAGATGAAGAGAGGCTGTCTGACTCTTCCTGCCACAGCAGATCCACGCTAAAGCTCATCTGCAGCATGCGGTGCAAAAATATTATAGAGAGAAGAAAAAAAAAAAGAAAAAGCCTGAGATGCAGGTTCTTCTGATTTAATTTGCTTTACTAATTTCATAATCACCATCATCATCATTTGCATATACTGACATTCTCTAATTAGCACACAGCACAAAGTACAGCTGAGGTTGAAAGGAATATCATTAGCTCTGTGTTTCATTGTGTCCGGGGAAAACCAAGCTTTTGTAAAACAATGAAGATACCCAGTGAGAGGCTGTCAGTGAAGTTAAGATGAACTTTCTGTCACCTCTAACTTTTTCTCTGATCGATCACTTAAAACGGCAGTAGAGCCAGTTTCACGGCACCGCTGCGGTCATTAACATGTATTCAAGTTGATTTCGTCAGACTACGTTGTGATGATAAAATGAGTCTTTACCACATGTTGGCCCGAAAACAGTACAAAGAAGAAGAGATTCAGCTGCTGTTGTGTCACTGTGGGAAGAAGTCTCCACAAAAAAAACACCTGGAAAACGTGTTTGGATGCAAAGTTTTCACATAAAAACAGCAAGTGACCATCCACAAGGCCACCAAACGGTCCCCAGATAGCACACGGAAGTGGGCCACTTCAGGCAACGATGCGGCACCGCTGGCCTTCTTCTGGCCCGGACAAAATGGATGTGAGCCTGAAATGACCCCCAGGTAAAACAGCAAACATGCCCCAAATATCCCAAATCACATGTAGGCCTTTGTGTGTCCTGGATGTGGGCCAGTTCTGGTTTATCTGGTTCGTTCTTGGTTGACATACAGCTTGCTTGTGGCCCAGATCTTGGAAACATGTGCCATTGTTCCACACGGTATGTGGGCCGGATCTGGGTCAAAGCAATTTTGCTATCTTGGGGACTAGTTTGGGTGCAAAAGAACAAACAGAGTGGTTAAACCTCATTCCCCGTACCAGCATCAACGTTATGTGAGTCCTGAGAAAAGGGATCCTGTATCTCACAGATAGAAACCCATCTGACACAAAAACTTTAGGTTTAACTGTATGAAGAACCTCCTCAGAGACAACTGGAGCTTTCTAAACTGGAGCAATGAGAGCATCTGGTGTGTGATTTACGCTGCTTCCCAATGAATCCAATGGCAATAATTGACCAAAACCAACTGAACATGGACCACGATTCATCTTTGCAGCCTCAGACCAAAAAAATTTAGCAGTGACCAACAGCTTTAGCAGTTTTTTCCATTTTTTCCTTTATACGCCAACTTCAGAGGCAGTTTTCTATTCTTCACTCAGCAGTATGAGCAGCAACCACAGGTAGAATAGCAACCATGGCGTTTTAAAAATTCAGATGGCTTAGTGTTAGACGCGGTCTTGGTCTTGTTCATGAATTATTTATCATAAAACATCTTTTATGACGAAGGAGTTTCTGCACTAGCCGCCTGTGATCCATCTCTCTAACTCGACTTGAGAGTTGAATTTGACTTCTCACCTCAAATATTAACTTAACGCGCTTTTATTTGTTGAAATAATTGAGTTATTATGAGCTAACTGTTGGTTCTTTGTCACCTCGGACCCTGTGAGGCTTTGCAGCGTTGGCCGGAGAGCTTAACATGCTGCAGACGTGTTTGAGACATGTTGGCGATGATATCATAATCTGCTCAGTCAGGCCCCTGAGGTCAGACGGCCATCTGTGGTCCCAGACAGGGAGCACTATGGGATACATGAGGGAGACTGGAAGGAGGCTCCTGTGACGGGGATTAATGGTGAACGGACGGGCGGACAGATGAATGATGTAACAATTATAAATAGATAAATGAATGAGTCAATGGACTGAATTATCCAGTGAATGGGTGGCAGGTTTCTAGTTAATAAAAGCACCGACCATCCTGTGAACGCATGAACGAGTAAATGAAGCGATCAGGAAGTGAAGGGATGAGAGAACGAATGGAGAGTAGATCAGGGCCATGAGAGAAACTGAACTAAAAAGAGGTTTGCAGTGACTTTACAAGGGCAGCGGTGCAGCAAAGATAAGAGCAGTATATGAAATGAGTTGAATGTATAATGCAGAGAACAGAGTCTTATCTCTCTTCTTTCCCCCGCGCTGCTGGCCGTCAGAGTTTTGCTGTGTAACAAAAACGAAGCTCAATCAAATCTGGAAAGAGAAATAATCGTTAAGAATGATTTGATCTGTCAATTCACGCAGACCTCTCACTGTTTTTTGCTCTTCATTTGACTTATTTTTTAGGTTTATTGTGTCATCGCAGAGTGACGCTGCATAAATTGATTCAGGAAATTGAATGCCATGAAACTACAAGGAGACAGTCTCAATAAGTCACCCACAATGTCCTCTTGCGTTTCAGTAGCCTGCACAAACACTAGAGTCATGTTCTGTCAGTAAAGACGAGTACGCAGGGAGCAGAGATCAATACAAAACATTGTGAAATAATGCCAGTGTTTCCCCCTGGTTGAGTGGTTTGGCCTGGCGGGGAGGTGGGGGGATTACCAGGCAGCTACACATTTCTCCGTTTTATTTTTATCTGTTTAGCATCGTCAAGCTAGGATAACCCATTGTTGCTAACTTTAGAGCTAACCTTCACTTTTCCAGCAGTTGGGGAAACAACAGACGTGACTTTTCATGGTGTTGACAAGCTGCAGCGTTTATTAACTGACACACTGTAGTCTGTACTGTACATTTACTGCCAGACTGACAACTTACTGCTGCTGCTAACCGTTTCCTCTGCTCCACTCACATTTACCGTTATTTCAGGCGGGCATGGTGGGCCCGCCAGACTAAATTAGACATCAATCTTCTGTTGTTTCTTTGCTTTTATTTGCTTGCGAACATGCTAAACAACAACCACTAACAACACAGCCCTGATAGATAGATGTTTGTGTCACAATGATAAACCAAACAGCTGAAGGATTAAACTTGTTCCTAAATATTTTGGCTTGTATTTAAATTTGCGTCTTTTTTCATATTTATTAGTCCATTAATTCATGTTTAAGAAAGAAATTAAGGTGGATAGGTGTTGAACATTGTCACTAATCTGTAGTTCTTCCCATATTTCCCACTCTGCAATGCACTCAAGTTTTAAAAATTGATGGTATCATACATTAATGTGTTTCATCTCATTTGTATGACTGTTTGTGCTTTATTTCATATCATCCCCACCTCTTATTACCTGTTTTATATTCTATTTGAGTGTTTATACTCTGTTTTCTTTACCCTGTTGAGTCCTAAAACCCTCTGCTGATCTGACAATCTAATTTCCCCGGAGAGATCAATAAAATTTCATTTCAGACTTAAGGGTTCCACCTCCATTTTTTAATCTAACAAGGCATTGTGGTACATAGCAAATCATCACTGAAAGTGTTTTTCTCTCTCTTCCCTGTAGCTCTTCTAACCAGCTGTGACGCCTTCAGACTCGGCTCTTCCCAGCGTGTCATCCCCCTCAGTTCTCCGGTGTCTCGTCTCTTCCAGGATGAAGGCCCGGCCCAGCCGCATTTCATCCAGGAATTAGTCAGAACCAAACGCCACACAGTCCCAGATTTAGTGCGAGTCCAACCTCATTTGGTTCATGACATGGCCTGGCCAGAGATACACGAAACATCCCGTTCACAGACCAAGATGGACTCTGCTAACTCCTCTCAGTTAAACCCACCTCTGTCCTCCGCCAGCCGGGACGTAGCCAGCACCCATGCAGCTGTGGATGAAAACTTAGATGTGGAAGACGAGATGGAGGTGAGGACAAGTTCCAGGTGATATGTATTTCACTGCAGAGTAACAGTATAGCTTGACAAAATGATTTTTTTTCTGCAAACAACAGCAGTACAAGTAAATACCTGCATCCCTGCTGCAACTCAAACACGTGTTTTGTTTTGATTTTATAGAACAGAAACTGATTCATGTTTCCTGTTTGTGTTGTCCAAACCTCAGCAGGAGTAAGAGGAATGATAAAATAATAAGGAAATAAACTGGAAACACAAAAATGACATTTTAGACAAAGGTATACTATGGTGTACAGCAGCATAATGCTCAGTTTCTCTCTCTACATATACGGTATCAGTCAAAAGTTTGGACACATTTTCTCAAATAGAACAGCGCTTCCAAACTTTTGACTGATATTTGTACGTTATATTTTCATTATAACGTGATACTTTCTTGTTATAAATGTTCTTTCATGAGAAAAACAACATTCACATTAAAACAAGTAGATTTTTTTGTTAAAATGAGAAAAAAAGTGAAAGCATTTGAATGAATATCAGTGGCCTATAGTCTACTGTACATACTCATACTCAAGTCTTACTTTCTTTTAGGGTGAAGCCATAATGATATTCTTCTCATACTAAGCATCCTACATGGAGTTCAGCATACAGACACTGAAGGATTTTGCACCACTGGATGTGTTTGCACCTATTTTTATGAGAAAAGTTTCTAATTTTAGCAAGAAACATATTTCATAAAAAAGTGAGCACATTTTTGTCTGTATAATGAGAAATTTATAACATGAATGAAATATTTCCTCGCTATAACAAGAAATATATACGGCATATTTTATTCATTAAGGGTCACAGTCCTGAGCAGAGATGTGCAGATCTTTCTCCTCGTTCCTACCATCTCCTGTTTTATCTGTAATACATTCCCTCCTTTTACTTTTCCTTTATGCCGGCAGTAAGTAATGTAAATGAAGTAATAAAGTTAAGGTGCAGTGTAAGTGAAATTGTTTCCAAAAAAGGAGACAGTCTCAATAAGTCACCCACAATGTCCTCTTGTGTTTCAGTAGCCTGCACAAACACTAGAGTCATGTTCTGTCAGTAAAGACGAGTACGCCGGGAGCAGAGATCAATATTAAACATCGTGAAATAATGCCAGTGTTCCCCATAGGTTGAGTGGTTTGGCCTGGCAGGGAAGAGGGAGGTGGGGGTGGGGGGCATTAGCAAGCAGCTACACATTTCTCCGTTTTAGATTTATCAGTTTAGCGTCTTCAAGCTAGGCTAACCCACTGTTGCTAACTTTAGAGTTAACCTTCACTTTTCCAGCAGTTGGGGGAAACAACAGACGTGACTTTTCATGGTGTTGACAAGCTGCAGCGTTTATTAACTGACACACTGTAGTCTGTACTGTACATTTACTGCCAGACTGACAACTTACTGCTGCTGCTAACCGTTTCCTCTGCTCCGTTAGCATTAGCCGTTATTTCAGACGCTCTCTCTCTCTCTCTCGCTTCACCACTCACTCGCTAAGGAGTTACGCCAACTGCAGTTTCCATGGCAACGACACAGACGTTAACTCACGTTTCGAGACAGCGCTGCTGAACGGCTCTCAAACGCTATTGATTATTCTTAAATAAATGGATATTTGGCGTTATTTTTGACATTCAAAAATATTTTGGCCTGGGCGGAGGTTCTCGTCCCGGCAGGCTTGTACTATTATAGGGGAAACACTGAATGCTGTGTCATTTGTGCGATCAGCTATGGAAAAAAGTTGAAAAAAGTATTTATTGAATGTCAGTTAGTCACTGATATTAATCAGTAAACCTAAAAACACTCCACATTTGAGCCATTATGAATATTGTGACAGTGCAGGAGAGTTTTATAGGATTAATATTTATTTTTTTTTCCCTCATTTTCAGTTTTTCTTTTTTTCTTTTTTTTAATATTTAGCTCGGAGTCATCCAACACTTTACAGTTTTGTAGCTGGTTGGTTATCAATCTGTTGTTCTGTCTAAATATCTCTCTACTTTCAGCGTATGGTTCATCTTGCAGTCCCCCAGGATCCAGAAAGCTACCGGGGGCGAACTGACTCCGCCGACCCAGAGACGGAGCTCCTCGGTGGGCCAGGAGCCGGCGACGCCTCCCTAGAGGCCTCCGGCTTCTACGGAACGGACATGGAGGAGAGAGACAGAGGAGAGGAGGGAGGGGAGGACCGAGAGAGAAGAGTGGGAGAGGAGAGGGGGGAGGACGAGTGGGACAGAGACACAGTGGAGGACAGAGGGAGGAGGAGAGGGAAGGAAGAAGAAGAAGAGAGGGGAGGAGGAATAGACGACCAATATGTTCATGTCCGGGATGCCTTGGAGGTCAACCACACATCACCAGATCTGGACGCTCTAATCGGTTGGTAGAAATGATCTACAATCAATAAAGTGCCGTTGAGATCACACAACTCATCCTCAGGCAGCGATATTAGCCCCATTAGTAACCTCAGCACTCGTACATTACTCCATGATTCAGTCACATACTGTTCCCTATTCAAACCTGATGGAAAACAGGCTGTTGTCCAGCTGCAGGTTGCATCTTCAAAGGTGTTTCTGTGATCCTGCAGATGTTTACTGACTCCCCGAATTATAAAATATTTACCTTGGGCATAACCAACGTTTACATTCAACTTTCTATTAACATTTCTCTTCCTGACAAACATCTTTTTCTTCTGCGCTGTCTGTGGCAGATCATGGAAATGTCCAGTGGAGCTCGGAAATATTTGGTTTAAGTGTTGATTTTGCCACATACAAATATTAATCCGTGGCAGACAGAAGACGACTTTAAGCCACGTTAGCAGTCTTTAGTGATGACGGTGTCAGTCAGAAATATTTTTCAACTGTTGGACGGATTTCCGTGAATGAGGTGAAGTGTTGTACAGATACACACGGTGGCAAAAGGTTGAATCCTCCTGACTTTTCCTTTGCGGTTTGGAGTGAAATGTCTCGCTAACTTTTGTATTGATTAGCATGAAATTTCGTTCAGATGTCCACGTCCCCTTCAGGATAAATTTGAGTGCTTTTTGGTAAACCACTGGATTTTGATTTAGCGCCATTATCAGGTCACAAAAAAAACCCCAAAAACCTTCCAAATCAGCCTCAACTTAACTTGTGTGTTCAGTGCTAATTAGCTAATGTTAGCATGCTCGTTAGCCAAACATGGTGAACATGTTAAACATTAAACAGCAAAAATATGAATCATAACAAGCACTAAACATAAATAATTAAAGCTGTAAGCAGCGTTTTCTGCCTCCTTCTCCCCGGCTGACAGATCAGACTCTACCCATCCCCTGACCGCCCTGCTTGTCAGTGTCAGGTGAAGAGAAGGAGTGAAGAGAAATGTTCTTCTGGAAAACATTACATACAGGCCATGACTTTGGCCAAATCGCACTTAAAATATCCCGTTTTTGTAGGAATTTTTGTCCTGAATCCATTGATACAGGTTTGAAAGTGGTCAGATGTATAGTTTAAACAGCAGACCGCTCAGTAGGCGACATAGTCAATGCTCAGAGAAAGTCTCCCCATTAGATTACATTGTAAGTTGAAATGTCGCACAGTAACGTTATTGGCTCATAAAATCAAAACTGTGCGAGTTATTACAAAGTTTTTAATAACTTTTGTTCAGCACAGTCTCGTGAATCATGTATGAAAGTTTCAAGCATGAACGCCCTAGGAGGAGATAGATTTGGATTCCAAAATTGGCCAAAAATCAGATTTTTATGAGTGTATTGCAGATTTCCTGTTGGATTTAGGTCTGGGGTGTCCGCATATGATTTGTAGATCTGGAGGAGATCAATAATTGAGTTTTGGTTGCATCTCTCTACGACATTCCTACGAGCTGTAACAGCAGAAAATAATCACCTAGGTGGCGCTAGTGAGCATATTTTGGCACTTTGGGGTTAGTTTTAAAAAGTTTTTGAGCATGTTTAGGGGGTCAAATTTAGGTTTTAAGATGCAGAATAATAAGAAAGAAAGAAAGAAAGAAAGAAACAGACAGGGAACAAAAGGGTCTTTGCTTCTTCTCTTTGGAAAACGTTCTCTACATTTACAAACCTGCAACTTGGTCACTTAAGTAGAATTCAGTGTGTAAATGTTTGTGCTGTTTTTGACTTTGAAATCAATTTGCTTCTAACAAACTGACTACATTTCATGATAATCTCACCTTACAAGCTAACTAAAACTGTTTTAGGGTAAATGTTCTTTATTTCTTTCACATACACAAAGCTAAACGAGCGTCTGCTGCTGTGCAAACTAATTAAACATAAACGTTGTGTAGCTCTAACAAAGACATTACTCCTCATCGTCATGTGCGTCTCTGCTACAAGCAGAACTGTCAAAACCTCCTGGCGACTGCAGACCGAAGACGGTTTATTCATGAGAAGTGTGCGAACATGTTTCTGACACGTTTCTTTGTGTCACACAGGCTACAGTCCATCTTTCCACCCCTCCAGCTCCAAGCAGCCCGGCGTCTCCTCCCCAGCTGAGGTGCATGATTCTGGGCTAAAGGAGCATCGTGGGCCCCCGGTCCTGGAGGTGAGGACGGAGCAAAGCAGAGAAGAGATGCCTTGATAATGATTGTTTATTGTTTTTTTTCTTCTTTTACTGTTTTTTATTGTACTTTTAACAATTAAAACTTGTAAACTCTCCACATAGGTCATACAAAGTATAACATTTAGACTTATATATTTGAAATAAACAATATATGTTATACAATACAAACATACTACATATTATATACTACTTAAATAAATATATACTGTCAGAGTGGAGCAGTAGGCTGAGACACAGAGAGGATGTCGAGGTTTGAAGGCAGTATAAATAAAAAGAGAAATCATCGGCTGTAGTTTGGATTTAATTCGGCTTTAATTAAATCAGATGTAATCCAGGACTCACCTACTAACCTCGCGTCGAATAACTGCCTTAGTCTTTAACTTCTTTATGCGATTAGCGGTATCTCGTCGGCTCGTATCGACCGAGCCAGCCAGCGGGGAGAAGCAGCACAGCACGGCGAAGACAGTGTTGATGCTGTTTTTCTTAAATCTACAGATCAGTAGCAGCACGTGTGTCAGTATCATCTTCACCGACTACACGCTACTTCCTCAATACTATTGATTTAATAATATTACCAGTAATCTACTACTTATGCTCTTATAACATTCAGTACAACCACCATTAGCACCACAACATCACTGTTTCTATTACTGCTGCTACTTCTACTAAAATATTACCTTTACTACTATAACTTCTACCTGAAAATCATGTGACTACCGCCTTTATATTTACCGCCATCAGCGATGTTTAGCTTCAGAATTAGAGGGACCACAATGAAGTCTGGAAATCTACAACCAGACAGAATAAAAACCCAGTGAGCGCAGTTTATTTTCTGTAAAAATCAGCCTTGAAAATGGCACGTTTCATTAACATTCACAAAAACTTAAGAGTCAGAGGTGATCCAGATTATAGCGGCTGATTTTTAGCGAGCGAACGTCACGTGTCTCCTCATAACTTCACCATGCAGGGATCTCCTTTAGAGAGAGAGCCGTGGGAGGCGGAGGCGGATGAAGACGGTCGTTCCAGCGGCTACGGAGACCTTCCCTCCTCCATCACTGTGACCAGTACTACACCTACTGCTACTTCTACTTCTACCGCCGCTGCTGGAGACGCTGAAGGGACCGCCACTCCTGAGACTGACACGGGCACAGACTTTGGGCTACTGGGAAGTTATACAAAAGGTACACTGAATGAAAAAAATACTGATAGTGGTTGAACAGACGGAAACGTTGTGAAGTAATAATATTCCAGCAGTAACAGCGAGACAGTGTGTGGGAGTTTTGCTCATTTTTATTCAAGTTGTGCTTTTTCCAATGACCTTTACACAACCCATAACATATTTTTTAACAGCTCTGTGCACTGCAAGTAAAGATATTTGCATTCATGTTTGCAGATTTTGCAAATGTCATGTCTGTATGTTTAATGTAAAGCTGCCGTCAGTCTTTGGAAAACAGAGGAAACTGTTAGCCAGGCTCTAACTAAAGATAACAAAAATCCACCTATAATACACCTCTACAGCTCACTAACAGGTTATAACATGTTTGTTTCATCCGTACAAAAACACAAGTGTAAATCAGGATGGCTTCCTGGGTGGAGATCCCAAAGGATTACATATCTAACCTGGGATCACCTTAAAATCACCCAGGAAGGCAGGAGGAGAAGGTTAGAGAAGCAGGGAGGATGTTTAATCTACATGTCAGCAGGGTAAACCCCTCCTTCATTACCGCCACTGAGGTTCCCTTAAACGAGGCATTTAACATCTAACTGCTACAGTGAACGAAGATCAGACTGAAGAATTTGTTTTTTGTAATTTGCAACCATTTTTTTCAAACTATATTTGCCAGAAACACAACACAGCCATGAGATAAGTAAAGAAAAGCATCTTCTGCTTTTGTTTTACGTCCTTGGTTTGTTACTGCAGATGACACAGAGGACGAAGAGGCAGAGCGGAAGGAGGAAGAGGAAGAAACGGGTCTGCCTCACATCGGTGCATTTACCCAGAATCCCACTGTACCAGAGGTCGGCATGGCTCCCAGCAGACAACCTCTGCAGCCCAGCGTGGAGGAAGAAGAGGAGCTGCAACAAGGAGAGCACGAGTTAAAAGGTGACGTTAAATTACGATGATACAAAACAAAATGGTGAATGATATAGTGATCTGTTAAACCCCTCCACAAACTGGGATTGTCCAATTATAGCTTATCATAGCTTAGCAACCGTAACTAGGCACAGCAAGGCCTTTGGACTCTGCATTTAAAGAGCAACTTAAACAACGGCTTAATAAAAGTGGATTTAGTGTTAAATTATTCTTTAAAGAGGTTGGAGGGGGCTGAACCTTTTAGCTTTTTGAAGCTTTTTAAGAGCAAAAGCATAAAGTCTGTATTAAACTGTGTGTTAATCTGCTCTAATATAAGCTGCAGTTGTTAACATTAGTTACCTCTTTATTATATTTGGGGAAGTTTTCTCTCCAGCAGCTTCAATAAATGATTAGACAGCGTTATATTGTTCACTAAACACAGAAGTTCTCATCCTAAAAGCCTTTTCTTTTGTAAAAATGGAAACATTATGAGCTCAAGCAGCCAAACAGTTAGTTATTTTAGAACGAAATAACCTTTCATACCTCATCATAATAACACCAGGACTTAGCAGCTCTTCACTGAAATACAAGAAGATGATGCTCCTTTGTTTTCATGTCCTCTACACAAATAATCAACCAGTGACGATGCGAACATTTAGCTTGGGAGCTGTTAACTTTAGCCACATACTGTGTCTCAAATCGCATTCTTCTGTACTCACACTGAACATTTAGAGTACATAAATGCGTTCACACTGAGAAGTATATAAAAACGCACTGTGAGTACCCGGATGTTGCGCTCAAAAAGTTTAGTCTGGGAACTACGGACACTTCTCACCCTTAATGGTCGCCATCTTGGCTACGTAGCGAAAGGGAAGCGGACACTTTACAAACAGGAAATGGCGGCTGGGTTCGTTGTAACTACGGTGAACATCGCCACATTATACAAATGTAAGTTATACATGTGTTTTTAGCACTGAGCGCCACTTTATTGCTGTCGAATAAAAGCCATCAGTATGTTTTAGCGGTCTGTAATGATTTGAATGCTAACGTTAGCTAATGCTAATTTACAATCGTCATTTCCGGTAAACAAATCAACCAGAAACATGAAAAGGCAGATTTTTTGTGTGATAATAGAACGATCAACAGACCTAACAGTGATTAAGGGGGTTGGGCTTCATGAACAGGACACATTTATTTAAATAACGCATCATAAACTCGCTGTTTTTTCCTTTTAGGTGAAGAAGAGGAGGAGGAAGAGGAGAAATGGAGAAAGACTGACGGAGAGGAAACAAGAATCAGACACATCGTCCCGCTCACCACAGATCCTTCACCCACCGTCGGCTTCACAGACCCGTCCTGGGATTGGCTGGAGAAGAACATGCCCCTGCAGACCCAGAGGTCAGAGGTCAAGGGAAACGGGGTCACAGAGTTCTTCTTACTGGACGGCGGTTTCAATGACATGGACGAGGCGCAGCAGGTACGTTCACACACACACAGACACATGAAGCGAACAGTCTTTACGTCTCCGTTCTAACTCCGACGCCGACAGTTTCAGGTGGTGTGTGTCGACTGGAGCGAGCTGACCGGACGCGGCTACGTCATCCTGAACATGACGCAAAACTTCAACTGTGTAAGTATCGTCTTGGTTACAGAGATGAAGTTGTGCCCGATACAGGCTGTAGAGTTATTTGGATTTCATATCTTAAGGACTTCAAACACGGTTTTTGTCTAAACACACTAAAGATCCCCTCCAGACATGTTTTAAGATCCGTTTGATGTCTTGATCTTGTTAAAATCCTTAAAATAACATCTCCTCCTCCCTCATTAAGAATTCCAGACTCTAGAAATGCAAATATATATTTCATCTTAAAAGTTTTTCCTGCAGGACACGAGATGTCTCCTGCTTCACCGTAAAAAAAAAAAAAAAAAAAAGTCCGTTCTCAGTGTTTGTGTCACACCGTGGTGAGTTTTAGTTGGGTTTTTGTCCTGTCTCCATGTTTTGTCTTGTCATTTCCTGTTTTATTTTGAAAAGTTACTCCCCTCGTTTCAGGTCACTTGCCCTTCCTCATGTGTCTGTCTGAGTGTTTCCACCTGATCCCCTCACCTGTTCCCTCGTCAGTTCTGTCCTTGTTGGTTCATTTAGTTTAGTTTCAAGTTTTCATTTCAAAATAAAGGACTTTTTTTCACCATCATCTCTGCGCCTGGTTCCTGCCTCCAAACCATGTGCGACATAATGAACCGACGAGGTCTGTCTGACAAACCGAACGGGCAAACGCACCTGAGTTCTCTTAAACCGAACCGCACGGTCACCCTCAAGCATTAAAGTGCTCTGATTCCTTTTCCATCCATTTATTCCTCAGAAATCAACATCCTTCATCCTCGTTTCTGAACGCAGACGTGAATGTCGGCTTGACTTTTTCTCCCCACGCTGTCGGGACATGAACAGCTGGAGGCCATCTGTTTTTGTATCTGTGTGTGTGTGTGTGTGTGGTAGTAAGGGTGGAAGGACCTTCACTATGGTGTCTGTTGCCATGGCAGCAACACAAACCCACACAGCAGTGACTTTATGATTGTTATGGCGACACGGCGTGCTGCTACAGTTTATCCTCCGACATTACTACTACGAGAGAGAAAGAGAGAGACGATAAAGTTGTCGATGTCCTCATGAAGATCAAGTGGTAACATGTCGATGTGTGTGTGTGTGTGTGTGTGTGTGTGTGTGTGTGTGTGTGTGTGTTACAGGAGGAGTTCCGCGTCGACCAGGGCGTCCGACTGTTGAAGATCATGGAGCGAGTGTTCGCACGAAGAATGAATAGCCCCGAGGGATCATGGGTACTCTACCTCAGCAAGCCTACACACCAGCAACACCAGCTGCTGATGAACGTGGCGTCGGAGCACGGTACACACACACACACACACACACACACACACACACACACACACACACACAACATTTAGTTAAAGAATTAAATGGCAAATAAAGAAATAAAGGACATTAAACTGACATTTCTTTATGCTTTAACCTTCATTTTGCACCCTGAAACATTTGATTATTGTCATAAAAGCAGCTTTTTGTTGCAACTTTTTATTTTTTTTTATAAATAGACAAAAATAGAAGGTGTGATTTCACATGCAGTTATTTTCAGCAGCCACCATGAAGCGTGAAAACTCAGCTTTTAGTGTCCGACAACAAGACATAAAGGGAATTTTCCAAATGAGTTCACTTCAGTTCACGCAGACCGACTCAGAAACTCAGAAACGATGAACGGCGGTTTGAGAGTGTTGACGTTGTTCGATATGTGTCATGTCTTCCAGGAGTGATCGCTACCAAGGACGTGCTGGGCATGCTGGGAGAGATCAGTAAATGTTTACATGAGGTACGAAGTCTGAATAACTTCTTTTAAATGTTTAAAACTGTCTGTGTTTCTACAGATGAAGGTGTCAAAGCACAGTTAAGTGCTTCCACACGACGATGACAACAAATTAAAATGCTGATCTCAATGTTTCTGATTGAACTTGTAATTCAAAACGAGTCTGTGTTAACTGTTAACTTCCTGTCAATATAACACTCAGCTAATAATAAAGACTTTTGTTTATGTTAAAGGTCAAAGTTGTTGTGGTTATGATGGTAAAACTTCACTGATGGGCAGTTTATTTATTTGCTGTATCGTTGCACAGAGAGAAACAGTTTCCAGGTAAAAGTGTGTGAAGAGCTGCAAAAATACTCCAAATCTGTGTTTGCACAGTCATGATCAATAAATAATTATTGAAACACGAGATTTGTTGGGGGGGATTGAGAACAAAAAAACTGCTGACTGTCATTTTATGATATATAAGATATCAGACACCAGCGTATAAAGTGTCATCGTGTCTTAATATGTGCAGCAGAAGGAAACGTTCTGTATGAACATTTTAAATAATGTTGCTAATCTTTTTTTGGATACGTTTTATTATTTTTTCAGCACCTAAATCAAAAAATCACAGACGTGTAACGTTTCATATCATAACACAAAAAGTAGATCCAGTGATTTTTGATGCTATTAGTTTTCAGAAAATGAGAGAAAAGAGTAAATAAATTTTAAAAAGTGAAAGAAAAAGAGAATTTTATGAAGTAGGATTATCACTTTTCCTTATGTGTACTTTTACATGTAAAAAATGAATTATTATCTGTAAGTAGATAGTAGTACGTACTGATGATACATTATATTATGAATTATGGTGCTGATGATAATTAATTATAAAATAAAAAATATATAAATAAATCATTTGCAAATATAATACTGGACACATTTAAAGAAACTCATATGAAAAATAAGTGTTGTTATGCAGGAATATGTTTATTATGAAATGAAAAAAAAAGTTAAATTTACATGTGTGTGTGTGTGTGTGTGTTTGTTTCTTCAGGTGGGCATTGCCAACTTCAGCGCGGCGAGTAACTGTCAGTCTCGTCCGAGTCAAACACGCAGCGACTACGGGAAGCTGTTCGTGGTTCTGGTGATCATCGGCTCCATCTGCATGGTCATCATCACATCTGGATTCATATACATCTGCTGGCAAAGACGACTGCCTGCGACAAAGACTACGGTACGTAAACACACACACACACACACACACACACACACACACACACACACCTGTCCCTAACCTGTGACTGTAAGAGGAGTAAATGTTGTCACGGTTACGGACGCATCATGTTTTTGTTTTTTTTTCTCGCCTCGCCAGTTCCGCGCTGAGGAGCTTCACTTTGTGGAGAACGGTTGCCACGACAACCCCACGCTGGACGTGACCAACGACAGCCAGCCCGAGATGCAGGAGAAGAAGCCGAGCACCAACGGGCTCGCGGCGGTGAGAGAAGGAGGCGGGGAGGAGAGCAGTCGCTGGCAGGTGATTGGATGATTGACTCACACGTGAATAAAGATCATAAAACGACATTTGACTCGATAAATAATCTGCTGTCTTGTTTTTTTTTTGTTTGTTTTTAGGTGTTTGTCAATCAAGCAGCAACCGAGGAGGAAGAAGAGGAGCAGGACACGCATCTCTGATGGACGAAGAGGAAGAGGAGACAGGTTATGAAGGACGTTCGCCTTTGATAGACAGATTATATAAATGGAGCCTCGAGTGAAGAAGAAGAAGAAGAAGAAGAAGAAGACAGTGATGACAGAAGAGAATAAGAGGAGGAAGAGATGAACACAAAGGAAGGAAAAGAAACATAATTTATGGGAGGAAGGTTAGGAGGAACATAGCAGGAGGAGTCACTGACGTCATCATGGGGATTACATACATGTCACATACTTTCATAGACAGACAGTAAACTTCTCCGCCATCGGGAAAGTTGATAATTTCATAGAGCTGCATAACCCAACATGATGTAAGATAATGCCGTCATTACATAAAACTCTTCTGTTTAGTGTGCCTTAACGCTTTTAGCTTCTTCTTTTTTTGCACCGTGGCTGCACGAGACAAATTAAACATAAAACTAAAAGACTAATAATAATAATAATAATAACATAAATCAGCTTTTATGTTTGAATGTGAACGAACTTTTAAAAGCTTTGATGCCATTTTTGCGTCACATTAAGCAAAAACACTTTGACAAAATGGCTGAAATTAAGTATAATAACCAAGAAGACATTGTTTACTTACCAGTGGATTACCAGTGGTGCAATGTATTTGTACTTCACATTTATCTGTACAAAATTAATATTTTACATATAAAACATATAATGTGCTTACAAAATATGATATAGATTATAGATTTAAGCCATCAACAGGATATAAAGTAGTTTAATTGGCATATTTACACATTAATGAATCACTAATCATAACCCAAAAATATAGTTTTTAGCATAACAAGTACATTTTTCTACCAATACTTGAATGTACCTTTACTTATAATGGAGTATTTTTACAATACAGTGTTGTTAAGATGCAAATACTAAAAGCCACAGCCAAGAATTGCTCACATCAGCAAAAAAAAAGCAAAAAGTCTGATCAAGAACATCTAAAAATGTAAAAACAAACAGTGGTTTTACCCCCAAAGTCAGGTGACTCCTCTTAGCTACTCTTCTGAATCACTGAACAGGAAGTGGAAAGCTGTATTAACTTTTGAAAGTGAGGTTTTGGCACTTTATAGATTCCTCTTGGAAATAGTGACTATCATCATTGAAATGCTGCATCATGTTAAACGTGTTACATACAGTGACTGAAATATCTCTATTTTGCTTATAGGAATGGTTGTAACTGCTGAGGATGTTCACTGTTCACTCTACAACAAGTCACGTGTTTGCTAAACGTATGTGCTGTTAGCCTAATATGCTTTTTTCAGTAGTGTTGGAATGGCTGCTTCATGCTCCTGGCTAAATCTTGAGGCCGTGACACATGGGCAAACAAAAGCATGAAAACATTGAGCGAGTTACGGTGTTGAAGTCGAGTCAAAGAACTCCGAGTCCGAGTCGAGCCCCGAGTCTTCAAATGTTTGAGTGTTAAACGTTTAAGTTTGAGTCACCGAGGACATTTCCGAGTCACTGAGGTTATGTTCGAGTCACAGCGATCATATCTGATTCACTACGGTCGTGTCACTCTCATGTCTGAGTCACTACAATCATGTCTGAGTCAGTACGATCATGTCTGAGTCACTACGATCATGTCTGAGTCACTACGATCATGTCTGAGTCACTACAATCATGTCTGAGTCAGTACGATCATGTCTGAGTCACTACGATCATGTCTGAGTCACTACGATCATGTCTGAGTCACTACAGTCATGTCTGACTACAGCTGTGTCACTCTCATGTCTGAGTCACTACGATCATGTCTGAGTCACTACGATCATGTCTGAGTCACTACGATTATGTCCTAGTTAGTATAGGTCTGAGTCACTACAGTCATGTCTGAGTCACTACAGTCATGTTATGTTCGAGTCACTGCGATCATATCTGATTCACTACGGTCGTGTCACTCTCCTGTCTGAGTCACTACGATCATGTCTGAGTCACTACGGCCATGCCAGAGTCATTAAAGACATGTTTGAGATACGTGCCCAAGTCGAATCGTGTCATAGTCATGTCTGAGTCATTACGATCATGTGTGTCTGACTACAGTCATGTCCTAGTTAGTATAGGTCTGAGTCACCAAGATCAAGACCAAGTCGCTATGGCGAGTCATTCAGGACGTGTTTGAGTTACTAAGGTCGTGTCCAAGTTACTACTATCATGTTTTGGTCATGTTCGAGTCACTACGATCATGTCACGGACTTGTTATGAGCTTGTCTGAGTTACTACATGCCCGAGTCACTGCAATTGTGTCAATATGGTAATGTCAGAGTCATTAGACACGTTTGAGTCACTTAAATCATGTAGAACTTACTGACTTAATACAATCATGTTTGAGTCACTACAATCATGTCTGAGTCACTACGGTCATGTTCGAGTCACTACAATCATGTTTGAGTCACTACGGTCATGTTCGAGTCACTACAATCATGTTTGAGTCACTATGGTCATGTCTGATCTGATCTTCTTTATTTATCGGGACCGTTTACAGTGTGTTTGATGTTCTGTACCAGAGTTTATTAGCTAATAGCTAATTTCCATATGCAGTCCCTTTCGGCATCTCATGTTCCAACATTCAAGTCATCAAAAGCAGGACTTGTGCTGGACTTGACTGATCCAGGACTCCAACAATAGATTTCTGGCTAATTACCAAACCGTCACAAGCACAAACAGAAATCTCACACATCAGATGGACGGAAATAATTTGACCCACCTTGAGATATTTTGGTCTGTCAGCTGACTCAAGTCACTGGAACGGAGACAATGGAGAAAATGTAGTTTTCTTTTACTCTGATTGTTTTCTACAGTGATTTTGTTCTTCTGTCTCCGTTCCTGTTACAGGTAGTATTGCCCATTTGCATTTCACCAAGATGTTGCCTGTGTTTCAGCTCTTTTACTCTTTGACTTTTCTCGATGTAACTATACTGTATATGGCTTCACTATTAAAACTACGCCGATTGATATGCACTTTGTCAGCTAAGCAGGATTTATGGAGCATTTTCAGGCCATTTCCTGAATACCTTAAACGACTGTCTGCAATGTAATTATCTGTTTCTGAGAGAGCACAAAGATGCAGGCAGGACACAGTCAGTCCCCTGAAAGACCAAATAGATGAGCATGTAGCTTTCAGCGCCGTGGCGAGCACCGATATAACAGAGCACACAGCTTCTGTTGCTTTTATTCGCTGAAAGCTGAAAACGACGAGAGTTCAAGGAGACAAATTTGTCGCTTTTTGTTTGCTAGAAATCAACTGAACTCTTTCCAGATTGTTTTCACGTGTGTTTTTTTTTTGGTTGTTTCTTTTAAGAATCTAAAGGCAGCCTTGTGTATGTTAAAAACAAAAATAAATGACCTTTTGTTTGTATAAAGATAGAAAGTTAGGTTGAGTTTTCATTCCTGCCGGGTGTTTATTTGTGTTCGTTTCTTTTACAGATGTTTTTTTGTATGTTTATATGCATTTTGACCATATATCGTCTCATTCTTTTGGTTGTCTGTGTAATAAGTTAAATGTGAGAAATAAACGTTTGGAGAAAATGTGATTTCTTGTTCATTCTGGCCATGGCAACCCTGAACTGGTTATTAATAGGACTGAGGAAATAAATGAACAGATTGATGATTTTTTTTTGTATGTGTTTCAAAGTTAAATTAATTGTGAATAAATGGCTCATCGTAGTTCATTAATCTTGGCCAATTTCATTCCAATCTAAGGGTGGTGAAGTCTGTGTGTCTGAGGGTTTGTAAATCCTCCACTTTGGTTCAGACTGAAATATACTGATGACTGGTTTAATACAGATATTCATAGTCCAGAGAGGATGAATCCAACTCACCACAAACTCCTGACTTTTCCCCAAGCAACACCATGAGACCACATTCATGCTCCTCAGAAAATGACAGTGTTTCCCCTACAATAGTACAGGCCTGGAGGGCTGCCATGCCTACGAGAACCACCGACTGGCCAAAAATATTTTTTAAATGTCAAAAATAACGCCAAATATCCATTTATTCTTAAATCAATAGCGTTTGGGAGCCGCTGAGCAGCGCTGTCTCGAAACGTCAGTTAACGGCTGTGTCGTTGCCATGGAAACTGCAGGTCGCGTGATAACTCCTTAGCTAGTGAGTGGTTAAGAGAGAGAGAGAGAGCGTCTGAAATAACGGTTAATGCTAACGGAGCAGAGGAAACGGTTAGCAGCAGCAGTAAGTTGTCAGTCTGGCAGTAAATGTACAGTACAGACTACAGTGTGTCAGTTAATAAACGCTGCAGCTTGTCAACACCATGAAAAGTCACGTCTGTTGTTTCCCTCAACTGCTGGAAAAGTGAAGGGGTTAGCTCCAAAGTTAGCAACAATGGGTTAGCCTAGCTTGACGACGCTAAACAAATGAATAGAAAATGGAGAAATGTGTAGCTGCCTGCTAATACCACCCCTCCCCCCGCCAGGTCAAACCTCTCAACCTAGGGGAAACACTGAATGAATTCCTGACTGTTTACCGAGTGCCATCAACTGGTCAAAATTTAAATTTTGCCAAATACTTTGGTTTGTTTGTTTGTTTTAGTGTGAATTACCAAATGTTTGCAAGCTAAATATTGTATCTGCCAAACATCAACATGCTAGTTTATTGTGAGCCTGTAAGCATGCTGATGTAGATCTAAGGAATTAGCTGATCATCAGGCTTTGGCGTTACTTGATCAATTCATTGTTTGTTTTGGACTTTTCATCAATCGATTACTCAATCAAACTTTATTTGTATAGTACAGAACAGAATGCTTCACAAAGTGCCTCCCTCCCATCCACACATAAAAGAGATAAACTGTGATTAATAAAGTTAAACTGTAAACAGTAAATCAAAAATCAAAATCAATTTGCAAAAAAGCTAAATAAGTTGATAATAATAGAAAAGTGAGGTATGAAAAAAAATAAATTAAAAATAAAACAGTAAATGAAAAGTTATGAGCACAAGATAAAATAACAAAATAGAAAAAGAGAGGAGATGTATTGAACTAAAACCAGAGACTAAAGGTTGAGTATTAAAAGGAAAACAATCCAGAAATTTAAAAAATAAAATAAAAGGATTTACCAAGAAGTGAAACAAATAAAAATACTCAAATAAATAGACAAATAAAGTTAAATTGAAAGCCAGAATAAAAAAGTAGGTCTTAAAAACATCAACATCCTCTGCTGCCTTCAGGTCTTCAGAAACGCCGTTCCAGAGACGTGGACCATCTTAATGAAAGGATGCCTCACTGTGGGGTTTTCTTCTGACTTTAGGGATGATTAAAAGGTCACTAATAGAAGACCTGAGGGTTTATTGGACAAAACTAGATCTGATAAACAGATAGGACTAAGACCATTAAGAGCTTTATAAACCAATAAAAGGATCTTAATATCAATTCTGAAGCAAACAGGTAGCCAGTGCAGAGACTGTATAATTGGTGTAATCCTCCTGTTTATACCAGCTGTTAAATGTGCTTTCAATGCAAGTGATGGGGGCCAAAATCCACAGTGTGTCCGAGATTCAGTAGCTTTTATTGTCACATGCACAGCAACACAGCGGGTGGCAATGTTAAAGGCAGTGAAATTTGGCTTGTTGGAGCTTTAGTTCCAAATAGATTATGAAATAAGTATTTACAATTATAAAAAAGGAGAGAGAGAAGAGAAAGATAAGAGAGACAAAAATTATACAAATATACTATACACTGGTGTGCAAGTGTGTGCACATAGGTGATAATTAGATAAATAAGTGTATTGTGCATAAGTGATATGTGATAAAAACTTTTTCCACACAGTCATTTTATGCAAAAATGTATGTAAAAGTTGATATAAGTTTATATAAGTTTATATAAGGCTTCAGCAGTCTGAGTTAGTCATATTAAGTGGATATCTGACACATTTACAGTCTTTGTAGCATCAAATTCTCTCTTTGTGTTTCCCTGTTGAGCTGCAGGTGGAAGTATAGTAACAAAAAGAGGAACTTTGGCACTAAAAAGACTGTAACATTGAAAGATATCTACTTGATTTGAGTCATGTGGATGTCTGAAGCTTTATATGTGCTTCAGATAAACTTTTAAATACATTTTTGCACTGTGGATTTGTCCTCATCCATTGTAAAGTCATTATGAAGGGGTCTTCTAATGGTCAGTATGAACAGGAGGAATAATTACAGCAAGAAAAACCTGTTTTTAATGTTAATTTGGGCCCCTGACTGTTGTTTTAAGACGGAGTTGAAAAACTGCGAACACGTCCTTTAACCATGCTAACGTGACAATAAATACATTCAGGCAGACTACCAGTCACCTAAACTTCCTGCTCGGGGTCCTTCGTGCTAAACGCTAATTCTTGTTAGCTGGCTTGCTACGTACGCAGTCAGTAGTTGAGACAGATCAGATGTTGGTGGTTTCTCTCTGCTGAGAATGAGCCCGAAAGATGTCAGGTTTGTCCACATTTTTGCCAATTCACTCAAACACAGACCCCGACTGTTGCAAATATGTGAAACCGTATCACTTTAATAGCTAGGTAGCTTGAAAACATCCGCGTAATCTTTTGTTGTGTGTCAAGCTAACGTAGCTAGTTAGCTTCCCAGCACTGCTCTTCCGTCTATGGGGGAAAATGTTGATGTCAAACTGGCGGTGAACTAAGAGAAACGGTGTCGGCCTTGATTGAAATGTTGTCCCATTTTAGTTAGTCTGCCTTCTTACTACTGGGTAAAAATATTTCAGCACCATAATGATCCACTTTTAGACCTCTCTCTCTGTCTCACGCTGCGAGCTAATGTTACCGCCCACTGCGATGAATCTTTGTGGAAGAAGATTGGAGGTGAAGACAGTAAAAAAAAATATACTAAAATTACCGGATAATTAATGCTGTTTGTCGCACTAATTGTGCACTGAACTAATAACGCCAACTTAGGACTCAATCGGTGTGACGTGTAGTCATTGATTTGCTTTCACCTGCAAGCGTCAAAACATTAAATTAGTAGATTTTTGAACGGAGTTTGGTTTCATACACCGGATATTAGGCTAGATTTAGACATATATTATTCACTCCCTGTCATCTAGGAGTAAGATTAGCTCACTGGACGTCAACTAACTTTTAATTCTTCAAGTTAAACACCAAACCGTGTAAAGTTATTTAGCAAATAACCAGCCGAGCGTAACGTTAAACCGCGTTAACTACCGGTAAGCGAGGTTGGGATGTGCAGCTGAATGTTTGCTGATATACTGAACCAGCACAACACAATCAAACACCATCTATTAAATACAGAAATAATGATTGTATTTCCCAGTTAGTCACACGGCAGTCAGGAGGGGGGATGCTGGCAGCTGTCACTGACACTAACTCAGCTTTTGTCCTTCAACCAGCCGCAGCCAGTTTTCATGTTGAGCTGCTTTTAATGCGGATCTCGACACCGAATAACGTCATTTTGTTAATTTTTAAAAAAAAAATACATTTCATCATGTTTCATCCGATCCAGGCAAAGTTAATCCTATTAATCGGGTTAGATAACTTTACGTTAGCATTATGTCATAGCATCATAACATCAGTTTAAATAGCGAGAGGCTGCTTTAGTGCGTAGCTGTGGCTAGCTGAGCTGCTACCACTGTGCTCAGGCCCCCCTCTTTTTTTTTTTTTTTTTAACAAGGAAGTTAAACCTCTTTATGAATAGTTGGCTACGTGTTTACTTTACCATTTAATACATTTTGGGCTGTGGCTCTCATTAGTCATATCTGTGATATTGTGTGTGTGAGGCGTAATGACTTCGTTTCTGTAAACACGTAGTAAATGTTACACGTATGCATTATCCTGACTGGACTAAAAGCAGTAATATGCTGCAATGGAAATGAAAAAAAAATACTCTAAATAAATTAAATTACATGTAAAAGTCTTGTGGTCAAACTCATCTTAAGTAAAAGGAGTCAATTTATTTGTAGAGCACATTTAAAAACAACAAGCTTGACAGAGAATTTCAATGAAAACACAGTTATCAGGATTAAAAAAATGTATAATAACATAAATAAAAATGTATAATTTAAATATAAAAGCAAACATGGCAGCGTTGCACATAGAATAAACATAAATATAACAACAGTGTGTGACCATTTGTGTCTTTTTATAATGACTATTAAAAGGCTGAAGAGCAGAGAGAGAGAGAGAGATGAGGTTTTTAATTCGTCTAATAAAGAGACGCAAACTGTCCCAGTGTACTGTGGGAGCGTTGAATGAAGAGCAGTGATTGGTCAGCAGATCTGAGGGGGTCTGGCGGTAGAATAGGGGGGAAAGATGAGGCTGAGCTTTAAAAAATATATATGAATAAAAGACCCTTAAAATCACTTCTGTGTTTCAGTGGTGACCAGTAAAGAGAGGCGAGTCCAGGAGTGACGTGCTCGCTCTCTCTCTCTTTCTTTCTTTTTTTTTTTTAGTAGCAGTGAGGAGTCTCTCTGCAGCATTTTGAACCAGCTGCAGGCGAGATAAAGCTGACTGACTGATTCCTGTATATACAGAGAAGTACAATAGTCGGTGCGGGAGGAGATAAAAGCACGAACTACGGTCTCCAAATCCTCAACAGACTGAAACGCTTTTAGGGTTTTAAAGTGATCTAAGACGGAAAAAACTGGCGCTGAGTTGATTTATTCATCAAAAACGTACATGAGTAATGTCTGAAAGTGTATTTAAAGTCATTACAAGACATTATTTGAATATTAAAACTGGTAAATTGACGTGTACGTGCCAGCAGCAGGTTGATGCAGAGGTCATTTTAACACCTTTATACTGTTTAAATGAATCTATAACTGTGCATTTGTTCATAAATTTACATTTTATGTATCAAATATTGGCCTGAAAAGTAACCAGTCACCTCTCAGTTCACTACAGTACTCGTGTAAATGCACGCCAGGTGGACTCCATCCGTCTATTAATGTTTATTACTATATTTAAATGCACCAGAGTGACGTCCACGTTTTTAAATCTGCAGGCTTGCGCTTCTATATAAGGAGTTGCTCTAAATATAGTGTTTATTCAACATTTGCATGAACTGCAGGTCGTTCATGGGAGTAAGAGCCTCATAAGGGCTGCAGATAATGATTATTTTCATCAGCGATTAGTTTGACAGTTACTTTCTCGATGAATCGTTTTAGTTTTTTGGTCGAGAAAACGGTGAAACGTGTCGGTCAGTGTTTCTTAAAGGCCGAGGTGACGTCATCAGGTGTCCGGTTGTGTCCCGACTAACTGAAAGTTACTAGAAACTAGAAAATATTCATATTTATAGAAGCTGGAAATGGAGAATTTGAACATTTTCCTCTTAAAAAAAGACGTAAAATGATTAATCGATTATGAAAATAACTGTCGATTTAATTTAACTAATCAATTGGTCGTTTTAAGATTTAAATTTCAGAAGTTCAATTTGAAAAGTGCGTTTTCTTTTATTCGTGTAAATATAGTGAATAAATGTTCCTCTTCTCAAGGTCAGCATAAACAAAACAAGTCGCTAATCTGTATGTATATAAATAAATGAGTTAAATAATAATGATCAGATGGTTATCTTCTTCATTGTTGAGACCAAAAACAGTTTAAATGAAGTTTACTGGCACAGAAATCGAAGACAGAGCTGAAACCAGATAATATGAAACATTATCTAAAAAAATGTTTGATGTGTAAGAAGAGTTAGTTCATGCAAAGATTGTCATGCTTAGTTATTGTTTTTATGTTAAATAGTTCTTCTTAAACCAAGTCAGGAGCTCAAATGAACATTTAAACCTGTTTTTTTTTCTTGCTGTAATCGTTCCTCCTGTTCATACTGACCATCAGAGGATCCCTTTATAAAAGTTTACCTGAAGCTTCAGTCAAATCAAGTAGATATCTTTCAACGTTTCAGTCGTTTTAGTGCCATAGTTCCTCTTTTTGTTTCTATACTTCCACCTGCAGCTCAACAGGGAAACACAAAGAGGAGAATTAGATGCTAAAAAGACTGTAAATGTGTCAGATATCCACTTGATGTGACTAAACTCAGACTGCTGAAGCTGAACAGAAGCTTCACACACACTTTTAAATGACTTTTTAACATCCAGTATGAACAGGAGGAACGATTACAGCGAGGTAAAAACCTGTTTCACTGCTGGTTTAAGACGTAACGAGCATATCGCAGGTTGGAGACCCTTTGAATCAACGTCTAGGAAAATGATGTTGGGACTGAACTTTATTTGAAATAAGCAGATATAAAAAACACACTGCAGTGACCTCTGGAGACGTTTTGTATGTATCACATCATTATAGATACGAAAACACCTTCACAACCGCTTCACTGTCACAATTAGATCGATTATTTTCCGCCTCCCGCTACGTCACTCTTCAGGTTTAGCTTCTTTTTTTTTCTCCAAACGCTGAAGTATAAATTTTATCCTCGGCGTTGATTCGAGGGGTCTCCAACCTGCGATACGCTCTCAAACTTCAGGTATATGTGCTGATGCTCTTTAACTTCAGTCACAGACTCTGTTCTGACTCCTCTCCTCTTTCCTCTGCCGTCTCCAGGGACGACCTGATGACAGCGACGTCTGGCTTCTTTGACCTCTTCCTGCATCATCCCAGCTCCGTGGGATAGGACGACCCTCCCGCATCCAACCTCCTCCCCCCTCGCCCTGAGCCTGCTACATCCTCCCTTTCTTTTTTTTTTCCAAACAACCCCCCCCCTCCTCTCCCCTTCACACACACACAAACATCTGAAACAAGCCAGAGAGACGCCGCAGTCGAAATAAAGAGACGATGTATTGCCTACAGTGGCTCCTCCCCGTGCTGCTCATCCCCAAACCGCTGAACCCGGCGCTCTGGTTCAATCACTCCATGTTCATGGGCTTCTACCTGCTCAGCTTCCTGCTGGAGAGGAAGCCCTGCACCATCTGTGCCTTGGTCTTCCTGGCTGCGCTCTTCCTCATCTGCTACAGCTGCTGGGGCAACTGCTTCCTGTACCACTGCCAGGACGCCACGCTGCCGGACGCCGCCCACGACCCAGCGATTGTCGGGACCTAGGAGGGGGAAAAAGAGAGAGCGATAATCGAAGAGGAGGAGGAGGAGGAGGAAGGAGGAAGGAGGAGGAAGGAGATGCGGTGCCGGGGGAGTTACTGTAGAGTGATAACTGCCATGCTGGAAGAGGGGACGGACTACGCTTTGGGGAGAGCGGCGAAGAGGCGGCGTTGAAGGACTGCCGAGAGCGCTCGACTAAAGGCGGTGAGGAGGAGGAGCAAGAGGTTGTTCTGCCATGCTGTAAAGACAGACGGACTTGAGTCTGAGGAGAGGAGAGGAGAGGAGAGGACGGCGGCGTCTGAGGAGGAGGAGATATTTTGTGTACTTAAAGGTTACAGACCAGGAAGGAGGAGGCGGCGGCGAGGGGGCATGTGACACACGTGTGTGTGAACTTGGCGTTGAGGAAAGAAAGATTTTCGGCAGCGACTTTCATTCCAGCGTTTTTATAAATGGGATGAAAAGTAGATGATATAAATGAATGAATAAATAAATAAACCGCCGGGGACGCCAACTTCAAAATGGCCGCCGTGTTTAAGTGTTTCTCTCAACAAACGCTCGACTCTGTTAACCTGCACGACGGAGGTCAGCTTCTCCCCGCCGACGCCTCAAACTGCCAAAATCCACATTAAACCCCCGTCTGGGAAAAGTCTGGATGGCGACGATGCTCACTACTCCTGAGCTTTGTGTTCGACGTGTTCGCCCTCCGATCTCCTATAAACACACACACACACACACACACACACACACACACAGAGTCCCCCCAACATGACCAAACCCTGAACGAGGAGAGCACACGACACTGGACAATCAATAACTATGCTGTGAATACTCCTCCTCCTCCTCCTCCTCTTCCTCCTCCTTCGCCACACACACACACACACACACACACACACACACACACCTCTCAAAAGCTGTAACAATGCTGAGAAACGTGTCCTGTTAGTCGCCACCGCCCTCCTCCTCCTCCTCTTCCTCTTCCTCTTCTCCGTGTGAATTTTCCACCACACTCACCATCTGAACTTTTTTCTTTTTTGTTTGTTTGTTTGTTTTTTTTGCTGTTTTTTTTTTTCTTTCCTTGTGCATGGGTTGCCTTTAGTTTATATATATATATATTATTTTTTTCAAACATTAAGGTCACACACAACAATTTTAATTCATTAAAAACAAAATGCTGAAAGTTTCCAAAGGGTAGAAAAGTCTGGGTGTGTGTGTGTGTGTGCGTGTGTGAACGAAAGACGATGCGTTACGTGCGACAGGTGTGTATTTTCTTGTGATCATGACATGCTGATGAGCGTAAAAATGTGGTGATACACAAGGTGACGTACTGTAGACGGTCAGTATTTCCAGCAAAACAAACAAACAAGCAATACAGAACGAAGCTTATTGGTTTAATCAGAAGGACGACGACGACGCTGTCATGAGGTTTCCTTGTGTGTCACTGTTTTTAAGTGTTATGTTTAGCTGTCAGACACAAGCTAAGGTGTTTATACTGTGTACCTATTGGTGTGTGTGTGTGTGTGTGTGTGTGTGGCCTCCTGTCGCAGTGCTGAACAGGCTCCACTGCTACATGATTGCTTTGGTTTTAATTTAAATAAAGTTTTTCTTCTCAACGTGTTACACTGCGTCATTCATTCACAGGCTTTCAACTGTTTTCATTATCTATTAATCTGTTGATTTAGTTTCTTGATCGATTGATTAGTTGATCAGTCAGTGTTTCTAGGAGCCCAAGGTGTTTCTATTTTGTCCACAATCCCAAATATGTTTAGTTTATTATCATACAAGACTAAAGAAACTAGAAAATATTCACATTAAGCTGGAATCTGAGAATTTGGACATTTTCTTCTTAGAAAACAACAAAACAAGTAAAATAGTTGGAGATTAATTTAATATTTGGCAGCTAATTGATCAACTGTAGTTTCAACAAGAACTTTCCCAGAAGATCAAGAAACACTTTCAGGAACTAAATCTGTGTTTCATCATTTCCACAATCCCAAATATATTTAGTTTATTATTATAAAAGACTAAACAAACTAGAAAATATTCACATTGAAGAAGCTGGAATCAGAGAATTTGGACATTTTCTCCTTAAAAAAACAACAACTAAACAAGTAAAATAGTTGATTAATTTAATATTTGGCAGCTCTTTCCCAGAGGACCAAGAAACATTTTCAGGAACTAAATATGTGTTTCATCCAAATTAAGTTCCCGTTCAATAGTTTCCAGATGTAGAGAAGCAACGACTACTTGATTAATTGATGTGTTGATCGACAGACAATGAATCGCCAACTATTTTGATAGTTGAATAATTGTTTGTCATATTTTTTAAAGCAAACTGCAAAAAAAAGGTTTTCTTCAGCTTCTCAAATGTTGATGATTGAATGTTTTATTGTCATAAGTGACAATAAACAACATTTTTGAGAAACGACTAAAGATTTCACCTTTGACCCTGCAAAATAGTTTCTGTCATTTTAGTTAAAGATAATAAATCAGTGTTTACCCTAGGTTAAGAGGTTTGGCCTGGTGGGGGTTATTAGCAGGCAGCTACACATTTCTCCATTTTCTATTAATCTGTTTAGCGTCGTCAAGCTAGGCTAACCCATTGTTGCTAACTTTGGAGCTAACCTTCACTTCTCCAGCAGTTGGGGAAACAACAGACGTGACTTTTCATGGTGTTGACAAGCTGCAGCGTTTATTAACTGACACACTGTAGTCTGTACTGTACATTTACTGCCAGACTGACAACTTGGCCGCAGGTGAGCCGCACTACCCCCATTCAAAATGAATGGGACGACTAGCGTTTTCGCCGCACCGCCGGATCTGGTGTGAATGCAGCCTTACTGCTGCTGCTAACCGTTTTCCTCTGCTCTGCTAACAGTTACGCTAACTGCAGTTTCCATGGCAACGACACAGCCGTTAACTCACGTTTCAAGACAGCGCTGCTCAACGGCTCCCAAACGCCATTGATTTAAGAATAAATTGATATTTAGCGTTATTTTTGACATTAAAGAAATATTTTTCGAAAATAACTGTTCTGAGGTAGAAAGTAGTTCATCACAAGTTAATCATGTAAAAGTCAAATCATTATTTAAATGAGTCTGTTTCTCTGCATCCTCTCCAGAAGCTACTCACCTCCTTTGTTCACATCTTGTTGTACTTTGTTTAGTTAGAAATCCTCTTTGGCTACTAAATATTTCCCAGAAGATGATGGAAAAAAAACACCTCATCAAGTGGATCCAAGAGATCAATCAACATGTCAGGTCAGGATTAGACACGCAACAGGCATCTCCAGTCATTACAACAACAACAAAAAAAGGTTATCGCTTTGTTTTCACAGCTATGATAGTAAATCACTGATTCATTTAACATATCTTTTTTATTTTTTAAACAAAAAATAATCAGAGGAAGGAACTATCAGTGGAGGGATGAAGGGGAGAAAAATGATGAATGGATGAAACAAACAATGGAAAACTGTACTGACAGTTGTATTTGAGTCTCACATGATGCAACTGAAGTGCAAGCACAGCAAACAACCTGCTCCAAATATTCCCCGCAGACTTTAACGTCCTCTTTCACCTCCTAAATGATATTTCTTTTCCTTTTTTTTTTCATTTTCTTGAGACCAAACAGCTGATTTACAGTTTCGCGAACAACATCTTTGCACTTTTATTCCTTATGAGAAACAGCCAAGATAAAGTTTATTTCTTTGTCATGTTCTTGCTTCTTTTTTTGTGTGTGTGTAATGTCTGCGTGGTGTAGTTCATTGAGTTTAAAAAAATAAATCTGCTTTAATTAGCTACACGAAGCGAGTATTAAAGAAATTATGATGAAGATGCCACACACAAGGCATCCAGATACATTTTTTATAGAAGATTATGGTAAATCTATTCTCTATTATTGATTAGAGACGCAGCAGGCACAGTGCAAACATGTAATTATTAATTAATTCAGTCCTAAACTGTGTTTTAAATCCATCTGAGGTGCTGTAATTCTCTTCGGATGTGAGGATTAACCTCTCAAACTGAGTGAAAATTAATTTATACACAATTAATTGTGTTTTTTTGAAGCTTTAAACAAGAAAAGTTTGCACCGTGTCCCTGATTTCCCTCATATCTTCTCTCCATGATGCAAAGATATCGCTGTTGTAGCACAGCAAACAACCTGCTCCAAATATTCCCCGCAGACTTTAACGTCCTCTTTCAAAGGCAGGTTGTTCAACGTCAAACAACCTGCTCCAAATATTCCCCGCAGACTTTAACGTCCTCTTTCACCTCCTAAATGATATTTCTTTTCCTTTTTTTTTTCATTTTCTTGAGACCAAACAGCTGATTTACAGTTTCGCGAACAACATCTTTGCACTTTTATTCCTTATGAGAAACAGCCAAGATAAAGTTTATTTCTTTGTCATGTTCTTGCTTCTTTTTTTGTGTGTGTGTAATGTCTGCGTGGTGTAGTTCATTGAGTTTAAAAAAATAAATCTGCTTTAATTAGCTACACGAAGCGAGTATTAAAGAAATTATGATGAAGATGCCACACACAAGGCATCCAGATACATTTTTTATAGAAGATTATGGTAAATCTATTCTCTATTATTGATTAGAGACGCAGCAGGCACAGTGCAAACATGTAATTATTAATTAATTCAGTCCTAAACTGTGTTTTAAATCCATCTGAGGTGCTGTAATTCTCTTCGGATGTGAGGATTAACCTCTCAAACTGAGTGAAAATTAATTTATACACAATTAATTGTGTTTTTTTGAAGCTTTAAACAAGAAAAGTTTGCACCGTGTCCCTGATTTCCCTCATATCTTCTCTCCATGATGCAAAGATATCGCTGTTGTAAGACAGGCACAATGAGGCTGAAATAAAAACGTCTGACCAGTACCTTCTTCTTCTTCTTCCCATGCCATTTTATTGACCTCCCAAACAGTCTCTAAATATCTGAGTCAGACAGGTCAAAGGTCAGTTTAACCACAGCCAAATGTATTCTGTGGCCAGTGAAAGTATCTTCAGGTCAAGGCCGTTTCCCAAACTCACAGTTTCCAGCAGCCAGCAGCAGCCAGCAGAGGGCAGCATCAGTCTCAGTGTGTCAGTGTGATGCTGTAAAAACTGTCCTGAGAACAATAAAAGGACATCTGGTAACGTGTTTTTGCTTATTATTACTTCAGTTAGATGACTGAGCTTCTATGTGCAGAACGATGTTTGAGGAATTCAGTTATATCAGGACAGATTTTATAATTTTATCTTGTGATCATGTTCTTCTTATCAATTAAAAACAAAAAATAAACCAACATATGAAACATTTCTGAATTCCTCAAGGTGTCTACTTTGCTTATGTGAAGAAATTAAGTGTGTTTGGTATTTCTTATATATACAAATAAAGATATATAAAGCTCATAATTTTGTTGTAGTTGACACAAAACTATTTCTCAGTGATATGTTTGGTAATTCGGGACACAGTTTCATTATTGCTTTCAGCCCTGATGACATATTTCAAACAATATTTTAAGCTGATTTCTTGTTCGTTTTTTTTTTTAACCTGAATGATTGTGAGAGATTAAATTATAAAACCTACTGTTACACACAGTTTGAGGGATTTGAAGTCTGTTCATAGATCTGTAAAAAATCTGACTGTATCTATTTAAAAGTTGTTTGTAAGCTGCATCTCTGCGGTTCTGTGTTGACACATGTTTTTTTTTTTTTTATCAGGTTATATGAAAACATTAGTAGGGCTGTAGTCCAAAGAAACCAAAGAAAATCTTGGTCGACTAAAATTGTACATAATCTGGGGTAGGGGGGTGGGGGACAGACTACACCGTGAACTCAGCACATTTCTTGCTGTAGCCCATCGTTGCTAACTCCCTTCACTTTTCCAGCACTTGGAGAAACAACAGACGTGACTTTTTAGCATTTAACTGACACACTGTAGTCTGTGCTGTACATTTACTGCCAGACTGACAACTTACCGCTAACCTTTTCCTCTGCTCCACTCGTATCCATCGTCCAACTTGCTACGCAAACATACTTCGCAACGCTGTATCAACGGAGTTGCTCGTTTCCAGGCAACGACACAGCGGCTCACTCACCGAACGCTAAATATTTCTGAATGAGTGGATATTTGGTGTTAATTCTGGCATTAAAAATATGTTTTTGGCCTGGCGGTGGTTCTCGTTGATATGATTGTAGGAGAAACACTGATTCAGTACACGTTCAGTGCATTTAGTAAAAGCTCAATAACCGTTGAAAACAGTTGAAAACAATTAGACTGAAGTCGCGTTATTTTGGGCGAGTCCAAAGTTGTGAAAACAGCAGGGGTGTTTTGAATACACCCCAGCTGTTTTCACAGGTAGTTTGTTAGTCTGTCCCCCCCGCCGCAGGAAATAATGGATTAATCCCAGAAAGCTGCTGATGTAGCACTTTTCTCTTTATGAAAGTAACATGGAGATTATTCACCAATGAGAATTTAGTCAGATGAGAGCATATCAACCATTTCATAGACTAGTCGACCACCAGACTACAGCCCTAAACATTAGTGCTTCATTTCATTTCATCAGCATTTTAATATTGTCCTGATTTACCTGAAACATGCCTGGACACCGAGAAAATGTCCTCATTTAAAAAAAACATGTAAACATAAATTCAAAACAATATATGTTTATTTTGGTACACTATTACACCATACATGTTTGTATATAACTTATATGTACAATATATTAGTCATTCAAATTTTATACCCTCACATTAAAATCAAGCTGAAGCATGTCGTTCCTCTTTACCGCTTGCTTTTTTCGGGGGTGGGGGGGGGTCAACTTCCAGTTTGATGCTGACCACACATAACCCCAATGAGACGTCACAGGAGTTATGGTCATGTGACTTCGGTCAGCGAGGTTTCAGCACCGACTGCTTTGACTGACACTTTTCAGGGCAGAAATACAAAAAAAGCTTCAAATCCTCAAATTTGAAAAGCTGCAACGAGCAAATATTTGACATTTCTGCTTTACAAAAAAAAGACTACAATCATTATTTGATTATCAAAATAGTTGCTAATTATTGTTCTGTTCAACTGATCAGCTGATTAATAGCTAATCGTTGCTTTAAAGCTAAAAGAAGGGCCTTATATGGCGGGCCCGATCAATAAAGTGACTATTGACAGTAAATCATTACTTCTCACCATTACAGCTAATTCGGTGGCACATAAATTACTGTATGAAGTGACTGAGTTAATGCTCATTAACTGATGATCCATTAAGTGCTTAACTAATCAGATAAACTCATAGTAATGATGAGCGACAGGAAATTATGATACATCCTGCGTTAATTCATGCATTAGCAACAATGAACTTTAAGTCACATGATTTAGCATTCATAAGAAGTATATAAACATTTAATAAATGGTTTATAACACTCTATAATGTAGTTATAAGTACATATGAGAACATTTTAAGTGTTAATAATGTACATTATTCGTCAGAAACGATAACTTCTCCTATGAATACAGCAGCCTCCACTGATACAAACACTTATCTCTGCTTAAAACTACATTAATGATGTGTTAAAACCATTTATAAATGCTTATAAATGCTAAATAAGGACACTTAAAGTAAAATGTTACAGTTAAAGCATGTGTTTTTTTGTAACCTCATAATAAAATGTTACCAGAAATTCTTCATCAAGCAGTAATAAGAGTGTGTCGGCTGTTAAATCGATGCAGATATGTATCTCATATGGCAACACTTCAAATCCACACTTTCATATCACCTCACAGAAAAGCTGCATCCGTATCAGGAAACTCACTCGCAAGTATTATCATTTTATCCTCATGAGCAGATTTAGTAGAGAAGCGTGAAGAAAAAAAAAACCTCATAAAAGCTGTTTGGCTGCCTGCCAGAGTTGTTTGTACGATAATCCCTCGCTGTCCCTGAATGTCACAGCTCCTGTTTGTGGAAACATTTCAGCAGCCATTTTGTTTTCCTTCCACTAAAGTATTCAGGAGCTGATGTTAAAAAAAAAACAAACACAAAAAAGGAGAGTAAATACAACTCGGAGAGAAAAGTAAAGCTGCTGCAGGTAGATTGAGGTTTGTTCCTCTCTTCTAACTCGACTCTCGCAGGCGGGAGAATCGCTGTTTGTGGTTGTTATTAAGGATTTATTTGGTCCCTCAGAGTTTAATGTTTACGTGACATTTTTTGGGGGGGATTTTTCGCTCCAGAGTTTCTCTCAAAACACACACATACACACATACCGCTTTCACTCCTTTATGTGAAATAATAATCTATTTGTCACTTCACTTTCTAATAATAAAAACAAACACGAGGATTTGTTGACCTTATTGAAAGTAAGACATCACATTACGGCTTAAAGGATGAATTCACAGTTTGTCCAAGCGTCTCTTAAAGCGACAGTCAGGTGTTTCCCTGTTGAGCTGCTGGTAACAAAAAGAGGGACTTTGGCACTAAAAAGACTGTAATGTTGACTTTTAAATACATTTTTGCACAGAAGGAAGACTGTAAATTTGGATTATAGCAAAAAAAAAACATGTTTTAATGTCGATATGAGCTCCTGACTGTTGTTTTAACACACGGACTTGAAAAATTGTGAACCTTTCCTTCAAATAACTAAGAGGTACTTCACTGGAGATCCACGCTCCTTATTATTTAAAGGAGATTCTGCATGTTGGAGTGGTTTTTTTTTTGCCCAACATAAACTCACTTATCAGGTACAGTCTCTGTCCGCAGGATGAATAAAATCCAAACATCAGTCTCTAAACATCAGCGAGTGAGCGTCATCTTCAACATCTTCAACACCTTCAACACCTTCAACGGCTGCATTTTCGGTGTTGTTTGTTGCGAAGGCACCGCGGGTTTCTTATCACAAAGTCATGAGAGTGAGATGCCTCTTCCTGGCGTATAAACTTTATCCAACTCAAACACAAACTGGGTTTCATTCTGGTCTTCTGGTCTCTCGCCCCGACACGCAGGAGGATCATCGAGACTCTTCCTGTTGGGTCCCACCAGAAAAATATAAGACCCACAAGCTTCTTCCTTTTTTTTTTGTTGTTTAGGTCCGGACTTGTTTACTTATAGGAAAGTAATCTCAGTCTCTTGGTTCTGGTAAGCCTCCTCCTGCATCTCGGTGTACAGCTGGTCCATCCGCTGGAAGGCCAGGTACCCCTTTTTACCTGCAGGTGAAGAAGAAAAAGTGGAAATAATAAAGTAATAAAATAACCTTCAACTGAACAGCTGAGAAGTGTGTTTCTGATTGAATTTGGTAGGTTAATGTACCAAAAGACAGGACAGTCTCTCTGGCCGCGCTGCGAAGGTCTTCATCTGCTGATCTCCACAGATCTGCTATGTGGTCCACACTCTCTGTCGCCTGGCAAGCACACACACACACACACATTTCAAGACTTTATAGAGTACCAGGTGGTGCTAAAAAAAAGACAACAGTATTTCTGTGAGTGCTGCTGTGTCTGCTGAGAGTGTGTGTAATGTGTGTTGCTCACCCTGAGACATTTAAGAGCCAGACAGGAGCCTTGTTGGGTTTGAACATTAGTGCTCTTCAGACTCTCTGTGTAGTAAACGACTGCCTGGAGAAGAAGGTCAGAGAGTAATAAGAGAGATATTATATTGTTGTTGTAGCTGTATCGTTGCACTTACTGTTAAACCCAGAGAGGGAGGCTGTTATTTGCAGATAAAAACCTGAGCTGCTGTGTGTCAGAGATATCTACGGGTCCACAGCCATGCTAGAAACTCAGCGATGACAATGCGAACATGCTGGTGTTTAGCAGGTATTATGTTTACTGTGTTCTTAGTTTAGATCATTAGTGTGCTCACATTTGGTAATTAACACTATGCACAAAATAACAGATGAGACTGATTTATTCATTAAACAAAGTTTTGGTGATGGAGCTCAAGGAAAATCAGAGGATCGAGGTCAGTCAAAAGGGTCCATCTGCAGATGTCACCTCTGATGACCCCAGGTGGGAAGACAGTAGAGTCCCCAGATGTGAGGTGATGTTAGTGATAAGTTTTATTGGACTAGATTTGCAAATGGGTCACAGTGTTTCCTCTAGGTTGAGTGGTTTGGCCTGGCGGGAAGGGGCGTTATTAGCAGGCAGCTACACATTTATCCGTTTTCTATTTATGGTTTAGCGTCGTCAAGCTAGGCTAACCCATTGTTGCTAACTTTGGAGCTAACCCCTTCACTTTTCCAGCAGTTGAGGGAAACAACAGACGTGACTTTTCATGGTGTTGACAAGCTGCAGCGTTTATTAACTGACACACTGTAGTCTGTACTGTACATTTACTGCCAGACTGACAACTTACTGCTGCTGCTAACTGTTTCCTCTGCTCCGTTAGCATTCTTCGTTATTTCTCTCTCTCTCGCTTCACCACTCACTGGCTAAGGAGTTACGCTGCCTGCAGTTTCCATGGCAACGACACAGACGTTAACTGACGTTTCTAGGCAGCGCTGCTCAACGGCTCCCAAACGCTATTGATTTAAGTATAAATGTATATCTGGCGTTATTTTTGACATTTAAAAAATATTTTCGGCCTGGCGGATGTGGCCTGTACTATTATAGGGGAAACACTGCGGTCACATTTCTCTGCTCAAGTAATGTTTTTGTCATGTAAAAAGTAGCTAAATATTGTTTCTGTTGTATGTTGGGTGTGAAGGAAATACTAAATAGCTAAATTACAGAAAGAAATACAACCTGTGACATCAAGCGCAGGTGATGTTAGTCTGTTTTTACATTTATATCTGCCCAGTAAAACCTGAACATTTCACTCTGTGTAGCTTCCTTGGATTTTTATTTTACATGTTAGCAGAGGATACTGTTAGCTTCTCATTCTGAGCAAAAAGCATTGAAATTAACTTCAAAATAAGTTTCCTCACATACTCATGTGGCAAATTAGGAAGTAACAGACCCTCCTCCCTTCAAACAGACCTGAGCTCCTCACACAGACAGTCTGTAGTTGAACCCTTCTCAATTTGTAGGATTCAGTAGCTCAAAATAACTTGAAAATCAGCAACATCATCAAGTCTAAAATTCAGTATGTCCAATACTTTAATTTATGACCAAACAACTGAAAAACTAATGACATCAGCCTCACCTGTGTTTTGCTAACATGCTCTATGCTAAACATGGTAAACAGTACACCTGCTTTAACATCAGCACAGGAACATTTTTATTGCTTGCAGAGTTTCATTAACGTTACAACAGTGACAGTTTAACGTTTAAGTACTTTGCTCCTGAAGGCCTTGCAGCCTGCGGCTCTGCACAGGCAGTTGGCGGCAGCTTTGCAGACTTTGTGGTTGGAGTCGACCTGCAGGGCGGCCAGAGTCTGCAGCGTGCACGCCAGCGGGAGGAGCTCCGAGATGCTGCGTCCCCTCAGTTTATTTAAACCTCGCCTCCTCTTCGGGCTCCTCAGGGCGGACAGGATGTACTCTGAAACACATGACACACCACAAGGTCCATTTAGTGAGTGTTCTGGAGCTTTCAGTCAGAGTCAAGTTTGCGTTGTAGATGTTCAAATATCCATTTTTCATCTGAAGCTTCTCCTCACAGCTTGATTTTCTGCATTTTACTGTATTAAAATGAGTAAATTTAGCTGCTAATACATCTGTATTTCTATTTATGTTGGATTCTTAAGTATTTTTACGTTGTGCTATTTATACTTTTACTTCAATAAAGTATCCGAGTATGTCTTCCAACACCGAAGGTCACAGAAACTGATGAGTCACCAAATAAGGTGAGAAGATAGTTAGAAGTTTAGACATCCAGACTAACAGATGTTGCAGATTTAGAAAGAATTCAGGCTGAAAATAAATTATCTTTCTGCTTCTTAACAGCGAGACTGATCGAGTCACAAATGATGATCAGTAAGCGTGTAAATCATCCTTTAAACCTGTCAAAAACTCTGCTGGGGAAATGTTTGTAAATGTGTAAAAATGATTTGCTGTTGTAGGAAAAAAATATGAAAGAAATATTGTGCATGAATTATATCATCAAGGAGGTTTTCACAAACACTCTGAGGTGCTTCTGAGAAACATGCGAGTTAGGACGGAAACTAATAGTCGAGTAACTGATCAGTTAATTATTTGGCATCTATTTTTGGTTATGAAATTAATCATTTGAGTTATTTTCCAAGCAAAAACATCCACTGTTTGCAGATTCTAGCTTGTCCAGTTTAAAGATTTGATGCTTTTTTTCCTGTTTTTACATAATAAACAAATTATTTCGGGTGTTTTTTCACTGTTGATCAGACAAAACAAGATATCTAAACGTGAGATGGACGTTTTTAGCTGATTTCTGACTCTGTTCTTGCTGATAAACTAATAATTTAATTGAGAATTTAATCCAAATCTGATTAGAGCTGCAAGATAATCTTTTTTTTTTGTCCTTTGCCGATCACATATCTGTGTTTTTAATGTCCTAAGACCTTAAGATAATGAAAATCTCTACATCTCAGAATAGTAAATTCAATTTGATCTAATCTCTCTCTCTCTTACTTTGGGCTGTAAACTTCGCCCGCTTGGTCTTAAAAGTGCAGCTTGAAACAAGTGCCAAGATTTATTTCAGCTTTTATTCGTCTCAGATTGACTTCTGCACAGAAAACGCTATGATGTTGTTGTTGCTCCAGCAGCTTTCAGAAGGGATGTGCTATGCAAACCAAATGTGGTTTTGAACAGTTTAATAAACAGCAGACGTCAGCGTCGGTCAGAGAGGAAAGCTGGAAGAAGAGCAGAGAAGAAGAAAATAAGGAAGGAAGGAAGGAAGGGAGGATGTGTTCTTCGTTGCGTTTATTTCTGATCATAATTTGGCAATAAGATGAATCTTAAAAGATCCTTTAAGCCGAGATGCAGCCTCTACAGCTACACACACACGCAGTTTGTTTGGTGTGACCTGTTGGCAGTAATGTAGACGGATGATCCAGATGCCTAGTCTGGGAACCAGACGGATCTGTGAGCCCCGTGTTTTATTGGTCTGGCGATGTCAGGCTACCAGATGCCTCCAGTTCGCTGGAATTTCTGGAACGTTCTCAGGTCCTAAAGCTCTCTAGTACGAACTATAACACAATATCATTCCTCAAATACTCCACAGATACCAGCAGAAAACACACACACACACACACACACACACACACATTGTACACGCACATATATATATGTACGCAAACTCTGGAGACACCTTTCACCTGTGAAGTCAGTAGAAACAAATAAATGTGTGTTCAGTGCTGTTCGGTCGTCTACAATCATTAAACGCAACCATCTTGTTACTACGAGTGATGACGTCATACATGTTTTTCTCTGCTTTTCTAACTTTTGTCGGTTTCTTTGAACGATCTCCTAAATATTACTGAACATAGAAACTCAGATCTCAATCTCATCGGTTTATATAACGATCAACAACTTTCAAGTTTTTCCAACTTTTGTTTTTGGAGAAATCGTGTTGTGTCTGGTGGACAGCTGAGAATACTACATTACCCATGAGCCTCAGCTGCCACTGTTGTAAGGTGCTGAATTTACTCCTAAAAGTGACCCAGGAATTAAAACTGATTCACTCTGTAGATCGTAAAATCAGTTTTCTTTCGCTTTCACTCGTCATCATCGGCAGAAGCGACTGTGAATTTTAAAGGCGGATGTTTCATGTTTGTGATTTTCTGTTATTTATAAACCGTTATGATGTTAAAAATGTTCCAAAAGTCGAGGTGAACGTACGTAGAAACGCTCCCTGCGAGTCCAAACTCAGGGCTTCAGCCTGCTCTGAACATTTACTGACGTTGTTGCGTCCACCATTTTGAGTGACTTCACCCAAATTACTAAAACATATTTTCATACGAAGCTCTGAAAGGTCAAACCGTGTAGATATTTTTGGTTTTATTTGTCCTGCCTCCACCTCAATACAGCATGGAACGACTTTCTGCCAAAAGAAACAGTAATATTTTCTGGAGACTGCAGACACATCCGCTGTATTGAGGACAGATATCACAAAAAAAATATCACTTTTTAATAATTTGTCTGATCCGACCCTTTCATTCCCTTTTTATAAACATATAAGAAAAGATTAAAAGTCAAACACACGACATGTTTAAAACAAGCCGTACCTTCTTTGGAGAGGCGTGAGATGTGTTCTCCGAGCTCCTGGATGCTCCAGCGTTTCAGATACACCGACAGCTGGAAGAGGGTGACTCTCTCTGGGCTGCAGACCGGCCGAGGGCTGGGAACCACCCGGCAGGCCGTCTGGACCTGCTGCAGCAGCTGAGAAAACACTGTGGAGAGGAGAGAGAGAAAGCACGTTCAGCTGGGCCTGTGGGCGAGTCGGTCGGTGCAGCATCTATTACCGCCTCGACGATGCCTTTAGTACAGAGGTCAGTAACTGGCGGACCCTGATCTATAATCCATTTATTGTTACGGTAGATCAATTAAGACAGCTTTTCTAGTGTTTACAAACAATGTCGTAAACACTAGAGAGGCGTACGAGTTACATCATCCCACGTGATGCTACTCAGCCAATCAGGTCTCTGCATTCCAGGCAGTAAACAGCGGCATATTCAAAAAATTAAAGAGGTGAATGACAGATGACAGGACGACAAAGAGACAGAGAGAACAATACAGAAAGCGATACACAGAGAGAAGACGGGGAGAGAAATACGATCAATACACGATCGGAAGATTGAGTCGGCAGGGAGATCACAGACGCAACAGAGAGAGAAACGGAGTTGGAGACGACGAAAAAAAACAAACTAAAAACACAAATGGTGCTATCTAAGAAAAGAAAAGTTGATAGTGAAAGTAGAGCTTTCAATCCGGAGTTCATTCTTCCCTCAGGCAGCACAAACAGAGACGATAGCGCTCATTAAAACGGGCGACGTGAAGCGTCAGTTTGACACAAAACACAGAGATTTGGACCGAGCAGATCCGCTTCAGTCTGAGCTGAGGTCGCAGAAAATAAACAGTCTGAGATGATGAGAAATGAGAAAAGCTGTTGCTAAACTTTATTTTGAAATGCTACATTTTTCCAGAGCCATTTTATTTAAAAAAAAAACAAAAAACAAAAAAACGCAGCACTTCTTGAGAGGGATCGTGTTTCTGTGTGCTCCGATGCTAAGTGACAAATATCGTCAAAATGTTTTATAAAATGTTTATTTACATGCAGACGTTGATACAACTACTTAAACACAACACACTGGGGTTACAAAGGGGCGGAAAATTTCCAGTAAAATTCTGGTAAATTTCCGGAAACTTAAGCTGGGGAACTTTGGAAATATTACAAATTGGAAACTTTCCATGAGAATTTATGGGAATTAACTATAAATTGGGGCTAATTTAAACAAACTGGACAACATATCCAAACATCAGATGGTGAACATGGCATTTTTCTGTAGAATAAAAAAAAATCTTGTAAAAACACGAATGCAACGGCATGAACAGGAATATATTTGGCTAAACATCTGGAACGGTCTTCAAAATGTTTGACAATTGATGTTTGAATTCTTGTATGTTTACAGAAAACCATCTTTCAGGAGTCGGAAGAAACAGCATCACATTAGAGTTAACTACCACCATAATAAGCCTCTTAAACGGTCAATGAAATGAAAAACAGCTTACATTTAGCACCTATTTTTATTTAATATTTCCAAGTTAAACATCAATAATATTATAGATCAAATATATTTAATATATATTTAATTTAATATTATCTGCGGGCTCAAATGTGTGGCTTCAATAGTGTTTAAATCCTCTGTGCATGTGATGGAGGAGTGCACAGTGCATGTAGGGGGCGTGGGCTCAGTAGTCCTGCAGTGTGCTGCGTGCATGTGATGGAGGAGTGCACTTGAAGTAAATCTGGTTGTTTTAGCCAAAGATTATGCTACTATATATTTTCTCCAACTATATTTAAGTTTTCTGTTGAGGGCCAACCTCCAGTTTTGTAAATGTCAGATTTATTCCTGTTAATTCCCGCGGAAAATTCCCAGAATTTTGCAACCCTATAACACATTAATGCAAGTTGGACGTGATGTTCTGGACCTTTACTTTAATAAACTTTCTCTGACTTTGCGTTTTAGTTGAATACTCCTGATTTAGTAGTTTGAATTTGATAGTTTGAGGCTGTATTTTTCCCTCCATCTCTACAGATAACACATGCAACAAGCTCATCATCTGAGTTCACATCGTGGGGAAATATAAAGGAATTATAAAATAAAGTAGAAGCAGATGAGGTGCGTCGAGGGAATAAAAACATCGGTAGATTTCTTATTAGTACCTTTTTCTGATTGGCCGGGCTGCTTGGCCTTCACCTTGTGTGTGTAACGCTTCCTCAGCGTCCTGGAGAAGCAGTCGGTTTGGCAGCAGAAAGGCGAGCTGCTGTTGTTAACGCACTCCTCCCAAAACAAGAGCACGTCCTTCCTTCTCTGAGCTTTAGGGAGGACTGAGGGTGAAGAGCGGAGAGCGGAGAGAGAGAGGAAGAGGAGGAGAGACAGGGTTAACATATAAACATGTAACAACACAAAACAAGATAGTCCTGTAGTGTTTAAAGGTTTTATTTCATGCTTATCGTGTATTAAGTGTGTAAATCTTCCACTAACTGTCGACGGCGGAGATGTTGTCGTTCTTCTCCAGCAGCAAACAGCTGATCCTTTCGAGGACTTCAGCTTGGAGAGACATTTCTTCCAGCAGATCCCTCCGAGACGGGACGAAGTCGGTCGTTTTCATCATCTGAGGAAACATCACACACACACACATTAGATCAGTGCACATCAAAAGCAAATGCAAACAAAAGCAGATGTCTGATGTTCTCACACTGCAAGTTTTGCAACCTCTCAAGTGTTTATTGCAACGTTTTGACCTGCAAAGTCTTCGTCAGGCAAATATGGACAACAAAAAAGTGATATATATACACACAAATATCACCCCAACAATCCGCCACAAGAAGGAAACGTCCAACTAAGAATTAAAATTAAAAGTAAAAGTGAGAGAGAAATGTTTACATTGTGCAGAATATTCATGAGAAGCAGCAAAGTTCTGGGTTTTGGCACAAGGGGGAGACAAGTGTGTATGTAAGAAGGTGTAAAGAGATGAAATAATGAAGGTGTTTTATGTCAGGATCCCTTGTTTTAAACCTTGGATGACTCTGTATTAAAGTCCAAATATATCCAAAATATTTTGAGTTGCTTTGCAGACGTGGAAGTTTTGAGGTCATTCAGATGAGAACGAGCGCTAAAATCTGGATCAACGCTCCGAACCACAGCTGGAACAAATATGAGCTGATAGATGAACTCTTTCTTTCTTTCTTTCTTTCTTTCTTAACTTCCATCATGAAACTTTCACAGATATTATTGAACACACATGAAGATCTGTTCCCACCTGTACATGCATGTTTTAAATGTTTAGTGTAGTAAATCCTGTGTCGCTGTGTAAACTAGCTTCTCATCCTCTATTAGTCCCGTCAATCTAACTCAAAATACAGAAACTGCAATAGTAATGTTTCATAGTTTTTCTTGCGCTCCGACATCATGTATTAAAAATATAATATAATATTTGCAGATTTAGTGGAAGATACTTTTTTTCAAGGTCAAAAGTAACGTTTCAAAGTTACAAAGTGATGTGGTCTCTCTAAAACTGTGTTAATATTGGAGGGTCTTTGTGAACCTATCCAACATATTTAGTCTATTTTCTAAGATTTTGTGGGACAAACTTTCCAATAAAACACTTTTCAGAGGATATTTTAATGTCTATTTATGTTAGCGAGGAACTTTTAGTGCCACTTCAGAGGACTCCAAGCACTAAGATAAGATCTTTTGTCATCCTAAGTTATTTAAAATAATAAATATATGTTAAATTCTATAAAACATGTGAGCAGTTCTGCAAAAAAAAAAGGTGGTTAATGTGGACGAAGCACGTGACACGCTGCAGGAACTGTACCTGTAGCAGGATGCAGCAGATGTCCAGGTGAGTCTCCAGAGCCTGATCAAGACCCCAGTTCCCAGAAGTCAGAGGGGTGATGACCAGCTCCTCCTCAGAAGTTGATTGGCTGTCCTGAGAGAGGAGGCCGAGACTCCTGAGCGTGCTCTGCTGGAGAGAACTGATGCTGCAGGATAAAAAAAAAAAGAAAGAGAGTTGTTTCACAGTAAAAATGAACGTTTAGCGTTTTATTTGATTCGTGCTGTGAGCTCACCCACCCGCTGTCTTTTAGCCTCATGCTGCCCAAACAGGAAGTGTCGTCATCTGCGTTGAAGTCATGTGACAGGAAGTCAAAGCTGCCCAGGACTTCCTCGACAGCCAGAGTCTCCTCCGATGATGAGCTTCTCAACATGGAGAGGTCGTTCTGCAGGAGAACACGTGTACACATTCATGAAGCTAAAGGGCACACACACACTATGCTTGTCTGTGTGTGTGTGTGTGTGTGTGTGTGTGTCTGTGTGTGTGTGTAGACCCGTCCCTCAGTTACCTTCAGTATGGTCGCCAGGTGCAGTATCTTGTCGTCCAGCGCTCTCAGCTCCTTCTCAGAGCAGCTCTGTTTCCGAAACGTCTTCTCCAGATCGGCTATCATGGCTCCCAGCCTGAGGGCCTGAGCCCTGCGCTGGGCGCCGCTCACCCCGGGCCTCCCCGGCGCCGGAGCGGCTTCCTCCGCGGGCGGCGACGGGGCTACAGCCGACGGCGGAGGAGTGGGCGGCGAGGGCGAGGCTGGGGCCGAATACGACTGACACTCTGGGGAGTCCTGAAAAGAAATGAGGAATGATCCTGAACGTTAATTTAGGACGAAAAATAAACTTCAGACTCGTTTCTGAAGCGTCCTCCTCTGACCTCCAGTTAGGAGACAGCGTGACGACACTCAGAAACCATGATGACGCGTCGTAGATCTCTCACACAGATATATACACACACACCATTTAGAAAAGCGGCCTGTTGAGTAAATTCAAATTGCGGTGACTCAGCGGTGTGAAATCAGCCACATTCAACCACATCCTTCTTTAATTCCCATCATATTGCAGCATCTGAAGACACATTGCACAGACGCGATGTCGCAAACCGCTCACTGTTGCGGTCGCCGCTGTGATGGAAACTTCCATAACTAAAGGAAGCGAGCGAGGTCAAGCTGCACTTTATGTCTGATAAAACCGAGGCCTGAGTGCAGACGAAACGAGACGGAGACCTGAGATACAAACACAACTAGAGGTCACAGATTTATGATTTGAAACTGATGAACCGATCAGATTAATATCTCTGCTCGGGTTAAGGATTAGTCTTGGACTTTCAGGGCTCTGGTGTTTGCAGCTGAATGCTTTTGTAGGAGTTAGATCAGTGTGTGAGGGTTGTGTGATCTCGCTAAGTACCAGATCATGAGGTGTGGTGGTCATGGTTGAAGTGGGAACAAGGTTTGGGAGCAGGGTTAACATCCTGGTTTTCGGTCTTATTACCTTCAGTGAACGAGTGCGGATTAACAGGCGAGAGGTTTCAACGACCCGCAGGTGGCGTTCTCTCCTACCTTCTCCACCTCTAATTGTGGTAATTAACTCAAGCATCCCACACTTCCTCCTTCGTATCCGTGGAATTTGACCACCCACAACACACGAATATCACGCCTATACACAGTGTCTGTAAGGTCTTGTGGCGGAAGAGGGACTCTGATGCGGTCTGCTGTTGGGGCTTCAGCACTTGATATGTCCCGAACCTTGTTCCCACTTCAACCACCACACCTCATGATCTGGTACTGAGCCAGGTCACGTGACCCTCACACACTGATCTACCTCCTACACTTTCAATAAACATTTTCAGCTTCAAGACATCAAAGTCTCGTACTCGCTTTTCTCCGCTGAAGATGCCGACCATCACTCAAAATATCCACGACAGCCTCTGTAGGATATTTTCTCACCTTCACCTTTAACGACACCTGCTGTTGACTTACATGAAGGGAAATGATTTAATCTGTAACATCACAGTGTTTAGAAATGCACCGTGTGAACAGTTTATCTCTAAAATAAATAAATAATAAGATTTAAGACCTTATAAAAATATGTTATCACAAGTTTATGTGAAGCTGCACGCTCCCTGTTACAATCCTTTTTTTAATGGTAAAAACAATCTTTTGCTTATTCAAGTCAAGTTTTAATAAAACATCTCTCCTCTCATGGATTATCTCTGCCTGAACGTCATCTCCTAACAGGTTAGGACTCCTCTGGATCTCTCCTAAACGTCGGCTGATGATGATGTAGCAATGATTTTCTAAAAGAGTTGATAAAAATGAGTCTGAACAAAGCGGAGCCAAAACGAGAACTTCTTGGCCTGTTAGGGGTGATATCCTTCTCTGACAAAGCTCGATAAATACGGCCCCAGATGAGCGAGTGATGACACAAGACATGAGAGACGAGAGAAGGGATTTAACGAGATAAAAAAGGAGCAGCGCGCACAGCTGCAAATCTTTTACGGGAGTATCGGGTGCACCGGTTGTGGTGAAGATGAAACAAACAAAACAAAACACCAGCGTTCACATTATGGACAGAAACAACAGAAAGTGAAGCGTTGTCAGTGTGAGGAAATCATCATCCGTGGGCGTTTCTGTCCACAATTAAATAAAAAAACAGAAGAAGACGGATCAGTGAGAGCCGGCGTTTTGTTTTGTTTTATTTAATAAGACGAGACGAGCTGGTAGAGCGGGGGAAATAAAGACATGAGACAAGAACTGGAGCGAGAAAAGCAGACCACAAAATATTGGTAGCTTATTCATATTATGAGGGAAGAAAAGTGCACATATCCCAAAAAAAAAAGGTGCTGGACTAAACAAGAGACATCAATCTGCACGCTGCTCTCTGCTCCCATATTGTTTCTGTTATTTTCTTATTCAGGCATCAATCAGATCTGACGCAGAGCAGTTTGCTGTTAAGAAGATCCAAATCAATCTTTTTCTCTTTTTCTCCTTAAAGCTGAAATATATTTAAATCTTTTGCTAGAAATATGAACACTGAAATCTATACTGTGCATTCTTGTAATAATATAGTAAAAACGTGTTCATAAGCTGCTGAACCACTGCTAAACCTACTTGTTAATAAATGCCAAGAACAACTAAAGGCAAAGTCCAGCAAGGTCAGAGGTCAGAGTCTGAAGAGCAACAAACACATGGCAGAAGCTGGATCCTGCCTCTTATGGATATGAATATAATGACAATTAAATAAACTTGAGTGTGGTCTCACATACCGTATTTTCTGGACTGTATGGCACACTTAAAAGCCTTTCATTTTCTCTAAAACGACGAAAAAGTGCACTTTATAATCCGGAGCGCTTTATATATGTCGAAATGTTTCAGTACGACAGGATTAGCAGGCAGCTACACATTTCTCCGTTGTGTATTTATCTGTTTAGCATCGCTAAGCTAGGCTAACCCACTGTTGCTAACTTTGCAGCTAACCTTCACTTTTCCAGCAGTTGGGGAAACAACAGACGTGACTTTTCATGGTGTTGACGAGCTGCAGCGTTTATTAACTGACACACTGTAGTCTGTACTGTACATTTACTGCCAGGCTGACAACTTACTGCTGCTGCTAACCGTTTCCTCTGCTCCGTTAGCATTAACCGTTATTTCAGACGCTCTCTCTCTCTCTCTCGCTTCACCACTCACTGGCTAAGCAGTTACGCTGCCTGCAGTTTCCATGGCAACGACACAGACGTTAACTCACGTTTCGAGACAGCGCTGCTCAACGGCTCCCAAACGCTATTGATTTAAGAATAAATGGATATTTGGCGTTATTTTTGACATTTAAAAAATATTTTTGGCCTGACGAGGGTTCTGTTGTAATATTAAAGGGGGAACACTGGCTACCGTTTGATTTAGCGCCTCTCTTTAGCTTTTTTTATTATTAAAATCAGGTTTTTAATGCAGTGTTTAATGCAACTTCTTCAGAGTTGTATGTGACATGTTGGTTTTTTTTTTGTACCTGCACACTGACGCTGTCCTGTTCAAGGGCTTCTTCTGCTGCCGCTGCTCTCTGCGTCTCAACATCTGGTTCTCCAGCTGTGTTTTTTCTCAGGATGTCAGGAGTGCTGGACCTGTAGTAGCAAATATATCATCTTTATTCATGTGAGAAAGAGCAAAGGTCAAAGCGGTATTATTATTTCAGCATTTCATATGGTGGTATACAAAAAAACCACAAAAAAAAAAAACAAGTGAAAACAATTGCACTGCTACAAAAGTGGATCCTATTTGATTAATGGACATTTAACAGCATGTTTTATCCATAAAGAATTTTTATTGTTACACTTTGATCTGTTAACTTTAACAAGCAAAGTGAGACAAATAGCAGAGATTTACAGAAACCAAATGATCCGAGCTCAAACTGCTGCAGGTGTTTCAGTGAAATAAAAATGAACATTTTTGTCAAACGCTTGTCTGCAGTCGTGATAATCAAAGTTTTTCCTGTGTTACAAGCCTCAAAACAAATATTTAATATATTTTAAACACAAACATTATCCATGAAACAAAGTAAAATATTGACTTGTCAAGCAGACTGTATCTGACATCAAACACCACGTCGACATTTTCTGCAGGAAAAGCATTTTATAGTTTATTTGTTGCAGTTGTTGCTGATTATTTAATGTTCCCTTCATCTGTTAAATATAACAGAGCCCGAGGAGCGACGTGTACGTGGCTTCATGAATCATTCTGACAGCGCTCCAAACTGCATTTTTTCCCAGTTTCCATGTAGTGGAGAGACATGTGAACCATCATCTCTGGTGTTTTAATATTTTGGTACACTGATTGAATCACTAGCCATCAAAATATGCTTTACAAAGTCTTTATTATTATCACTGAATGTTTCCTTTACAGTCTTAACTTTTCTGCTTTGTGAGTTATTCCAACACCTGAGGAGTCGTAAACTTTCATCCTCACCTCTGTAGCACCGGCAGGGAACTCGTTTTACTCTCCGCTGGTGTTGACGGAGAATCAAACTCTCCCCACTCTTCCTCCTCCACCTCCTCCTCTTCTTCTTCCTCCCCCTCCTTCTCATCCACAGTCTTCCTCCCCTCCTTCTCCTCTGTGGAGATCTCTGAGGATCCTTCCTCCCCCAGGGACAAGTGACTCTGGCTTCCTACCAGACTGGTGCCCTGACTGGGGCTGGACGGGTAGCTGTGAGTCCACGTGAGACTGCGGAGGGTTTGATTTTCATATGAAGCACCGCAGAAAAACAAAGACCACACTGATTTTTATCGACTAATTTATGATGGAGTATGTTTTTAATCATTTTTGGGCAACAATAATAAACTATATCAGACTGTAGAACATATTTTTAATAGAAAAAGTAGATTTTTTGGTGTTCAGGGGAATTAACTGCCTCCTACCTCGGCGTGTTGGGGCTTTGAGGGCTGTGCTGTGACGTGATGGCGGTGTGCGAGGGGTTGGACAGGTAGCTGAGCAGAGACACGCCTCCTCTGTTGTGACGACCTTTAGACACCAGTGACGGGAGGGAACCCTCGCGATCCCGTAGCTCACGCACCATCGACTGAAGAGGAGGAGGAAGAAGAGCACATAACAAACTTAAAAATGGTCGGCCGTTGCTTGATGAAGAGATTCACGGTCATTTACTGTATCAAATGCACATTTATACTAATTCTGCTGTCTGTTGCTGCACCAAAAGAGGTGTTGCATAGTAACACATAGATGCACTGTGCTTATAATGGCTATTAATACGTGTGTGTTGCAGTAATAGTGTGTTATGAAAGAGCATCTGTGTATATACTGGCACTATTTCTTCTTCTACTTGCATGTATTTGTGTGTTGTGGGGAAATTACACTGCATACACGGTCACATTGTGGGAACTCGCTGCCCTTTTTGGGGACAAAATTCAAGCACTCATGACGTAAATCATTAATTTTAAGGGTTAAGATGTGGTTTAATGTTAATGTTAAGGCATGTAGTGGTTATACTTATGGTTAGGTACGTCTCTAGGGAATGAATTTAACTCAATGTAATGTCTTTCTGTGTGTGTGTGTGTGTGTGTGTGTGTGTGTATACTCACTATAAAGTATTTCTCGGTGAAGGAGGGCGTGCTCGGTGCCGTCCAGCTGTAAACTGAACTCTTTCTGCTGGAGACCGACTGCCTGCTGAGAGACAGCGGACGCATCTTCTCTGTGCTGTCGAACGGGCTGCAGGTGCAAATATACACAAACATTTATAAACACACACACACACATATATAAATGAACATTACACACTTCCATCCATGTCACCTGTCTCTATACCTTTCCTCACTTTGAAGATCTTTGTGGAAATCCTTGTGTGAGCATATAACACATGAAAAAACTGAACTTTTTAGCGTCAGTGCATGTAAATCTGTAGATTTTGTGGTTTCATGCTTGTGCTTGGTGTCGTTTCCATGCCCCCCCCCCCACCCTCCACTCAACTGATTTATTCATTTTTTTATTGACAACTAAGTAAAATCATCAGTCTGCAAAATTCCTTGCAGCGTCTCTAAAAGGATATTTTGGTCTTTTGGGAGCTTTGACTTCACTTGTGTTGGAGGTTGCCAACATCCTGCTTCTTATTCATTGGTTTTTGGACATGCACTCCTGGAGGGGGGGGGTGAGGGAGGGTGAGGGAGGGGAGACCCGCTGATATTTGTCTCCACTGAGGTTTCATTTAATAAAAATCAGCTTCTCCCGTCGGCCCCGGCTTTGACAAACCGACACGTTTCCCGTCTTGTCTTGCTGCCCACAGCTGGATTCTGTAATTTGCTAAACTAAATGTATCATGTAGGTGATATAAAGTTCATATAATGGCAACAACACCGGTGGAAATCACTGAAATGTGACTCATTTAGGGCTCTGTGTGTGTGTGTGTGTGTGTGTGTGTGAATTCGGCAGCCTCGTGCGAGTTTCCATCTCTCTGAGGAGAATCCATGAAAAGTCCTCCACCTGGCTTCTCTAAACCCTGAAATGTGATCTGTCATGGTGCAAGGGCACAGCAGTATGTGTGTGTGTGTGTGTGTGTGTGTGTGTGTGTGTGTGTGTGTATTTGATGTACACTCTGTTTTCAATCAGCTGCTCGGTGACAGCTGGCTCAGGTTAGAGGTACAGCCAGGAGAGAGGAGCGAGAACAACAAGAATAGATTCTGCATCACGTCTCTGAATTTAAAATACTGCAACACATCATTTGTTGTTGTCGTTGTTGTTGTTGTTTACATCTCGTTGTTTACCGTTTATCCTTGTTCCACCGCCGTGGTAAAGACACGGTACTGTAAGGAAGATGTTTGAGTTTCAGTAAAGAACAAAAACAAGGCGCTCGTCCTGCTCCGCTCGGTCGTTTCACAGCTAAATTTAGGAACAAACTGCAGGTGATTCAGTATAATCCTGTTTGTGTATTTTCCTGAACGCATCACCTCGAATTCATGTTAGCTGCGAGGAATTCAAGAAGCGGGAACTGCTGCCAGAAAAGCTCAGAGCAGAGCAACAGAAGCTGCAGCACAGGTACAACATCATCAGCGGGGTTTTTCTCTTCAATACTTCACAGAAGATCCATCTATAAGTATAACAGCAGGGCCGCGGTGCGTTCAGGTACAGTCCGAGTAAATCATGCAGCCAGAAATTTGTTGTTTGTTTTTTTTGACTCTGGTGTCATGATGTGGAGCAATGAAAATGAACGTTGCTTATAGAAGTCAGGTCAGGGAAAAGTTGACCTTTTTGCTGAGACTGAGAGGTGACTTGTACATCACTAGATGCTCGAAACGGTCATTGTTCTTGTTGAAATAAGGACGGTGGTTAGGGACTAAAATAAAACTCAAGTCAAAAAGGTTTAATGTGGGAAACCAATTAAACATGCTATGATTTTTTTCCCCCAAATTAGGCGGCACTGTGGCAATTCATGTATAAGATATTAAGTGTCTGGTTGCTATGAAATTTCAATTTTATTTATTTATTTATTTTATTTTTATTTTGTACTGTGCCACTGTTCTATAATCCTTCTTGTTTATGATATTTTTTCAACAAAATCCCTCAAAAACTAATAAAAATTTAAGTGAAAAAAAATAAAGTTCAGGTTAGGATTTACTAATGAAACAGAGTCACAGATTTATAATGATATTTTGTGCCGTGAAATTGATTATTATCTTTTATTTAAACTGACGTGATGCGTTTGTGGATTTCACAGTTTCATCATTTAGTTTTTAAGTTGAATATTTTGTGCTTCTTTTTGTCTCTTTGTGTTTTCTTTCCTCTCGTTTCAGCCCTTCACTCTGGGTTTTTTTTCTCATTTTTCTTGCATGTTTTAGGTAGAAAATGTGAACTTTTCTGGGGGGCTGTTCGATCGGATTGCGGCCCAGCTGCGGTTGTCATTCATGTGATTCATCGGGTTAATATGATACCCACCCAGGCAGCAGGGATACGGGACACTTCACAGGTCAAAGACGAGAATTCAGACAAGACATTCTCACATTTTTACGCTACAAATTCAATTTTCTCGCACAGCTGTCCGCACCTATTCCCCCGTCATACCATCCAGTTATTGTGCTTTCTTTTTTTTTATTATTTGATTACGTCATGATGTTATTTATGTGTCACCATCCAGCCTCTTCCTCTCGTCTTTCTAGGTCATTCTCATTTGTTTTGTATTGATGTGTTTGTGTGTGTGTGTTTTCTTACTTCCAGGTGACTTCCAGCTGCAGTTTGATGGTTCCCAGCTCCGTGACGTCCACCAACATCAGCTGCGGCCTCACCACGAAGAAGTCGGCGCTCGCGCACGTTACCATGCCGACCAGCAGCCAACCCAAACCCTTCGCCTCCATCACCTTGAAAGACCAGATCTGATAGATTAGACATGTGTGCGAATCGCCTCAAGTGCAGTTGAAACAAAACTTTCTGGCGTTGAAAAGGAAAGGAAATTAGGTCAGTTTAATAAAAAGTCACAGGAGAAAACTTTGGTGTACTGCCGCCAAACGCAAGGGATTGTGGGTATTCTGGCTTTTTGAAATCAGTGAAAATACTCCTCTTTTAACCTTGATCTCAAAGTTGTGGTGTATGTGCGGGAGGAAGACCATCTCCTCTTCGTCCCAGGCCTGTGTGTCGTCTGACTCGATCCTGCCTCTGATCCTCCAACGCTGGCGTCCCAGCCGCACCACCACCTGGTTACATGACATCATGGAGACATGACATCATCACCAACCATAACTCACACAACACATCGCTGAGTTATGTCAAGGGCAAGGGTTAAAGAGATGGAGAACATGAAGATACTGCATGTCGTTTGCTTTCAGTAAAATAAAACTGTTCCAACATACTTATGAGACGTTTGTTGAAGTTACAAAGAGATAACAGTTACTTTTAAAGAGCCAGTTCACCTACACTGCACAAAACCTTTTTTTTTTTTTACAATCCATGATCAGTGTTTCCCCTAGGTTGAGAGGTTTGGCCTGGCGGGGGTATTAGCAGGCAGCTACACATTTCTCCGTTTTCTATTTATCAGTATAGCATCGCTAAGCTAGGCTAACCCATTGTTGCTAACTTTGGAGCTAACCTTCACTTCTCCAGCAGTTGGGGAAACAACAGACGTGACTTTTCATGGTGTTGACAAGCTGCAGCGTTTATTAACTGACACACTGTAGTCTGTACTGTACATTTACTGCCAGACTGACAACTTACTGCTGCTGCTAACCGTTTCCTCTGCTCCGTTAGCATTAACCGTTATTTCAGACGCTCTCTCTCTCTCGCTTCACCACTCACTGACTAAGGAGTTACGCTGCCTGCAGTTTCCATGACAACGACACAGACGTTAACTGACGTTTCGAGACAGCGCTGCTCAACGGCTCCCAAACGCTATTGATTTAAGAATAAATGGATATTTGTCGTTGGCCTTGCGGGCCGCCAGACCTGAACTATTACAGGGGAAACACTGCATGATATTTTGAGCGATGGTCAGCAGTGGAGAAAGGCACACATGAGACTTTTTGGTGTCTTAATGCTGAAAATATTTATTGAAAGCACTCGGGCCAAGTGGAGAACCAAAACAGAAACACCAGGGTGTTTTCTGCTCCGATGCCGTCTCTTTCCTTCTGTCCTCTGACGGTCAGAGTCCTCGTCTTGAATGAAAAATTAGTCCGGTTGGTTCACTAGTTTCTAAACAAGGCACTGACCTTTTAACTCATGTTGCATTTAATTTCAGCAGTTTTGGTTTGAGCGTCTGAATGTGTCATCCACCTATCTGTGTTGACCTTGGTAACCATGGAAATGCTGATACACCCTCTACCAGAGAGGTTTCTGCTTTCTCCAAAACATCCCAGACAGCTGATGTCTCAAGGAGAAAATATCTTACTCTCTGATTAAGAATTACAGAGACCTCAAAGCCACTCTGTAGTTGAACCCAGTAGAAAACATTTTAACTGTGTAAGTCAGTGAGTAAGCTTTTATTTATGAAGCCCTTTTTAAAACACACAGTTACAAAGCGCTTCACAGACACATGGGAAATTGAAACAGATAGATTAATAAAAGGGATAGATAGAAGGGTGAGATCTGAGGATCGGAGAGGTGGAACAGGTGCAGATACTGACATGGATTTTCTTCACAGTCAAATGTTTTGACGCATAAACTTGCTCAACTACCCACAGACTGAGATCAGAAAGAGACTTTTCTGTGAGTCTGAACGCTGAAGCCTCAATTAACCTCCCAGAAACAATGCTGCAGATTAAAAGCACAATATGTAATTTCAGCCGCTAGGGGGTCTCTCGATCAAAACAATAACAAAAGACGGAGTGTGATGACGGTGTGAAGTAGCAAGGGATCATGGGAGTTGTTGTCTTCGTTGTTAAATAATCAGCTTCAGTGGGATACGATTACTTTGGTGTTCATGGTTCAGGATGTTTTTATCCGCAGAGGTCTCTTCCTCTCCAGAACAAACGGACCCGCTGATTACAGGTAAAAACACTGAATAAAGCAGTTTCATCTAAAAGATCGGTGTTTCTCCGACGATGTGCGGCGACACACGGACTTCAGATGGGCTGTTAGCTGAGCTGCTGCCAACACTTGTTTGGTTTATTTCTCTTATAATTTTACATTCAGACGTTTGTCCTGTTTCTCCCGGCAGCCGAATTATCCGCAGAAGTCTCCTCTTCTTCAAAAACAAACTTACACGCAGATTAAAATCGTTAAAATATTAATTAAAGCTGTTTTTTCTTAAAAATCAGTGTTTCTCCAACAATGTTTGGTGACCACCAGCAACTGTTAGCTGAGCTGCTGCTAACACTTGTTCGGCTTATTTCTAGTATAACTTTAGATCCAGACGTTCGTCCTGTTTCTCCCGGGAGCCGAATTATCCGCAGAAGTCTCCTCTTCTCCAAAATCAAACGTACACACAGATTAAAAGAGTTAAAAAATACTACTTAAAGCTGTTTCACCTTCCTGGAGGGGCTGCTAGCTGTTAGCCGAGCTGCTGCTAACGTTTGTTTCTCTGAAACGGTCCGTTACTTTGATTAAATGACAGATTTCTCTGGGTTTGAAAACTGTTGGAAACATTTGGGAGAATGTAAGTACACAACTCAACAACATATAGAACATAGGTCTAGTTGTTTTTAGACATTTTAATGTGGAATAATTACATATTATACCTTTTAATCAGGATCATCATCTCATCATTAGATCATCCTGTGTAACATGGCCGCTGTTTCTGAAGAGACATGCTACTGCTGAATCTGTCAAACGCTGTGAGAAACCTCAGTAGATGAAACCAAAATGTGGGAAAATCAGATTTTTGTTCTTTTTTTTTTGTTTTTTAGGGCGGCCTCCGTAGTTTATAGCTACTTCTTTTTGTTTTATTTGCATGTTAAGGCATCCACTCATTTTGTTGAAAGACGCTGAAACCTGTGATGAATGTCTTCCACCAGGAAAGCTCACCTCGTATTGGTCTCCAGGGCAGAGCCGAGCGAAGCCGATCAGACCTTGCAAGTGAAAACACATGTTAAATATTTGGAAGATAACGTGACACTGATAACCTGTAAACTGCTCTGAGATGGTTTGTGTGTGTGTGTGTGTACCTTTCATTTTGATGTGTAGCTCTCCGAGGAGGATTTCTAATTCTCCCTCCATCACTGACATGTCCTGCCGAGAGAGAGAGAGAGAGAAAATGGATTAGAGTGGAATTTGTGAAAGAGTAAATAAATCTTTAGCATGCTGCCTTAAGAGTTATTATTTTTGTCGACCGAGCACTTCTTCTGTGATGCTCTCTGTGTATTTTTTTTTTTTACCCGCATTGAGGTCAGAAGTTTTTCTCAGGGACATTTCACTGCGGCAGATCTTCGTTTTCTCACGCTCAAAGCTTGCTGACTGTTGCTTCTTGTTGTGGTGACTCAGTTTTTTTTACTGGTAGTTTAGTTCATTTAAACAAGTTTGCACAATGAGCCGTAAGCTCATGAGGAATGCTAGTAATGCTTCCCATCCGTTGGAGCTGCGCCGGGCGACTTCACACTCTGACACATGACACACTCAGAAAACGGTTTGAACTTTTGAGAGTTTGAAGGCCTCATGACCTGGAAATCAGCTAAAAGTGAACAGTTCAGGAGCAGAACCACTCCTCAACCACACCGCTAATCATCTGCCAAGCCTACTAATACTGGGTCATCCCATCCTACCCGGTCTGTCTCAGATTTCTCCCCTCATCCCTCATCTCTATCCTCATCCCTCATCCCCTCATCCCTTCATCCCTACCCTCATCCCTTCATCTCTCATCCCTAATCTCTCATCCCTTCATCCCTCATCCCTTCATCTCTCATCCCTCATCCCTTCATCTCTCATTCCTTCCCTCATCCCTTCATCCCTCATCCCCACCCTCATCCCTTCATCTCTCATCCCTTCATCTCTCATCCCTCATCCCTACCCTCATCCCTTCATCTCTCATCCCTACCCTCATCCCTTCATCCCTACCCTCATCCCTAATCTCTCATCCCTTCATCCCTCATCCCTTCATCTCTCATTCCTTCATCCCTTCATCTCTTATCCCTACCCTTCATCCTTTCATCCTTTCATCCCTATATCCCTAATCTCATCCCTTCCTATTCTATCCAGTGCATACTTCTCACATGTCTAACTCTAGGTGCTGTCTGGGGGGTCATCGATCAGCTCGGGTGGAAATATTCCTGAACCCTGACACTGAGTCTCCCTCCACCTGGTCTCCAGTCCGTCCTCCCAGACGACATCTTCCTGCTACCTTCACCCACATCCATGGATCTATCCTCGATATTCAACACCTGCTCAGTCCCATTAAATCTTTAAACTACACATGGTTGTGTCGTGGTTCAAGGGATTTTTTTTTTTCCTGCAGCGACTAAACAGACGTGCTGATATTTCTTATCGTCTGCGATTTTACGACATGGACGTTGCACTGCGCAGGTTTAAAGGAGCCACGTTAAGCTGCTTCTACACTGTTTCACAACCGCTCGTCAGCTTCAGACAAACCCCTCCTCCTCCTCCTCCTCCTCACCTTCCCGTCCTCCATCAGGATTGAAATCTCTGTAACTTTCCAAAACCGACAAATCCGACATTCACACCCACGCCTGTTTTTTTTTTTTTTTTTTTTTTAAACTTCTCCTCCTTCAAACTCTCCTTTTCGCTTTTGTTTTGTTATTCATTACACTCTTACACAATTTATTGCACTGTTCTCTGGCATGTCTTGCGTGTACAACAACTGATTGCAACACTATGAAAGCTTTTCAGGAGAAACTGTTTGAAGATGTGCACCATTTAATTATCGACGATCATCTTCCCCTCGGCTCTCCGTGGTAGCCGGTGTGCTGCCAAGCGCTGCCTTTCTGGAACAACTATAAACACTTTTGAGCGGTCGGACAACACGTCACACAAACTATGTTATTTCCTCCCTTGCTGTCACTTATTTGTAACTTAACCGAGCGTGTGCTTGTTAAAGAGAAATGAGCAGAATAAAAGGCGACATGTTTGTCTCCCAGGTAAAAAAATAAAGCTTCATAATAACCGTTAAGTTTCATAAATGAGTCGATGAAAGGATTTTTATTGGAAGTGAAATTAATGATCATCCTATTAAAAGCAAAAATATATCATAATAATGAATTCCTCACAAAGAGTTTCAGAGTTTTAAGTCCAGCAGATGAAGCAGCAGCATGTGCGGAGCAGACCGAGGCCTCCCTGTGTGTGGGCTGACATTTCGGGGGAGGTCACGGCTGTTCGCCACACGCTTGCAGACCAGCTTCATACTCGAGGCCCGAAAAAAAAAAAAAAAAAAAAGACGGAGAACCAAGTGGCCAATTTATGACTCTTGGAGAGTTTGTAACACTGAGTCTAAACACAGAGTCAAGCTACATTTGAGCACAGATGGTAAATTCACCAGAAGAAGAACAACAAAAACAAAAGCTTAAAATGATCGCCGTAACATTCAGATGAGTGTTTGTCATGATTTATTAAAACCTCCCCGATGTTTACTTGTGTAATACAAGTGTTTGGGTGAATATTGACGCACTTTAATGGTGTTTTAAACACTTTATGAAGAGAGAGGGGAAAACAGTTTAGACCTGTCATCACAATCCCAACATGCTTAGAAACAACATCTTTAACTTACAAGGAAGAAATCAGCTCTCTAAAACAATAACCTGCTCACTTTAAAACCTGCGTAGGCCTGACAGTGTGCTGGATTTCACTAAGAAGCGTCGCTGTTGTGGATAAACAGACTAAATAACAGACTAAAGCCAGAGAAACGCTTATTAATCACAATATTTATACATGAAATAAGTTGTGTGGACGCTCAACATGGCGTCGCCCTATTGTTTACCTTCCTCCAATAATGCATTGGGCGGTTGCCAAGCCAACCGACTCTGATTGACAGCTCCTGACAACCTGAATCGAACCTGAACTCGCGGGTTAAAATGCCACGACCCAATCAAAATGTGCACAAGCACAATTACGTATAAAAAGTTTGATGTCAAAACTAAATCAAACAACATGGCGGACAGTACAGTGTTGAATATATTAACTATGGGTTTATTCCTTCACCTACAAATGTCCATCTCCATTTCCTAAAGTTTTTATCCTTATGATCAGCAGCTTAAGCCTACAAAAAATGATTATATTAAAATTGTTGCTTGTCAAATGAAACCTTATGCACCTGTGGAAAATGCACAAATAATCATACAATGTCACTGACTGACTTAAAATTAGAAAACGCTTACAAGTATGTTGAAGTTTGACATTTCAAATTAAAATGTCCTTTTGAATTGATGGTGCAGAAATTAACTCAAAGTATGTCTTAAACATGCAGCATACCTGGTGAAACTTATTATTATTATTATTATTATTACCATCTTCATCAATGAGATTTTTTCCGTGTGTCCCTTCTGATGCACCAGATGCCCTTTGAACTTGGACTTTTCCTGCCCCCCTGTTATTGTGAGAAAGCCCCCTTTGTACAGGAAATTGAAGTTTGCTTTCATACTTGTTGTTTTCTTAAGGAAATGTGACGGAGGGCCTTTGTGGAACAGAAACTTTCAGTCCTGATTTTTTTTTTGTTGTGACACGCAGCCTTAAAATGCAGTTTATGCTCCGCCTGACAGATTTATTGGTTCATGTTCGTGTCAACAGCGAAGAATGTTTCTAGTCTTTAAGGTAGGAGGTTTTATTGGTGATGTAATGCTGAAGTTTATTTGCTGTGTTTTGAAGGTTTTTTTTTGTTCCTCCTCTGTCCAATCAGCTCTCCTGTTTTCATCTCTTCATTCCCCTCACGTGAGTTTCTCTGACCTTCTCCTCACCTGCATCTCGTCTCCTCGTTAGTTCAGTTAGTATATAAAGGTCTTGCTTTTCAGTTTGGTTTCGTTGGCTCGTTTGTTCAGACTTGTTCTGTTTTTTTTTTTTTTTTTTTTGGCCTGCTGGAGCTTAAAATAAAGAAGTTATTCTTCAACCTTTGCTCCGCCTACAGTCTCCTGCATTTAGATCCACCTGCTACACTCCACAAAACAAACACTTTGCAAGCAGTTCCCCCCCGTTACAGTCTAAAAGCAAAAGGAGAAATCCGTTTTACTACCCCAGTGATTTCCTCTATATCTCTATTTAAAAAAAAAAAAAAAAAAAAATCTGCATGAAGTGGTCAGTCTGTTTCCTGATGATTAATCTTAGAAGATAAAAGCATTTCCTAAAAGCAAGATGACAGTAAAGTGCTTTCTTAAAATGCGCTATAGAGCCGTTTTTTTCATGAATGTTTTTGTTTATTAACAAGAAAACTCCACAGGACCTCTTTAAATTAACACTTATTTAATCTACCGTATTTTCTGCACTATAGGACACACTGGATTTTGGTCTGAATGAATGGTCTATTTTCGATTTTTTTTTTCATATATAAAGCACACCGGACTGTAAAGCGCATTAAACGAAACAAAACAGTCAGATAATGTCAAACTTTATTAAACGCGTTCACAATAACTCCCAACCTTGTTCAGTTGTAACACGTAAAAAAAAAAAAAAAAAAAAGTCTGATACCGTTAAATCAAACGGTAGCCAGTGTTCCCCCTTTAATATTACAACGAGAACCCCCGCCAGGCCAAAAAATATTTTTTAAATGTCAAAAATAACACCAAATATTCATTTATTCTTAAATCAATAGTGTTTGGGAGCCGTTGAGTTAACGCTGAGTTAACGTCTGTGTCGTTGCCATGGAAACTGCAGTTAGCGTAACTCCTTAGCCAGTGAGTGGTGAAGCGAGAGAGAGAGAGAGAGCGTCTGAAATAACGGCGAATGCTAACGGAGCAGAGGAAACGGTTAGCAGCAGCAGTAAGTTGTCAGTCTGGCAGTAAATGTACAGTACAGACTACAGTGTGTCAGTTAATAAACGCTGCAGCTTGTCAACACCATGAAAAGTCACGTCTGTTGTTTCCCCAACTGCTGGAAAAGTGAAGGTTAGCTCCAAAGTTAGCAACAGTGGGTTAGCCTAGCTTAGCGACGCTAAACAGATTAATAGAAAACGGAGAAATGTGTAGCTGCCTGCTAATCCTGTAGTACTAAAACATTTTGATAGAGCGCCGTGTACCACACAAAATCACTTCGAGGTCAGTAAACACAACCACAATTAATCCATATATAAAGCGCACTGTTATTTTTTTGAGAAAATTAAAGGCTTTTAAGTGCACCTTATAGTCCGGAAAATACGGTAGATAACGTATGGAGTCAAAAAACGACTATTGATTTTCCTCAAATCGTTCCTCTTATGGACTAACAAGAGATCTCACCATTATTGTAACTTCTTCATTCTGGTTTTTAGAGACATGAACAGATGCCAGTGTTACAGTCAGAGGTGTTGACCTCCCTCTGAAAGACTCAGCGGACGTCCTGTTTACTCCTGAAGCTCCTTCTCCTCTGAATGAACATGTGACAAAGTGAGTTTTGTGTCTTCGCGAATATATGTCTGTGTGTGTGTGTGAGAGAAAGAGATCTATGTAGGGAGAAAACTTGGAAAACTGTACGTATTGATGAGTAAAGTCAAGAGTAGTTGAGGGGAAAATTCAGGAAAAAGAACGAGGAGGTGAAAGCAAAAGAAGATAAATAGATAGAAATGTGTGATCATGTGTTTTTTTAAAAGTCTTGGTTGGTTCTGAGGAAAAAAGAAGAAATATTTGAGACAGACAGACAGCGGGTATGAATGAGTCCTCAGTTGTCTGTTAATGACCCTTAGCCTGCGGCTGCAAACAGAAGAATCCCTCTGGGACCATCACTCACACACCACATTATTTCATTTGGCAGCATTATGACCATTAGAGGCGAGCGTCGGCCTTCTGCTCCAAGGAGATGATGTTTAAGTGGCAGACACTTCTGGCCTTGATATGTTTCAATTACTGATTCTCTGTGTGTGTGTGTGTGTGTGTGTGTGTGATAACTCAGAACACAACAGTCTGTTCACTGTTCGGTGATGAAATTGTTCCACTTTTCAGCGTTTTAACAAAATACTAAACCGTCATAAAACTTTTATACACAGAAGCTGCTGTTTTTATTACAGACGCTCATTTTCTGTGTGATCGTTCAGTGGCCAATTTCCTAATCAGTAAAATAATCAACCTTTTCTTTCTATTATTGATCAGGTTGAGCATTTTTCTGATACATAAAAGTCTTATTGACTCAATCAAACTTAACAGTTGCTGGTTTGCAGGAAAAATAAACATAGAACATTTATTTCTTATTTTAAAAAAGCACCATTTTGCACCATTCCCTGTGTTTCTGATTTATGTTATTATTATAATTATCATGTTTATGCATTAGGTGATGCTGTAATTCTCAACCTGGAGGCTTCATATAAATCTGAGGGTCCACTAGATGATTAAATAGACGAGGGAAAGAAATCTGTAACAGAAAATTGTGGAGGGTTTTTTTCTCTTGTGAAATACTGAAAACCTCTCCAGGCCTTTAAAATCCTTCACATAAGACAAATACAAGATGAAAAATCACACCAACACCATAACCCGTGATGAAGGGTCGTCAGGAGACCTCGCTTCATTCATTTTAAACCTTTTTTTTTAAGAAGCCAAAATACAATATATAAATAGATTGTTCATTTATAGTAACGTTGCTCAAACAGCCACATACAAGATTTATCTAACACTCTTTCTAAATATCCCTCCTGCTTCACACTAATATAAACACGCCGGCTCACAGGAACGACACCGACAGTTTGACGGAGCTTTAATCAAAGTGAAATAACCTTCACTTCCCGGTTCAGGCTCTGGAAGCTGTTTGCGGCAGCTCCGACCCGCAGTAGACGTGTTCAGCCGTTAATTACTCCTGCATGTCGTCTGTTACACAGATGCCACATGAAAGGAAGTAACATTTCTGACGTGAATCTGTCTTGTGTGTGTCCGTGTTTTTTTGGCATATAGTCCGTTTTTTGTTTGACTTATAAGTACAAAAAAAAATGTGGATATTTTGTTAAAATGCAGGGAACAGAAACAGGATGTTGGTGCGCTGACTTTCGGGTCGTTCATCATTCGTGGGATGATGTCATGTTCAGTGTGTGTTTCAGCCCTCCGTGACCTCTTTGCTGCTGCACACATCAACACATCACGGCATGACGGTGATTAATGTCTCACACCTGAGACACATTTGAACAGCAGGAGGAACACGTGTTTATATGTGCTGTACCCGTCCTGTAATGTCGGCTGAAAGGTTTGTCTGAATCTGTATCTTTTAAATCACTTTAACATTTTATAAAAAAGCTTTTTTATTAATGCTAGTGAACTGTTTTTATTCACAACATGTCGTATTTGTCTTTATTATTGTTATTTTTGTGTTTATATTATTGGATTTTTGTTTTATTGTCTGATTTTTATTTGCCTCCTTGCAGTTTGAGTGTTTTTATAATCCGGCGTTTGACCATGTAAAGAACTTTGTAACTTTTATTATTTGTGAATATAAACAGATAAAACTACGGAAGCCCAGGAGGGCCAAGGGAATAGAAAACACTAAAAATGACTCATTTGTGTGTTTCAATTGAAGCCTTTTCTCCTCTTGTTGAGGTCACCAAACGCATCCAATCAGCTGGAAATGTAAAGAATAGAGCTGTAGTCTGGTGCTCGACTAGTCGATTAATTGGTCGATACGCTCTCGTCCGACTAAATTCTGATTTGTCAACTAATCTCTGTGTTACTTTCATAAAGAGAAAACTGCTACATAAGAAGCTTTCTGGGATTAATCCATTATTTCCTGCGGTGGGAGGGACAGACTAACAAACTACCTGTTATTAAAAACACCCCCGTTGTTTTCACAACTTTGGACTCGCCCAAACTAACGGAGACTAACTGTTCTCAACGGTTACTGATCGTTTACTGAATCAGTGTTTCTCCTACAATTATATCAACGAGAACCCCCGCCAGGCTAAAAAAAATATGCTTTAATGCCAGAATTAACAACAAATATCCACTCATTCAGAAATATTTAGCGTTTGGGGAGTCTGTGCAGCACCGTAGCATGTTAGCGTAGTGAGTTGGACACAGAGAAAGTGACGGTGGGTACAAGCTGAGCAGAGGAAAAGGTTAGCGGTAAGTTGTCAGTCTGGCAGTAAATGTATAACACAGACTACAGTGTGTCAGTTAAATGCTAAAAAGTCACGTCTGTTGTTTCTCCAAGTGCTGGAAAAGTGAAGGAAGTTAGCTCCAAAGTTAGCAATGATGGGTTAGCCTAGCCTGAAGACGCTAAACAGAGAAATACAGATTGCTGAGTTCACTGTACACTCTGTCCCGTTACCCCCCCTCATCGATTAGTCGCAGATTATGTACAATTTTAGTCAACCAAGGTCTTCTTTGCTTGACTACAGCCCTAGTAAAGAAAGCAACAAAGAAGACATTTCCCCCATGACCTCAGTTATTGATCCAAACCGGTTTAATTTTCTATGATACACAACATATACAGTGATACATCCAAATCCACAACCCTGAAGTGGAGTTTTCATCCGCAGGGGCATGAAAGTGTTGAAGGTATTTAAATGTCTGTTATCTCTGAGATGCCTTTTATAATATAACCTGCAGAAAACATTTAATATGTTGACAAACCTTTAATCACTACTGGCTGCTAATGGTGTGATGTATGACGTGAACTCACTACGTGCAGTCTATTCTGTTTAGTTGGTAATCTGTTGTTTATTGTCATAAGATTTACTGGTATTTACTTCTTTTTACAAGAAAATAAAGAGAAACCAAACAATCACTTTGATGATTGGCATGACCTTAAATAGATGTACTCAGCCGGCCCTGAACATGCTCCCCCTGGCTCCTGGGAGGAGCAACACCTCAAATAAATATCTGACTGGCTCCTACATTGTTCTTAAAGTATATCCACGGCTCTCAGTCCAAGATCAAAACACGTCGGATGAGGGGATAGCGTGAGGGTGAATGAATTAGTTCCTCTTTTCTGCACTCAGGCTCTGTATAACTCAGTTCTTTAACAAATAAACATGCTGCTCAGTGTGTAGTTTTATGTGTTAAATGATCTATGAGCCCATTAGTTTGTTTCTTTAGAAAAACAACTAAACCAACGTGACGCCTTTCTTATCTCTAACCTCTCTGTATGAAATTAAAATTAAGAGTTTCCAGTATCTTCATGGCATAAATTTCCTGGAAAAACATCCAAAATGACTTCAAACATGCTCTGCAGTCACACACACACACACACACACACACACACACACACACACACACACACGCTCTCTCTCTCTGGTGTGTGTGTGTGTAGTACCTGCAGGCTGTGTCTGTGGTTGCGGTTGAGCTCCAGCAGACTCTCTCTGGAGGCTCGGGTGGACGGGGACAGAGAGAAGGCTCTCTTCATGTTGACCGCTCCCTGACACAACCTCCACTGGATACAATACGTCTCATACAGCTCCTCAACCTGCACACACACACACACACACACACACAGAGGACATTTTGTGTTCAAACTGAAAACAATACACTCAACAATAACCTGTTTTATTTATTTCCTGTCTTTACAGCCACATTAAAATAATCACAAAGTCAGCCTACGATCACGCGATGAATACATTGAGGATTAAAGGACTTATGTCTCAGCAGGATTTGGAAAAACTTGTTCATGAGTTTATCTTCAGTGGACTCGACTACTGTAACGGAGAAGCAGCGTTCGGGTTTTTATGCTCCACATATCTGGAACAAACTCCCAGAAAACCTGCAGGAGGTCGCTCCTCCTCCGCCTCGACGGACCAGACTTATTATATTTGAGCTCTTGACTGTTTCTGGTTGTACTTAAAAGTCCTTTTGTGGTTTTTCTTTTGCACTTTGTCTCAATGTTTTTAATGTTTTTATGTAAAGCCATGTTGCCTATGTCACCTTTTATTTTATGTAGATGAAACTCAGCTGCAGTGGAGACACTTTAACCTGCACTCTGCATGTGCTGCAGCTGTTTTAAGTCCTCAAATCAGATTTCCTCCACATTTAAATAATCTCAAAGCTGTTTTGAAGTTATCTATGTGAATAAATGCATGAATAACTGTCCCTATATCACCCGATCACCATCACCTGATGGCACATTTCCATCACCTGGTATCGGCTCAACTCAACTCGCCTTTTAAAAGTACCTGGTACCAACTTTTTTGGTATCACCTCCGCAGAGCTGGAACTAAAATGTGACATCAGAACACTGCAGACCACTGATTGGTCAGAGAGGATCGTCACTGCGTCATCAACGTGCAGCAAAACCAAACCCGCCATTTTTGAAATAGCCAAGCTCCGGCTGCAATTGTTTAATCATTCAAACACACGTCTACTGTTAAGGTGACGGTCGCTATGGCAACCTGTGATTCCACGCGGACGAGGTGCAGACGTTCCTCTGTTTGGTTGCCGACGAACGGATCCAGCGGGAGCTCGATGGAGATGACGTCACGGCAGATTCATGCTCCGTTGCTAATGGCAACCAGGTACCCTGATGGGGTACTAGCTTGTACCAGAGGAGGGTTGAGTTGAGTTGAGCCGGTACCGTGTGATGGAAATGCGCCACAAGAGAGAGAAAGAAAAGAAACAAACTTTTTTTTTTACCTTGCTGATTTGAAACTCTAATCTTCGTATGTATCGCTCCACCGCTCTGATCTCCTGTGAAAGGAAAACATGTGATATAAATATGAATAAAACACGTATTCAGTCTTTATTTAGTTGAGTTTTTTTACTCTTGGCTACCGAAGTGAAGTGAAACCACTTGATAAGATAACTTATCTTAAGCACATAGCAATGATAACAGTGATTCACTTAATGGGGGGAAAACAGAGATTCCTTTAGTTAAAACTAGAAATATGTGAAATAAAACGTCAGTGTTTGTATTTTTTGGCATCACGGTGACATTTCTACAGTTCAGTTTCGATCGTGTGAACAGTTGTGCAAAATGTTTTAGGCACTAAAAGTAAAACGAGTGAGTTTATTTATCATTTAACTTGATACAAAGTTGACTAAACAGAAGAAACCTAAATGAAATTAATATCTGCTGTGAGCTGCTTCGTCTTTTAAAACAGCAGCAGCTTCTCCTCGGTGCAGTGTTTCAGGTGTTGTTGCATCTTGGAGAAGTTTCCACACTTCTTCTGTCACATGTGTCTTTGTCACTGAAGGTTGTTCTTCATGAATGTGAGTTTGGGCTCATTGTTATGCTGCAGAATAAATTTGGGAGTCGATCAGACGCCTCCCTGATGGTGCTTTTGCACAGTGTTGTGTATTGTTATGCCATCGAGCTGTGTGAAAATGTGTTTTTGGTTTGACTGAAAGGAAAATTGATGGAAAATCTGCAGAGAGAGAAACGTGTTTGTGGTTCTGGTGCAAAGATTACCTTCTCCAGATCATACAGAAAGGCCTGGAAACAGAGCAAAAGCATCATCATCATCATCATCATCACTGTCGCTGTCATCATAACCACCCACTAAACAAATCAACTTATCTCCACACCCGTATATATATATATATATTTTGCACTGAACCCACCCACCAACACACGCTCACACACTCCTCACCAGTCTGGAGTTTCTCTTGGTCTCTCTCTGCTGTGACGACAGGAAGTCCATCTCCGCCTGGTGACCGTCCAGATACTCCCTGCAGACACGTCACATCAGCGACATGTGAGACTCACAGTGAAATCACGAAACATTGGAGGTGGAGTAAAGCTGCTTTTAAACGTTTTACTTCATGTTTTTCTGCGTCAAATATTACAGAAATTGATACTTCGTCAGTCGATCGAGGCAACTGCTCTCATCTCGTTAGTTTAGTAAATGCAAATAATGTTTACTCGCACACAATCATGTTTATAAAGTGAGCTAAATGCTAATAATGCTAGCACGGCTACATGTGACGATGCTAAGAAACTATATATATATATATATACGTTAACTGCTGCAGCTGTGTACGTACTTGAGTCCTTTGCGTAACGCCTGGAAGACTCTGTCGACCTCCTCCGGCTGCATAGACCAGATAGATCCTCCTCTGTTTGGAGACAAGTGCATCCTGGGAGATTTACCTCCGGCCATGGCTTTGGAGCGAAGAGAGGTCCGAACAGAGGACTGCCTAAAAACACACACACACACACAGATAAACAACAAAATATGTCATTTGTAACAAAGATATAAGCGTTTTCTGATCTGATGCCTCGTATCGCCATGGCAACGTCATTCGCTTCTGGCCTTTGAAACAGTTTCAATAAATAAGTATTACAATCTGACAACGTTATGATCTGGTTTAGGGTTAAAATTACAACTCTGTTAAGGTTTGGGGACTTTGGTCGTCATGGTTACAATAATGACCATGTTGGGAATGTTATGGGGACGACTGTGGTCATGGCAACAAACAATTTCTGTTGAGCGTTGGAGGCGATCTCCAGTGTTTAAGGTGATCCATTTATTTGCTCCAACTTCCTTCCTACACGGACTCTGTAGCTCTAGAATAACGTCACCTGACTTCCTACTTTGCTACGGACGACAAATGTCACATGACAAACCTACAAATGTCATATGTCGTGTTGTTTTTGCTGAAACGTGATGCTGTCATGTCTCTGAAGTGAAACCAGTGGCTGCAAGCTTTTTTTAAAGTCATATAGCCCTTTATTTTTTTTTGACTGAATGTGGTTTAGAAAAATTAATTCCTGCTTGATAAGATCGGTCTTGAGGCCGTTACCAGTGCAGTCTATCGTCTTAATGCATCTCTTTCTGGCATAAAGCATGTCCTAGTTATTGTTATTCACATCTGACTCAATATAGACGAAGAGCAAAAACACTTTTTTTATGCCATATTTGAGCTGATGTAGTTTTGGTTGTATTTAAGCCACATTAAACAAGCACATTTCCAGAAACTAGAAGATCTTACCTTTCATATGAAGCCTAATAAATGTGTTTTGGCCTCACAGCTCCTCTCGTATAAACTTTTCCTTCTAGGTAAGCAAAATAGGTGACGATTCTGTGTCCAAACACACATCTATAAACTGGTGCATCGCCCATATTTCTGTAATTTACGGCTATAAAAGTGCTTTTCATGGTGTGGGATATTTGTCGCCCCTGTCAGTGTGTGTGTGTGTGGTTTACAGCTGGGTTCCTGTCAACATCAAACCCTCCATATTAAGAATCGTGAGAGACCACAGAGCATTACGCTGTCGAGACGGGACTCACAAGATGCTCAGATGAATAGAGACAGTGTGAATTTGAATATTTACGTTTTTCTTTCTCTCTTTCTCTCTCTCTCACACACAGGAAGTACATTCCAGCTCTCCTAACGTGACATTTTGTTCTCCGTCGCTCTCGTGGGACTGACGGTTGACATCTATGTGTTTGTTCCTCCTCCGATTAGAAATAACATCTTACATTTTTAGTCTGTGGTGCGTTCGCTGTCTGCCCATCAATGAGGAACAGGCTCGCCGGAGGGTGAAGGGATTTCCCTCCACATGCCATCAAACAGTTTAGCTTTAAATCTTAAAGGACAAAAACACATCTTTTTTTTTTCTACTTTTATTGTTTTACATTGTGGGAAAACATTTTCCACAGATTGATGATCTATTACTGTCAACATGAGTCCGGATTTTGGTCAAAGTTCCTGTTTATTCCTTCTTTCTGCTTCCTGTCATCCTGACAGATACGGGAATAAATACAAGTCTCCTCTGAGACATGATTCCTCAAAAATTTATCGCCTTACATACTTCTGTTTTGTTTGGACGGCAGTTTATTTAAAGATATTGTAGAAGATGTGTTTTGACCTCTTGAAAATCTAGTGAGTGTTTTAAAAATACCTTGAATGAATGTGGACAGCGTTAAATACGCTCCAAATGTCAAAACATGAAGTTAAGTCACGTTAAGACACGTTATACAAGGACGCCATGTGTACCGACGATTTTTAGGCAGAAATTGCATCAGATTTATTTTTGCATTTTTACCAATTAGACAAAAAACTTTTAACTTTTAACAACTTTTCATCTTTATTTTAAACTTTTTTTTATCATTTCCTTATTGTCTCTCTTTGTCTCTGACCGCCATCTTTTTAAGGTCAGATCTGTTATTGTTTCCTGTTTCACGTCTTTGCTTTGCATTGTTCTGTTTTTGCTTTGTCTGTCAAAGCACTTTGTACATTTGTTTTTAAAAGGTGCCATATAAATAAAGATATCATTATTATTATTAAACTTTCCTCAATGATCTTAAACCATAAATCAACATTTTCCTTTGCAGTATAATCCTGCTTTTAGCTCAGATTATTCTGCAAACCAAACAAGGTGCCACATTTATCTTCAATCAGTGAACTTAAGCAACATATTCGTAAAGCCAAGCTCAACATACCAGAACACCTTCGCCTGAAATGGTTAAATAATGCCATATAAGATTTTTCAGCTCAGTCGCCAGAAGGAAACGTTGGAAAGAAATGATGAATATCTACATTTCAACACATGTAATACGTATCATATTGACATTTCTACCCGTTGAATACTGATGTTTTATGGTGTGACGTTTGGGTTAAGGAAAGATCATGTTTTTGGGTTAAAATAAAAATAAAAATGGCCGAAGTCTCACTACAAACACCCGGTTTTCTCGCCAGAAAAACGGATGCAAATGTCCCGACGTCTGGCTACAAACACAGGAAGCGGACCTTCTCTGCTGAACCAACCACCGATCCCTCCTCCTCCTAACATGAAAGATCATCTTTTAACACTTCAGAAATGTTGATATGATGTGTCTTTCACGTGTTGAAACGTAGACATTCAACGTTTCTGTTCAATGCCAACGTTTCATTCTAGCGACCAGGCTGGATTTTTAGTGTTTTAGTGAAGTTTTAGTGTTTTCTTTTTAACTTTAGGACGCGTCTTTCTGCTGTGTGGATGTCATTAAAGAACCAGAACACCTGCTGCAGCGAGTAAACTGGCATTCGGCAGCAAAATAATGTTGAGAACTGCAGAATATAAGAATGAAAGTGACGACAACTACTTCCATATACTCGTGTTTCTTCTTCTCGTACAACGTTTCGAGCCCTGATTGGTTCTTTCGTCAGGTAACGGAGGCATCAAACTGACTCGGTTGTGTGTCATGGATTAAATACTCTTTGTCCCTTCTAGTGATGTGGCAACACGCCCAGAGTTAGAGCACATCTCCGAGCCAGATATAAGAAAAATATATATATTTTGATATGTAATAAAGAATAATATATTTAAGAGACAGTGTTGTGAGTCCACAGAGTTACTATATTTTTTTTGGACATGAAAGATGTGCGTGTATTTTATAAACTGACTGCCTATAATCTAATTAAGACAGTACGCATCTGAGCTTAAATCACACTTTTCAATGTTTATTTGGTCTGTTTTACTGCCTGTAAAATCTACAGTAGTGTATTTTAATCACTTGACATATTTTATGTGCTAACAGACATAAAACTGGCAGCAAAATCGACCAGTCAGCAGAGACTTTGGACGTCATGTGGAGGATGTAAATGAGACACAAAGACATGATTTCTTTGTCTTTGTTTGTCGTTATCACATCAATCTTGCGTTCTCGTTGGCTGTAACAGTCTGTCACTCACCGTCGTCGTCCAGTCAGAGAGCTGAATCCGGTGAAGGAGCGGCTCCTGTGGATCAAACCTCCGTCTGAAGGAGAGTCGAATCGCAGCTTCACCGACATCCTGAAGAGAAACACGGACAGAGAGAGAGAGAGAGAGAGAGAGAGAGAGGTTTTAATCATATCTGTGGGGCGTTACAAGCGTTACACCCCTTTAAATCCCCAATTACTATTTCCCATTCAATCCCAATTAACTGCACACACACTCACCCGACATCAGCTGACTCATACATGATGATATAATATGATTGATCCGTTGATAGATCTGCTTTGCCAGACCTCCATGACTTTTACAAGACTGAGAAATTCAACCACACGACTTCCAAACCAGTGAAATTACACAAGTCTCAAGTTTTTTTTTTTTTTCCACCCAAACCAGCATTTCATCAAACATAAACCAAATTCAATTGGCTGCCTCAATATTTCCAAAGATCTTGTTCTCACAATATTCTTTAACAAAAACCCTTGCCAGACCCCCTGAGCGCCCGATCAGACGGAGTTGTGGCTGGTTAACGCTTTGAAAAATGATTAGTTACTGACGATGATTGCAGCTGCTGTTGAGTGGTGGTGACATGTGAAGAGGCAGAGTAGCTGCTTGTGAAATATTAATGAAAATTAGGAGTTTTATGCCCTTTTTATAGTTTATTACTGTTGTTAGAGGTTCGATTTTGTCGTCTATTTCCGCTTCGTTTACTTAACAAACACAGAAACGAGTACATCTACGACTTTAACCATTACAATCATACACCTAACCAGACGAAGTTCACCCTAAAAACAGGTCGTTAAACCCAAAACAGGCCTTTGAAGGAGTGAGGACCTGCTTCAAAGTCCTCGCTCTCAAGGTCTAACATGCAAAACTCCACATAAACGTTAAAGAACAAGAGCACACACACACACAGTAAACGTCAAACACAACTTCACTTATTCCCACAGACAAGAAAAAGAGTTCCAGCATCTCTGAAACAAGAAAAAAACAAAACAAGACCTTCAGACGAAAGAGTCACACGCCAACTACATTCATGTGCATATAAACATGAGTGTGTGCGCAGACATCTAACATCCCCTCCCGTCTCGACTTTATCAAATCATAGTCACACTTTCTGTCGGTTTGATTTCATATCACAGCGAGTGTCATCCGAGGGTAAAGCGTCCCTGTTTATGTGTCACACTTACAACTTTTCATTTGGCCTCAAAGTCTGGCAGAGCCCTCCCTCTAAGAGTATTTAAAAAATGCAGCGGAGGAGTAGGAGCCAAATATGAGGTGTGGCGTGTCATGTGGCGGGGGGGGACCCTGAAAGACCCTGAAAGACCACAGCAAAGCGAAGGCAGTCACTAAGAAGCACGTTCATGGCCTTTTTTGTGAAGGTTTCTGGGCTAGATGCTCTCTGGCCTGTGTGTGTGTCTCTTTCTGAAGAGCCAACAGAGTTGTAGCCAGAAGCAGAACAATGCAACTCTGAGCCTGACGTCCAAACCAAAAGATAATTCAGTTTTTTAGATAATAGTTTGCTGCCTGTGCATACAAATAGGCTTCCAGATACAAATATACAGCCTTCCTCAGTGCAGCTTTACTCAGCGGTGGCCACATAGGCGGTTGTCAAGGGCAACAAATGAGTGTGAGGTTTTTTTTTCTGTTTTCCTCACCAACACGTGCACTCATATACAGCTTTTAGCGTTCATCTAGTTTGATTTTCAAAGCCTTGCTGGTCAGTTTTCGCCTGCTTTTGTGTCTAGAGGTCTTTGTTTGGGTTGGTGCTACTTATTGTTGCACTTTTTTTTTGGTAGGAGGAGGAGGGGGTGCGCCAACTAAAATCTCGCCTTAGGCACCAATATAATCAGAGCTGGTCCTGGTCTCAGTAGAGACTAGCAAAATACTGATGCAAGAAAGTCGACCGACACTCGACTTGACTGGACATGACGGCTCCGACTTTAGTTATGATTCAGACAAAATGGAATTATTCTATAAAAACGCAGCCACAAAAGCTTTTCCTTTAAGATGGTGAAAAAAAAAAAGTGTGGCAAAAAATGTCAGTCAGTGATGAGGAACAGGCAGCGTTTAAAATAAATCTCATCATGGGTGGGTTTTTATATACAGGTAAACACTGTGTATCAGCCTACAGTAAAAAAAATATGTCCTCACACACACATATAAACACAGTCTGGGTGCCATCTGCTCCGAGTCTCTCATGTGGTTCCTGTTGATTGGAGTTGAAACAACAACAACAACAACAACCACACTATTCTTTACATAGTCGTCTGTGGTTTTTCTTCTAAATGACTTCAGAATAAGTCGCTGTTAAAGCCTTTGCTGTTTCTGAATATTTCATACAGAAAAAAAGAGGATCAATAGGCCAAACTCTAACTCAGCATCTTATTTAGGAACTGATGATGATGAGTGGCTAAATGTCATGATTGTGCAGTTTTAGTGATTGTCTTGGCCGGCGTTTCTTCCTTTTTTTGTTTCCTGTGCACTTCATCCACACTCGGAGCCCTCCTAAGTAAGATCTGAACCAACAGCATGTCAGAAAATACGCCACCAGTGAAAGTAGTTCAGGGTAACCCAGTTTGGAGTCCTGACCCAGAATGTAAAACACTCCCGGTCCTGATGCCAAAACCAACAAGCAGTCGCCTAGTAACTACACATAACACATGGAGGATGGAGAAACCAGGTCTGATGAACCAAAGTTGGCCAAGTAAGCGCTTACTATACTATACTACACAAGCCTTTTGTTGCTCATTACCCTCCACCCACACGTCTCCCTGTAGAGGAAGTCAAGTTAAGTTTTTTGTTTTTCAGGGTCAGAGAGTCCCATGACAACAACATACATACTTAAGATAAAATATGATTGATTTTATATGGAAAAAAAGAGAAAAGTTTTAGATGAGGAAGCTCTGCCAAAAGCTCTGAGAAATGCACATATTTTACTTTTCAAGGCTATAGGTTTAATTTTATGGGGAGACACAGGAGACATGTCAACCTTGACCGTGTCCTAGTATGATTCGTCTCTCTAAATAAATTCTATCAACTGTCTGACTTGGTGGAAAATAACAGTGCATATACACATACATACATACACACACACCTGGCGGGGGTATAAGCAGGCAGCTACACATTTCTCCATCGGTTTAGCATTGTCAGGCTAGGCTAACCCGTTGTTGCTAACTTTGGAGCTAACCCCTTCACTTTTCCAGCAGTTGAGGAAACAACAGACGTGACTTTTCATGGTGTTGACAAGCTGCAGCGTTTATTAACTGACACACTGTAGTCTGTACTGTACATTTACTGCCAGACTGACAACTTACTGCTGCTGCTAACCGTTTCCTCTGCTCCGTTAGCTTTCACCGTTATTTCAGACGCTCTCTCTCTCTCTCTCTCTTAACCACTCACTCTAAGGAATTACGCTAACTGCAGTTTCCATGGCAACGGCACAAACGTTAACTGACGTTTCGAGACAGCGCTGTCCAACGGCTCCCAAACGCCCCCAAATACTGCACTTTTTTTACATTTAACATTTATTTGACAACTTTATGGATTAAAATTTTTACATTTAAAACAATAAAATGCATTTTAAATGATTGTTAAAGATCAAATCAGTGGTCAGATGTTTATGAGTTGTTAACAGTTCCACTAAAGAGACATTTAAATCCATAATTCAGCGCTCCTGAAGCTTAAATTGTGGAGTTTTTGTCATTTAAATGTTGTGGGCGGTATATTTTTTATGTGAGTTTGTGTGTGTGGCAGCTGAATGACAAGAGATTTAGATTCATGTGCTTTTGTAAACCTGAGAAGAGACACTGGTAGGAAAAACTTTGAACTACTTTTTGCTGAGTATAGGCTTTAAAGAAAATGCCAAAAGTTGGAGGGATCAGCTCGGCTGTATTCAGCTGAGCGCAGCAGAATAACAGAGTTCAGTCCTGGCCGAATGCCACATTAACCAACTGTAACAAGTGATGTGAGGAATGTAAAACACATCGCGCCTTCAAACAAGCATAAAGTCTATCTGCTGCTGTCTCAGTTACATCCATCGACACCTGTCTGCTCAGTTACAGCCTCTGGTTTGTACGCACAACGTTTTTAAAATATATCAGCTCACAAAAATCACCTGGAAAAAGCTTTAAAAACACGTCGTATATTTGTCTTGTTTTACTGCACAGAGATGGATGTCTGCATGTTTTGAGTCTTGAGACGTCTCATTAGGTCAAAGCAGAAGGAAGCTGCTCTTAAAAATAAGTTTTTAAGAGCTGATGAGTCCACCTGCTCTGCTTGAAAAAACACAAGGTGTCTTCCAACTTTTTCTCTAACTTTGTGTTTGTTCAGATGAATTTAGGGATTTCCTCTGAACCACCACCGAATCACCGCCACATGTGACCACGAGGCGGAGAGACAGACTGCCTTTCAAAGAGGAGGACGGAGAGTTGTGATTGTTAGATGGATTTTAAAAGGAAGAAACAATCAGCGTAACGAGTAAACAAGAGAGGACGATAGATCGGATGTTAGGAAAATAGATACAGTACATTTTAAAGGTACCCTAAACATCCTTAACATCTGTGGAGGACAAGCAGAGTAACGCACACACACACACACACACGAAATGTCCCAGATCTCCTTTAACAATGTTTAAAATCCTGACACACCCTCTACTCCTGTAAATGAGCTGTTTAAAGGAGCTGTGGGTCACACACAGCCACACAGCTGAAGCTGCTCGAGACCTCCTCTGTTTACACTGAGAGAGAGAGAGAGAGAGAGAGAGTCTGCTGGAAGAAGAGAAATAGAGCAGAAACATGGTGAGAAGTTACATCTGACTGTAGGGAAACAGAGGGAAGAGGGAGAAAGAGGGAAAGAAACATAAGATCTGAGCAATGTTCATGAACAGAGAATAACTTTGTTAGTCAGAAAGTGTCAAACCATTTTTAACTTCACTAGTTTGTGTACGAAATGAACCTTTCTCTTCTCTGCTATACATGTTTTTTTGTCTATTTGATGTTATATTGTTTCTTTAATGACTTGTTGAAATGAATAAGAGGACTTTTTACTGTCTAATATTTTATTGTAAGCTTTAAATAAATATATGTATAAATAAAAATGGACGTAGTGAGGTGCGTCACAACTTGCCAGCACACTGAGCACTGCACACTTGGGCTAACATTAGCTACTTTAGCCTAATTGTGCTAACAGGGCAGGTATCATAATCAAGTAACATTAAACTCAGTGAAGTATTGCGGCAATAGTCCGACTCAGTGTGAGTCCCAGAGGCGGGGAGAGCAGCAGGCGAGCTGAGTGTCAATCACAGCTGTCGATCAATGCCCACACGGCAGACATCAAAGCTGCTATGAGTCTTCAGATCTTATTGGCGGAGCGATAATTTCCAAAATGACTACCAGCACGCTTATGGGAGGACCTGAATTTAGAGATTGAGGCCATAACATCTTGCTGAAAACAAAAAGATTGACTTGACTTGGCATTTCTAGAGAGAAGTTGAGGCTTAAATCCTAAAGCAGTATGATTTCAGATTACACGTTTCTTGTTGTTATTGTAAATAGTTTTAGAGTTTAGAGTAGTGATGTAATAAAAGCAGAAACATACTTTAGCATTTTCCAGTCATTTTCAGAGCTGTGTTGAACAAATCCGAGTCTTCTTAAACCTGCAATAAATGATCTTTTGACCACTTGAGGGCAGCAGAAAAATGTTGTGAGAGTAAAACTGACATTGACACAACTTGTTGGCAAACGGTTGCTTATTTCCACATCCATGAGTTACGGAGCAACATTATCATTCATTTGGAGTCGTGTTTCTGTCCACCTAGTTAATGTAAGTCCAACATTCACTCTCTCTTTTAGCTTTGTTTGCTCTCTACCAACCCCTGAGGGAAAAGTCTGGCTCTTTAGCTGCTAAATGCTCCACTACGTTTTAGCCAATTTGTGTATTAAGTTTTGTGCATGATTTAAACAGAAAAAACTTTCATCTCATCTTACGCTCATCCTTTTTTTTGGCTTGGACATCATTTATTTTGCTCATTTATTTTTTTAAAGATCCTGCTGTTTTCATTAAACCTGCACCTCGCCAGCTGATTTCATTGATGATTGATTATATGCTTGTTGGCTGGAGGTGTGTGGCCGCTGACTGCAGCTGGTGCAGCGTTTTGTTGGGATGACGATCTGCAGCTTCTCGTTTCACAGTGATTGAAAATGACTGAGAACCACTTGTGTAAACGCAACCAGACAACGAACATGTAAAAATATGTAAAACCTGCCAACAAAATGTTTAAATGTTTCAAAAATAAATCCTGTTTGGAATGTGATTCAAATGTGAGAATGAGGGAGGCGCATACCAAGAGTGATGAAGGATTCAGGGAGGATGAGGATGATGTGTGTGTGTGTGTGTGTGTGTAAGTCTGAAACCATTTTACCGAATAGGAAAGTGGTCTCAGACTTTTGGACCCAATTGTATATGTGTGTGTGCATTTCTGTTACTTATTTGAGAAGTTTTCTGGTATAAACACCAACCTTGTTGGGACCAGTAGTCCTCATGAGGAACAAAGCCCGATCCTTATGAGGCAAAACATCATTTCTGAGGTTCTAAACAAGATTAGGGGTAAAGTTTGAATTGGAGTTTGGTTAAGGTTAGCGTTAGAGTTTGGCTGTATATAATGAATGGAAGTCAATGTGCTGTCCTAACAAGGATAGCTGTGCAAACAAAAAACCGTGTGTATGCATAAACCTAGAAATATCATTGTTTCCTCTAGATTGAGAAGTTTGGCCTGGCAGGGGGGATTAGCAGGCAGCTACACATTTCTACATTTTCTTTTTATCTGTTTAGCATCGTCAGGCTAGGATAACCCATTGTTGCTAACTTTGGAGCTAACCCCTTCACTTTTCCAGCAGTTGAGGAAACAACAGACGTGACTTTTCATGGTGTTGACAAGCTGCAGCGTTTATTAACTGACACACTGTAGTCTGTACTGTACATTTACTGCCAGACTGACAACTTACTGCTGCTGCTAACCGTTTCCTCTGCTCCGTTAGCATTCACCGTTATTTCAGACGCTCTCTCTCTCGCTTCACCACTCACTCGCTAAGGAGTTACGCTGCCTGCAGTTTCCATGGCAACGACACAGCCGTTAACTCACGTTTCGAGACGGTGCTGCTCAGCGGCTCCCAAACGCTATTGATTTAAGAATAAATGGATATTTGGCGTTATTTTTGACATTTTTGGCCTGTACTATTGTAGGGGAAACATTGAATATGCATACTCATTCTTTTCGTAAAATATACATAAATAAAAAAATAAAATAAATACATAAAGCTGTGTTTGTTTTCATATCAGTTTGCCGCCTGCGTCGCCAGTCTGTCAATGAAACAAACGGGAAAGAAGACGTGCAGTTTGACAGTTTGTGTTGCACCAATGCTCCCCAATAGAAGAACAGCCGTCATTACACATCGCTGTGCTCTTTATCTTTACAGCATCCATATCATTAATTCATTATATAGAGCTGTAAACCAACTCAGAAATGTGATCCAATGAAATGTTTACAGCTCTCATATCTAAACTGATTTTACAAGGTGTTTCACAACTAAGGATAAAATAAAAAAAAGAATATTAAAAACAAATAAAATTTTGACTCCCATGTAAATTAAAAGGATGATAAAACGAATCAAACAGTAATGATTAATCAACATTACATTAGTTAATGGCTGTGTAAACACAAAAAATAACACAACCATGTGTTACTAAAAGATTTCATCTCTCACCTTATATTTCACCACCACCTCATCACATCAAAAAACATGGTGCATGTTTTTTGTGTGTACTCATCGATTATGCATCTGGCCCCTGGTCTTAAAAAATTAGCCTTGACCTGCAAGTGATTTACGGGGTCCCATGTGGTGAGGAGGTAGGAGGTTGGGGCCTATATGTGTGTGTGTGTGTGTGTGTGTCTGGCCACAAAGCTATGATCATACAGCAGACCCTCACAAGAGGCCCATACATCATTTGTGGTGGTAAAGACACGCATACATGTACACACACACACAAGCAGACACATGTCAAACACTTAAATGTTTACATTCACACACACACACAAAGTTTAAAATTCCATGTAAAAGTCAAGCAGAAGGAAGTGATTTTCTTCTTTCTCTCTCTCTCTCTGCTCTCTTTTCCTGGGTGTGGTGTCAGTGTGTTTCTAAAATGTGGTTTCAGCGGTCTCGTCGGTAATCCCCCCCCCCCCCCCCAACACGGCGTAATTAGCGTCATTTAACTTCCATGTTCGCCTGTTTTTGACTCCGCAATGATCCGTTCCTTCCCCTCAGTCGCGGTGGGGTCCGCAGATTCAAACTCCTGACAAGTTAACAACACTCGTGCAAGAACAGATTCTTGCTCACAAGAATTTGGGGCGTTGATTGATTTTTCTCACGCTTACATTTTTCTTCGAGATATAAAATTCACCAGTGGTCCAGGGGTCTCATTTATAAACGTTGCACAGGCACTAAAGAAGGCGGACGCCGCTTTCTATGCAAACTTTGGGATTTATAAAAAACAAACTTGATGGTAGAAGTCCTCCAAGGAAACTTTGAGGCATGCGTACGCACATAAATTAGAGAAATTCAAAACTGCAACTTCTCATGTATTGTATATGAAGAGTTAATTTGCAAAAGCAGATAAAAGCCATTATTAAAATGAATAAACAAGCGTCTGATTTTGCAAAAGAACTCCTCAAATATGTTGTACAGTTTAATCAGGAATCATATTTTAATTGGATCTGTAGTTATTAAACAATACTTATATATTGTGGACTTAATTCTCATAAACAATAAGATGACCAGTAGGACAAATTACATTTAAACCAATGTCGTTTTAGATGCCTTCGTCGGGCAGATACGTGTGCATAGCTTCATATATTGTTATCACATGTCAGTGAGCTAGTGGCCATTTCACTGTCAATTAAAATCATTCAATCCATTGGGTACCTTTTCAGATACAATCAAATGTGTAAGTATAACGAGGCGTACAATTACAATGCATAACGACGCGCAACGGCTGCTTTGGCTCTGTCGGAAGACTTGGCGAATGGAAGACTTCGGAGAGAACGAATTCAGATCAGAGACCAGCAAGATTTACTGGCCAGTGATGATGAGTGGCTTATGAGCCGGTTCTGATTTCCAAGAGCTGTTCCCTTGGATCTCTGTGATGTACTGGGCCCAACTTTACAGAGAAGCACCCGCAGAAACCAAGACGACGTGCCAGTCCCACTTCAAATCCTGACAACCCTCAGATTTCTGGCAACGGGCACTTGTCAAAGGGAATTGGCTGACAGGTCGGGGGTTTCTCAGCCAAACTTTAGCTGTGCCAGACGTGTTAGGGAGGTATAATTGGTTTGATGCATCTCAACATAAAGTTTCCTTAAACGGTCAACAGATTCAGTTTTCAGAAATGGGGCCCAGGTGTCATGAAATTCAGCTGTTTGGTTTTTATTAGATGCAGTAATTTGTTCCATTTAGAGATGTTCTGCCAACAAATTGAGCCATTGTGACGTTGTTATTTTGTGTCTGTGTTTCCAGTTGAACAATATTGTCTTTTTTGCAATGGTCAAGGAGATAAGTATGGCATAGTGTGATGGGTGTGAGGTCTCCTAACAGACAGAGGGGAAGGGGGAAAGTGGAAAGTTGTGACCCAAGATTTGCTAAACGGTTATTATGTTGTTCCAGAAATTTTGAGTTTCTGGCCATATGGAGTGAAAGCAGTTGCAGTTGTCTGGTTTTGAGAGTACATTGGGGACATATGTCAGTGTCTGTGAAACCCATTAAGTGCATCCTGTGTTGCGTTATGTGTGTTCTGTATATGTCTTACACGAATGAGCTGTAGCCTGGGGTTAACGGTCATCGAGAAGATGTTATTGCGAATTTGTTTCCCGAGGGTTGCATCTATATCAATTGATAAATCTGTTTCCTAGTCTGTAGTGAGGATGGTTACGGTGGAGTCTGTGGTTGATATCGTCAATTGGTCTTTTACCAATGGTGGTGGTTGCAAGTTATTGTGTGTGATATCAAATATCTGGGTTAATTGGAGTAATTTCTTTGATTTTCCATGAATTAAAAGAGAAGTTACACTTCTCCACCGAACGTCCAGAGTTGTGGCAATGACTGTGCTCCTGTTGCAGTTATGTTTTTGTATTGTTGTTGAGAGATATAGTAGATCTTTGATGGACAGTTTGTGTCCTGATTATTCAATTTCTAACCATGAGTCTTGGTCACTGACTATAAAAATAATGGACGTAGCCACCATGACTGCACATATTGGTTTGATGGACTCGCTTTTGGTATTTTTGACCAACTTGGATTTTTGGAAACAGAAGTGACCATACTTGGACAAGAAGATGGAGCTGATCCTAACGCCAGCTGCTAACTTGGTTAGCATGGTGCATTTACAGTCTATGGTTAACTGTGATAATGCTAATGCTAAGTTTTTGCTATGAAAACTGGGCTTAAAACCATTAAAGCAAAACATTCTTACTGGAAAAACTAAACATCTGACTCCTTTGGGGGTCTTTTAGTACAACCAAATGCTGAATAAGACTCTTTAGGTGACCAAAATGTTATATTAATGTTCATGAACTGAAAACACTGAAATAGCGACAGCTACGCCTGTACTCTGTGAATCTGGGGTTACGCCATGTTTACATTACCTAACCAACAGTGTCACTGTGATAGTGACTTGTCAATCACAACAGCCACGCCCTAAAGCATACCCTGCCTTATCGTCAAATTTAAATTAAATGGGACCATAATTTACAAAACAAACATCATGCTGTATTGAATAATTCAAACTATTGAGACCATAAACTCATTAGGAAACTGTTAACTGAAGTAGAGGTTGCGGTTTTCTCATAGACTCCCATTCAAATGGACTTGTTTTTGGAGCCAGTGGAGTCACTCCCTGCTTTTCTGTAGTGTTGATTCTCATTTGTTTGTTTTTTTCCGGTAAAATATTGTGTTTAGTGAGTCAAGTGTATTGAACCAATTGAGTGTTGGTTGGACAGGGGTCAAGCTAGAGTGGTAAATTATTCCAGCGGTTCCAGCGACTGCACTCATGTTGCTATGAGGGAAGTGAGTGAGAATAAATTTGCTTTCATCAATAGAAAAGCATTTTCATTCAATTTATGTCCAAATAATACATGATGCAGACATGGTACTTACTAATATTCTGGCTCGGTGGCCTGGGTCAACCCATGACTCATTCATATGGAGGAACAACAGTGTTGGGCACGGACATGAAGCCGGAGCTGTGAGTGATGGCTGGCTTCTAGGCTCGGGTGATTAATTCAGAAAGTCTAAATCAATTGCAGTTTTTCTCTACTGCAGAGCCAAACCCATTCACCTTGCAGGCAACACTGGATATCCCCTCAAGTGGTGGTTGCACACCTTTTTCTCTACCCAACAGAGCACACAGAGGAGAGAAACTACAGTTTGTACCACTGCCAGGCTTGCTCTGTTGTGGAGTGCACCAATGGGCTTCTGGAGGGCAAATGGCGTTGCCTCAATTCCACAGGCAGAAAACATTTATAAAAGCCTGAAAAGGTTTGTGAAATTGCGACTGTGTTTGCTATGCTACATAATGTGGTGTAGCTAAAGAATGTGGCTTTACCCCCTGATGCTGTTGGTTGTGTTGGCCCTGACCCCGACCTCTATCCCCTCGGTGTTCGAGCCAAACGCTGCTGCCGTGCTCCATTGTGTGGATGTGATGTGTTGCTTGTAAAAACACAAGGTATGGAAAAAATAACACTATTTGTTAAGTAGATCTTTCAGTGTACAGTTTATGTCACATAAAACAAGTCATTTCTTTTTACTCCTTGTCCTTGGAGAAACATAAGGTTGGGTGGAGACGGCGGGGCTTGGATTCTACTTTTATGTCAGATGACTTATTTTTATTTTGGAGAGGGTCCGGCCGTCAGAGCCAACAGCATTCCCTGTGTCCACCGCATGCTGCCACTCAAAAGTCTTTTTGGCATTTGTAATGCCACAGTGTCCACCAAAAGTATCTTCTTTCTTGCTTCAATCTCACCAACAAGAATTTCAATTTCACGCTGGGTGAAATTTCTTTTTTCAGCTTTTCTGTCAGAATTTTCCGTCATTGTCGTCATTGCAGTCAGTGTGGATTAATGTTAATTAGGGGTGTTTCACTGACTATTTACAGGGAACTATGGCATTAAAATGGTCAGACAAGAACCAAATTTGATTGATTGATTGATTTGATTTGATTTGATTTATAAAGGTAAATCGAATATTTTTGTGTGTAAACGCTTTCTGCTTTCCTTTTAACACCAGTTGCCTCCCTCCTTAGTACCACATCTGTAGTTTAAGTCTGACAGCGGACCTTAGGTGCATGTCGTTCCTCATCACTCCCTCCAACGGTTTTCTTTCACTTCTCTACTGCCGCTATAATAAAAGGTTAAACTACAGTATATGAATTAAAAGAATTATAATGTCTTAATGAGAATGAACGTTGTTGCGTTGGTGTATATTTATTTTTTCAACGCATACTTTCCCATAGCTCGCCACTCTCTCGGGAAATTACACACACCAACATCAAATCAACACAGCATCCAGCAGTTTACATCCTGTTTTAAAAAAGCATTATCATCATCATCATCGTCATCATCATAGCTTGCCAGTTCAGTTTTGACAACAATTCAATAGTTTCTAGGAAAGTTGTCTCACTCCAACAGCTGTCTTTACCTGACATAAACTATCAACTATATCAAATCAATATAGTTTGTTAAGCTTTATTTTTTCAGGAAGTCTCACTGAGACCAAGATCTCTTTACATTACAAGAAAGATCTGACAAAAGTATATATATACACAAGATGGCACTGTGGTAGATATTGGTTTAATTGTCGTGGCAGCAGCACTAGCATAAAGGATAGCTCCTTATTCTAATGTAGACAGAATGGTGGATTGTATTATTTGTTATTTTTTAAAGGAGAAGCAAACTCTGTTTGTGATGTTGAACACTTTTTCAACAGTTTTGTAGGAAAATCTGCTGTCTATCCAAAGTTCAAAGTATTAGTTAGACCTCCATTAGAGCATGGATAGGTGTGGGAACATCAATGGTTTGTGCGCTTGTAAATATTTATCTTCATATTTAATCTTTTTTTAGTTGTGAACAAAATCAATCAGACGTCTGGAGGTCGTCATAAGCAGACTTGTAACCTTGAGAAGGCCTGTGCATGCCGATGACATACAAGATGGCGTCATCGGCATAGAAACGGTCGTTACAGTGCTGAGTTAGAAAATTGTAATTATGAATAAAGAATACAAATCTTTGGAGCTCCTATTTGATGATTGTGGTTTACAGTAGTTAGACCGCAGACAAAACAAAAACAAACACAGTAACACAATGTTCTGAACACGTGAAGGTTTGAACAATATTTTCGGACAGAAAAATGCAACTATGAAGCCACGATAAGCATTCAGATGACAAAACGGCTGCCAAAGATATCTGGTTCTGAAATAATGGAACTGATCCAAAACATCAACCAGCACAGACAATCACAGTTAATGTCTGTTGTTTATGTTTAATATAAAGATAAAACATCATTATACTACACACATAAATACTGCCAATGCCTGTGTATGTGGTGTATATATGTAACTGGACCATATGGGGAATAGCTTGAATCTCTGTTTATTGAAACATGACAAAAACAATCTGTATGTACATCTTCAGTCTCAAGGGTCCTGGTGTGTGTGTGTGAGTGTGTTTGTTTGGGGTCTTATTTCTGGCATCTCTCTGTTAGTGAAAACATATTTTTTGTTATTTTGTGTCCTCTCGTCTCTCTTCTTGGTTTTGCTTTGTCTCCTTTGCTTTATTTTTCTCTCTCTCTTAAATTACTTTGAATCCACAAAACATCTTTTTATCTTATTAAGAGCATTAAATGAACAAATCTATCTCAGCAGAGAGTTGTGCCAGTACATTTAGTTGCCATAAATCAAAAAGTTCAAAAAGATTTTTCAGCAAGACAAGAGAAAGAAAGTATTTGAAAGAAAGAAGAAGCTCGCTTTTGGCTCAGTGCCAGATGAAACCTGATTGGCTCATTGTTGGAAGGTTAGAGGTCACAGATGACTCATATCCCCCAGAGTGAAGAACTATGCTGTTCCAGATAGAAAAACACACACACACACACACACACACACACACACACACACACACACACACACAGCAACCCTATCTCCAACAAATGACATCCATATACAACTGAATTGTTTTCCCAATTACTTTGCTTTAACAAACGTAATCGCTGCCTGGATTATGTTTGCAGGCAATGTTTTTTTTTTGAATGAATGAATGAATGAATGAATGAAGCATTGAATTTATGTCCTGCACTGAAGTGGAAGGGGAGGGGGATGGTGGGTACACAAAATAATGCTGGACATAGACACCAGAGACCAGAGTTTGCATCCTGTGTGTGGTTAGATTTAGGCAACAAAAGTAGTTTTGGTGAAGTTTAGTAAAAGATTTGAGCTCTTTTTGAGATTTTCTGTTAGTTATATACTGTTATGGTGTCAGATGTCTATGTCACACATGGTCAAAGGTCAAAAACTTGAGGTGAACATATGTAAAAATGCTCCCTAGCAGTCAAAAGCCAGAGCTTCAGCCTGCTCTGAACACTTCATTTCCAATGTTACTTTTACTTCCTCCTTGTGATGACATCAAACTGTTCACACATCCCTAAAAACGGCCGTCCATTTCATCGCTGTTGTTATAAACGCAGCGTCAATACACATAACGTCTTGTTCTTCAGGTCACAGCAGACTTAACAAAGACCCTGATCTTTCCGGTATTATGCATATTTTCTGGTCTATATTTATATTTTGGAACATCTTTTCATGATTTCTCTGGGTGACGTGTACTAAATAAAGTGAAGTTGATTTACAGACCCTCCTCCCCGATGAGCCCGCTCTGTTCTGATTGGTTAGCTTCAGGAAGTTTCTCTGGCTCCAGAGGCCAAGTATACAAACAGTAGTTGTAAGATTTCACTTCTTGTTCTTGACATGAAATGGCAACTTCTCAAATACATCTGTACATGTTGAATCAGATCTGGAATATGAGAGCGGACAATAGCAACAAAGGCCAGCTGTTTATTGACTTGTGTGTCATCTTGGCGCAAAAGCAAAAAAACAAAAAAAACGTAAACAAATTGATCAAGCAGGATGAAACCTGGGCTTTGTTTTACAGATGTTCTGAATGTGTACCATGTTTAATATAGATATGGGGCATCATACCAGGATACAAAAGATAGAAAATCACAAAAAGTAGAATAGGTCCCCTTTAATTAAATGCTAACAGTGGCAAAGTGGCATCTAGCAGTGAGGTTGCAGAGTATATTAAGTCATTCTAAGGTAACGAAAAACACAATTATTCTTATTTTCAGGTGATTACACACTAATTAAAACCTACTTTTGAATATTATATTCCATTTCTGCCAAGTCTGTTTTGCTTGATGCCACTAAACTCTACAAACTTCAACTTTTAAACTGGGAACTCAAAATAATTTCTGACACACAAACACAATCAGCGTGTCAAAAGTCGAGGGCAGAGGGAAGAAATAAATATGTCAGCATAAATATGTCACACATGACAGAGTCGACGTGGTATTTCGTCTTGGACTGAAGCTCTAAATGATGGTCGGTTTCCTTCCGAAATGGCTGCTAGACGAGCCAAACATCTAAAAAACATTTGATTTATAACTGGCGATAACACATCACATTGGTATGATCGACTATGACTAATAACGTTGAGCGGTTTTAAATCAGACCCTCGTGTTTTCGCTCACAGCAGAGTTTTTTTTTTCTCCTCCTCCCCAAAGTCATTCAATCAGTTGTTGTTTCAAGTGAGTGAATTAGCACTGAACTCCAGTTCTGTTAACATCAGCTCTCAACAGTCTGCTCCGTCAAAATGTTTATTGGGAAAGGAGGAAAGGTCGTGTCAGGAAAAGAGGTAGGAGGAGGCAGACAAAAGGTGGTTTGGGGGTTGAAATGCTTGTGTGGTGATGGGAACACATGATAAAGGATCTTTTGTTATATCATCCCCAAAGTGCAGCCAAAGGAACGCTCAAAATATACAATATGTCAAATTTAAGCTAAAAAAAACAGACATTTATAAGTTCTGCAATGTATTTCTGTCTTTCTATAAGCAAAAATGGCGATTCTGAGATTAGATTAGAAGATTGATACCAGTCTCATATCTCTACCCTATCTACTACCAGCAGCTGGTTAGCTTAGCACAACCTGACTCTGTCCAACGGCAACAAAATCTTGTTTGTTTAATCTGCACAAAGACTTACGTTTTGCCATTTTACAACAGACTATAACTATTCCTCAGTTGCCAGATAACTAACGGAGACTCGAGGGAGTTTCTAGTCCTGGCCAAAGAAATCTATTTTGTGCTAAGCTGCTGGCTGTAGCGTTGTTTTAAACGCACAGATGCACAGCTATGCAGCGAGCTAAACACGCTGCTAGTAGAGGGTGAAGACAGCAGGTTGCCTTTGAGGTTTTTTACTGGAGAGTGGTATCAATCTTCTCCTCTAACTCCTCTAAGAAAGCAGATAAGCATATTTCACAAAATGTCTACTACTCAAATTACTAAAGTGTAATGTTGTTCACACACCACACTGGTTGCAAAGATCATGCTGCATCACCATCAGTGGTGGGAGAAGTAGGAAAAGTTTCTTTGATTCAAACAGCTGGAGTCATGACATCGGTTTCAAGTTATGTGTCTGAACCACCAGTCGGCATCTTATGATTCTCACAAATTCAGCTGCCGGTGATAGACAGTCGGTGATAGACAGAAGCTTCATCCGATCACCTGCCAAGCATGTTTTGAAAGTACCAGCCCTTTTACTCAAACATTTTTCATGAATGAAGCAAATGGTGCAAAGGGACAAGAGGAGGAAAGGCAACTGAAAATAATAATAAAAGAAATGTTGAATAGAGGACGTGTGAAAGGAGTTGTCTTCCTCTTCAGTTGTCATCTCTCTGGCTTCATGTTTCAGACATCTTTCACATCACTGGTGTGCCTCCTCCCTCCCTCCTCCCTCCTCCTCCTCTCATTTTTCCATTTTCTCAGATTACTTTATCTCTGCCTCTCTTTGACCCCTCTGTCTCCATCACTCTCTTCTTCGCTCTGTTTCTCTTCCCTCTAGTTTTAACTCATTGTGCAGACCACCCTTCGTCCTCCATCTCCCTGCCGTGTATTGTGTTATGTGGTGATATCCACGGTTCCTGTATGTTTAGGCCGAGCCAGAGCAGAGATTAAAAGACTCTAAAGTAACTTAATCTCTTAAATCTATTGACATAAACTCTTTCACACACAGCGTACATCTCTATTTTCCTGAGGAGATACAAACATCTGGGCTCTTCACACACACATGCACATGCCTTCCTTTTTTAAGTCCTCAAAAGATACAAACATCTGTACTTCCCAACTCTGCACAAACACTTTCACATGCATCTTTCTCTCTACAAAGGATGAAAAACATCTGCCGGCTCCGAAACACTAGCGCAGATGCTCTGCAACACGCACACACACACACACACACGCGGTATAACATGCATGCGTGGCAAGTTGATGAATGTAATCCTTATCTGATTATGTTCATCAATAAACAGCTGAGTGAGGAACTATGTGAGCAATGCGAATGATAGTTTTGGCATCCAGATGTGGATTACACTTTAAATCCAGAGCTGTTTATGTTCATCCGGCCAACTTTCAGACTTTCATCAGAGCAGCAGCATCCAGAAAAGAAGAATGATTTAAAAGACTTATCAAAAGTGTTGTGAAATCACATAAAAAACTAGTAGGAATGGGGAGTTTGGACCCACTGGGGTATTAAATATTAAAAAATTCGGCTTTTTATTGAGGGGATAAATCAAATTTAAACAGTTTTACATCTTGCTCTTACAGTGACTGTTCTACTTTCCTCCTGTGAACATACACATGACCAAAGAGAGAAAAAAAGACAACGGCAACAGACAAAAAAAGGCAACAATAGTAAATGGAATGGAAAAAATAAACAAACTAAAAATAAAATTTAGCCGCCCCACCCCCAATCCTGCAGTAAAAGAGATATTGTCATGCATCAGATATAGATTAGCAGACAGACTTTACGCTGGTGTGTCTCTCCATCAGCTTCTGTCTAAAGCCAAGTGTCTCTTATTAGCTCTTTTCCACTATCGTAACTTAATGACCCATAACCACTCGCTCTCCCTTGTCAAGTAAAGTCAGATTTATTTGTACAGCTCAATATCACAGATTTGCCTCGGGGAGCTTTACCATCTGTACACCAATACATCTATCAGTAAAAAATCGATTCAAATACTAAAAAAAAAACCTTTTAATAGTGAAAAGAAATGGAAGAAACTTGACTAGGACACGTCGCTCATGCTGCTCTGTGCCAAGAAATCTGTGTGACGCCAAGAAAACGTATGAGTGAAACGTTCACAGTCGTTTCTGTTTTGCCAAAATATTTGATCTTGCAGTAAAATATCCGCTAGCAGGAACTAAAACAATACCAAACCTTTTTATGTGTATGTTTAGTCACCGGCAGCGCTCGGTTCAGGTTAGGAGAAGAACTTCAGTGACTTGAAAAACTCGTTAACATTTTATTAACATCACCGTCTTTCACTCAGCTTAACCAAAGTGATTTTGTTGCCTGAACCTAACCGCACGCAGGACTCGGGAGGTTCATCTTGTGACTTCAGAGCCGTATATGAATGCAGCTCTTCATTCATTCATAAAAACAAACTGTTAACATCATCCAGGCCGCATTTAACCTTCGTCAACTCATTTGGGGAAACAGTTTAATTGTATTTGACTGGATTAGTTCGGAGATCCTGTAGAACCGTTATGCTTATGTTATGCCAGTCTATGCTTATATGTTGAACATATAAGCATAGACTGTATAAAAACATGGACGTAGTTACCGTGACGTCACCCGTTCATTTCTGAAGAGCGGTTTTGAAGCTCAAAATTAGCCGCTCCAGCCGTCGCCATCTTGGCAGTGCGTGTGTAACAGTCTGTGCTGTGTTAATGCTGTAATACCAAATAGCGCCAAAAGGTGGTGGCGGCTCCTTTTTGTTGTAATGTACAGAGGTCGTTGTAGTTCGTTTTTCTCCCTCCTACGACGCGGACCTCCATGTTCACTCTCTTTTCTTTTTGTATGACTTTAAGAGTAAGTGAAGTAGTGACGTGCTGCCTTCGTACACGACTCATGTACGATTAGTGAACGTAGTGTCGTGAAGACCTGGTTTTGTATGGTCGACATTGCTTATTGAATAAACCTGCTACGTAGAAATCCACACTTCTGTCTGCCAACTTTCTGATGCTAAAGTTGCCAACCGGAGCCCGAGCTAATCCAGCCATTTGTCCTCACCTTCACCTCTTCACCTCCTATCTCCCAGCCAATCAAAAACGGGCAAAGAGACGGGGCCGAATGGCTGAAACAAGCCACCTAGCGGCTGGCGGACCTGTCACTCAAAGCAGCTTTATGCAGAACTTTACGGCGTAATAAAATTGAAACGGGTGAGTTATAAAAAAATGCACCCCCCCTTACAGTCGTCATGAAAGGGGAAATTAGCTTTAGAGACCAAAATGAGGCTGTAAACATGATTATTTGGGCATTTTAACATGGAGGTCTATGAGGAACGACTCGCTTTTGGAGCCTCAAGTGGCCGTTAGAGGAACTGCAGTTTCTGGCGCTTCTGCATTGGTTTCATTGTACAGCCTCAGAGGTTGCCACTTGACATATCGTGATCAAACACCATTAACATATAAGCTATAATCCACTAAACTTAACTTTTCAACAGACTTCAGTCCAGTTTTATCAGCTGCTCCAACAACAAACTGAACATATGGAAACAACGGAAAGTAAAAGTCATAAGCCTCTGCTCCATTAAATCCATTCCACTTCCATAAATCTCCTTTTAAATCCTCATGTTTCCGTCCCGTTCTGACCGACCGGGGAACGCTAAAGATGGTGAGCGATAGCGAGCCGCCACCCCTCATATCTCTTGGTAGCTTTCGCACCGGTGTCACGTTTCCTGGATGAAATTCCACTTTTACAGCATCTTCATAATCTTTTCAGTTCTCATTGCATTGACGGAAATCATTGGCGTTTGGAGACTCCGAACAGCACTTTCGGGCAGGAACAACACAAAACCTTCAAACTGGTGCTTAGAGACTGAATAATGTCCACATGCATGCAGACTGTTGGGGGGGGGGGGGACGGGATGGCTCCAAACATGAATTTGCCTGTATTGAAACAAACTACCTATCTAAACTTATCTAAGCACATGTCCCTGCGTTATTAATGTATTTCCATGTTACCACCCAGCTGTTGCATTCCTTCCCCCTGGAGCTTGGATTTAGTGCTACCCTCCCGAGAAGTGCTGAAATGTAGGTTCGGGAACTCGCCCCGAAGCAATAGCCGCACCGTAAGTTACGGGTGTTTAAGTTCCTGTAGTGGAAAAGACCAATCTGAGACACATCCATCTATTTCTCTCTCTCTTTCACTCTCTGTGTGTCTGAGTCCCAGTTTCTTATTTTCACAGCTGAGTGGAAAGAAAGAGGGAATCCCAAATTTTCCTTCGTTCCTCATCCATCTCCTTCTCTCACTCCCAGATGTGAGTTTCCATCTCTGTAGAGAAGTAACCAGGCAGATAAAGAGACGTCACTCTGTCTGCATGTATGCATCTCTTTCTCATTTCTTTCTTGCTCTCTTGCCTAATTTGTCTCTCTGAGGTCGTCTCTTCATATCGGTGTTTCTCCATGAGGGACAGGAGACCGGAGTTCTGGGTTTCTAATCACTCCGTATCTCCACGGTCCTCCTCTCATTAGCCCTGCCGTCAACATCACTTAAACTGGGCCCCAAACATGCTGAACACACACTTTCCCCCCCTTCTCTCTTTCTCTTCCATTCAAACACACACTTTTGTAGCGAGGGAAGAGTTAAACCGAGGCCTGCAGGGCTCTAATTGGCTGATGGACAGATCCCTGTTTGAAAGGAGGAAGACACCAGACAGCGTTGGCAGATCGGGTTCGGTTTTTCCAGCTTTCTTTGTGATTGGACGGTTTATAAATAGCTCGTGATAATTCGGCCTACTTTTTGTACCATTGTAGCAGTTTCTGACAGAACAGAGAAGGTTTGGCTGTGCACCAATAAACCAGCTCCCTCCTCTCATCCAATCAGATTGAGACTGACAGTGAGTGAGTTCAGTCGGGTCGGCTGGATACGCGACGACCGAGAGCTGATGACTGTCAAAATAAAATGTCACTTCGGTTTATTGAAACTCAGTTGAGATGTTTTTCCAATTATTATTCTGTCATAACTCTGCGATGAAACACTTGTTACATCTGTTCCTATGAGTGAAAGGTTTTAAAGTTTGATGCAGACTTTGTCGGGATGTGTACGATTCTTTCGATCGTCATTTTAGTCGATCACATGTGACAACACGGACGCCGGATATGAAACGTTTTCTCCAACCAACAGTCTCTTTGCTCTGTGCTAGTTGATTATCTAATAGATTGATCTTAGTTGGTTAACTCGCACGGCATGCTATGTTCCTTCTACTCAGAGAAAACCAGCCAGTCATCCATCATCATCATCATCATCATCATTATCTGTGATCAAACCTTACATCATTTGGATCATTTCCTGTTCTCTCCGTCTCTGATCGCACAATTATCGTCACCTGGACACCAGAGCAGTCCTGCTAAACTCTGCCAACTATGGTGTTTCTTTTTTTGACACTATAGATTTCTTTCTTTCTTTTAGTGATGCACGATATTGGATTTTTTGTTGATATCTGATATGCCGATATTTCCAATTCATTGTAGCCGATTGCCGATACCGATATATGCACATATTTTTTCTCCAGCTGGCTGAGGAGACTATTCTGCTGCAAGCATAGATTGTACTAAGTCTGATCAAGAAAGACAATATATGAAGGAAGAATTCAGGCAGACTGGAGTTCAGGAGTTCAGCATTAAAACTTTAATGAACTGGAGCAGCAGAGTTTTCACTGAGTTTATTAGACAGTATTAATGTGTAGGATTTAATCTCTGCTCCTCACTCTGGAGCAGAAGTTGGCGGTAATGCACCTAAAACGCTAAGTGTTTCCTATCTGTGCAGATTAACACAGCAGCTCCTCCGCGGACTGTTTCACCCTGACGGTCCGGTGTTTCCTCCGCAGGCTTCACTTCATTCAGCTGCCCGTCAGACCTGCTGCTTCTTCCCACTTTAACCTGAATAACAAACCGGGGCTAATGTTAGCTGAGAAGCTAGCGGAGTGTCAGCAGCAGCTTGACTGGAAAGAAGCACAGCCAGCTAGCCTCTGTTAGCCTCTCAGCTAACGTTAAACCGTCAGGGTGAAACAGTCCGTTGAGGGAAACACAGTCAGGTGGGGGAGGAGATGGAAACATATTGGCTGCTCATAATCAGCAGAATATGCCGATATTTCATTTTAGAGCTTATATCCGTCGATATCGTGCTGATAATATCGTGCATCCCTACTTTCTTTCTTTTCCTGCGTATATGGTATATGTGTGTTTGTGTCAGCGTACTCTGAGGAAGGACTGTCGTATCAACAATTGTCTTCACAAAACAGAAAATCTGCATTAAATCACATTTTTGCTAATAATCAGCAAAGCTACACTATACAAGCCAAACATTATAATGTTTATTTAATAACATAAATAAGTTTAAAACCTTTTGCCTTTGTGTCTGAGTGTCTGTGTATGATGCAAATGACAACATCCAAACTGAATTCAGCTTTCTAAAAACTATATTTTTCATTCATTAGATCAAAACATCAAACCAGATCATCAGTATTTTAGGTATTAACTATTAATATCATGTATTGTGCTTTGAATACTGTGCACTAGAAAGACGCTACATTGACAGCACAGCGCTGCAGCAGTGGGATATTTTAGTCTGACTTACATTTACAGGCTTTTTTCCAGATCACTTGAACACACTTTACTGTGGACACTTGAAGAAACATCGAGGGACTGAACTGGACACTTTGTGGTTTTAGGACACTCATAGTAACTAATGTACCGTACTGACAACTCTACCAGAGAAATAACCGGCCTAAGTGTGTTGAGTCTAATTGGTCTTTAGGATTTAAGTGTCCATATGCTTAAAGCATCCGATCGTTAGTCTAAGACGCTGATAGATTCAACAGAACTTTGAAAGACAGCAGATGTATATTCTACGATACCTGAGGGTCCTTTCACAGCAGACAATGATTTATCTGAACGACTGGGTGGAAGTTTGTTAAAATCTAAAGCTGTGATGTATTTATGAAAGCAGCACTAATAGGACTGGATTAAAGGCACAATCTGTAATTCACAAAAGTGGAGCCAACCTTTACTTCCAAACTGATGTTAACGTTTTAATAAAGAGACTAAAAAACTATGCAGCTGAGTCTAAATGAACGTCTCATGGTGCCGTTTAAAGACGACAAAACAAAGAGTGATTTGTTATAAATTAAATCTTGTTATTATGAGTGTAATTTATATGAATAAATCCTCTTTTTTTTTAACCAAGCAACAAATTCAAAATAGTCTGAATTTAGCAAACTCACTAATGAAAGATTTTATTCTTAAAAAAAAAGTAAAAGTTGGAGGAGAAAAAGTCAAAACACCTTTTAAAGTATTATAGTCCAGGTGATATGTGAAAACAGTTTGGGACCCTGTGAACATTTTCAGAAATGGAGCCATCGCAAAAACACCTCGTGGTGGCCATGGCAACGGACATAATATTATAACGTCTAGCCTAAGTATTCTGATACGGTGAAATAGAAGAATACAGCATCAATGAATTCACCATTAACTATTCACTAGAAGACGTCACTTGTCAAATGAAGCCCAACACATGCATCACAGCCTTACAGTCCGTCTGTTATAAGCTTTTCCATTTGGCCAAACAGGCAAAAATTCTCTAAAAAGGGTGGATGTTAAGGGGTTAACTACTCACCTGAACAGTTTATGATGTTGTATCATTATAATCCTTGGCCGTCAGAACGTGGAGGAATAGACATAACTTTTTCTGTGTTATCATGTTTGGTTCAGGAGATATGATGCAATACACATAACTAGATTATGGCGGGAAGTAAATTGGTTGCCATGGCCACCACAAGGTATTTTTGCAATGGCTCCATTTCTGAAAATGTTCAGGACCCCAAAACTGTACAAGTGTGCCAAGTTTCATGATTTTATGAAAAAGTGAACATATCACCCGGACTAATATAACTAAATTGCTTCATTTTAGTTGATTTTTACACTTTTCTGCAGATTTTTCATGTCATTTCTAGTCCGCATCCGTCCTGCTGCATGTCAGGGGTTTGCAAATATCTATATATTCTTCTAGCCTACACACTGAACTAGATCATCTCAGCCTGTTCCGGTCCTCGTTTTGCCTGCTTGCACATGATTTCAACCAGTTTTTGGAGTTTGCTCGTCCCTGTTTGCCTTTTGCTGACTGCCTAAACATCACAAAGTCTCGGATGCTCTCTGTTTGGATAACAAACATAAAGCAGAAGCTTCCTCGTGTCTCTTCCTCAAACTTCAGCTCTTCCCAACAGAGATATGATAAAAAAAGGATGCATGAAAAGGAAGACATGAAATAACAAATATAAACAATTACAACAAGTTTATCCCAATAAAAACACCTTTAAATGTTCTGAATAATATCCAAGATGCAAAAATGTTTTTATAATTCTACACATGTAACACTGTTATTTAGGAATAATTTGAATATCTTGATATCTGGTGGTGTTGTTCTTGTTTCTACAGCTGGTTTAACTAATCAACAGTGTTACAATCATGCTGTATTATTAATATTTCAGCTCTGCTTTTTCGACAGCAGCCCTTTTATTGTTTTGTGTTGCCGTCCGGTAAGAAAGCGTCTGCAGGATAAAGCTCTTTCCTCGCTCTAAGCTCATGTTAAGTGATCTGAACGTCCTCGATGATCGATCGATTCCTGGGTTAAAGGCTGGAGGTAAGAGGAGCGAGGACAGGAGGAAGTAGCTAAAAGATAAACATACATTTTTTGCTAGCCTCATGATATTTACCTGTTTTATGTTGTTTTTTTTGTCTTTCTGCTACTTTTTTTTAGATTTTTATGTCTTTACTTTGGCGACGTTATTTCTGGATCCTGACTAAACAGCTTTTTTTTTTTCTTTTGCCTTACCTGCTTCAGGATCCGTCAGCGTTTCACAGATTAGTCACAGATATAAAAACACTATCGGCGTCCCAGAATCATACTCCGATCATTTCAAATGTTGCGTGTTTGTAGCTTCACTGACAGCTTAGTGTGTTTTTGCAAAAAAATCTTGATGACTCAGAAGGGCTTTCCAGTAGTCACTTAATCCCCGAAACATCTGTTGGACGATGAACTTCTATAAATCCAAAGTGCCTCGTGGACACGGAGTCTGATGGATTCAGCAGAAGATGAGGAAGGATGCACTTTGGAGGTTATTATCGTACTGGAGGGTCCTACAGCTGTTAGTGCAGTTTAGGATCTGCACAACGTTAAATTACCGCCTGAAAGCTTTTCTAGGATCCAAATAGATCAGCAGTTCAACTGAGATGAGTCTTGTTTAACCTTAAAGGTATAATATGTAATTATTCCACATTAAAATGTCTAAAAACAACTAGACCTATGTTCTCTATGTTGTTGAGTTGTGTACTTACATTATCCCAAATGTTTCCAACAGTTTTCAAACCCAAAGAAATCTGTCATTTAATAAAAGTAACGGACCGTTTCAGAGAAACAAACGTTAGCATTAGCTCGGCTAACAGCTAACAGCCCCTCCAGGAAACAAACAGCTGTAGAAATATTGATATTTTTTTTAGGTGAAACAAGTTTAAGTAATATTTTAACTATTTTAATCTGTATGTACATTTGTTTTTGGAGAAGAGGAGACTCCTGCGGATAATTCGGCTCCCGGGAGAAACCAGATTAATGTCTGTATCTTATGTTATACGAGAAATAAACAGAACAAGTGTTAGCAGCAGCTTGGCTAACAGCCGTCTGGTGGTCACCAAACATCTTCGGAGAAACACTGATTTTTAAGAAAAAACAGCTTTAATTAATATTTTAACGATTTTAATCTGTGTGTACGTTTGTTTTTGGAGAAGAGGAGACTTCTACGGATAATTCGGCTGCCGGGAGAAACCGGACGAACGTTTGGATGTAAAGTTATAAGAGATATAAACCGAACACGTCCGTGGGTCGCCGCACATCGCCGTAGAAACACTGATCTTTTAGATGAAACTGCTTTATTCAGTGTTTTTACCTGTAATCAGCGGGTCGGTTTGTTCTGGAGAGGAGGAGACCTCTGCGGGTAAAAACATCCTGAACCATGAACACTGGAGTAATCGTATCCCGATGAAGCTGATTATTTAACAACGAAAACAACAACTCCCATGATCCCTTGCTACTTCACACCGTCATCACACTCCGTCTTTTGTTTGTTTGTTTTAGTTTTACTTCATATATTAATTTAATTTGAACTCCAATCAAACCTACATCACTTTTAAATCAGAGTTTCTTCTATTCTCTACTTTTTGTGGTTGCACTGAAATTTCTTCAACAGCCTGAAAAAAAACACAGAATGAATCTGGTGTCTTGATTAAGTGTCTTGCCCTTGAATCTCAGCTGTTTCATGATGCAGGGACATAAAAAAAAATGTACATGTTGTGCAGAATGCTCTCTATAGCCCTGCCATGTTTTTGTAATGTATAGTCCAGATGATAGTCTGCTTCGGGTTTATTAAGGTCAGGCTGATTTCGTTTTGTGGATCATTCAAATACTGAGGCAGAAAAGGTTCTTTAATAGTAGTTCTCTTTAAAACTTTCATACCAAATGTCCTTTTTTAGAAACCCATGATTTAACCTGAAACCAATTCAAGAAAGCCTTTAACCTTGTTACTGTTTTTACAGTCTTTTAATGCGGTATCAGGTAGCTTCTCCAAAAGAAGAAAAGCCTGCCAAACCACAGGAAGTTGTGCAGTTTATGTTTCTGGTTTGTTTGGAATAAACTAACAGAAATATAAACGCGCCGCCAACAGAGACTAAACACACACAGCCTGCCCTGCCACGCCGGGGTCCGCTGGTCTGAGCTGAGGAGCAGAGCTCAAACGGAGATTCGTGGAAAAGGAAAAGGAAAAGCAGTGGCAGAGTTGGATGAGTCAGACTGGTTCAGTGGCCCACAAACACAACACTTCAATGTGGTGAATGTGAACACGCAGGGCCGCAGCGGACTCATCGATGGCGTCCGTGCTTTTCTGTTATCCCAGAGCGGCCCGGTCCATTTCCCCCCTGTCTGAACTCCCTACCTGTCAATCAATAGGGATATGGATACGTACTGAGAACATCAGGCTTATGAGTTTAACAGTCGGTTCGCTGTCATCGCTCAGCTGGAGAAGGACTTTGCACTCTTTCACTTTCTGTTCACCATCAACACATCAGATATGCCTGAAGAGCTCCACATGGAGCTGAAACTGCAGGATAGTTTACCGTTGAAGGATAAATTCATGTCTGTTGGTTTTGGGATCCATCAATTATCAACGATCTTTGACGATGACAGCCTTTGCAGCTAAGGTATTTTGCATGTTTGGGATGATGTATCTAATGTGAGAAGGCTTTCTCAGTGAGAAAAAGCGTCCAAACTGCGCAATCAGCTGACACATTGAAGCAGGTCCACAATGTCGACAGGTTTGTTAAAGCTAAAAGGTGCCAGCAGGTGAAAATGTGCAAGTAGTTTGTTCATTTTCCACTTTGAATTTCACTTCTATTGCAGGCTACTAAAGCAGAAATGCTACTTTCTGCCTCTCTGAGCATGCAAGGGTCCGACATAATAATAATAATAATAATAATACATTTTATTCTGAGGCACCTTTCATGACACTCAAGGTCACTTTACACGGGCTAACAGAAACAATAGCATCAAATAAAATAAATAAAAAACAGTAAGAGCAAACAGGTGAGGTGCACAGAGTCCAGTCTGAACAGGTGAGTTTTAAATGAGGTGATGGAGTCTGACTGTCTTATGTGACATAAATTTCGTCATCAGAGTGTTTACACGTCGGCTCTGTGCAGACATCCACATGCACAAACCTCCAGTTTGTTGTGACCACATGCTGTTTTTTCCCGTAGACGTCGATCTATCGCGCGGGCGGGCTCTACTACACCGCCGTAGAGTACATCTGTGGTTTAACCTCATTGGTAGAACGACACACTGACTCGCTCCCTCTCTCCATGTCTACTATAGCACACTGGCTTCTGAAATCTACTGATCACAGAGCAGCTGGACTAACCGCCGCGGTTTTTCAACCAGCTATTCTGGAAAATAGATAATCGTTTATAACCATAACTACCATTAATTCAAATGCAGCCTCTAATTAATGAGTGACTCAGAAATTTAAGCATCATCTGTAATTATTGTTGTTAAAGAGTTGTATGAACAAGGAAAAACACTTTCTTTGAGGCTGTTTCTCCTCAACGGTTTGTAAGTTAACATTGTGTTATTTTCATGTGTCAACATTCAGATGTATAATTATTGAATGATACAGATATGCAAACACACGTGATTTACTGTTGGATGAGGGCAGGTATGTATAGGGAATGCTTTCTGTTGTACTTATATTTGTTGCATTTCTCTTTTCTGCTTTGTTATTTCACATTAATATGTTATCTTCATCCATCAATATGCAATTTGTCATCAATTGGTAGTAGGGCTGTAGTCGACTAGTCGATTAGTTGGTTGCATAGGTTGGTTGTTATGCTCTCATCCGACTAAATCCTCATTAGTGAATAATCTCCGTGTTACTTTCATAAAGAGAAAAGTGCTACATCAGCAGCTTTCCGGGATTAATCCATTATTTCGTGTGGAGGGGGGGACAGACTAACAAACTACCTGTGAAAACAGCGGGGGTGTATTCAAAACACCCCCGCTGTTTTCACAACTTTGGACTCGCCCGGAGACTTCTAACCGTTATCAACGTTTATTAAAAGTACTGATTATTTGCTGAATCAGTGTTTCTCCTACAATTATATCAACGAGAACCCCCGCCAGGCCAGAAAAATGTTTTAATGCCAGAATTAACGCCAAATATCCACTCATTTGGAAATATTTAGCGTTTGGGAGTCTGTGCAGCGCTGTAGGTGAGTTAACTGCTGTCTTGTTGCCTGGGAAACGAGCGTAACGAGCGCAATGTCATGTAACTGTTACATGCTAGTACGTTTGGTAGGAAGTGAGTGGAGCAGAGGAAAAGGTTGGTGGTAAGTTGTCAGTCTGGTAGTAAATGTACAGCACAGACTACAGTGTGTCAGTTAAATGCTAAAAAGTCACTGTTGTTTCTCCAAGTGCTGGAAAAGTGAAGGGAGTTAGCTCCAGAGTTAGCAACGATGGGTTAGCCTAGCCTGAAGACACAAAACGGAGAAATACAGAGCAGAGAAATGTGTGGCTGCTGAGTTACCGTTAACCTCCGGGACTAATAGTCGAAGATTATATAAAATTTTAGTCAATTAAGGTCTAATTTGGTTGACTACAGCCCTAATTGGTAGGCTACAAATTGATTGATTTAAAATAATAAATCAGAAAGGATATATGTATCTGTCTGTCGACTCTAGACGTGTTGATATTTGCAAAAAAATAAGCCCCCTCGTGATATATGTTATCAATCCATTTATGTTTTTGTCATCCTGTTTGTCCAGGCTGTTTTGCTATCTTTGGTCTATCCTGAACACACACACACATCTATTTCCTGCGAGTGGGAGTCTTTCCTTATTTGAACCCGACTTTCTTAGAATAAGGAACATGATAACAAATCTGTAAAATATTAAACCCAGTAAGAGACTGTAAATGTCCACTTATCATGTGTTCACCCATCTGACACATTACTGTATTTTTATTCTGACCTAGTTTCTTTTTTTCTGTTATGAAATTGTCAGCTTTTACACACTCGCACTTTCACACACTCTCTCACACACACACACACACACGCTGTTTGCAAAAGTAAAGATCACACAGTGGGAACCTGCATGTGTGTGTGTGAGAAAGTGTTGTATTTGATACCCAGTGGCCCTGTAGGGAGTGAGGCCAGTGGGTTCAACCTTGCAAAGAACAAATTCAACTCTTCGAAACACACACATACACACACACACACAGGCCTGTTGTTTGGTTTCAGCTCAGCGGTCTGTCAGTAAAATGATCTGGAGCTCCGTCGCAGCACAACAGGCGCAGAGACTCTACTCTCAGCTGATTAAAGCTTGAGCTTCATAGCTAATTGGTCGTCAGTTCATTTAATCGCAGGGTCGGTCAGCGTCCGCTCGGCTCGTCGGGTACAACCGTGATCCATTTCTTCACAGGAAGTGATCTAATACTGTCACAGCGGGGATGCGGCGAGTTATTAAACCAATAATTCACACATGATCCCTATAAATACATGTTGTTTTTCTTTTTCTCTGAACAGCAGTGACTCATTCTTCAACCTATTTCTTTCTGTAAATTATTAACCTCTGCAGCAGGAGTCACTGGTTCCCGAACCCCCCTGCAAAGAAGCTGCATGAGTCATCAAAAAAAAAGCAAAATGATAATTATACAGGTTATTGGCGCCAGTAGATTATTTGTCTAAAAGAAGTGTGTCTTTAAATCTTTAGTTTCTACACTGTGAGTCTCTTGTTTGTTTTTGATAACTTGCACCTCTCTCTCATTTTTGGCTTCTTTGCTGCTTTAAATAACTCTTTTATGTCTGATGTTGAAGTTTGATGTTGGTGCAGCCACATGACAAGCTCGACCCCCAAAACATGTGACAGTGACGCTAAACTTCGTAGTCTGATAATGTGATTATGAACTAAAAATGAAACATAATGCGACTGTACGTTAAAACAATTTGGTACAAACTGTGTGTAGTTTATGGGGAATGAATAAGGAACAACCTGATTATTGATAAATCGTTACTTCCTTTAATAACTCACCCACTTCACCCGCTAAGCGACCGCGATTGTGCGTGACGCCAGCCACCCCCGCATACTGTCTGCTCAGCCTCCTGCCCTCAGGAAGAAGATACCGTAGCCTCCGTGCCCGATCCACCAGACTCACTAACAGCTTCATACACCAGGCTGCTATCAGGAAGCTGAACTCTCTCCCCATCCTCCCACTCCTTCCTCACATCCTGGACTCTGAACCCTGACATCTATCCTCAATGGATGACATTTGCACTACATCATAAATACCATTATGCTGCACTTTTTTATCACTGTTTTTGTCCTTTTTGCACTATAACTTCTCGTCTTGCACTTTTTTGTCTTACTCGTCTATTTAACGTTGCCATCGGGGGAAGCCGGGAAATGTTTTCTCGACTCCTCTGTATGTTTTGCCACATGTAGAGAATTGACAAATAAAATCTTGAATCTCTTGAATCGTTTCTTAGTAACGACACACAGTTTCGTTCCTCCGGTCAAATATCAGCGCCATGACACATCGGCACAAGTGAGCAAGTTGCTTTGATTTGAATGAATCCTTCACTGTTTTAAAGTGATAAAATTACAGAAGCGTATTATAACAGGATAATTATCACATTATAACGAGGTCGGTTAAGTTTACCGTTATAATGAGACAACAGACATCATCATGGCTTCAAACACAGATTAACCCACTGTGGAGATTTCTCAGCTTGTATCCATGGAGTCTGATCAGCTGATCAATAAGATATGCCGCTACCTCTAAAGGGTCAGTACATCCCCATGCCTTTTAAAACCCTTCTTACTAATCACTAAGCCATCCACTGTGTTCAACAATAAGAGCATCTCGCCGTGCTTTAATCCGAGCATGAAGTGGATCAAATCATGTAAATGATCTGTGACATTTCCACATGCGTCCGACGTCAATAAGGAACTTTTCTCGCTTTTTGTAGCATTACTTTCTCCCCAAACAATCGGCATTTGACTTGTTTGTTTTTTCAGCAGCAGTCACACATGCTAAAGAACACACACACGACACCTAAACTTTAAAACACTCGACACTTTAAAACTGTTAAAGAGAGAAAGTTTATGTCGAAGGTCAGCCTGGGGGTCGCCTCACAAACCCATCACTAACATGTTTTCTTCACATGGAGCTGATTATCTCCAGAAAATTGGGAATTCTGTATTTTATATTCAGACTTTTAACTAAACCGCCTTCCTCTCTAAAACTTCCTTTAACCCTCCTCCTCGTCTGTATAATGTCGCCTTAATTTCTGCATTTCTGTCCCCTAGCCAAGACTTTGCTTTGCATCAGAGAGGCCGGCACCCTTATGGAGCAGGAAATCTGATATCTGAAAATGAGGAGAATGCATATATGCGGCGCAGCGTGCAGCGCTTCACAAAGACGAGGCTCAGCAGGATAAGGTTTGAAAAATCTGGCTGAAAAAAACCCACAGTGCTGCAACACATGTGGGGGTCCGGAGTTTAAAAAAAAAATGTATGCACTCATATTACCGTAAATAAATCCCCCATCTGCCAAATGTCATAAGATTCAATTCTTAAAAAGCTCTCCTCTCGCATATTATTATTATATATATATATGACTGCACTTTGTAGCATTTTGCAACTCGTTCTCCTTGTTATCAGGCCGTTTGGACGAGAAGATGATGATTTATTCTCGTGTTTCAGTTTGCATAACTCACTCTGATAGAAAGGGTCGGCTGAGCGCCTAAAATATAAATATGAAGCTATATCCTGTGTATGTGCGGAGAGCTCTTTGCCAGTGTTTTTCCTCTCACATGATTGACTTTACTTGGCATAATGCAGGCCAATGAAAGGGCCCCGCGGTGTGAGCCGAGCCAATCTGGAATTTCACCCATGTGTGAAATGGAAATTCTTGTTCTGCCTCCCGAGGCCGCGAGCATTTTACTCCAAACAAATGACACTTGCGGGGGGCTTCCTGGCTCATCGACGTCTCGGCCTGGTTAGAGTGAAAAATCCACGCTAAAACACAACACTTGTTTTTCATTTAAACCTGAGAGACGGATCGGCTGTGATTTGTCGTCCTGAGTGAGGAGAAGTTTTTTCTTCTCTCCTCAGCAGGTGGAGCAAAAACCAGATGCTGTAGGGAAAACCGCACCTATGACCAGGACCGCTACAAATCTGTTTTTAGTACGCGGGTGGCTTGAAACAGGCGTCCAGTGATCCTGCATCATAATAAGAAGCTCCTGGTGGATGTGTAACAAAGTTCTCTGTGTTATATGTTGAATATTTTTGGAGCATTTTAACATGTCACCCCTTTTGGATTCGACAGGCCTCATGCAAGAACACTTTCATATTCTTTTCCTGAAATCTCTCTCTGAGGTTTCCCTTTGCACAAGTGCTCCAAACCACCAAATTATCTTAACTGCACAAACTTCTCTTAAATTGCTCGTTTCGACTGGATGAACGGCACGCGGTCAGAAGTAGTGAGCATGTTAGTGAGACTTGATTGCTACGCCGCTAAACTGGTATAAAGACGACCGAGAGTGAAGTTTCAAGAGAGAGTGTTGCTTTAGTCGTCGACCGCCGTGTGATCACAGAGCTGCCTTCGAGCCAAAACATAACGCACATCAACACTGATGCAGCCAAAACAATACGAATTAAAAGTTTGCTTACACGAAGAGTCGTGCAGATCGTACACGTTCATGTCGCCGTTCCCAGAAGGAGGTTTCCTGGATCATAAACTCAGGAATCCCTTAAAAATGTGAGCTTGAAACAACCGTTCAGGGTTTGAATCTGCAGGATTATCTGGCTGCCAGACACAGATACATGTAAATACTCTCCTCCCTTAAACATACTGCACTGTATATAATGTTAAAGCGTTAAATAGTGTTTCATTTTTTTTGTTGTCGCACATGTTTACATCGTTTTATGCTCGCGTATTTGCTCTTTTTTTTTCTGCAAAAACCTGGGTTGCATTCAATGGCAAGATTATTTTTACACCCAATGTTTTTAAAAATTATCTACGTACATAGCAGTGCAACCTCAGTGTTATTATTAAATGAGAGAGGGGATGATTGCCAGTGTAAAAGCGTTAATTGCATTACATTGACGTTGGATGCAAATCATGAGGTGCGATAATGAGCTCTAAAGCTGCTATTTGGAACAGGCCGCACTTCGGCTCAGGAGTGTTTTTGTGTGTTTCAGTGGCTGACACACACACACACACACACACACACACACACACACACACACACACAGCAGGAGGACATTATCTTCTATCAGTAGAGAACAGAGGAGAGGCTCCGAGGCTCAGTCAGTGCACCAGGCCGCATGCTGGAGAATGATAAAAACAAACCGACAAACACGTAGCGAAACTGAGACGTGAGCGCGTGCGAACGTGTGCGGCCCGGTCGTAGGCGTGCATGCGTACGGAGACGAAGAGGCACGCGGGTGTTACGGGCGTGTTGTCGGTGTTGGAGAGTGAATATTTGTGTGAATGAAAGACTTTCAAAGTAAAGTAGCTGCACTCGAAACCAACAATGTTTTCAATTTCTGCTTAAAGTTTGATGCTTTGATGAGTTATAATCTTCTTAGTGCGAGCGTGCGAGTCTCTTCACAGCTTCATTGTATCTGCTTTGTGTTTTGAACACTGCCGACCTGTCAGGGATCATGAAGATGGGTCTGACCTTTGACCTTTGGGTAACTGCCAGTGTTGTGGGCGTTGGTGTTGCAGCATCGGCGTGTGGTGTCAGATTGGACTCGTGGGGCCTGTAGATCACTGTGGAGCCTGGATGAACTTTCTAGAGTTTGACCTCAAAGTGCGGCTTTTATATAACGTCTTTGTCTTGCGTATGTCGTCCATGCCGCGTGTTCTAGCGTGCGTTTGCGTGTTATTGGCGCCGACCATGAGCTGCAACGTGGGTGACGACAGGTGACACCTCGATATGTCGTCTTGATGTTGACTTTTTAAAATGTTCCAGTTGTGGAAACATGCAACCGTTTACTCATTATTTGTTTTCCAGGATCTCTCAAACGCTGATCTTGGATGTCGGAGCGTCCTTTAACGTTTCAAACCTGTCGTCGCTCTCAACCGCATCACAACTGTAGACACTTGAAAGGACAGACGGATAGATATGTAAACACTAATGTAACTAACTGTTTCCCAGCGTCCCAGTTTTACTAAAGTGAACGGAAACCAACGTCTGTCTGGAAGGAAATCAATACAAAAACATGTTGTAAGCTTTGGAAAATGAATGAAGTTCACACAATTTATATTGAATTCTTGGTGTCACATTTGAAGAATAAAGACAGACTGTGCTGGTTTATCCAATCGGAGCGCCGGTCATTTCTGCTAAATTGTACACAAATAACTAATAAGACAGATTTATTACAGCAATAACACTCAAACGTGTTGCTCTGTAAAAGGGTGGAGCACAGAGAGTACCTTGTTCACCGCTGAAGCCATTATTTCAGAAGAGTCTCATGGGGTTTTTTTTTGCAGGTTTGTTACCAAAGAACGAGCTCCGCTGTTTGAGTTTTATGTAAATGAGTGCACATACATGCATGCTCATAAAATTAGAAGCATGTCTTTATAGGCTTTAAGTATCAGCAGCACCCTGGAAAGCTTAAATATTCTGAATTTAAATCAGTCAAATATGAAAAAAGTGTCTGCTAAAATATATTTAGACTTTATTTATGTTTAAACTTTCAGTTGGTTAAAGTGAAGTAAAGTTGTAGCTGTGAATTCGAGGTTTATTTATATTTCCAAATCATATTTTTGGGTGGCAAAATAACAAAAGTTGTTGGTGAAACTTTGGAAACCAAATGCCAGAATAGTTTCTCTTTCCCTGCAGTTTATTCTATAGTTAAGATGTTTAAACATGTCACTGAAGCAGACTGACGAGGTCGAGCTCCGTGTTGTTAGACTGGACACTCTGGTGGGGGGGGAGGGGAGTGATTTACTGATCGAGCTGTCGGGTCCGTCTAACGCTCCTGTTAAACTAATATTTTCCCAGCGGGCAGCGGCAATAGGTCAAACAGGGTTTTTTGAGAAGACCGAGGAGTTTTAATTCTGCAACGAGACAGAAAAAAAAACACATTAAATATTTTTCAAGTAGTCTAGAAACAAGATCGACTGTGGAATAACAACCGATCCTGCTCGGGGTCCCGACAGCACTCTGGCTTAAAAGAGAGTTAATTACCATTTAATTGAAATGAAACCGCGACATTTTCATTCATTTATAATTGGCAAATAAAAGAGCTAAAAGAGAACTGAGACCCCCTCCAACCCCCCCACCTGCTGTGTGTAAAAACAATAAAAACCTATATGGCCAGGGATCATAAACAGAGAGCTTATTTTTAGGACTTTTACTGCATTCTTGCTTTATTAGGCAGCGTAGTGCAGTGAATTGTGACAGGAAATATGTTAGAGAGCAGACAGGACCTCTCAGTGACTGTGACTAGTTAATAAAAAAACAAAAAAAAACACCACAATGTGCCAAGTGTGTGTCTGACTACCCAGGAAGTCTTAAACCTGAATACATGAAACATTAAAATCGACTTAATTTGAAATCAAAACAGTTAATCTAGACAAATGAAACAATTTCGGATGAGGTGACATGAACGATGAGGGTGCTCGAGAAAGAAAACATTGAACATTTTTTATGTATCTGGACCTCCAAGCTTTTACCGTCCACCGACTGACTAAGTTAAACTCATTGACGGGAATTTGTCCAGCGTTGAAAATAGAAAGCAGAAACATTTGCCAGATCTTATAACCCCCCCCCTGCGGCTGATCCAAGAGTAATAAGCTGTAATATATCGTAGCAGTGTAGAAAGGCTTCATGATCAGTTAACAGCGAAGCTTTAAGTTACTGTTTCATTCGAAATGTGATTATCTGGATCCAAATAAGGACTCAAGCAGACGGCAGAGTGGGATTTAATCAAAATAATGTAAAACAAGGGGGCAAAATCATGAAACTAAAGAATTTATAATACAAATTTCTTTATTTTTTTTGGTTTCACACTCAATAAATGATATCCAGAGCAGATATGCTGCTGTATTGAACAAAAAAAGGCAATTTAATTTCAATTTGACTTAATAAATATTAGAAAAATATAATTAATTCTAATCTAATCTAATCTTAAAAGCCCATTAACAGGATTGTTTGACATATCGTCGCTTCTAAAGCCGCTAGAACAACTCCTCATGCGTCCAAAATAAGTGTTTCTGACTATAATCAGCATGGGCGGACTGTATGAATATGTCATATTAGAGATACTGGACAAAGATCTGTTTACACGTGTAAGCCAGACTATGACTAGTTGATGGACCAGTCGAGCTGATTAAACTAAGTAAGGGAGTGGAGTCTTTCTATTCGGGTTCCTCAGAGACCAGATACAAAAGTCCCTTTATGGATACTAATAGAAAAAAGATCTCTGTCTGTCTCCACTCCCACTTAAGAAACTGAAAACATATTTCACCGCAGCAGACGTGGAACAATGGAAAAAAAAAAATATCCGCCATTTGAAAAAGAGATCACTCCTACTCTTGAAGGTATAATTTTTCTCATTGATGCTTCGAGTGAAGTCTTTACCTGCGAAACACAGATGGCTCGGAGAGGAGGATCATCTGCCTAACGGTGTCGTTTCCCTGCCAACAGAGTCCCTTTACACCTTACGTTAAAATGTGTCTCGCGTCCGGATTGTATCTAGAAATGATTTAACCTGATTACATTCGCACCTGGTGTTAATATGCGTCTCCTGTGTCCAGCTCAGACAACTAAACGTGACCTCCTCTCGTTTGCGTGGGTCCAAAAAAACAAATAAAAAATATAAAAAAACAGAAGAAGAAGAAGAAGGTAGTCATCTGTGAAGTTTCGCTTGTACTCTTTCGTCTGTCCAAACTGAAAGCAGATACTTCGGTCTCGTCTTGAATATCTTCAGTTTTCTTGATGCCTCCGGAGGTGGTTCGGCTGATCGGATCACAGTCTGTCCTCGATGCGTCCTGAGTGTATTTACACCTGTACTTCCACGCGGTCAAGCAGCGCTATCCAATCACGCAATGCAAGGTGTAAAGTCTGAGTATTAGTTTTATAAATGGTTGTGTCATCATTTTGAAGCATATGAACAATGTTTTATTGAAATCTGAAGCCGGTGTTTCCTCTTTCAGCGTTAGTCTTAAAGGGATAGTTCGACCTTTTTGGGGAAAGACGCTAAATATGAAGCTACAGCTAACAGCCAGTTAGCTTAGCTTAGCATAAAGAGTGGAAACAGAGGGGAATTGCTAGCCTAGCTCTCTCCAAAGATAACAAAATCTGCCTAGCAGCACCTCTAAAGCTGAGCAGACACTGCTCAATGTTGTTTATTTATAATGTGCTTTGTGTTAACTCACACTAAACATTTTAATCAAGCGTTAATCCCACAACCTGTGTGCTCACGCTGCAAACATGTTTGTTTGTATGTCATATGGATTTTCAGCAGACTAGATGTCTTGTTGCACAGTGCTGCCTCTCACAAAGGGACCAAACAGGCTTGTCCGTTCACTTTTATTCAAACAAGATGGCCGCATCCTCAAAGTTGTTGTTAACAAAGAGAAAGGCAGCTTGACTTTTAGCCTTTTCACTTTCCATGGAAATCACCCCGGAGCTTGATTCAACTGGTCTCCACAGATTCCCTCCACACAACATGTGTGTTATTGTTGCTGTGCTCACGCTTAGCACACTGGCGTGACTTTATGCTGAACTTTGGGAAATCCAATCATTGAATTGCTCAAAACTGCAGGAAATCCAACAGATAGTCTGAGAGCCAGATCATTTGGGTAATTATTCAGGCGTCATGTCCTCAAACTTCATGTGAAACAACATCTGATCTGGTAGAAATGCAGCTCTGAAATCAGTAGGGGGAGGGGAGGGCGACCAATTCGGTGTTCAAATCCTGCTCCAAACGGTGTCTGCCCGGCTTAAAGCTCACTAAGTAACAATTTATATGAAAAACCGAAGTGTAAAAATGACATATTGTGGTTTTATGGAGGGGAGGAGGGGAGGGGAGGGTGGTGGGTTATGTACTGAGTTATTTCTTGGCCGGGCGCAGTAACTTCCTGGAGTCTCAGCTGGTTGCCTGGCATAGAAATAGTCTGGCACGTACCCCCCCCTGTAAAGTCAGAACTTGTAAGGATTAAACAAACAAGATACATATTTTGAATTACTGAGCTTTAAAGGTGCTAGCAGACCAGGCTAGCTGAAGCCAAGACATTAGCCACCCTTCAAACATTTACATTTGATTATTCATGCATTTCCTCACTTCCTCATTCTCTGTCTTCCACTGGGTTGCTTTTTTTTTCACTACATGAGCAAAGGTAATCCATTATACAAGAGAAACTTGGGAAAATAATGACCTCACAACACTGGATATCAGCCCCGAGGCTCCCCTGATGATGAGTGTTGTTTCAAAAACAACAACCCAACAGGACTTGTTCAGCATAAGAAACTATTTGATATGTGGTTTTAACAACTGTAATGACTGCAGTCAAACTAAAGTGCCAGAATCTCCAGACACTAAGAGACGTTTGACCTCTGCGGGGTCGGCAGCTGGAGCGAAGAGGACAATGACACTGTCGAAGACGCACCATCAAACCACCAAAGCTCTGCTGAGTCAGTTGGAACTCCTGCAGATAAAACGCCTTTTCAAATCAGGAGGAGAAAAAAAAGCTGATTATGATGTTTGAAACATGTCTGCAGACGCTGTAAGAAATGTCTTCCTGCTTCCTGAAGCAGCAGGTAGCAGCAGATTTTCTTCCTACAGCTGCAGAACCACTGTGTTCGAGTGTCACTTCAATGTTTTGCTTTCATGCAGCTCAAATTCACTGCCAACTCTTTTTTTTTTTTTTTTTAATGGAAAATTGTCACATTCCTCGCATATTATTTGAGCAAGAAATGAAACCAAGATATAGTACTATGATGGAAGGAAAAAACATCTTTATACAGGTTAAAAAAACAAACACTTTTTTCAGCTTTAATGATGCTGAGTTACATATAAAGTACAAATTAAACAGATTTAAGTAAATGAAACAATGCAGCAGGTCTAAATTTAAAAAAAGTTGTTCCAGGAGTGCTAAATCAGTTACATGCTTTGTAATTAATGCAATATTTTTTGTTTTTTTAAAGTTATATACAGCAGCAGATTCAGAGCAGGTTCTCTATACCCATCCTGTACGTGCCGCTCGCAGCAGAAAACAACAACTTTCAGACATTTTCTCTGAGAAATATCACATAAAGAAAAGTAGATGCATGAAAAATAAAGCTCCACTTTTACAAAATAACCTGCATAACGTCTCCACCGACTTTAAAAAACATCAATTTGTAACATATGAAAGTGCAAGAAGACTTTTCTTCTTCTTTAAGCGACACAGTCGAACCAGAGGCGTAATGCATTATGCATACAGCGTTTGATTTCTCTGTCACTCTTCCAGTTTCTGCTGCCTTACAATCACAAGTGAACCTCTAACCAGCCACAACAGAGATAAAAAAAAACAAAACAGGAGCTCTGCAGTGATTCAGGGATCGTTCCTTTTTGGCGAAACCCGCTCTTCTCGCCTCCAGAGATGTTTGTGGAAAGAATTTAACCTGTCGTCGTGCATCATCACATCTGTCGCTTTGGACGCCTGCCCCCCCCCCCCCCTCGATTTGTTTTGCGATTAAAACCCTTACACTTTATGGTACTTTTTGTTTTTCCCAGAAACAAACGCTTAACATTGTCCAGTGTCAGAAAGTTATAATGTGGAGCAGCAGGAACAGATTTTTCTCTCAGTTCATCATTTCTCCAGAGGATCCGCGGACCCGGAGGTCACTGAGCACAGGGCAAGATAAGCTCTCCGTGTGTCTCCGCTTGCATGTGTAAAGTGGTTGTTGGATGATGTCATGTGACTAATTGGAAGCAGCATAAGTGTGTGTGTGTGTGTGTGTGAGAGTGTGTGAGTGTGTGTTTAAGGATAGCACACGGACTTAGAGGCATCAGGGAATAGAGCTCTTTGTTGACAGCATGATCTTGTTGCTATAAATCAGTGAGGCTGTAAATCTGTACACACTCACACATGCTCACGTTACAGCACACGCGCACAAAAACACACACACACACTACACACACATATACAATCATGCATGTAGGACACTGCTGCAAAAAATGATGATTCATCCAACAGCTGTCTCACCGGCTGCAGACACAAACGCAGGTTACATGCAAAAAAACTCGAAAGAGAAATGCAAAAAATATTCAAAACAAACCGTCACAAATAAAGACCTACAACACTAAAGCTGCTGTTCCTTCACATTAAGACGACAGCTCCAGTTAAACCTGCAGCTTCCTTTTATTTTTTTACTGAATCAGACAAACATGCAGAGTGTCCATTTGCCCTTCATGCTGCCATCACTAGTTAGTTGTATCTCTGTTTCTTCTGCAATCTGCCAGATTTACCTCCAAATCCAATATGATGCAGCTGCAAGACGTCTTTTCAACGAGGCCTTTGTTTGTTTACTGTGATTACGCTAATGTGTCTTAATTGATTGGGTGGAGATTTTCAGATGTTTAAGTGATGCATGTGTCACTCTTAATTACAACTTCACACTCCTTCACGTTTGTCCAAAGCAAAGAGCAACAACTGTACGGAATAAAAGTAAAAGATGATGTGAATAACGATATGAATGATCGACTGTTCAAAAGATGATTTGTTATATCTTATAACATGTTCTAACAGGGTTAATGGCGATGTCTTAATGGCACCAGGCTGTTTTCCCACTAGAGACCGACACGTAGCTCCGGGTCTGAAAAGTGAAGCCAATGCTGCGTTCACTCTAATGGCCAGCAGGAGGTGACTCCACCGGCTCCAAAAAGAAGCCAGTTTATATGGAAGTCTATGAGAAATTAACCTTATTTATCACTTGATTTATTATCTCAGTTAGACTTTCCTAATGAGAAGAGGGTTTGCTTTAGGATGTGGCTACCTTATGATTGACAAGTCGCTACTACGGCAACCTGTCGATCAGGAGGCGTAGCAACAATAGTTACATACATATATTGGTCGCCTAAAAAGTCTTGTTCAGCTTTTCGTTTTACTAAAAGATCCTCTAAGGGGTCTCTGTTCAGTTTTTCAGGTGAGTACATGAAGGATATTTTGTTTTAAACCTGTTTTTGCTAGCCAAAGTTAACGTGCATTACGGATGCACCTTGCTAACCAAGCTAGCTAGCTAGCACTAGCATTAGGGTTAGCTCCACCCTCTTCTCCAAATATGGTTACTTCTGGCTCCAAAAAACCAAAATGGTGACGACCAAAAAGCCAAACTCAAGGCTTCAAAATGGTAACCCACAAACCAACGGTTGACGTCACGGTGGCTACGTCCGCTTCAATGACAGTCAAACGACGACTCAAAGTGATTTATTGATTACCAAAATAGCTGCCAGTTAGTTTTCTGTTGATTGATTAATGGATTAGTGGATTAATCGGCTAATTGTTGCAGCTCTAAACCAAATCAGAGCAATGATAGTACAGAGAATAAACAGTCCACAGGATACAACTGTAGTTGCTCTTTAATGTTTAAAGGCTTTGTGGTTGTCTTGATTCTGCGAAGGTCAGGACGAACATGGAAACAAGAGATGCTTCAGTTTTATGCATGAAACTTTTCTTGTTTCTGGATGTCAGTGTTTCATGTTCACAGTTTGAATCTGTGCGCTTTTGTTTGTTAGTTTTCCTCGTCAATATGCGGAAAAGTGAGTTACATGTCGGTCGTTTTATGAAAGAATAAAACCGAACTAATACTGCTACTAACAATTATTTCCTTTATTAGTTGTTTGATCCATTAAATGTCCAAGATACATCCTAAAATATCTTGTTGCGTCCCGACCAACAGTCCACAACCCAAAGATATTCACTCTTCTATCACAGAAGATCAAACAAACCAGAAAATATTCACATTTGAGAAGCTGGAGCCAGAAAATGACTTGAGAACGATCCAAAAATTATTAATCAAGCACCAAAAACAGCAGATCTCCTGTTGATCGACTCATTGTTGCAGCTCTAAACCGACGAAATGCCTTCTGACTCTGTGTTTTTATGGGACTTAACACACTGTGCCCTCCTTTCTTTTGAAAAGCGCAATTCATTTAAGTGGAAAAGACACTTTCCTCTGCGATTTTCAAATCACACACACACACACACACATGCCACCAGTCGACAGTGACAATAAAACCATGAATGCTACAATACCAAAACATCTGCATGCTTCATTAAACCACAAAGACAAACACTATTAATCTCACAATGGTCACAACCACTTATAACACGCCGGCATCCTCGCCGCTAATCAAGCCATTGTTGGGAAGTCTGAACCAATTACCATTGAAGCCGGTAAACGCGGAACAGATTTACACTTCGCTGAACAACAAAGACAGCTCCGCCAGCCTTCCTTATTGTTGGAAGTGTCCTCGTCGCCACACACACACACACACACACACACACACGATCTCCTCGGTGACAAGTGTTAGCGTTTAATTCAACCACAATTAAACCAGTGACCTCATGGGGTCCATCTAATGACCCATGTAGTGAAAACCACCACAAAGACACACAATGCAAGAGCCGATCTTGACAGACTATGAACTGTATTGAACTGTAGCAGGACTGGAAGCAGATAAAGAGACGCAGGGATGAAGAGGAGAAGAAGAGAGAGAGAGAGAGAGAGGAACGGGCAGAGCGAAGGAGGGGTGGTGGAGGGGGCGAGCGAGCGAGCAGCAGATCCTGACCCGGCTTGTTTTGTTGATGTTTTATCTGGCAGCTCGTCAGTTTGAGCTGCACTCGCTGAGGGGGTTCATGAGAAACTGACGCTCATCTGGCTCCGAGAGCAGAAAAGAAGGAGGAGGAGGAGGAGGAGGAGGGCAAATGATGAAGGAGAGGGGAGGAGAGGAAGAAGAGAGGAGACAAAAGAGGACACAGCTAGATATCTGCTGGAGAAACTTGTGTACTGAATGCAGGATTTAGGAGGTTTCCCAACAGAAGTGCTGTGAGATAAGAGCTGAAATTTATTAATCCATTAACTGATCTGAGTGGAAGATTAATCAGCAACTTCTCTGACGATTGTTTAAAAGTCGTTTCATTTGTTTCCAGCTTCATAATTGTGAAGATTTGCTGCTTTTCTTTATCGTGTTTGATGGTGAACTCTGTATCTTTTGGGTTTTTGGACTGTTGATCAGACAAAACAAACGATTTGAAGATGAAAAAAGAAAAAAGTCGAGAGGTTTAATCGATAACCGGAGTAGTTGATGATTATGATAATTACTTACATTACAAATGATTCAATTCAAAAGTCTGACTTAATGTGAAACTGAAAATGAAATGAGTCGGTTTCTGCAGATAAATGTGGGACAGCCGGAACAAAAGGTTTGTAAAGTTCAGAAGAAGAAACTGTGTGCTGCAGAAAACACACAAAATACGATCAGACGTGTGGGAGAAATCTTGTAAACGTGAGTTTTAGAGGCAGCCAGTGTTACTTCAGTGCATGCAGACTTGACTTGAATCGGACTTGAAGCATCAGCGTCTGTCTCCGAACCCCTGAGCAGACCGAATGAATGAACGGCTCTGTGACACCGCACCACAAAGTAAACTGAGTTCAGCCAACGTTTCTACAAGAACAATCACATCTCTGCTGTTTTTGATGAAACTAGAACCTGCAGCTGTTGCGTCTGAGCTGCAGACCTGGAGATCCAGCATCCCTCCGCTCTGCGTACGAGCGTGAGCGACAGAACCAGAGGTGAAACTGCAACTGATGGTCAGCTGTGTCTCAAAACAAAACTCAAGACCTCGCAGCTGTGTGCTCCTAAATGTCATGGCAACCACTGAAACTTTTTTTTTTTTTCCCAGCCTTGTTGCAAGAGGCTTCAAAAAATCTCCTTCATGTCCATCTTGGAAGTAAACAATAGCGCTTATGTGCATGCACATAAACTCCAAACATGCACTTCAAACCCCACAAGAGCTCACGACAGACACTTTGGGTGTCAAAACAAGACACTAAACCTTTACATGCACTCTGAATTAAACACCAAACACACACACAAACACACCTCCGAATGATCCATCACAGCACATTTAAAAAAGCACATTAAACTCACCTGGCTGGATGAAGAACCAGTAATTCCCAACTGTCACTCCACGCCAAACTGCTCCAGCGGACGAGTCATATCCAACACTGCTGGGGGGGGGAGCGCCTCTGTTTGCTTTCTCTGTGAATGTGTGTGTGTGTGTGTGTGTGTGTGTGTGTCAGTGGGCTTGGCAGCTGCCTGCTCGGTCCTGATAGCGTTGCAGCAGCCCGAGAGGGAGACCGAAAACACAAAGTTCGTCTCTCTCAGCTCTCTCTCTCTCTCTCTCTGTCACACAGCTCTGCCTCCCCTCCTCTCCTGTCTCTCTCCTCCTCAGCTCTACTCCACTCCCATTTATATATATTTTTTTCTCTCTCTTCTTTCTCTTTCTCTCCTCCTCCTCCTTTCAGTACATCCCACTCTTCCAATCTGCTCCTTTTCCTTTTTGTCAGCTTCAATTAATAATAAACTGATTTTCACTGTCACCCCTCCTTTCTTTCTTTCTCACCCTCCTTCAGCACTCTCAGCTCTCGTCATTTTCAGTTTCTTATCTTCTCCTTTCACTTTTTCTGTCCCCTCCTCTCCTTTCTCTTCTGTTTTATTTACTCAAGATGCTTCATTGCCTCTCTCTTCTTTTCCTGCCAGATCTCTTCTCTCCTTTTCTCAATTTAAAGGGGAAACTTGCTTATTGTTTTCCTCATCCTTTTGTTGTCCTAAGTGACTAACGGGGACAACAATTCTTGAAGCGGGTCCAGAGGAACGCTGCAGCCTGTTTAGCAGCTGCTGAACAGGCTGCAGCGTTAATCCTTTGGGGGGCAATAGATGTATGTCCGCTAAAAGTGCTTCTTTTTTTGCTACTGACAGACACAAAAATATGAAGAAAGGGGTCGAAAAATAGTGAAGTTTCCCTTTAAATCCCTTAAATATCTCTATTTCTCCTCCAGTCTTCTTAAAGTCCCTCTTTACTTTCTACTCTTTCTCTTCTCTTTCTGCCTGTCAGACTTGTAAATGAAAATGTTTCAGAAGCTCTCCTCCTCCTCCTCTCCTTTCCTTTCTCTCTTTTTTTTTCTTCCAGTCTCCCCTTCCCCCCTCTCTCCTCTCCTCTCCTCTCTCTCTCTCCGCTTGGTGAGTATCATGTTTTAGCCAGATTGGCTTTAAACTAAAGAACTTGGCTCCAGCAGCAGACCACATACATCACTAATACTGCAGCTTCACGTCTTCCCTGATTGATAGCCATAGCATTTTTTAATGAAAACAAACATCGCGTACTGAACGCAGACTCATCGGATCTACAGGTTTCGGTGTTTGAGAAAGTTTCTGCACAAAAGTGGAGCAAAGCTTTTAATTCATGTGGATAAAAATAGAAAGAAAAAAAAAGTGAGCATACAAATATTGAAGTCATTGTTTGGTGGTGGAGGTTTTTTTTCGCTGTGAATGGAGGTTTATGTGTAAAAACTGTGCGTGTGTGTGCAGGAAAAATGAGTCAGTAGTTTGACGGGATAATCTTCTGAGTGATCATCAAACATTTGTCTCGCTATATGAGAGGCTAAGTGCTTCTTTTTTCCACTGGTGTGATTTCACATTTTACTCAAACATAGTTTCTAGGGGGCAGTGTCGTGTTGCTGCTTTTATTTCCTCAGGTTTAGGGACATCACCCCCTCTCTGAGACTCCTGCCTCCACCTTTAGGGAGAGCGTTAATAACTTGATGCTGAATTACTGCTGCACTGTGAAGCACTTTGAGTCACCTCGTCGTAGAAACGCCTTCATGATATCCTGTTTTTTTGTTGTTGTTGCTTTGTCTCATAAATTGTTCTGTTATCGTCACATCAGACATTCGTAGAGCCGTCAGACGGGAACGCGCGGCCTTTGAGAGGAATAAAGGGAAGCGTGCAGGATTTGTTTCACCGTGTGAAAATCCTCAGAAGCCGGCGCGCTCTGACTGAAGTCCTTGAACTTCCAATTAAGCTCAAAGTTGTCGTGTTTGTGAAAATCTCCAGATACGGCCTGCTCGCTGGGGGGGGGGACTGTGATGTGGGGACGTTGACACCAAAGGGTCATGTGGGACCAGTTAGTGGACTATAATGAGCTGAGAATCCCTTTTTTTTTGTTTTGTTTTGTTTGGTTGCTTGTCTGATGTTTGTTTGTCTGGTAATCAGCAGATAACTGTTGGACAGAGGGCGAAGGAGTAATTAGCTTTTACATGTCAAGATTATTTTCTCACGATGATTTCTCTTTTTTTTTTTTGCATGAATGGAGGAACGTCTAGTCTTCTACGTAGGCCGATGCAGATCTGGATCCAGCAGCAGCTTCTTCCCACACAGGATGCGTTCAGGCAGAGTATCGAGTGTAGGTCACCTGTGGTTGTTTTTAATCGCAGCGCCAAACACACAATCACTGTATTTACACGAAGAAACCGGTGTGAAAATGTGCCTTCAGGGTATGAAACACGAGCTGAGGCCGAAGAAGACAACTGTAATGATTAAAATAGAAAGAGAGGACAAAGGACTGAAAAATGTCTCTTGTGTAGACATGTGTTTGTTAGAGTAAAGCTGCTGCTGCTGCTGCTCACATGTTGCTCTGGTTGTATATATGGACACTGTGTTATTCTGCTATTAGAGTTTATTTCCAACATGCAGACTGTGGGTTTGTGATTTGTTCATTTAGCTCCCTGCTATAACCAAAGTAGCTATTACACTATCTGTGTGAGGTTAATGTGTCTGAATTTTACTCTCTTACTCTTAATTCAACAGCTAATTTATTACTTTTTGAATCCAGTTTCCCTGTTATGATGTAACTATTGTAATAAAACCTTTGGTCTGTCTCTTAAAATCCTTTTTTCACAGCTTCACACTTGCTTTCAAAAACCTGTCTTCACTCTTTCAGCCTTCTGCAGAGAGACGACGAAGATTACAGAGATATGTAAATCCTGATTAATATTTATTACAATGAACACCTTATTTATTTATTTTTATTTAAAGTTGTGTGATTTGTTTCCAGTAACGCCGTGTGAAAAAGTTACTGTTTTAAAGTGTAATTTATCACCATGTTGATCTTACCTTTGTATCTCCTGTCATTATTATTAGTAAAGTTATTGCTGAAATCTGATCATTGTTCGTCTTCTGGGCGTCCTTGGTGGCACCACTTTGTTCTGAAAATGGTCTGTGATCTCAGCTTAATTACAAAAACAACAATAACTTTGAAAAAACAAAACAACTGACTTCACTGGGATGAAATTAATATATCAGGAAGGTATCAGGTGTTTGGAAAGGAAGGAAATATGAACTGAGAAAACAGAAACATACACTAAATGATCAGTAAAATATCTACATATGATGCATAAGACTTGTTCACAATGTGCTACAACATGCAAAACATGCATTTATGATTGATTTATGCTTTAATAAACTGACTTTAATGCTCTAACATTAATATGTTAGTTCAGCTTCTGATCAGTCTTGTCAGTCAGCTGCCGGTGTTTGATATATATGAAGAGTCTGCTGAGATAAATACACACACACACACCTACAAACACACCCACACATTTTTTAAAACACACAAATATTTCTTGTCATAGTTTAGATCTCTTAAGTAACACACACACATATATACAAGTGCACATACCACACACGCCCACATACATCATGAGTTGGCTGCTAAACACAGTAATGTACACTGATATTTACTTCAGCTGGCACACACACACACACACGCATGCGCACACACACACACACCAACACACACACACACACACACGCAGACACATGGCAGGCAGAGATAAGGAGGAAGAAACGAATGCATCCTGTGTATCCGGAGGCCTCCACTCCCTCAGCGCACGCACACACCGTAACAGCTGACTGTGTATTTGTGTGTGTGTGTGTGTGTGTGTGTGTGTGTATATATGTATTTATGTATGTATGTGCGCTCTTACTTCTATTTTTGTGTGAACCAGTTTGAGTTTAATTGAGGACAATTTGGGAAAGTCCTCGGTTATTTAAAGGTGCACTATGCAGGATTTAGCTATAAATAAATAAATAAAAACAAGGTATTGACTCACACAATCATCACTTATGATTCACTGGAAGTGTGTGGTGCTGTATTTATCTACAGAGACTCTGCCCTCTGCCTGTATTTCCTTATTTTCTTATTATTTTTCTGTGTTCAGGACGTTTCTTAGCATCAACCTTCGGGCAGTGGGTGTGTAGCCCCAAGCTGGGACTCGTAGCGTAGCGACCCATTTCTCTCATGTGTGCCACTCTGCTCTCTGTCTCCGTGCCGTGGACGTTTAAAGAGCAGCAGGTCTGTGTGTCTGTTTGACCGAGGGGGCGGAGCTTAGCTACACACACGCGCAGAGCAGAGAGGCCACAGCGGACAGGATGAGGTGTGCAGGGGTGTGGGTGTGTTTATTTGTACTTTAAAACATAACTGCTGCAAAACAATCAGAAAATAACGTTTTATTTATCTGATTCATGCCTTTATTTACTCTTCATTTACTCTCACCGCTGCTGCTCTCTCGCTGTAGTGAGGAAGGGTCACCTTTGAGTGCTGTGTGTTTAGATTTAAAGGGACTGCTTGAGGGTTTAGACTTGGTTTACGAATCAAAGACTAGAACAAGGGTCAGGTTTAGGTGGCTGCAGTTGTATTAACGCTTAATCATAAAGAGGAAACAACCCTCAATATAGACCGAATGAGCATGACGTCACGCTCGTAGCAACAGTCACCGCTGGGTCGACAACGGGCAGTAGGTTTGAAACGTCATTCTCAGCTGTAACTAACTTTTAAAAGAAGATATGTATGCAGTTAAAGTCAGTTTTCCTACCTATTTCTGGTGGAAACACAGCAAAGTGCAGCTCCCAAGTCCTGATTGGCTGATTGGAAAACCACAAGAGAGACTCACCAAAATCTCTGAGGGACTGACGGGAGGATTTCCACATCGGTGAGATCCCTGGTCCGAAAAACATAGTCCGAGGGGAATCCATGAAGACGGAAGAAATGATGGATTTAGGAGATCGGCTGTCTAATGGGCTGTAGGAAATTTGGAGAGAGCCAAGAAGTTTCAAAGCTTTGGAAAAATGATCCACAGTATTATGACTGCGTGACCTTGTGATGAAAGCGAGTGCGATGTGAGTCGGACAAGGGGAGGAAGCAGCCCAGCAGGTAGCGAGACGAGAGGGTTTTTACGTCTGCACATATAGTACAGGTGGACGCAAAGGTTTGAGTGTCAGCAGATGTGATGCTCCACCTGAGATGAGACTTCAGGAAGGGAAGTGTGCCGCTACTGGAGAACCTGGGAGTGAACAATCAGGCACAAAGAGACGATTAGGAGGACCTTTACCTGGGTCTGGTTGAGTCTGTTACTATGGATCAATCTCCTCGGTAACGGCAGCCATGACAGAGGATGGTGAGATGATGATGATGATGAGAGAGAGCATCAGGTTTCACATTCCTGGAAGCAGGACAGAAGCTGAAGGTGAAGGTGAAGCGACCAGAAAACAGCGTCGAATAAGCTTGACGGGTGTCTGGATGGTAGGCGAGGCTTTGTGCTCAGTCCAGACGGGGCCTGACTCAGCTGCATGGCTTCCTCTCCAGAGCTGGGAGCTGCTTAGGGCACTGGGGTTCGTTCATGAGGGAGAAGAAGAAGACAAGCGAGAAGTGGGCGAAGACGGCAGACAGCTAGCTCCCTCCCTTTGCTCACGGAGGCAATTATTCAACTTAATAGCTGGGAAAAAAGGTGTCATCCCCAGCGGTTAGCTCATCCATCACCTGATCACTAAGCCCATTTAAAAATAACCTCCTCGAGGGGAATCATCATTCCAACCCGAATCTGCTGCTATGGTCCTAAAATCTATGGAAAGTTCTGCTGCGCTGCGGGAGCCCTGGCGGAGGAGCGAGGAAGACGCTTGGCAGCGTGTCCACTCAGGACTGGATGATAAACACCTTTTCTTATCTCAGGAATGAAGCTCGCAAAAGGAGGAGCGAGGGTGGATAGAGGTCAGGATGTTGGCAGGCGAGGGCAGAGGGAAGCTGGCGGCTGGCGAAGAACGTGGATGGATGAAGTTAGCTTGGATGCTAGTCGATGGGTCGACCAGGCAGGCGTGCAGCGATCCTGCGGTGAAGGGAGAGAAGGTTATTTCAATGAACAAAAACTACACGAGAGCTCAAGAGCTTTGAACGCACAACTCAAAGTGGCCTGAGAGGTGATGGAGCAATGAGTGGATGAAGATATGCTGCTGAGTAGATGAGTTGATGGATTGAGGTGTGAAGGCTGGGAGCCGGGATAGTGAGAGGAGTGCCACACCTACATCACACACACACACACACAGGGAGCGCATGAGACACAGGAGAAAGTTAAACACCAGACATTATAACCTCTGACTGCTGTTGTAGTAGAATAAAGATTGTTAAACCCCCCATTGAAGTGAGCTGAAATGGTATGAGCTGAACAGAAGAGTTGTGTCTGTACTGTATGAGCACAATGCCCTCTGCTGTTAATTCGGTGTACTAAATAAAGAAAGTCTGGCACTTTTGACGCTCAAAGAGTTTTCCAATGTGAAGGTCGTCAGGTGGAGACACATCACAGAGCGCTGATTCAAATGTCTGGTGCACAACAGTGTGACTTCCTGTCCTGTCGTCACTTTCTAAAACTGTGAAATGAGAGTTGAAGCCTCTCAGTGACCAGTCAGAGTCCACCACACTGGTTTTTTGGACAAAAGCCATGATGTATAACACTACTGTGCACCGATTGAAATGTCTTAATCACACATTGTATGCAAAACAAAAGACATCACATGCATTTTTCTTCTTAAACTTCATTTTATTTGCATGCAAAGAGCCTTTTGAGTTTTTTAAAACATGATTTTTGGTGCTTTGAGACCTCAACAAATCAGATAGAAAACTTTTCACATGGCTAGATAACTCCAAAACAAGAACAAAAATCATATTTCACGGTTTAAAATGTTTAACAGATGAAATCAGCCACGGATCTCAGCTTCCAGCAGGTCAGTGATAGGGATTTCACACAGGACGCAGTTGTTCCTTAATCTAGTTTTGCTGCTGCTCCTGTTGCAAATATGTCACGGCGTCCTCCGCAGTGGTGCCAGGGCGAGATGCCCAACGCTGGAGATCAGCATCAGTTACTATAGTAACAGCCGTGAACCATACTGTGGAGCCAACATGGCTGCCAAGGGGGAACTGCAGCAGCCAAACCGCCTCTGTCCGTGCGGTTTCACACATGAGTGACAAGCACAACATCCGAACGCACTGGTTTGTAACCTTCCTGTATTCGGGGGAAACCCTTTTTTTTAAGAATAAAGTCTGTGCTTTGAATGCAAATTATGTGTTTTCTGTTTTGTTTACAAGATCTGCAGTGCGGGACATGAAACCTCGTGGTGAAATTAGAGCAGCGCTGTCCAAAACGTTCAGCTTCAGGAGGTCAACTGTGCTGAAAGAACATGCCACGCACCAGCAGTTTGTATGTTTACACGCACGCTTATCATTAATTCAGTGAAGAACGACAGACTGTAACACTAAAACTGTACATCTGATTATGATAATCAGTGAGCAGAACACGCATACATTCCTGTCAAACGGAGCATATCGAGCAGATCAGCATCTCAGATTAAATGTACTTTAAAAAAATAATAAAATAAACAGAATCATTGTACATGCATGTGGTCTTAGCGTCCGTAGAGTCTCGGGTTTGAGTGTGGTGTGATACTTAAAATAACACGAGACATGTGAGGGATGCTTGTAGCCCAAGCAGCTAAACTAAAAATATATGCACCGCACCGTGAGGGCATTTTTAGATTGTGGATGTGAAAGTTAGAGCTCACTGCAGTGTTAGTATGTTAGCACCATGATCTATCTATACCGTACACAGGGCAACTGAAGCCCCCCGGACTCTGGCAGCATTTGCACTTTGTTCTATTTAGACGAGCAGCGTTCCCACAAATGACAAAACTTAAGAACAGCAAAGAAGAGGAAGAGCAGCAAATTCTCATCTTGTTTTTTTTTTAATGCTAATCAACACAGACATTGAGGAACAATTGTCTACAGAAGCCTGCTGAGGCACAGCTTCCCTCTACCTCCTTTGAAATATCACTAATCTGCTCTGACACATGTAGTCAAAACACGACTTAATCAAATAACACACATGATTAAAAAAAAAAAAAAAGTGTATGTGATTGTTTTCCATAGCGTCCACGAGCCTTGTTTTAGCTCCCTACATACAGTATCCGTGTTAGACTTCAGTCCCGAATCACAGTTGTGTTCTGCAGCAGAGAGGCTTGGCGGGGCCGGGGCCGTACGCTCGCACAGCTCCAGCAGCAGCAGCAGGTGAAAATTAAAACTTCAGAGCAGAAATAAAAAGCTTCACCTGCTGTGTGCAGCTCCCACACATCAAACCAAAGCGTGTTTTTTGAGGTTCGGATTCGTCGAAGCATCACCTCTCACTGCTACTTTTATTAAGACGTGACACTGCGCGTTATAAACATCAAAAGACGCATGAGAAAATATATATATTCATGTCATTTATGCATGTTTTGTTGTCTTTGATTTAAACTTACATGAAAGGTCTGTTCATGGCGGCTTACAGTTGAGTTCAGGTTGTATTAGAGACTCATGGGGGGGTCCATAACACAATAAAAATATACAAAGAAGAAGAAGAAGGAGGAGAGCAAAAAAAAAAATGAATTCCTTTCCACAATGATCAGACATTTGCATTCAGGCTGGAGCGCCAATGTTTCCACATGCTAGACGGGGAACCTGACGGGACTCGGCTCAGCGTTGGTTAAAGCTGAAATAACACCTTCAGAAGAACAGCTAGATAAACCCTGCACATACATCTGTGTGTAATATTTTGGTCTTACGGCGGAGCAGGTAGGGTACAACCAACGTTAACAAACATTTTGGCTTTGTGCTGCAGCTTCTTGGGAGCCTCACACTGTCATTATAAAGCCACTGTGAGTCTCTGCATGCTGCCTTTTTTCTGTAGCAACACCACAGGTGGGCAGTATATAGTGGGGCACACAGAGCTTTAAAAAAAAAGGGAGAGAGAGAGAGAGAGAGAGGTCTTCACAGTCACCGAACACACACTGCGTTTTACGAGCCAACATGTTCGCTTGAGCGTACGACTTTCGACACCGTCTGTAAATGTTCTTATCATCTGATAGATCATCGGTTATGTAACGGCCCAAATATTTAGCCTCATTACAATGCCAGAGAGGAAGAGATCAGGGGAGACTAATATTCTGTCTTCTCTACTTCTGACTGTCGTAATGTTTCTCTCATTTGCATCGTGTTTGATGTCAAAATCTACGCCATGTTGTGAGCCGCACAACCTGTTTCACATCCTCTTAACTGCATTGACAGATCATCCGTATAAGACGGAAAAGCTGAAGAAACCTGCAAAAACCTGGTTGTAAAATTGATTATATGTTTTGTTTTGTTTTGGCCATGAAAGAGAGACTTTACAAATGATTAAATGATATCATAACATCATAATTAAGGCTCTTATTATATTCATGTTTAGGCTAACTAAGGCTATAAACTGAAAATGAAAAGGTAAATATGGCTTTTTCACTCCTGTTTTAAAAAAAATATTGTTAAATTGATTCACAAATCCTTTTGTTTATTAAAATATGATCTTTTTAAACTTAACTCATTGTGTTGAACTGCTTTATTTTTTTTAAAAAGTTTCTCACTCTGTCTTTCATTTCATCCTCCTCTTGTATGTCCAGTTCATTACCATTTATCGAGCTGCCTCGTAACCATTTGCAAGTCTTTCTGGGTCCATCAGTTACTTTTTTGTGTGTTTTGTTTTCTGAATTTCAAGGTTTTATAATCAGTTTTGTGTTGAATATCTTTGGGACATTAAAAGTTATCACTTCGAAGCATTAGGTTGGTGATTTTCTAAACTTTACAGTCAATTTTCTATACAAACCAACAATGAACTCATACTGTATCCAAAGCCTGATATATATATCTGTGTCTGTATCAACACTGCTGCGCTGGGTGACATGTTTCCTTCATTATTAAGAGTTTTGATCAGGTTAGTTTGTTCAAAAACGGCTCCAGCGGCCGTGTTTTCAGTTTCTAGAGATTAGCTCTGGTTAGCGTCGCCAAGCTAGGCTAACCCATTGTTGCTAACTTTGGAGCTAACCTTCACTTTTCCAGCAGTTGGGGGAAACAACAGACGTGACTTTTCATGGTGTTGACAAGCTGCAGCGTTTATTAACTGACACACTGTAGTCTGTACTGTACATTTACTGCCAGACTGACAACTTACTGCTGCTGCTAACGTTTTCCTCTGCTCCGTTAGCATTCACCGTTATTTCAGACGCTCTCTCTCTCGCTTCACCACTCACTCGCTAAGGAGTTACGCTGCTAACTGCAGTTTCCATGGCAACGACACAAACGTTAACTGACGTTTCGAAACAGCGCTGCTCAACGGCTCCCAAACGCTATTGATTTAAGAATAAATGAATATCTGGTGTTATTTTTGACATTTAAAAAAGATATTTTTGGCCTGGCGGGGGTTCTTGTTGTAATATTAAAGGGGGAACACTGGCTACCGTTTGATTTAACGGTATCAGACTGTGTGTTTTTTACGTGTTACAAAAGTTTGAAAACAGACCATTCATTGACAGTGCGCCTTAAACTTCCAGTGCGCCCTATAGTGCAGAAAATACGGTACTTGTAAGTAATTTTAGTATAAAGTCAAGATGTTGTTAATATGTAGAACAACAAGCCACAGCACAGAGGAATAAGATATATCAGATCATACTTGTTAGTAGATCAATGCATTGTTGGTTTGGCTCTGTGCATGAGGCTTGTTGAGAATAACAAAAATATGGAAAATCAGCAGCCATATCCTTTTACATATTATCCCTCGGATTTGGTTTTTGTGCCTGTAATCCATAAATAAATCATATCATACTGTATTATGATTGAATACTGAGGTTGTTCCCCTTTTCAGCACAGTAGATCTGAGAAATACCTGCGTTGATGTTTTCAAGGAAACAAGAGAATATAAAAAGGTGCGCAGAGGTTTACCAGCGTAGGACAGATTATTAGGAAATGATGTGATACTCTGCAGCCGTGTGGGAAGCGAGGCCAATGAGTTCACAACCCTCACAACAAACGAAACAAAAAAAAAAAAAAAACCACACAGAAACTGCTTCATATTGTAGTTTATTTCCTCTGGTGTTAAGGTGGAGGTTGTGGTCAGTTGCCTAGGAAATACAAAAGGAAATCAACACTTTACATCTGGTAACCCAAAAAAAAAATCGACACAAGATCTGAGCATTTTGGGGAGGGAAGAAAAAAAAAACCCAAGACCAAAAAAAAAATAAAAAAAAATCTGTTCCTCCTTCCAGCACTCTCTGGGCTCGGGGCCAAGCGAAGGGGAGGAAGGAAGGAGGGCGAGGAGGAGGGTGAGGAGGAGGAGGAGGGGAGGAGGAGGGATGAAGAGGGAGGGGAAAAGCAGGCAGGAGAGAGAGCAGGCAGGATCTGTGGGGGTTGCAGGGGTGCATGGAACAGATGCAGAATAATTTAACTCTTCCTCAGCCAAAGCCCGTCCCGCTCAGTGGGCTCTGCATTCAGCTCGCCTGATTAGAAACACAGTTGAAAAGCTTTGTGCCAGAAGGAGAGCTCCACTCTACACGTACTTATTCCTGAAAAACAACTGCTGCAATCACATTTGTCATTTCCTTTCTGACAATAAGCTAGTAGTTTGAGTCCTTGATTGACCGATTGATGGATTTTAGATGGTGTCTTCTCTAAAAATGCATATAAAGCATTTTAAAGTATATAATGTATTAGTCTAAAAACAGGCTTTCCACTTTGAAACACTGCAACAGGGAGAACAAAAGCCTACATTTCTTCTGTCTTAGCTTACATCTTTTGGTGCAAAATGGGATTGACTAATTAATTTTGATAAACATGATGCTAACGGTTGCTCTATTCAGTCCCAGCAGTTCATTTCTAGTCCCGTACGTCTTCCCTGTGATTATTTATTGTGCATTTCAGCAAAGCCAAACACAAGATTCAGGTGTTCTGACTGACATGTTAGTACAAAATAAGTTTAAAATAGTGATTTGATTGAGGCTCACAGAGACCAGTAACGCCGGGGCAGCTGAATTAAAGCTACAATATGTAACTATTCCACATTAAAATGTCTAAAAACAGCTATTCTTATGGTATATGTTGTGTACTTACATTATTCTGAATGTTTCCAACAATTATCAAACCCAGAGGAATCTGTCATTTTAAACAAAGTAATGCTAAGTTCGCCAAAAACAAGCTGAGCTAACGTTAGCAGCAGCTCGGCTAGCAGCCTCTCCCGGACGTTCTGTGTCGGAGAAACACAGATTCTTTTTTATGTGAAACTCCTTTATTCAGTGTTTTTACTGGTTTTAATCCCTGTGTATGTTTGTTTTGGAGAGGAGGAGGCCTCTGTGGATAATTCATATATCTGGATCTTAAGTTATCAGAGAAACAAGCTGAGCTAACGTTAGCTTCCCCTCTGCTAGCAGCCCCTCCTGGATGTCCTGCGTCCACCGAACAGTGTCAGAGAAACACTGATTTTTTTTTAACATTTTACCTGTTTTAATAACCGGATCTGTTTGTTCTGGAGAGGAGGAGACCTCTGCGGATAATTCGGCTCCAAGTAAAAACTTCCTGAAGTAATCCTAACCTGGACGAGCTGGTTGTTTAACAATGAAGACTCCCATGATCCCACGCTACTCCACGACGTCATCAAACGCCGTCTTTTGTTACTGTTTTGATTGAGAGACCCCTACTGGCAGAAACTACACATCAAATCAAACCACTTTCTTATTCTCATGGAGTTAATGTATCAAGATATAATCAATAAATACACATACATTGTCTGATTGGCTGTATTTACATACATACAAACATAAAAATGTAAAGACTTTTTCTTATGAAACATCTTGACGATGACAAAGAATGTCAAACATCATCATTTTAACCTTCTCACCTTCTCATAAAGTTTCATTTCCCAAGTTTCCAAGAGGAAAAACTAACATGAAACCAAAAGCAAAACTGAAAAGATGTGTTTAAATGTAAGTATTTGGGACAATGGTTGGGTAGTGCTGCTCAATCTGGCTGATTTGTCTCCCAACAACTCAAAGAAGTGTCCTAATTTCTGGAAATATTGTCCCAAATCATGTATGAAAGACAAATAACCAATGAGAAGCCAGATGATTGTTAGCTTAGCTTTGAAAATGTTTGACCAAAATGGAGAAAAACTTACAAATTAACTGGTTTTCTGACTAAATGTGCTGTGTGTAATCATAACTGAAGGGCAATAACTCATTTTATATCAATATAAATATAATCATACATCACTTTCACCCTTTCTCTCTGACAGTATGGTTATGTTAGTGTTAGTCTGGCATTTAACACCAAACCTTTCTCACCAATTAGACGGTGCAAACAACAGTCTAGCGGGTAATATTTTAATAGATGCCTGTTCAGCTCTTATCTAAAACATTTATTAAACGACAGGCTGCAGTGGATGTTCCAGTGGGAGTAAAAGGATATACAGATGCAGGATGTGGATGCTTTTTTATGATGCCAGATTTGATCAAATACAGCAGGAAAGACATGAAAACGCAGCGAAAGCGGTTGATATTCACATCCACATTCAGCCGTAACAGTTTTTTACATGCATGATGCAGCTGCTCTGCTCTCATCCCTCTCTCTCCAAACCCCCCCCCCCCCCCCCACCACCCAGAAGAGACATCATTTAGAAAATGCAGGATAGACAGAGTCAGGTAAACATCTACAATGGCTGGCACACTAATTATGTATGCATGGATGGCTGTCTGCCTGAAACATTTGCTGCACTGTGACTGCACCTCACAGCTTATCTGGAATAGCAAAACCTCACCCTTATTTATAGCAAAACCTCACCCTCCCTCTTAACTCGGATAAATTGATATTTAAATTGAGAAAAACAGCATAAATCTGTAATCCATAAACATTTAAAAGTTTTTTCTGCAGCACACACAATGACTCAGGTTTTCCAAGCCAAGCATTCACTGCTGTGAATTTCACAAATGGAAATAATCAGATTCTTTTCTATAAACCGGAGTTGGAGTTCAGTCGTAGGTTCCTTTTGTTGTGTGTTTTCTGTTTATACGTGTCTAAGAGGAAGTTGTTGACAGTGGTTGTCCATCATCTCATCTAACGGAGGTGATATTTTGCATATGGCGTAAGGGTTGGCGCCTGCTAAAGCTCTCAGCTCTCTCTTGGTCAGAGGGGTGATGTTTATTTTGGTATGGTGTGGTCTATTTTTACTGGAGCACATAAAAAGCGTCGGATGCAGACAGTCTGTTGCACCAATTACGCCGGTTTATTTATGTCAATCAGAAGCTCATACACTACCTAGGTTATTTGATAAATATATGCAAAAGGTTAAGATGAGGCTATAAAATAAGATGATTATAAGGTGATTATATCTTTAACTGCATGCTGTGCTCCGTTTTTTTCCACCTGACTGTAAATGGCACAAAAAAAAAAAACCAGAAGTGCAGTTTCTACTGATTCGTTCAAGATGTAGAGCACAGGAAGTGCTGAGTTACACTGATAAGACTGTGAGTTTAAACTGCGGTAAATTCTAACCAGAGATACTCGCAGGCTTTACATTTCATGTGGGCGGGACTTTTAATTCACATCTCGTTGCGTCTCATTGGGCGTCGAGAGTGAAAAACAGACCACATCAGATAGAAAACACCCAAGAAGAAGAAGAAGAAGAAGAAGAAGAAGAAGAAGAAGAAGAAGAACTATTAATAGGATAATAAAAGAAAACAAGCAAGTCAACTGTGTGAAGCTAATTAGCCTAGCTGACCTCATGATGTTATAATTTAACTGTCGACAGCGACTGAAGTTGTGAAAGTTTTGCCGTTTGTCTTTAAAAATATGTTTTTTTTATGGAAGTCCAGCTAATTAACTTATGGCGAGATAAACTTGTTAACTACATATCACAAAAAAAAACCAAGTCATTTCATTATTAGATGTTTGTTTTGACAAAGTTCGGTGACACCAGGTTCATTTTTTTTTTTTTCTTCTTCCATCTTCAGAAAACGACCTTTTGTTTTCAAGGAGAAAGTAATTTCATCATCATAAATGGTTGTTATCCCAAGATCAGGAGAAGACTTGTGATCTTGAGGTAACAGGATTGTAAAAAAAAATAAAAAATAAAATAAAACCGTCGTTGTAACACGGCGGCTCTCAGCTTGTGTAGTGAGCTGACCTTGAATTTACATAAAATTATATCATAAAACAGCTTCCCAAATGTATTAATTTACCTGAGTGCTGTCCTCATCCTCACGATGGAAACTCTGATGAAGACTTTTGGTGACGATTTCAAAATGAACGATTTCTTAATTATTCAGGAATAAAAGCGGCTGCACTTCTAGTCAAATGTAGTGAAACGTTTCCACAGATATGGATCGTAAGCGATGTGATTTGAGGAGTTTACACTGTTCTCACTACGAGAAGGTTCATAAAAATACAGTATATTAAACGCTGAGCTCAATCTCAAGTCAAAAATAAAGTGAAATGTTATTATTAGCGTACTGCTGCCACCATGACAGAAGAATATTGTCTCAGTTTCTTTATATAAACAAGAAAACTATGTCGTTATAATGATGAAACCTTTTCATTATAACATGATTCATTCATAAAAAAATACATTTTCTTTGTTATAATGAGACATTTTTGATGTTTAAACTCATTAAAACAGGAAACTTCTCTTGTAAAATCATTTATAACGTTAAAACTGAGCATATTTTTCTCTTTTTTTTGTTTATGCCGTCATAACGTCGTTATATTTGTTACTCAGCAGCTCAGTGAGATGAAATAAAAAAAGCATTTCGATCAGATACTGTTGCAAATGAACTTTTTCATTTTTCATTCATGAAATTTATGTTCACAGGAAGGTCTGTTGAACACGTTTCAGCGCCTCGTTGCTCTACAAATGAAGTCGGACACATTTACACCAGAAGGAAATCCAGTACGGCAACTAGATCTGGAACCACTAGAACTAGATCTGGGACGACGGGGCCAGTACGTGTCTAGAAGAGGATCATCAGATACTCTGTCAGGGTTATTTCATTTAATTTTTTATATTTTTGTATCGGTTGATGTTCTGCTTGCACTGTTGTCTTCCTCGGATTATCTGTTGAGGACGTTTGAGTTTATTTCTGCTCATGATAACTCAGTTCTGGATAAACTGGGTCCAAACACGACCACTCCTTTTGTCCCAGGATTACTATAAAACTTCACAGATTCACAAGATGAAGCTTCACATCCTGGTGTGTTTAAACCTGAGATGACATTAAAGTGTTAAATATTAAAAAACCCTCAAAATCTCTGCTTTAATTTCAGGTTGAATGCTGTCAAAATGAACAAAAACCTTACTGTGTGTTTCTGTGTGTGTGTGTGTTTCTGTGTGTGTGTGTGTGTGTGTGTTTCTGTGTGTGTGTGTGTTTCTGTGTGTGTGTGTGTGTGTGTTTCTGTGTGTGTGTGTGTGTGTGTGTGTGTGTGTGTGTTTCTGTGTGTGTGTGTGTTTCTGTGTGTGTTTCTGTGTGTGTGTGTGTGTTTCTGTGTGTGTGTGTGTTTCTGTGTGTGTGTGTGTGTTCCTGTGTGTTTCTGTGTGTGTGTGTGTGTGTTTCTGTGTGTGTGTTTGTGTTTCTGTGTGTGTGTGTGTGTGTGTGTGTGTGTTTCTGTGTGTGTGTGTGCAGGAGCAGGTTCCTGATGAGCAGGACGGGACACGCCTCGGCCAGGTGTGCCGCACTCCTGTGTTGCTTTTTGATTCTTTTCCCTTCGTTCACCCTTCATACACTCACTCATCCTCTCTCTACATTACTGACTTCACACATTTATCCTACTAATTTATCTTTGTTTCAATTAAATGTACTTTTATAACATCAAATACCTGCCTGACGTCCCTTTTTTCACCACAGGCTGTGACATAATCATGCTATAAAAGTATTTTGTGTGTTTTTTTTATGACACACACATAAAAATGTAAGTTCAGGATATAACGCATGGCGAAGCTGCAGATCATAAAAAAAAAAAACGCCATCTTGGTGCTCGAATCAGTGGTGCTTTTTTTTTTTTTGTCTTTGTTTCATCAAAAAGTAAAACTAATTTCCGTCATTACCCGGGGAATTCAGACGTGTGATCGCCTGATTATGTTATTCTTTGAAATGACCCTATAATGAAATCGAAGGGGGAGAAAAAAAACATTTCTCCTAATGAGGCCTCTCAGATCTGCGAGAGTGCATAAACACAGTGGAAACGGTCTGTGTGTGAATCAAATAACAGATGCAGGTCTTTGAAAATCTGATTTTTTTTTTTTTATTATGTTATTGTAATAATAACAATTAGTGTAATTGTGTGTGTGTAACGCTTGACAAAGGGCACATGAACATGAAATCACTGCTAAATATTGAAAAGGATAAATAAATAAATAAATCTTTGTTGAGCCCTGAAAAGAATTAAACAGACGTGGGTGAAATTTCTGAATAATTTCTAAATGTAGAAACTCAGAAAACATATTTAGATGAACTTAAAACGTATTATGTATCAGTGATCTTTGCTGTTTATTGACAAATCAGCTTTATTAGCTTAACTTTTAACTTCCTGTTCTTATTAAATTCACTTGAGGTCACTTAAAGTTGCTGAGTGAACATCCTTATGCACCTGCTAAAGACAGATATGTAAAGGATAGATCTCTATTATATGTTCTTCAAGACATTCATGGTTCCCAGCAGGATGAATCCTGACGACGTTAGCAGGATTTAGAGTCATTTAATGTGAGGAATAAACGTGCTGAGACTCTGCAGCTACAGCATGCTGTCGTATGCCGGCACTAACAGGTCAAGATGTCAATTTGTTAACCACTTGATGACAGGAAACCTTTAAAACCGACTGACTGACAATCAGCTCGTCCGTATTTCAAGAAAAAAATGCTAACGTAGCATGCTAATATGCTAACAAACATTAGCACATCGCCTCATGTGCCACGTTATTTACTCTAAAGACTACTTGTTAAGTTTGACAGTCTCATGTTAACACGCCAAAGGTGTTTCCGCTGTGTAACCATGACGACCACCAGAAACCACAGTGAGGGAAACACATTTGGGAAACGACACAGGAGCTGATTTTCACTTGTAGGGTTTCTCAGTTTCCTGAATTATCAGAGCAACATCAGGCTGATCCTCCGCTTTGAGACAATAAACAACATTTAATGTTACTAGTCTGCAAAATGAATGTATTGCTGCCCCGTGTCCTGTTCTGTTTCTCTTTAGCAGCATGATGAGATCGCAGCGGCCTGTGGCGTGCAGGCTGGCAGCCACAGCGGCCATGACGGGAACTCGCTGTATAAATAATACCTCGATGTCTCATTACTAATCATGTCAACATCCAATGTTGCCGACTTGTATGTTAATATGCTTATTGTAGGTGCTAACGCTAGCACATGCTAAATGGATGTAGGTTGATGGATTTTATTTTCTCTGCAGCTGATGAACCGTGTAGAGCGAGTATGACAGGTAAAGTCTTTCTTCTCTGGAGCCGGGCTTCGGACAGTTTTTATTTTTCATCCCATTTGTGCAACGAATCTCACAAAAGTGAAGCTGGGAATCCGTTTTTCATGGATTCAACTGTTTTATTGTCTGACACGCGAGTACAGTTACATCCTAATCGCAGCCTGATAGACTAGAGAGATGTGAGGAATCTCCTCAGGCCTGATTCCTGACGCAAACCGGTTCATGATAAGCCCTTCTGGACCACCGGGGCTCCTCAGACTGCAGACTCCTAGCCATCTAAATCATGCCATTCAACTTACTTTTGCATTTGTTGGACGCTTTTCAAAACTGCCAACAGGAATATTCATCACTCTCTCAGTCGGATACAAACCGTGACCTTTCGTCTAATGAACCTCAACAAACATGGCGGTGCTGGTGCCAGCTGAGGGTTAACACGGTTAAGACCCAGCGCACACTCACTGTCATGACCAAATATGGTCCAACATGCTTTTTTTTTTTTCCAGACGCGTGTTGTGTAATGAAGGTATCCTTGTGGTTTGAAAGGTCACTTGTTTCGATTCCCGTCGCTGCGGTTCGTCCTAAAGCAGAACGCTGAGCTCCTTCCTGCCTCGTTGGATCAGCTGCACGCCTTTAATGTACATTTGTATGCTCGTCAGCTAACCTAATTACTTTTTACCCATATGGATGGTGGGGTCACAATCTAACTGCTTATTTCAGCTGTGAGCTTTATAAAATCTACCTAATATCCATCTGAATGCACAACGACTTTTGCTTTAAACCACTTTTTACTTATTTAATGATGTATTCATGTGTTCATTTGATTAGATTGCCCTTTATTTTATTTTTTTAAAGGGAAATAAACAAATAAAGGCAAACATTTTCAGCCTTACAGCTGTTTTCTTCTGTTTCTTTCTCTTTTTTTTGTCAACCTCTTGGTCAAAGTGGTCATTTCACACTCTCTCAGGTAGCAGAGCAGTTTTGGCTCATGCTGTGCTGCTCTTAAGTGGCTCTACTGTAGTTTCACATTTACTTTCAATGGGCCTGAATTTCCAAAGATAATCTGGAATTTTTAAACAGGTGTGGTTTTACACAGCTGGTTTGTTAACTGCGTCTTTTTCTTACAGCGTCGTTCTCGCTGTTAGCTTGTTTTTTTTTACTAACCTCTCATCACACTCGACGCTTCTCAGCAAACACAAACACTTTGTAGTCCAGTTGTTAAGACAGAAGACATTTGAATGATTATAAAAACATACACTTTAAAGAAAAGGAAAAGGTAACCCACTTAACTTCTTCAGTGTTTTGGCACATTGATGAGTGGATGTGAGGACGTTGAGTGACGGGTAAGGACAAACAGATTCACACCACCACTCGACTAAAACCAGTCTTCAAAATTCAGGTGTCAAATTCAGTACTAGGTGTCATATTTCTCAATATATTCCCTTTTATTCTCTCTTCTATGTCACTCTCAACTCCTCCATCTTACTCCTTTTTTTCCTAAAAACTCTACCAGACTCCTGCTCGCTGGTATATAAAACTAAGTCTCTCTAAGCAATATCTGCATTACCAAATGGCAGCCATTCATATCATTTTTTTAATAAATTGTCATATAAATGTTATAAGACAGTAATGAATCTGTCTAAATTCATAACAGAGAGGTCTATTTACTGGACAATGGTGCCTTTATAGTGAAAATTATAGTTGTATGTGTTTTATGAATGTGCTACATACCAACATGTGTGCACGTGTCCAGTAGTATCCGCAGGTTAATGTCTCACTCTACTCTGAAATTAAAGCATAAAAACAAATAAACAATCTTTTTTTTTTTTTAAACAAAACTGAATCTAAATGTTGGACTCGTCATAGTAACCACCTTCTGCAGATATAAAAGCAGATCACAGTCACTGCATGCTTTTTCTAAAATGGAAATCAAAGACTGTTTGGAAAGTTCTTCCCGACGCTGTTCCTGATGTGGTTCACTTGTAGGTTGCTTTGGTTTCTGTCCAGTCATCCAAAACTAGCTTGATGACTTTGCCGGCCATTTCATGATTTTGAAGTCTACCGTTCCTGCTCTTTTCCTTCTGAGGTAGTTCAGACAGCCTGGAGTTATGTTTTGGATCGTTATCTCGCTGTAGGATGAACCCCCTGACCAACTCGGTGTAGACCATGAGATATTGCACGGCTCTGCAAGAACGCTGAAATCTAGGAACCGGGCCAGGGTGCCAGTCACTCTGTGCAAGTCGCCAACTCCGGATCCAGCAAATAATCCAGCAAGAATGAAATCTGATGCTTAATTTTCCATTTTGTTTAGCAACACCAGTGAAAGGCTGGTGCAGCCATCACATTCTTGATATTTCTTAATAGGAGTCTTGTGTGCTTTTTATATTTTTGTCACATTTGTACCATGAAAATAATCAAATCTGAGGAGAAATAACGTCCTTGTCACAGTTTTCCAGTGTTTTTTTTTTTAACTACAGAAGCCTGGAAGGTTTAGGTTCACAGGTTCACAGTTTTTCCAAGTCTGTCTTAAAACAACAGTCAGTCAATTGTACATGGAAAGAGGTTTGTTTTTCTTGCTGTTATCATTTCCACTCTAAAAGTTTATTCAGATAAAAATCTTCCAAACTCTTTTTAGTAGAAATTTCCCTCTTTTTGTCTTGACAGACAGTCATTTATTTTTGAGCTGCAGTGGAAGTATAGTAACACAAATAGGGAATCTGGCACTAAAAAGATTAAAAAGCACTAAAAATATTGACTTGATTTGATTAATTTGGACAGCTGAAACTTCATATTAGCTTCAAATAAACTTTCAAATACATTTTATAAAGAAAATAAGTGCATCATGACGGGACCCTCTACTGGTCAGTATGAACAGGAGGAATGATTACAGCGAGACAAACATGTGTCAGCGCTCATTAAAAGTACCTGACAGTTGTTTTTCGGACAGACTTGTGCCTCGGCCAGACTGTACACTCGCAGCTGATTGCACAGCCTCCATTTATAACAAGACGCCGGGTAAACCTGCCGATGACCCGGTCTTCCAACCCGCAGGAACAGATGCGACGCCTCCACACTCTTGCCAAATCTTAAACAATTTGTAACACGCCTGATGAGACTGAACAAACTCTGGATCAGTGCTTTGGTGCTTATGTGTCGTTCCTTCTTCTAGTTTTCCACCTCTTATACCAAAGTACTAAAGAGGCCTAAAACCCTCTTCCCAACACTGTCCAGCATGTTCAGACCTGGACCAATGACTCAGTGCTTTAAGGCCACTGAGTGGATTTTATTCCTCATTGACCGAGATTGCCTAAACAATTATAAACTACTAAATGACACCATTACCAGCCATGTAAACTTTTGGGGCAGACTCTGGACTTAAAACAAAGGAAGTCAGAATCTACACTAAAAATAAACCGTGCGTTAACGAGGAACTGAAACATCGCCCAAACCAAACCTAAAGACAAAGGCCGTCATGCAGGGTGAGTCTCAAAAAAAACCGAAAGAACCAAATGAGGAGACGCATGATCGAAAAAAAAAAGCAAAGACAGAGTATTAAGATGGAAAACAGCCCCTCGGTGTGGTGACCCTCTTAGTTTCTCAAAACAATCTGAAGTCATTTGAGTCGCTGATGAGTGTAAGGCTGTCTGCACTGGACCCCCATACCCTATGATCCTACAGGAGAGGGAGGTCGTCTCTGTGTTTTAAAGGGTTAAACCCCCCCCCCACCCAAGGCTCTTGGCCCAGACTCAAGGTTCAAAAGGAGCCCAACTAGGACTTATTTTCACCCAACTGTCCCAAATATCTCTCAACTCAAACTTTGTCCACCAAGCCTGGAAGACAGCGACCATTATCCCCCAAAAACACCTCATGCCAAATCCCTACAGATCCACCTCTACCTAGCAAATGTACGGAGCGTCTAACGCGTCAAGGTCTCTCGTCTCAAACAGCTGGGTTTATGGACCCCATGCAATTTGCCTACCAAGCTAATCAAGGTGTTGAAGGAGGCTCCGCTCACTCTTTTTTTAAACAAAGTCCACTGTTTCCTCTTCTTTTAATATAGTCCAGCCTCGCCAATGTCATCAGCAGTCTGGTCAACAATACCCTTTTGTCCCGAATACAGGAGTCCCTCAGGGATGTGTACCTATCTCCCCATGCTCCTCTCAATATACACAAATGAAGTGCAGCAGTGCAGGCCTTATCCCTTATCAAGTATTTGGTTGATATGGCCCTGGTTGCCTTCCAGCAGGATATGAACGGCGCCTCGGACTGCCAGTACGTCAACGGCTTCGCCTCCTGGTTTGATGACAGCTTCTTGGAAATTAATGTCACCAAGACCAAGGAGCTGTGTCTGGGAGGCAACAGGAGAGCAGGCAGCAAAAAAGTCCCACTTTTAACGAGCCAATCAGTGTGAAGGGCCAGAAAGTGGAGCAGGTCAACCCCACTTCAAATATCTGGGAGCGGTAATAAGACGATAAACTCACCTTTCAGGACAATGTCGACTACATCGACATCGAAGAAAGCAAGACGGCGCCTCGCTCTTCTCAGGAAACTGAGGAGACTTAACAGCTGCCAGCACATCCTGTCCACGGTCTACAAATCACTGACTGAGAGTGCTCTCCCGTTTAACACCGAAACACGAAACAGGTTGTCAACCTCAAGACCAGCGAGATCACCGGAGACAAAAGAGCATCTACAATGACCCCACCCAAAAAAGTCCTGAAACTCTGAAAGCCCAAGAAGAACAGTTATAAGAAATCTTTTACTCCATCCTCAATAAGAGCCTGTTTAAAAAAAAAAGGCCCCCGCCGACCTCTCCACCGACACCCTTTCCCCTAAGCACCCTCTTGTTTAAAGAGTTTTTTTTTAAAGCTTTTTCAAGGCTGCTCTTCGGGACATTCTGCAACCAACACCGTCACCTTATTTAGTGTTAAGTGCCACTGTGTATTATGCATTGCTGTGATGGTTATTTATGACAGCCTTACATGCCAGTGGACGAACAATCCATCCATCACTTTTATTACTTGCCACTTAGTCACTTTAAAAGACCGCCTTACCTTAAAGGTGACCTATTATACTCATTTCCAGCTCTATATTTTTAGTCAGGGACTCCACTAGAGTAGCTTTACATTATTCACAGTTAAAAAAAACCCTCCAAATTTATCTTATACTGACCTTTTTATGGCCTTTATACCCCTTTCAGTTCAGCCTCTTGTCTGAAACAGCCAGTTTTAGCTCCTGTCTCTGTTCTGATTGGCCAGCTTGTTGTGTTAAGTTACTGCTGATGAAAACCCAACATTTCTTGCTTTACTGCTTCACACTAAAAGTTTTTAAATGACTAAATAATGGGAGGCTTTGTTAGTGGTGCTAAAAAACCAGTCGACACAACAACATATGGAGATATTTGAAGCTGTTTGTTCAACTGATCAGTTAAATATAACGCAGTCACAGTGATGATGATGTTTGTTGAAGAGCTGCAGATGACCAGCTACACCTCCGACAGGTAAACTACTTATTTTACTTTGCCCTGCTGTGTAATGGAAAAACACTCACAGCGTGCCAGCTCAATTCCAGTCATCGCTTGGTATGACTACCCCCCACCACCCTACCACCACCACCACCCCCCAAAAACAATGGAAAAACACCATAATGTTAGCAGAGTGGAGCAGCGGACTGGCAGATGACCATATAAAGAAATCTGTCACGGGCTGATGTCAGCTCGGGCTGAAAGTAGAGGAAAAAGGTTTGGGATTACTTCTACTCACATTTAATATGAACATCCAACATTATAACTTTATATATATGACTGAAAATAAGGAAAAGCATAATAGGTACCCTTTAATGTGTAATTATTTTGCATTATTACTGTTGTTATTATGTAAAATAACCTGAATTTGTCCAGTAAGCTGAATTTAATTTGGACAAATGGCACATCTGTGTTGTCTCAACTGGAAAAAAAGGTGTATTTTGTATAAAAATGTGACTTTAGCAGCTTCCACTGCTCTTAACAACAGGATGGGCAGCAGTGACAGAAGCTCCACACACATCAGGTGAAGTTGGAAAAGAAGACAACCCACTATAAGCCAGCACTCTCCATCAGTCTTACAGCCTCCCCCCCCTACAAAAAAAAGACGCCCCCTGAAACAGAAGAGGACACTGCATGCTTAACAGACAGCTCATAAAAAGCATTTTTAAGTCCTGCAAACAAACTGCACATCCGGGAAACGGAACCTGATCTGCAAAAGACGTGGAATGTCTCATTTCTTTTCTTCCGCCCCTCAAACCCGGTAATGATGGAGCAGTAAAAAAAAGAAAAAAAAAGAAAAAGAAAAAAGAAAAAGCGACATGATTGGTGGACGCAGCCAGCAGAGGAGAAATGTAAACCCCTTCGTTTTGTTGCATCGGGGGGGTTGAAAACTGAACGCTCCCCTCTTGTTTTTTTTTTTTTTTTTTTTTTTTTTTTTCCGTCTTCTTTCCCTTTTCCTTCCTAACAATGACAGCAGGAGCCAGCCGGGCGGTGCGGTGGGAAGCTTCCCCCGGTGCGAGAAGGATTTCCCTGCAAGTCTGCGGTAAGGACACAACAACAACAACAACAAGAAAGAACAAACACCACCACCTAGAATAAACAACAGGCAATGTGCGTGAGGCTCACATCAATGCGAATCAGCAGGAAGGGAGAGAGAGAGAGAGAGAGAGAGAGAGAGAGAGAGAAAAAACCCGCACACAATACACAATGGTGTTGCCTGGGGCTGCCGCTGTAGCTCTCAGACAAACCCGGGTCAGACTCGCTCGCTTTGCTTTGCTTGACAGCTGCAGGGCCAATGGAAATATGCATGGAGCCAGCTGCGCTAGGCTGCAGCCAATGGAAAAATCTGAAATGCTGAGCTGCTACTGGATCCAAATGTTAAGGTTAGGCTGGCTGCAGCAGCCACACCGCCGCCGCTGCTCTGAAACTTCCACCAAATAAAAAAAAAAAAAAAAAAAAAAAAAAAAAAAAAAAAAGCTGTTTGTGTTTTTGGCTGCTGCAGTGGCCATTTTAGGTAAGAAGCGTCCTTTAACTTTTTGGATGCGGCTTTGGCTTTGTGCATGTGTGTGTGCAGGGGGATAGCTGGTTGTGTGTGTGTGTGTGTGTGTGTGTGTGTGTGTGTGTGTGTGTGTGGTGTCTAGACTGGACTGTGGTGGCAAAACAGTGCAGGACTCCGGCATCCAGACTGAATGAACTCCGCGGGGCTGCTATAGCTTTATGTGGATTAAATAGATATTGCACGGAGTTCCTCCTCCTCCTCCTCCTCCTTCTCCTCCTCCCCTCCCCATCTCTCTCTCTCTCTCTCGCCCTCTCTCTCTCTCTCTCTCTCTCTCTCCTCTCCCCTCCCTCCCCTGCCTGCTAATTTTTTATGCATTTTTCTAAACTGTCATGGCGATTTTGTGTCCTTGGAAATAAAAAGCGCCAGTGTTTTTCGGGCTAACCGGGAGGATGTGTCGCCGGTGAGAGCGTGTGTCCGGTGTCCGGAGCAGGTGAGCTGTCCGCCGGGGAGGGTTTTTCGGCGGAGAGATGTCCCCGAGAAGGAGTTTTTAGAGGCTGTCCACACGTGTAAGGAGCGGGGCTGTTATAATGTATTTACAACAGCGATGCAGTGACATTACACAGCTAGCGGGGAAGGCTAGCTCGGTAGCCACGGGTGCTAACATGAAATAGGACACAGTGTCTCCTTTCTCTCTGTCGGTGTGTGTAGTGTGCGTTTAGTGTTTTTCATCACAAGTCGCCGTTTTTGCTCGCCGGGAACTTCTTTTTTTCCCCCTCTCTCCTCCTAGCTTGATCTCCCAACTTGTGGCAATCCAGTGGCTGGCTATACATAAGCTAGCTGAGTGTTAGCCCCTGCGTCTGCTAGCATTAATTACAGCCAAAGCCTCAAAAGAAGGTGTAAGCTACGTTGTTAGCTTGCTAGCCTCCTGAAACATTTGTAGAGATGGCAGTGTGGTGTGTGTGCAGGTGTATAGTGAGTCATGAAGTGATTGTGTTGTCCGTCCATCCACACACAATTCACCTGGCCAGGTGTAACACCCAAGACAAAGGGTGCACCAAGAGCTAAACCCCAAATCATTGTGGTCTGACTTAACGGATAATTGCACCAAATGTGAACACGCAGTATCAATCAACTTTGCTGCCAAAACGGCCAAAGGATGTTTTGTCTCTACCTGTCAAGATGGTATTGGACAGGGAGTTGCCCTCCTCTCATTTATCATGAAAAAAAACAAAAAACCTCTGGCTTAAAAAAAAAAAATGAGAAGCTGCCAATGAGGATGAGGGTTGTAGTTGCTTTATAGATTTGTAATAAGATGAAAGGACGCAGGTTCAATTCCCAAGACTGGCTGGGAACATCTGTGTAGGTTTCAGGTAGAGTATCACATTAATCAGCAACTATTTTCAGAGCCAATTAATAGTTTTGAGTCACCTTTTTTTTTTTTTTTTTAAAGGAATAATAGTTCAAATTCTCTGATGTGTGCAGGTACATAATGAGTCATGCAAGTCACACCTTCACCTGGCCAGGTGTAACACCCCCTGGGTAACAGACGAAGGGTGCGCCAGGAGGAGCTAACCCCCAATCTCTGTGGTCTGGCTTAATGGATAATTGCACCAAATGTTAACATGCAGTATCAATTAACTCTGCTGCGAGCATGGACAAAGGACGTTTTGTCCCTACCTGTCAAGATGATGATATTGGGAAGGGAGTTGCCCTCCCCTGATTTTTTTTTTTTTCCATGAAAACCTTTGTATTTGGTGTAAATAATTAGCAGCTGCCAGCGAGAATGATGTGTTTTATTTCTTCTCGGTTGGTGGCGGTTGTGTAATAGATGTGTAACAAGGATGCCTGAAAGACTACCTGGGGGAGATCTGTGTGGTTTCATGTGGAGCTGCAACGATTATCAGCTGTTTTTATAATCAATTTATCATTTTGAGTCATTTAAACAAAAAAAAAAATCTCTGACTCCAGCTTCAGAAATGTGAATACTTCCTGGTTTCATTAGTCCTCTGTGACAGTAAACACAATATTTGTGGTTTGTAGATCGTCGGTCGGGACAAAAACAAGACATTTTGACATTTTATGGACCGAACGAGCAGGATGTCACCGCTGCAAAGTTTCATCATCGGGCGGCTCAGCGTCTGAAACGCCGATGAATGGAAGTGGCTCGTCTGGCTTTGCATCCTCGTGTTGTGTTTGCATGTTCACCCCCCCCGGTTTCGTCCTCCCACAGCTAAAAATGATGTAATCTGAAGCCTCTAATCTGGATGTGTCTGTCTGTCTGTCTGTGTGTGTGTGTGTGTGTGTACGCCTGCTCGTTCGCTCATGTGTGGCGTTAGCTTGACGTTTTTACTGCCTGCTTGCAGAACTTCTGCTTCACTTCATCACCGAGAGAAGTTGCTCGGGTGACAGGAAGAACAACAACAACAACAACAACAACAACTTTTGCACCCTGTCGTTTAGACAGCTGACAATAGAAGGAGAAGACGGGACGGTCGGGTATTTTTGTGTGTGTCACAGCGTGCTAAGTTAGCTTTACTTGTTACTTTCATTCAAAAAGTCGTGTGCAGACGAATGCTAACAGTGAAGCAGGATAAACACTGTGGCAGATGTTTTCTGCTGCTGTTTATGGAGAAAACACAGAGATCATAGAGGCGACGCTGAGCTGGTGAACATGTGACCTTTCTGTTGCAGCTCACCTTTAACCAGCTTATGATTCATTTAATTAATACCTGCTCTGTTTTTTTTATGTATGTTGTTACAATTATTAACCGTTTTTGAACTGAAACACAAACACAAACTTCCCTTTTTTTTGCTATTTTACAAAGAACTTTTTAATTTTTAAACTTCAGGTGAAGGTGAAAGTTTCCAAGGACCCAGCTGTTGTAGAGAAATGCTTGAGCAGAGATGTTCCTAAAGTATTACATGTTTACTACATTTTAATTGAAGTGACTTTTCCACATTTTGTCCTGTTACAACCACAAACTAAAATGGATTTTATTGGGAGTTTTATCTAATGAAGCAGCACAAAATAGTGCATAATCTTACAAATAAATATCTGAGAAGTGTCGAGTGCACATGTGTTCACCCCCCCCCTTTTGCTAAATAAGAGCAACCCGTTACCTTCAGAAGTCACATAATTAGTTAAATGGAGTCCATCTGTGTTTAGTTTAATCTCAATAGACCTCAAATAAATACACATATTCCCCGAAGACCTCGGAGTTTGTTACAGAACATTACTAAACAAACAGCATCGTGAAGAAGCTTGCAAAGCAGGTCAGGATGGAAGTTGGGGTTAGGATATAAAAAAATGTCTCACAGAGCACCATTAAACAGCAAATCTACCAAGAGAGGGTCGTCTACCTAAAGCGACCGGGGGGAGGGGGGGACGGCACAGCGGAGCGTTAATCAGAGAGGCAGCCAAGAGGCCGATGGACGGAAAGATCCACAGCTCAGGTGGGAGAATCTGTACACAGAACAACTATTAGTTATGCACTCCACAAACCCGGCCTTTATGGAAGAGTGGCGAGAAGAAAGCCGTAGAAAGCCACGAGCCATGTGGGAGACACACGGCGAACATGTGGAAAAAGGTGCTCTTGGTCAGATGAGATCGAAATTGGGAACTTTTTTGGTCCTAACGCAGAATGCTGTGTGTGTGTGTGTGTGTGTGTGTTTGTGGTGGAAACCCAACACCTCACATCACCCTGAACACACACCGATCCCCGGCAGCATCAACAGGTACTGGGAAAACTGGTCAGGATTGAGCCAAGATGGACGGAGCCAAATATTAAAAGAAAACCTGTTGCAGTCTGCAGACGGTCTTGAGAGGTGGTGCAGGTTCACCTTCCAGCAGGACGATGACACTAAACATACAGCCGGAGCGACGCTGGAACGGGTTTTTTTAAGGCGAAGAATGTTTATGTCTTTACAAACGGGCCGCAGTCGAAGCCCAGACTTTTTAATCCAATTGAGAATCTGCGGCGAGACTTGAAAATTGCTGTTCAGACGGGTCTCCATCCAATCTGCCTGAGCTTCAGCTAGTTTGCCAAGAAGAATAGTCACACAAAAAAAAAAAAGAAGAAGAAGAAGAAGCAGTCTCTGGATGAGCAAAGCTGGTAGAGACATACCACCCTAAAAAAATGTGGTTCTACTAAGTATTGACTCGGGGGGTCAATACTTTTTTTTTTGTCTTAATTATTGTTTGTGTCACAACAACAACAACAAAAAAAAAGAAAAGTATTTTGCACCTTCAAAGCATCATGCATGCTGTGTTAATCAAATGGTAAAAAAGGCCAATAAAATCAATTTGAATTCCAGGTTGTAACGCTGCAAAATGTGGGAAAGTCCAAGAAAAGGGGTGAACTATGCAGAGACAGCGCTTTACAGAAAATGAAAGTTAACTCATCCTAACAGCTAAACTTTTTCATCTGTCTGCTAAATAATTTAATACAACTTAATATTAATTGGGTTTTGGTTGCAGGTTTGAAGGTTTGAAGAAGAAACAATTGTTTGTGGGGGGAATAAAAAAAGCTACATCTCCATGCATCTGCTTGTTTCTGAAGCACTTTGGCATTGAGAAGGAAGCACGTGAAGTCAGAGAGCAGGTGACTAATAAAATCTGACGCTGAAGTTAATCCTCGTATGATGATGAGTTCAAAGCCAAAAGAAAGCGGATGCCAATTCATGAAGCAAACGTCGATTTAGATATTTGTTGGCTCGAGCGATATCGCGCAAAGAAAGAACTCCTCAAAAAAACAGCAACATAACAGACTCTGTAACTTTCCAAATTGCTGTCGTCATATTACAGCTTTTTATGTTTTCAGAGTGTCAAGAAGACGATCCGAACTCTCGTCAGGAGGCGTACGATACCTCGGCTTGTCATCCCGCATCTTTACATTAAATATATAAAGCGAGCCTGTATTTATGGTTGAATATTGAATCAAAGTGTCTTGTTAAATCAACCAGAAAATTGAACAGCTGCCCTAGTTTGTCTAAAATAAGTGTAATCATTGCTTGAGTCATGCATTCTTTCCAAATGGAGCTAATGTTTTGATACTAAAAAACCTTTATTTATATGGAAGTTTAAAAAAAAAAACTCTATAAAGTGTTTAGACGTAAGAACAGGTGCATGTATGTGCAAACTTTTAAAGAAAAATCCCTATTTAAAGTGTATAAAATATATCTTATCAGCTTTTTTATCTCAGTGTTGTTCTGGTGCAGCTCCTAATAATTGACTGTATCTTGCTTTTCCTTGTAGGCCTCATCCGTTCAGTACGGGTTCACAGGTTTGATGTCCAGCTGCCACGGCCGGTCTTAGCTTTTTGGGGGGGCCTGAGATAGAAATGGGCTCTGAGGCTACAGGATTTCTGTGTATAAATGTAGTGAAACAAAAACAATTAAGGGCTTAAAACTAGATTATATGACATAATATTAGGTAATAATGCAGGATGAACCTTAGTTGATTTATTGTAGGAAGTTTACACCTCAAAAAAACAACTGACATTTAACAAATCTGGAGTTTTTGGGGCCGTTTCCTGTTTTGTCTATAATCCAAGTATAGGCGGAGACATGTGACTGTAGGAAACAGATACTCAATAGGTGGATTTTAATCAATTTAATCAGGACCCCAGGACCAATTGTAACGGCACAGACGGCTTTTGAGCGACACATCACACTGTCGCTTCAACTCAGCTGCCCTCGTTCAACACTGCCGTCGCCACAGTTAGCGAAGGTGTTGAGAGGAATGTAGGAGCTCCGGTTGATGAAGTAAAATGTCTTGTTTTGCTCGCTTTGCAATCAGAAAGTGGTCGTAATGAATGATGGGAGCGTGAAACACCACACCAAAGATACCCGCTTTGAACAAAATTATCCCCCCAAAACAAAGAAAAAACAACAAAACTGAACCAGTTGAAGTCGTGATGTCGAGACTCCTGCAAGACAAATGTAAAAACAAACATTTTCAACAATGAATAACAGTGAAAGACTCTCTTATACCAGAGTCTCCACCTGGACGTCACACCTTGGTGACACAAACAAAGATGTCACGTCTCCCATTAATACAGAAAATGCTGTTTTTGTCCTGAAATACCATCAACTTTACTGGACTTTACTTTTAATGTGGTGGAAATGTATTAAAAGTCCAGTTGAGGCAGCATTTCGAGAGTATCTGACAGGATACACATATCGTCGAGAGGATTTGAATGTCGGAAAGTGGGCGTGTCATAGTCGGTCTTTGCTCTAATGCTGTTAAAAGATTGATTGATGGGCGGACGCCATGATAGTATCGGTTGAAATTCAAGTTCAAGCCAACGTCAGCACAAGAAAACATTGGATTTTGATATAAGAACACAAAGAAGTTGTGTTTTTTTTTTTGTATTTTTCTTGGCACACATCGTTAAATTGGTGCACAGTAAGCCTGGAGATGTGATCCAAAAGGGTTAAAAGTCAGTTTTCATTTCATCTCGACTTTAAGTGGACCTCCTAAGACTTGTATTTGAGTAACCCTGCTGTTCCCACAGCACGTTTTCACCCAGCCAGTCTGAGATGTTTTGTTATGTTTCCTACTAAAGGAAACCGGTGGGATGAGAGAGGAAAACGATCCAATATTGGTTGTCTCAGCATTCCCTCGCAGAGTTCACATTTCTCTGCTGTTCGGGAGACGTTTTCCAGTGTTTGGTTTCAGTTTGTCACTTCTCACGGTGGAGACAGGAGAGAAATGTGATTTAAGCAGATTGGGTGAGTCTCAGTTTAGTATCTCAATTAGTGTCAATCAGAATCTCAATTAGTGGGGGATGGAAGGCTGTCGTCTCGCTTTGTGTGTGTGTTTTTTTTTAGGTTGAGCAGACAGCTGTGCTCGAATGCAGTACAGTTACTTCTGTTCATATTAACGGTGATACCGACTGTTCTTTGTAAAGCTTTCCCCCCCCCCCCCACAAAAAAAACGTGTGTAGAGCTGTTTAGAAGAGCTGTCGGAGGTCGTCATGTCGGTCTCGTCTTCTGCTCCTGTTAATCTTTGTCACGAGAACTGAACCAAATAAGAGGAGCAATTAAAATGTGAGGTACTTGAAAATCTAATCTCGAGAAGTCGGTGTGCAGACGACGGAGAAAGTGTAAGACGTTAATGAACCGGCGAGTGTGTTCTCCGTGTGTTTACCTGCATCATGTTTGACTCCAAGTTATTAAAAGGTAATTCCTCCCCTCAAAAAAACCTGCAAGTATCAGTTTATTCATTGATAGGATGGACTCAAGTTTTGATAATTGATTAGTTGTTTATCATTTATCAAGAAAAAAGGCCAAACCTTTACTGGTTGGATTGATTCAGAAATTGTGACGTATTTTACCGAAATTTTGACGTATTGTACCGAAATTGTGATGCGTTTTACTGACATTGTGACGTATTTTACTGAAATTCTGACATATTTTACCAAACTTGTGACATATTTCACTGAAATTGTGACATATTTTACTGAAATTGTGACGTATTTTACTATATTACTTTTAATTTAATCAATTATAGAGAAAAATATGAATTGTTTATTAAAATACATTGAAATATATATTTTATGACCCCTTCAAAAGGAACAACAATAGTTTTAGTAATCGATTAATTGTGTCAGTGATTTTTTTTTCTTTTTCCAAAAAAAACAACTGCAAATATCAGTTTATTCATTGATAAGATGGACTCAAATTTTGATAATTGATTAGTTGTTTAAGTCATTTATCAAGAAAAAAGGCCAAACCTTTACTGAGTTGATTGATTCGGAAATTGTGACGTATTTTACTGAAATTGTGACGTATTTTACTTTTAATTTAATCAATTAATTATTGAAAAAAAGATTAATTGTTTACAAATACACTGAAATATACATTTTTTGACCCCTTCAAAGGGAACATAAGGTTGTTAATTATAAACTGGAGCTTAATCGATTAGTTGATCACAAGAAAAATGATCTGTAATAGTTTTAGTAATTGATTAATTGTGTCAGTGATTTTTTTTTCTTTTTCCAAACGAAAAACTTCAAATATCAGTTTACTCATTGACAGAATGGACTCAAGTTTTGATAATTGATTAGTTGTGTAAGTCATTTATCAAGAAAAAAGGCCAAAACTTTTACTGGTTTGATTGATTCAGAAATTGTGACGTATTTTACCGAAATTTTGATGTATTGTACCGAAATTGTGATGCGTTTTACTGACATTGTGACGTATTTTACCGAAATTTTGATGTATTTTACCATATTTTACTTTTAATTTAATCAATTAATTATAGAAAAAAAGATGAATTGTTTATTAAAATACACTGAAATATACATTTTTTGACCCCTTCAAAGGGAACATAAGGTTGTTAATTATAAACTGGAGCTGAATCGATTAGTCGATCACAAGATAAATGACCTGTAATAGTTTTAGTAATTGATTAATTGTGTCAGTGATCCTCCAGTCTCAGTATTTTAAATGTGAGGATTTTCTGCTTTTTTGTGTTTTATATCATTATAAACTGATTATCTTTGAGTTTGAAATGAATGAAAAGTTTCTTTTTTTTTAAACTTTTTGACAATTTACAGATTAAATGATTAATTAATAATGAAAATAATAGTTAATTGCATCCCTGTTATAGACAACGGACCTTCTTGTGCAAAGAAAACTTTATAGTTGTGAATTCAAACATTTTGAAACATATACACATGTAATATAACTGTATGTAGCTTTTCACTGTCAGCTTCAAGTCTTTCCCTAAAAAAAAGAAAAACCCAAAAAACGCTGTAACTTAAGCGCTGGTTTGAGTGTGGTGATGTGATTCAGCGAGTGGAAAAAGCTGGAGGATTCAGTTGTGGGCTTAAATATAGCACGCAATAGTGTAAATATGTCAATGTCACAGTAGCAGCGGACTAGGTCAGCTAGATCCTGGGCACGAGGAGGGGGGGGGGGCAAAAAAAAGAAGAAGAAGAAGAAGAAAGTGTGTCATCAGGAGATCCTGCAGAAGTTGAGGTGATTAGTGATTCATCTAATGATTATTATAAGAATGCTGAGTCTCACTGTATTGTAACTCCCCCCCTCCCTCCCCCCCTCGACCAAGACTCCCACTGACAACGGCGTCCGCTCCTTTGTTTGCTCCCTCGTGGGAGCCTCGTACAGCAGCTGAAGCCGAGAAGGAGCGAGGAGTGTGTGTGTGTGCTGCGTTCCATTTTAAAGATGCATTCCCCTCTTTTGTGCATACTAACACACACACACACACACACACGTTTAGGAAAACAGTGCTGCTGAATTTGGTTCTGATTTAGCACAGCCGGCCCGCTCCTCCTCCTCCTCCTCCTCCTTCTCCTTCTCCTCCTCGTCCCTCAAGCGAGTCGTCTCCTGATGATTCTCAGACGCAGCAACAGTTTAGGCTCCTCTGCTCTCCTGTGCAAGGGCAAGTGGTTGAGCGAAGGGAATAAGGTCATTGAAAAAGAGAACGCCGTCTCTCCCCGCTGAGGATTCGCCGTCGCTGTGGCTTTCTGTAGCATCGACTTTTTCCAGGTCATAAAAATAAAATCCGGAGGTGTTTTTTTTTTTTTTTACTCTAGAAATGATTCCACTTGTGAAACTGCACAAAAAAAAGGGGATGTTTACAGTATAAGAATAACTCAGATATATCTTTTTTTTATTATTGGTTGTTTTGTTGATGAACGGCTCGGCCTGTCACAGTTTTGTAAGGACACATGGTGATGTTTGTAAACTGTGAGCAACGTCACGATTAATTGTCACATTTCCCTCCGTGACGATTAATCAGATGATATCTCGTTAAATAGATTCTCCAATCCTCACAGTGGAGCTCTTATTTATTATTTGTACTGAAAGATAAACACATTTATTCACCATATTTAGTAGTCAACAACACTATTTGCTATTTTTTTTTTTTGCTAAAACAGGAAATTGGTTGTTTTTAAAGTGGCTTGTGAATATCTTATGATCTTTTTAGAGTGACGTTATTTTAACAAACGCTTGTGTGACTGCTGCGTCTGAAACGAGCTGCAGCCTCCAGAATGTGGTCAGGAAGCAGAGAGGAGGCAGTTTCACAGGTTCAGGCCGACGTTTCAGTCGCCTCTGCTCGTTTTTTTTTTTTTTAACAGCAGCTGAATATGTCGACATATTTAACTCTGAACTTCGCTTTGTTGTTAAAGAACTGGAGCCTTTTATTTCCTGACAAACTGTCACTCGTACTGAACATTTAAAGACAACTAAGTTATTTTTTTGATCGATCGATCAGTCGTTTGATCAGTTTACTGTCATAGAAGACTAAAATAAGTAGAGATAACTGGTCTAGCTCGTCTCTGGTGGCTTCCCTGCATCTCGTCCTCCTGCGGCTAGCTTCCAGGCTCGCAAGCAAACATGGCGCCCGGCCCTCGTACGGTGGTTGGTGATGATGCTCGTCAGTTTAAAACACACTTTGTCACGCTCACATGTTTAAACCCTCCCGGGTCACCGTGTGGCTGAGCAGGTATGGAGATTATTCCCTATCTTTATTCAAGAGCGTAGTATATAAATTTGAGAGCAAACTTTATTGATTTTATGTTCAAATTTTGTAATTTGTCCCTCAAAACCCTCCCCTCGCACTCAAACAGCCTCCGCTTGCGCTCAAACTGTGTGCTCGCGCTCAAACTTCAACCCTTCTCCTCGCACTCAGGTTTCTTCTGCGCACTCGCTAAGTTTCTGCTGACGGATTTCTCCACTGCGCTCGGATTTTTTTTGTGTAGCAACAAGCATAGCAACCACCCTGTCAGAATCATCCAATCAATAGAAGGCCCGGTTTTGGGTTGACCAATGAAATGGAGCCTGTCTCCTTGCGTTAGTCAAAGTCAAGGATCTCAAATAAGTTTTTTTTTTTGTTTTTTTTAACATTTTTTTATGCTGCTATTACTTCCTTCAGAGCAGAAATTTAGTGAGTGCGCAGAAGAAACCTGAGTGCGAGGAGAAGAGTTGAAGTTTGAGCGCGAGCAACATTGTATCCGAGCGCGAGCACACAGTTTGAGCACAAGCGGAGGCTGTTTGAGTGCGAGGGGAGGGTTTTGAGGGACAAATTACAAAATTTGAACATAAAATCAATAAAGTTTGCTCTCAAATTTATATACTACGCTCTTGAATAAAGATGGGGAATAATCTCCATAAGCAGGCCGCCGTTTAGCCTGCGAGTAAAGTAGTTCTCCCACCGATCGTACAATCTAAAGGCGCGTCCGGCCAGACTCCAAACCAAAGCCCACGTTGTTGCTTCCTGTCGTCAGGTGCTGCTGCTTCATTCAGCTGAAGACTGACATGCTTTGATTGTCACAAAAAGAAGGAGCTAATACGACACGTGACCGCGTACCCGCCCCTGAACGCTCCTAAAGAATCCCCCGACTGTATTTCTCTTTAACTAAATTCTGCTCATATAACCTCTTTTTTTTTTTTTTTTTTTTTTCCTGCGCCTGCTTGTTCTCATCTGCTGCATTTCTCCGACACGTCTGGTTAATTACATCGCTATGAACCACAGCTGGACGTTTCACATGAAGGAACGACTTTTATCGAACACGTCAACATGACTAAAATAAGCTCGATCGGAGTCATAACGTCATTAATTTCTCGGCTTCATACAGAGTCAAAGTCAAACCGGGGAACCTCTGGATTAACAAACACCATCTCCCATAAGCCCTCGATGTGTACAGAAAAGGCCGATGAAAGAAACTCCGAATGAGAGTGACGTCATGACCGAAGCTCTCGATGACTAACAGTCCAAAACTCGAGACGTTTTAATTTGCAATAATATAAAAAAAAAAAAAAGGGTAAATCCTCTCATTTTGACTCGTTCTGTTCTTTTGCCAACGTAGAAATGAGTTTCCATTCAGATGTGGCGGCCTCCCTTTTTTCTTTGTACACATGCAATCTGCTGTGTGTGTGTGTCAGTGTGTGTTAGTGTGTGTTTATGTGTGTGTGTGTGTGTTGCACGAGTTCTGCCTCACAAGGCTGCAAAATGAGCGAGGGAGCAGACGGTTGTTTCAATTCTGAAAACAGCATGTGCCCCCCCCCCCCCCCCCCCCCCCCCCCTCGCATTAATATTCATGGGGTGACAGGTGTGTAAGGGATAAAACAACTTAACACTAAACTTAGAAGAAAAACACACACACACACACACACACACTGTCTGTCTTCACTTTTCAGATTTTTTTTTTTAACTGCTTTCATTTTATTGGAGGGTTAAAAATGGAGAAGAGGAAGTCCGCACCTCCTTTATACCTCGCCGTTTCCCCTTTTTCTTGCTCGTCTCTGTTTATAGATATTTACATGAAGGGAGTATTTTTTTTTTTTTTTCTGCTCACTTTCTACTGTAAAAGCTGACGAGGAAGTTGTGACATCAATGTCTAAAATGGTCAAAATGTCCTTTTTTTTTAAGCTTTCAAATGATTTAAAAAAAAATAAAAAAGCTCTGCTGGGATTTGATGTGACACCAGTAGGAGTCACATGATGCAGAGTGTGAAGTGGGAAGTGGGAAGGGACGCTAGGTGTGCGGTTGAATCTACCATGAAACCGTCTCCTTGTCATTTTAAAGGTCATTTTTGTGGCCTTTTAACTGGACTAGATTTCTGGCCTTTAGCAGAGAGTGACAGTAAGACTTGTTGACACGCAGCAAAGTAAAGCTAAATGTGTTTAAACTGTTTTATTTATATCTATTATTATTATTTCCTACAGTTGAAGAAACAGATCAGAATTGAAGATAATGAAGTCATTTATTTTGAACGTCTGGTGTCGCTGGAGACGGTCGAGTTTCCTGCAGTGTGTTTATTGTCTCGACAGATGAACGCAGCGGGACGCGCTTCTTATATTGAATCATTGTGGTTCTCGACTCTAAAAAAAAAATGTTTACTTAACACTGACGGATGATAACTTAAAGCACACACACAGAAGAATAAATGTCACATCAAGAGGTTTTATTACTTAAATGTTTGGGAAAATAAGCGGATAATTGAATTAATAAAAGGAGAAAATGTTGCGTTCAATGACCTGAAGATCAATTTAGCTTTTATACAGTGTGATTTTTAAATGGTTAATTACAGAAACATTATGGTTATGATTCATTAGAAGTTGTGTTTAAGTCCACCTGGTCAATATAAGCCCAATAATCTCTGTCTTTTAACTCTTTTAACTGTTTTTAGCAGCTTTTTAGAGCTTTTATTTTGAAAACGACGCTATGAGAGCCGCTGAGAGTGAACCAGAGCAGTAAAAGTTGCAGCCGGACAGATAAACGATGAACTTAAACTCAACTATAAAGCCGAGAGGAGCTGCAGGGTCGCTGATAATTCTCTGTATCACTACGAGCCACAAACCAACACATCAGCTCGGACGTTATCAGGAACGATGTTGATTAAAATGCTTTAAAGGAGCCGAATCTAATGTCCTGAATGTAGAGTCATGTTTACTCCATATCAATATAAATATAGACACCTGGTTTACATTATTAATAATTGTTGCAGTAATGTAAATGCAAGATTGTGTCACATGTCACACTTTAAAGACGACTTGAATCGCACGCTGAGGAGAGGCCGCCGCCGCCGCCGCCGCAGACAGACGGAACAAACTGCAGCGACACAAACTTGCAACCGAAGCACTTTATGATGCAAATATTACTGACATGATGTTTTATCATAACTAAGTGAAGAAGTTATCAGCTTTGCTTAAAATAAAAATGTCTCACAGTCGAGACAATAAAAAGACATAAAAGCAAATGTTTGACTAAAAGAGTTCAGGACAAGGAGAGTAAACTACTGTCAACTGATAATAATATAATAATAATAGTGATAATAATAATAATGATAATAGAGCAGTAGTAGAATAAAAAAGTTACTCAGAAGGATCTTTGCATCTGCATTTCAAGCCCACAAAAACTACAAAACTTTCATTTTTAAACACAAACGACCGAACTCTGGATTGACAAGTTGTACAAACTCATTTAGAATCTCCATGGCAACAGGAGATGACGCTGTGTAGAGCGTGGTGTTATGTTTTCATAACCGGTTCAGTCCCCCCCCACCGCCCCCCCAGCGTGCCCTCCGGGTGACATAACGCATCACACAGGCCCCGCCTCTCCCAGCGTGAAGAGCATAGCGAGCGTAGCGTGTGGGTGTCGGCGGGCCTCGGGGCGCCGCGTGTCCCGTATACCTCGAAGCACTTTAACTGATCACGCTTTACTAGCTTGTTTCAGTCACCGTGTGTGTGTGTGTGTGTGTGTGTCACTGCACTACATTTCCCAGAAGTCACCTGTGTGCTTCTCTCCTGTGATGCTCCTTTTTTTTTATTTTTAATCATCCATCATACCAGCAACACTTTTTTTTTTTTTTTTTTTTTTTAAATTTCAAAGTAAAGCGCTGATGCTCGAACTATCAAATCACTTCCTGTTCTGTCACATGTCTCATATTTACATCTGCAGACTGTCATGAGTTTGGTTTGAACCCCTGTCAGGATGCATCAGGCGGTAATGGAGCGTTGTGAAACAGATTGTTTTCTATCAGGAGGGACGAATCCTGTAAATTAAAAATAAAAAATCCGCTTCACTGATGAGCCTGACAGTCACGCAGCTACCTTTTTTTAAAGCGCTCCACTTCCTCGTGCTACTCAGTCGTCCTGCCAGGTGTACAGGAGGAAATGATTTGGCACAATAACCAACACAGACTGTCTTCTTCACCTGCAATTAAATCCCTTTTATTGACACAAGATAATGTTTGGCGTGAGGATTAAATGCCACCCTTTCTTCTTCTTCTTCTTCTTCTCTTTTTAAAAGACGGCAGTTATGAGTCAG